>OV702299.1:36192418-36817418 GCA_916181665.1 Avena sativa | reverse complement strand
ACAAAACTTTGCATTCCACTAAGTGATTATGTTACCTCAAACTTGATAGCAATGGTCCCAATCATAATAGTTTCAAAATTTTCTTGTGGAATGGGACAATATATTTCTCCAACCTTGATGCTCTCAATATTTTCAATGGAATTCAAGCAATAGCTCTTAGCAACCTTCTTGGGGAAATAGACAGTATGCTCTTTGTCATTAATATTAGAAGTTACTTTTCCTTGATTACAATTGATGACAACATCTGTAGTATTAAGAAAAGGTCTCCCAAGAATAATGGACATATTATCATCTTCAGGCATTTCAAGCACAACAAAATCAGTTAAAACCAAGATATTATGGGCCACCTGAATAGGAACATCCTTACATATACCAACAGGAATAGTAGTTGACTTATCAGCCATTTGCAATGATATATCAGTTGGTATCAACTTTTCTAGCTGGAGTTTCTTATAGAGAGAAAAAGGCATAACACTAACTCCAGCTCATAAATCACATAAACCAGTTCTAACATGATTGTTCTTAATAGAGCAAGGAATAGTTGGTATACCTGGATCACCAAGTTTCTTTGGAACCTTACCATTGAAGGAATAATTAGCAAGCCAAGTAGAAATTTCCTCATTAGGAATCTTCCTTTTATTAGAGGCAATATCCTTCATATACTTTGAATAAAGAGGCAACTTAATAGCATCAGTCAAATGAATTTGCAAAAATAAAGGTTTCATCCACTCACAAAACTTGTTGTAGTGTTCTTCCTCTTTTGACTTGTGTTTCTTATTTGGAAAAGGCATAGCTTTCTGCACCCAAGGTTCTCTCTCTTTACCATGTTTATTAGCAATGAAATCTTCCTTAGTGTACCTAGTGTTCTTAGTGTGCTTCTCAGGTTTTTCCTCAACTTACTCCTTTTCAGGAGCATCACTTTTATCATTACCACTCTCAGTTTCAGCATCAGAGACAAATATACTATTAGGATCTACAACAGGTTCAAGTGGTTCCTCAACTATTTTATGTTTCTTTTTCTTTATCTTACGAGGACTACCACTACTTTCGCCTTGTTGAGAATCCTGCTCAATTCTTTTAGGGTGTCCGTCAGGATATACAGGATCTTGAGTAGCTATACCATTCCTAGTTCTAATTCCATAAGCATGTTTATATCCTGAGGCATTAACTAGCATATCTTTTTGTACCTTAGCAAGTTGATCAATTTGGGTTTGAACCATTTGAAAGTGTTTACAAAGCATTTTAATAGCATTAACAGTTCTTTCCACAATATCTTTCAACTCATTAATAGTTCTAGAGTTTTCCAATAAATGATTCTGAACTTGTTTATTAAAATTACCTTGTTTAACAATAAATGTGTCAAGTTACTCTAAGCATTGATCAGGAGGCTTACCATAGGGAATATCACCTTCATTAAAGTGGAGAGAGTGTACCTCAATAGTAGATGAGTGGGGAATTGGCTTACATAATTCTTCTATAGGAGGTAGATTATTCACATCTTCAACTCTAATACCTTTGTCCTTTAGACATTTCTTAGCTTCCTTCATCACTTCATCATTTAATGCAATTACTCCTCTCTTCTTTGGTGTTGGTATTAGCACTGGTTCAGGCACAACTGGTTCGGGAGTAATAGGCTCAGGTGTATTTAGCTCAATTGAAGTCCAATCATCATAATTCTTGCTTATTTAGCCATTAATTCTTCAGCATCTGTAGGAGTTCTTTTCCTGAAAACACAATCAGCAAAGCTATCTAGGTATGTCCTAGAATCATTAGTTACTCCATTATAATAAATATCAAGAAGCTCATTTTTAGGTAATGGACATCCAGGATGTGCATGAATCGAGGCACAGAACCTTGTCCATGACTCAGGCAATTTCTCTTCTTCTCCCTGTTTAAAATAAAAAAGTCTCTACAAATAAGCATGTCTAGCACTGGGAGGAAAATATTTCTGAAAGAAAGAAGCAATCAAACAATCAGGGCTATCAATGGAACCAGGAGGTAATCTATTAAACCAAGCCTTAGCTTCTCCTTTTAGTGAAAAAGGGAAGATCTTAGTAACAAAGTACTTGCGCATCTTAAAATCATCAGAGAATAAATCACTCATAGTGGAAAGCTCATTCATATGAGCCACAACACTCTCATTTTCAGTCCCACAAAAAGGTTCTTTCTCAACAATGTCTAAATAGGATAAATCAAGAGAGAAATCATAATCTTTATCTTTAATATCTATGGGAGAGGTGGCAAACTTAGGATCAGAGGACAGTTTAGGAATAATGGTACGTCTCTCAAGGAGACACTTAATAGCACTAGCACCATGTGTATTTCGGCACTCCTTAATAAATTCATCAGTAAACTCAATGTAACCATCGTTAATACCATATCTCTCTCTAGACTCAGGTGAGCTAACAGGTGTAACAGTGTCTTCACTAGGAGTTTCAGTATTTCCTAGACTAGCCATAATAGCCTCTAGGAAAGGACCTAATGAACCACTCGCATCAATCACAATAGAAGTAACATCATGAGTATCAGAAAAAGTTTCAGATTCAGCAGTAGTAGCAGCATGCGTAGCATGAGTATGTGGTGGTGGTGTAACAAGCTTACTTATAACAGACGGTGAATCAAGAGCAGCAGAAGTGTTTAGGACTATACCTTTTCTTGTAGTGGATGGTAAAATAGGAAACTTTCCATCACGAGACTTACCCATGATGAACGGAGTAGCAATGCACAATAGTAGATCCAAGTGAACTTAAAAATAAAGCTATACTCCCTGGCAACGACGCCAGAAAATAGTCTTGATGACCCACAAGTATAGGGGATCGCAATAGTCTTCGAGGGTAGTATTACCCAATTTATTTATTCGACACAATGGGAGCCAAAGAATACTTGCAAGCCTTAACAACTGAGTTGTCAATTCATCTACACCTGGAAATAGTTCTTGCTCACAGAAGTTTATCAGTAGCAACAGTTTGTAGTGGCAACAGCAGCAATAAAACAGGAGCAATAGTAACAGTAGCAGCAAACAGTAGGATATGAGTGTGGTAGGCATAGGGATGGATGGACGGGCGTTGCATCGGCGGGTCTAAACATGTAACTTCAAGATCTAGGGCAATTACAGATAAATAAGATAAAGCATCCAAGTACTAAACAATCATAGGCATGTGCTCCATATATAGTCATGTGTGCTCGCAATGAGAACTTGCACAACATCTTTTGTCCTGCCATCCCGTGGCAGCGGGGGCTCAAGGGAACTACTGGCAATTAAGGTGCTCATTTTAATAGAGCACCGGAGAAAAGCATTAACACTCTGTGAACACATGTGATCCTCACATCACAGCCATCCCCTCCGGCTGTCCCAATTTCTGTCACTTCGGGGCCTTTGGATCCGGACAATGATATGTGTACACAACTTGCAGATAAGATCACAAACAATACTATCATAATGATTCAATAATAAGTTCAGATCTGAGATCATGGCACTCGGTCCCTAATGACAACCATTAAGCACAACAAGTTGCAACAAAGTCAAATAGCACTAATAGAGATACTAGGCACCATGCCCTAACAATCTTATTCGATTACATGATAGAACTCATCCAATCCCTACCATCCTCATAGCCTACAGCGGGGGATTACTCACTCATGGATGAGGGAAACATTAATGGTTGATGGAGAGGCATTAGTGATGACGATGGCGATGATCCTCCCCAAATTCCCTGTCCCGGCAGGGTGCTAGAACGGAGTTTCTGGTTCCGAATCACGGTTTCTGGTGGTGGTGGCGCACCGGAACTCTTTCTGGAAAAACGTCGACCCCCTGAGTTTTTAGGTCAAGAGGCGTCTTATAGGTGAAGAGGGAGCCCGTGGGGGTGCCTAGGGTAGCCACACCCCTCCCAGGCGCAGGCTGGGCCCACCCGCACGGCAGGGGGTGTGGGCCCCCTAGGGCTCCACTCCTTCTCGTATTCTGGCTTCGTGGATCTTCTGGTGAAATAGGATTTTTGGCATATTTTCCAGGATTTTTTCTGATAGTTGATTTTCTGCACAAAAACTAGACACCAAGGTAATTCTGCTTAAAAACATCGTCAGTCTGTGTTAGTTGTATCCAAATCACACAAGTTTAGAGAAGAAACAATAGCAAAAGTGTTCGAGAAAGGAGATACGTTTTGGACGTATCACTCTCCAAACTGCCCGCTAATGGAAATATTTTGTATTTCGGTCACCCTCTTTAAGCCAAGTAATTCTGGATCGTTGTAGTCAAAGCATCTCTTCCCTATAGATCAACTCATTCATATAGTCCGTTACAGCTCTAATCTCACGCGGATCAACATTGGCATGTTGTAGCGCTTCAAGCTTCTTCTTGGCTCGCTCAAGTTCCTTGATTATATTCCCGAATTTGGCTCTGCCCCATTTTTGCAGATCTGTCATCACATGGTGGAGTCCCATGATAATATCACCCAAGTCCTCTTTTTGCCCCGCTCTCCCATGCTTGATTAATTTTTTCAGTAAGCTTAGGTGCCCTCTCCCATAATATTTCATAATGTCTCCTTGGCTGCTTAATTCTTGGTGCATGGTCTTGCAACAGATTCACCAAAACGGGACAATGGTCAGAACAGGGTGTAGTAAGGTGCGAGAGTCGAGTATCATTAAACATATCGTGCCAGGCCGGGTATGCCATAGCCCTGTCCAGTCTACACCTCACATTAGCATTGCCAATTCTTTTATTGTCATAGGTAAAAGGAACCCCGCTAAACCCCAGGTCATGCAAATTGCAATCAGCTAGAGCCTCTCTAAAAGCCCTCATTTGTCCCTCTAGCCATGGTGTGATTGAAAAATGTTCTTCTTGCCATAAGGTTTCATTAAAGTCACCAACAACTAGCCAGGGGATGGTAATACCCATGCTTAAACCCCGTAGTGCATCCCACATACGGTGGCGGTTCTCTGTCCGGGGTTCTCCATAAACACATGTAAGACGCCACATTGGATCGGTGGCCTTAATACAAATGTATGCATCAATATATCTAGCATTAATATCTTTGATTTATACAAGAAGACTCTCATGCCAATACAGAGCTAGACATCCATTAAAACCATCACTACTAAAGCCGACAAAACCTTTAAGACCTAACCTATGACGCAAACGACGTATTTTATTCTTATGTTGTCTAGTCTCACAAAGAAAAAACAGACTCAAACTCAAACTTTGGGAAATAGCCTTCAGCTCACGCACTGTCAGGACGTTCCCGGTGCCCCGACAGTTGAGCGACACGTAATTCATTGCTCCTCACGAGACCCCACACCGGTAGGCTTATGTCCGGTCTTCGCCATTGTCTTCTTGTTCCTCTTGTAGACCACCTCGGTGCTCTTGGTGTCCGTCGGTCCCCTCCCCATCTTTTGCTCCTTGCCCCCAAGCCGTCCCTCACTCTCCTGCCGTATGCCATCGCCCAGGCCAAGCCTCAGCTCGAGGCTTCCACCATGCACCTCAGTCTCCTCAGCTACGCGTTTCCCCAAAATCTTGTCAGCCGGGACCATGTCCATGTCGCTTGCCGAGCCAAAGGAAAGCATCAAGTTGGACAAGTCCTTGATCGCCGGTATCATACCACTGGATGTCAGTCCATGCCCAAAACTGCCGCTGGCTGACACCGACCACACTCGCTGTACGTAATCCGTGATTCCTTTTGCCAGAAGGTACGTTGCATGTCCAGCCTGCTCGGCTACCATCGAGGCCACCTCATCTTCTAGAAACTGGATTATTGGTTGGGATGTCTCATCCCTAGCAGCATTCAGTAATGGTTCCCCTTGTGCCTCTGGCACCACCTGCATAGCCCCCCACCTTCTCCACAAGATTCAGCTCCACCTCTCCTTGCACCGGCTGCTCCTCCCTCTCAAAATCATCATACATGCCCACCTCGTTATCCTCATACTCACGTGGTGGTGTGGCATCCATTAGGGGCGGCATCTAGTTATCACTAGAGTCGTTTTCCCGCGAGCCAACACCTAGAGACGCCCCCCGACGCTGATCATACTGCCCCTTCCTTGGTCCTTGGGAGCCACGTGAGCGAGAAGAGTTGCGTGATTCAATAGTGCCAAAGCTAGCAAAGCTCAGATTGCATCGCGCTCCACCATGCTAAACTGGGGGACATAATGGGAGCGGAACACATACTTCTTATACGGACTGCATCTCAATTCATAGGCCTCATAGTCTAGAGAGGGAATTCCTCGGCACTTCTTCTCACAATCCTCCTCTCAGTGCCCCATAAAATCACAATGGTAGCAGTAGTACGGCACTTGTTCGTACTTGATCCTGAACACCATCTTCTCCTTTGGTTTCCCCTTAACACCATGAGTGATTTGTGTTTGTAAATGTCTATCATATGGGATGTCCACTCTGACATGCAGGAAAGCATTCATATCCTGTTCTGGGGACGGGACATCCACCTCCATTGCCCTGCCCAGTCCATTGCCATATCTCATGCCCCAAACTTTATTCTGTTTTCCCCTGGCACATTATACATACGTACCCAGATCGGAACAGAGTCAAGGACAATCTCTGAAGGTTACACTTTAGTGTTGAACTCCTTCACTAGCAAGGCGTTCTGCTGATAGATCCATGGACCTCCCCGTATGACAAAATCAAAATCCCCTTTAGAGAAGAGCGTAATCATATAGTAATTCCCTCCATGTTCTGCATATATGATGCCAGCTCTTAGCTTCCACACCTCGTTGGAGAATTTATCAAACATGTCTATAGTGTTCGGCCTACAATTTGCTCTGTACCTTGCCAAGATTCTCCATGTGTTAGGCTCTGGGTCTTCCTCTATCGCCCCCGCCTTGTCCTCCTCATCGAATTCCAGGTACACATCATCCTCCATATCTACCTCTCCTCCTAGCTGCGATGACATCCCTTTCTTGAATCCGACACCCTCCTCTTCTTTCTGATGATCATCCCAGTTTCCGTCCTCCTCCGCCAGCGTATCCGAAGCAAGGAGCGCCTGGCTACGAGCTACTGTCATCGCGTGGTCACCATTGGGCTTCTCGCGGGCGGGCCTCTCAACCAGTGTGGTGGCCCATCATACCACTGCATAATGTAGTATACTATAGTCATTGACATGACATCAATGAAACATCGTTCACTAGTATTACATCCCTCGGAGTGGTACAACAGAAACACAACAGGTCCAAGATATGGCTAAAGGTTACAACTCGACTCTTTACATAAGATCCAGAGAACACTCTAGGTTAAAGAGAGAGAAAGAAACTTCTTTTCAAAGAAGAATTAGAAATAAATAACTCGAAAATTATTATACTAATAAGACTAGTATCTGTATTGATCTGGCATTGCTGCTATTGCAATACTCTATAGAAGTAGGTTCTAGGGTTAGAGATTATATTCCTTTCTAATTAGCAACTTCGTATTCACTTGAATTGATGTATATGTTGACTTCCTTCACTTTATTGAAGGGCTTGAGCATTTGATGGTGATTCCTGGAGCATAACTTGATGTAGACGTCGTCTTATTGGCTTCAAAATCTAGTAAGGGTTAAGAAGATACGTTGAGTACGAGCGTACTCAACAAGTTCACTAGAAAAGGATTATTTAATGCACTATATCTACAGCCACAGACCATAGGCCGTAGGCAATGCAAGTTTTCGTAAACATTTCTTCAAAGATTGCTTTTATTTTGAAAAGCTATGTCCGTCAGCCTTCACGGGTTTACCAGAACTTTCATGGAGTTCCCTTCCCGCCGCGTTCACAGCTCCTTCTCGGAATACGGAGTAACAAGTTACGGTTCTTACACTCTGCAGAGGTTCGTTACTTTACCCATCAGAGATCAACTCCTTGTTGCACAATCGGGCAGCTTACCCATCCACAATTCCATGTTGTGGGGCCCAGTAGATGATCCAAGCCAATCACTGCCCTCTCCGCGACCCCATATGTCTGCACGATCCTTTGGGGCTGGCTCATATCCGTTAAGCCCCCTTTCAGGCAGGCTAAAACCCTGATGACCTCCCGAAGACTCTATGAGTTGGTGGTGCCCCTGGTAAGTACCTTATACGTCCGGCTAGACCTATGGCAACCACTCATAGATAATCTAGACACCAAAAACGTGGGGCCTAAGGGTGCCCACCCATATATGGGATCCGCACAAGGAATCAGAACGTCACGTTAAGGTAGTCTTGCCTCCATATGAAAGGAAAAGGATACAACTGAATTCTTTGTCCCATTCCAAATCTCATGGCTAACGTGTTATATATGGCGCTAGAATCACTAGCGACATTGGCTGTTAAGTCCTAGATAATATGTTCCTTTACCACCAGAACTTTCATATTAGGTTATTACCTCATGGTAAATAACCTATAATCATATTATTATGAAAATAGTGTTTTCTGACCTTTTCGAAATGCAGGTGATGACAACACTGAATTTGCAAAATTACTTTACTAAAATTATTCAAAGGACATGAGCAAGTGTGAACTTGCCTTTTGTGATTGCAAGATTATGCACTCATGGTCTTCAAGACAATATACGATCCAATATCTGAAATCAGCATGATTGGTCTGGTAAGGACTAATGTTTAAAGAAGCAGGATGCTATTATGCATAAGTAATGTAATGCAATTTGATAAACTCGAATCCCCAGAATAAGCGTTGATCTAGAGTTTGGAAAATGGAGATGGTTCCTTTGAATGTGTTGTACTTTTAGATAAGCTTCACACTGTGCTTCTCATTAAGAATTGTGAGTGTGTGTAACAACATGTAATATAATAATAAGATACACGAATGTGGAATGCTAATCAAAGATTTCTTATATAAGAATTGCCTTAACTTCAAATTTTAGTTTACAAGTATTAGCATTTATAAGTAACTTAAGTGTTAAGAATCCTAAGTATACAATTAAAGCATAATGTAATGTGATTATTATTAATTGTTATTTTTTGTTTGAAGTGGCAAAAAGAATAACATTTGAAGAAAAGATTCCTTCTCTAAGGCCTAAACAATCCTTGAGGTTAATCAAAGGTGGTTGATGTTGTTTGTGCTTGCTTGAATAGTCTGGACTTAATATGTTTTACGACTTAATTATAACAGACCAAAGTTAACTATAAAACATATAACAAGGTTTTAGCATTATATTTAAAGGCTTGTAGACTTAAAGTTAAGTTTAAGAACATAGATAAGCCTTGGGTGTAATGCTTATGATATTTGTACTTTGTTCTCCTCATAAAGTTTCTTTCAATCTAAGTAAGAGTGGTAGTACTTCTATTTGAGTAGTGATTCCTTATTATTATACTGGAATGGAATCATTTGTCTACTTATAAAGGTGTGGTTATGGTTTGCTAATAAGTAAACAATACTACTTAGCTACTTATGAATTCACTATAGTATGTTGGTATGTTGTTAACATGTGGTTGAAATAAAGGAATAAGTTTTATTTAGCCACAATTAATCTTTGAAGATTTTATATTAGATTAAGATGTTATTCAAAGATATTCTACACATACGGTAGAAAAATATTCTGTAAGATTATATTTAAATTGTGTTGAACCATTTTGACTTCATAATATCAATATTTAAGACTAATATTATTTGTTAGACCTCAATTGACTAATTTTATAAATATTAGCAAATTTTATTTACCCTTATAAAGTTAGATTTAAATTTAAGTTATTAGGGTATTAAGTTTTTATTTACCTCAAAAGTGGAATGTTATATTTTTAACATGCAAATATTATTTTTGTGATCATTTCAGTATATTACATTTATTTTTGTGATTTATAAATAATAAGGTATGATTTTTATAAGATTTAACTCTTTATAAACACTTAATAAATAATAAATATTTAATTAAGAGAAGTAATAATACTTGATTATAATATTAAATTTTAGTTCTTGTTTTTATAAGAATTTTGGTATATTATTTATATTTTTATAATTTACCATTATTAAAATATGAATTATCAAAGTTTTATTACTTATAAAATCTTGATTAAATAATATTTATTTAAATAATTAACATAATGATGTTGGATTATAAAATTAAATTATAGATTTTATTTTTCCAAACATGTAACATCCCTAAAATCATGATTTCAAAGATTGCATATCATTCATGCATGCATATAGTTTTGAGATCAATTTCAAACCATTTTCAAGAAAACAGAAGCACATAGTGCTATCATTTTATGTGAGCAAACTTAAATCAAATGACCATCCCCATTTGAGAGCTTAGTGTTTTAAACCAAGTTTGTTTGCTTCCTTGTTGATTGGTTTGAGTGTGGAGTTTGAACAAAATATACAAAATAAAAATGGTTTCAAAACCATTTTCAAAACATTTTCAAAACAAGTGCTATAGCACTGTTTATTTTATTTAATCAAAAGAACCAAGCTTGAACAGAGAGACCACATGTTTCTATGCCCAGAATTCTGAATGTGCACCCTACAAAATTCCTGAAAAGATTTGATTTCAATTTGAGTTTGAAATCATTTGAAATTCATTCCAGAAAATCAAATCAGAAATAGAAAAGGAATAAAGAAAATAAAAAGGGTCGGCGCCAGACTTTGAGCCCATCAGCAGATCCAGCCCAGCTAGCCCACCCGGGTCTCCCCTCTCTCTCTCACGCGCAGACGCACCCACAAAGCCGCTGACGCCCGGACCCCACCCCCTCTCTGGCTCTCTCGCAGACAACTGGGCCCTCTCCACGTCGACTCCTTCTTCCCCAAATCGCGCCCGCAGACCACGTCGCCGCTGCCGTTGATGCCGGTAATGGCGCGGCGTAATTACCCTTGATACCGCGAGCGTTTCCTGTCGCGCTTCGGCCTATTTAACCCACACCCCACCGCGGTCATTTCCCCCCACACTGCACACTCTTCTCGCCACCAGGCTGCCCCTAATTCGCGTTGCACCACCGCAACCAGAGCTAGCTCCGACGAGGTATTCCGGTAAGACCCCGTCGCCCCTTGCTGTCTAAACTTGCCAGTACAATCTCCGCGACCATGCACACCTCCTGACCCCTCTGGTGCATGCTAAGATCATCCAAAGCCTCGGCAACGTCGGCGACCACACGAGTCAGACGACCCCATCAACTCCGGCGATCAATTGTGGTAAGCACCGAGCGCCCCTTGCCCTCTCTCGCATACGACTAGGTTCGCCTCATCCTTGCGTAGCTACTGATGCCTCTGGTTGATGCAAGGAAGGCCCAGAGCGTCGGCAACAACCTCGCCTACAACCACCCGACGCCGTGCACAACTCCGACGAGCTCCCTCAGCCACTACAGCGCGCCCCTTGACCAGCCATCACCACCTTGAGCATCAGCATCGCACGGAGAGCTCGGTAAGACCCTTCCCCCTCTCCCGCGCGACCTAGAACGCCAGCGCCGCCACTGACAGACGCGCCGCCGCCTGTCGCCGATGCCAGCGCCACCACTAGATGGTCAGACTGCTCAGGATCGTTAGATCCAGATCGTGCGGATAGGATAGAACGTGAGCGAAGCGGTAAGATTAGATCTGAGTCGCGCGTTTAAGTTAGATCCAGCGGCTCAGAAGCGTGATCCGACGCGAAACGGTATGCGCCAATCAGAGCGTGACGCGTGGCTAGGGTTTAGGTTTAAAACAGAATTTGAATCAGATTATTGTTCAATTTTGTTTTGATTGTAACTTTTGATTTCCACGTTAGATTTTGACAAATTTTATACCGTTGGAATCAGGAGAACAAGCACTTTCAAAATATGCAATGTGTTTAATGTTTAGCTTCTGTTAAAAAGGCTTTATTTGCAGGAACTTATTTAGGACTAATTTGAGAAATCCTAAGTAGTTGTAGAAATGCTAGGGAATTTCTAAGTTAAGTTACTATCTATGCCATGCTTATCCTAGCTAGTAGTAAACAAGGGTTGGTAAAATATACATGCTATGATGAAAATATTTCTAAGTCTTTGGACTTTTGTTTTGCTTAATAAAACAACTAAGTCAATGAATCACCTGGGTGGAAAGGGACTTGATTGGTGGTTTTGGTTGAGTGGTTACACAAGGCCCATGGCTATGGTTTACCTTGTGTATCTCACTTGTGGCAAGCCACCCAGGAACAAAGGGATTTTAGAGGCCAAGTGTTGAGAAGCTTCTAGTGCAGCCACTTGGCAATATGGGCTCTGCCTGGATCACATAGGTTGCTAGAACTTAGCCATTTGGACAGTTGGTGGTAGTGGGATGATAGGTTGGAACGCGTCCATTTGGTCTAAGGGAAGGCTTCTGAAAGGTCCTGTCTTGGTGAAACCAAGTCTTGTGGGGAAAGTGCACAACCTCTTCAGATGGAAAAATCTAAGTACTTAGCCAAGTCCATGGCAATGGACAACTTGAGCATCAAGACATGGAAGCTATGAAGAATCTCATCATTCCAATTTCTAAGTAAAACTTGTGGGTGAACAAGGGTGAAGGACCTCAATGTCTATTGGTGGTTCCTTGGGAAAAGTTTTGACAAAGAAAAACTTAGTGTTTTCAACTAATAGGAAAAACTATTTTGAGCAAAGCAAGCCAAGCTACACTTAGCCAAATTTCCATATAGTATCTAGTCCACTTAAAATATACTAAGGTATCACTTGCCGATACTATTCCAAAGTATTGACCCACTGTGGCTGTAACTTGTGATGTTGCAGGTTACTCTGATGAGGATTAGGTGTCATGAGTCTACACTCAACATGTTTGCCTGTGGCACATGAAGATGAAGACTTATATTTATTAACTTATTCAAACTCTTGTAATAGGCCTGTGGCCTTTGAGTTGTAAAGACTATGTTATCTCTGGAATAGATGTAATAAATGACCTTTGTATCTGTGTACTTCATCTTAAACTGTGGATGCTAGCAATGATCCAGGGACTAGCATTGCAATCACATGGATCCTTTTCCTTTATAAAGGAGGGATCTTACAAAACATTTTCATATACTACACATATTTTTTTGAATTATAAAATAAAAGTTATTGATTTAACAAGATTTAATGATTTTATTTAATTCCTGGAATATTTAAATTTGGACTTATAACATTTTATATATTTCCTAAATAGGGAATATCTTTTTACACCACATCCAGAGCTACCCTAGGTCACTGACCAGTGGGGTAAGGGCCACGTTAGTATGCCACCTAGGCGTGGACTGGTCAATTGGTGGCCTTGGTCAAGGTTAACGTCAGCATGATGTCGCTATGACGTCAGCACAACCACCACCGTCAGTTGGTGGTCGCCGGCGACGATCTACGGCGCCCTAGCAAGCAAAACCAGTGTGTTATGCTGAACCTTATAGTGGTGGCGCCGCTCTAAATGGTCATCGGAGCCTCGGCTCCGACGAGCTTCGACAGTGACAGACGGTGTCATTTGGTGCGATGGCGATTTACAACGAGATTGTGCGATTTAGTGGTACTGGAGGGTTCAAGAACTCACCGTGATGACGATAGAGAGGTCGACGAGGACTGTCGCAGTCGGAGACGAGCACACGGTCGACTTTTCCGACGAACCCCGACAGAAAGGAACGATGAAATTCGCACCCACCCGAGCTCCCCTTGATCTATTGATTCTGTTAGAATGAAGAGGATGACACTGCAGTTCTCCTCGACCACGCCATGGGCTCTGGGTGAACTCTATCGACGGTGATGTGTGGCTCCAACGAGCTAGGTTTTCGGCTAGAGGAGGAATCCTGGAGGAAGGAAGGAAATGGGGATAAGGACGAGCGAAGTGAGCTCCGTGGCGTTCTTATCCATCCCTAGTGTCGGTAGCGCTAATCTTGGCACGACTGCAGCGGCGGACGGCATCGCCGGTGTCCAGCAAGCTTCTTCCAGCTGGAGGAGGAAGACAATGGCGTCGCTTTTGCAGAAAACCCCCTAACAATTCTTTCAACTCAACTCGCAGTCCCTCCTCGGTCCTAGTAGTCAGCCAGAGAGAAAGGTGAAGGGCTGACCTCGCTGGGCCGTTACTGGGCTGCAGAGTGTTGCTCGTGAGTTGCAGATAAGGAGAGAGAGGAAATGGACTTCGACCAAAAATTGTTATCGTTTTCTTATTCTTTATTCTTTTCTTTTTTTGTTTTTGTTTCTAATTTTATATTTATACATTTGATTTGAATTTTCTTTATAGAATTATTTGCTGGATGGTTGCAGCAATAATAAAGTGTATTTAGGGTCCTATTATGAGTTTTTAATATAATGTTATTCTTTATTTATTTTCCTTACATAGGTATTTTTGTTATGAATCTTTATTTTCATAACATACCTTGAATTTATTTTGGAATCAAGCATATAAGAAAGGTCATTTTAGTAATAGAAACAATTAACCATTATTTTGGAGAAAATAATTAAGGCACTTATTTGAATTCTTCATGGTTATCATATATTTCTATGATTTTTGTCAAGACATCCTCTTGGTTGGAATGTTTCATTTCAGGGTTTATATTATTGTTTTATAAATATGAATGAACATTATGAGAAATTAAAGTTTAAGATTTTAGAATTATAACTTTTTACCATCTGTTTTAGGAGACCTAAATTTATCCATGATATTATAGAATAAGGGTTGATAGTTTTAGTTCCTAGGCACTTATAGTTTTCATGTTTTGAAATGGCAGGAAATGCTTAAGTGATTTGTTATAGGAAAATATTCCTATAAGGAATTGTTGGAAATAGGATGATAAATTAATCCGATAAGATGGAGATTATGTTTGGTTAAAGATTTAAAGCTGAGTGTTTACCAAGAATTCCTATCTTCATATATTTCATAAGTCCGCCTCCTAATTAAGGAATTCCTTTCCTAGATATATTACTTCTTCATATTCATCATCATGTGTTAACATGATGAGCTTTACTTCATAAGAACATTATACCAACACTTACACCTTCTAAATCCATTTGTAATCCAATGAGCTTGACACTAAGCTCAACATGATCTACCCATAGAGATCATCCTCTTCTCTAAAGGGTTTCTTATGACTCTAATTTCACTTGAATGTGCATCCTCTAATTCATTTAGTAGCTGCTTCTAATCCCCTTTATACACTTCCTTTATCCTTCATTACTAACATTACTACATTAGGTATATCTACCAAAACCTACTTTCCTCAAGTGTCTAATAACATGTAAGAAGAATAACACTACTTCAATAACTCCATGCTACTCTAGCTTCAGCTTAGTCATACTGTATTATATCTTCTTACTCTAGTATCAAACTTCACATCATATTATGGTGACTTATCATGACTAACCTAGGATAACATATTCACACTAGAGTGTAGTTATGTTTTAACTACTAATGTCACATATACATGATTTAATCATTCCCTCTTAGTGACTTGAGCATGATCATTATAATCCTTTGATCATTTATGGCTTAGGTTTCTAGTTGGCTAATAAAGGCCTTTATCAATACAACATTATAGTTGTATATAATTATCTTCTAAATATCTCTATTGGACTAAGAGATATCATTCATTGACTATACCTACTTGATCCAATAGGATTACTCTTGGTAACTATCTTCAGGATTCATCCTTGTAATCATCTTTATCACCATATGATTATATATTCCAAATAACTCTTCTACCAATTCAGGAATGAGTTGACCCATCAATTATCATATTGATTTGATTCTCTTCCAACTCTCTCATCCTAGAGATGATATTTAAATCTAACATTACCACCTACCTCTTATTATTTTTGTCTTTAAAGGACTTAAGTGAATGCTATGATAAGGACAGGGGTTAATAGATCAAGAATTGATAGGTTAAGAATTGGTGAACCAATAGTTGATTACTCAACATTGATGAACAACAGATATTAGAATAAAATTCACTAGAGATGATAAGGATTGATATGGAAAGAAAGATATATGGTGAATGATCTTGTCTCGGTTTCCTTCCTACTCAACCTCACTTAAGAGTTAAGGTTAGGTATTACCATGATACTCATGGTATAAGTAGATAAAATTAAGATAGGTTAAGATTTGGTTGTTACCTTCCCATAATTAAGTTATATTCATAACTTGGTATTCATGGTTGGTTGTAATGAATTCTATGGAATGATCACTTAAGGATCAAATATTAATCATTAAGCAATGCACTATGGTTAAATTTTATTACTTTTGATCTATCCTTAGATCAAATCTCCTTTACCCAAACTAAGGTTTTAGCAAAGGTCATATTGAAACTTATCGCAGTCAACTTGATGATCTACTTCAATTCCATCAAGTTGATAGAAGCTTCAATCACTTTGACAAATTTTGTTTAAAAGCGCGAAAATTATTCGGATTTTCTATGCATGAATGCAATGCACACATCTGGGTTCGGCTTATTTCTAATCTCTAATGCTGGGATGTTACAACGAGTCCCCCATAATCGCCCCCACCCTCCGGTTTCACCATCAGTAGAGCAGAGTGCCGAGCAGCCACCTGGCCTCTCCCCATCGGACGCAGAGCAGGGACGATCGCAGACCTGCGCCTTGGCTCATCTGCACCTCCACCTTCGATCTTCCCCTCCCGGCTTGATCCCGTATCCGCCTCCATCTTCCATCCTGGATTCGACATCAGCACCTCCGCTTCCTCCTGATCCCTACCACGACTAGATTTGGTCGCAGGGCAACGCAAACAGTCCTCGCCGATTGTTGATTCGAGGGCTTCCTTTGACCTGGGTTTTAAGGATCCCCCCACCGCCTCTCCCTGTGTGAGAAGACCACGGACTCCTGCCGGATTTCCCTTCTGACTATGCCTCGTAGACCTCCAAGACTCCCGCAACGCCTTCCGGCGTGCCGACGGACTCTCGTATAGGGGAGGCGGTGGCGGCGGAGCGGAGTCTCCCATCGCCAGAGCCAACCCTAAACAGATAGACTTTTCGACTTTGTAAAGATCCTATCTGATTTGCTCCTCTTCCTGTATCAAGCTCACCCAACTCAATTTCACGTTCAATGTCTGTCGCTTGGTTTGCTAATAACTCATAATTGCATTTAGGCGACGCACTAACAACATTTATTTATGAGAATAGCATGTTGGAAAGAGTTGTGCACCTCATGTACCTCCCTTGATGCCGCAACAAGAGCCAACTATAATTTATGGGCCATGTAGTGTACATAATAAACATAAGGACACTCATTTAGAATTAGAGCTTTTAACCCATTCCATTCACCTTGCATGTTAGTTGCCCCATCATATCCTTGTCCTCTTATATCTCGGATGCTCAAATTATTGTCCGCAAGGACAGCACAAATTGCCTCTTTGAGAGTCAATGCAGCAGTGTTAGTGACATGATTGATATTAAGAAAACGCTCTTTTATGTATCCTTCATTGTTCACAAACTGGATCACCAATGCCATTTGCTTTTTTTGATTCATCTCGAGATTCTTCCACCATTATACAAAACTTGCTAGTACCAATTTCTTCTCTAATTTTCCTCTGAACCTTTCGAGAAAATATCTCAAGAATCTCTTGTTGAATAGTAGGGGAGGTGTACCTCGCATTCCGTGGAGCATTATTCAATACAACTGTATCCACCTCCTTATTATAAAAGGACGGTAACTTTACCAATTCAAGAAAATTACCCTGATTTATGGATTCTTGAGATTCATCATGGTCTCTAAAAGCACAAGCTTGGAATGTTAACCACCTGGTGAAACCGACAAGGAAAAAATGTTAAATACATGCTTATTACAATATCTAATATTCTACTGTCTAGTATAGAAAAATATTTCTTACCTAATAGAATTATTCTATGGCTTAATCCTAAGCAAAAGCCATGCATCTCAGGCCATCTGCCGCTTCGCAACCGTTGTTTGCCGTTCGATCTAGATGAACGGTTTAGACACATACATGGCCACCTCGTGCTCACATGCCCCCACCCTCCCCGTCTCTCTCCTCTCATTTGGGTCTTCCTCACCTGCGTGCTAGGGTTTCGGGTCGCCGCCCCGCCCGCCTAGCTTCTTCCCGCCGCCCCTCCCCGCCCCTGGCTGCCGCCCAGCTCCTGGCCGGCGCCCAGCCCAGCTCAGCTCCCGGCCGCCGGCCCGCCCAGCTCTCAGACGCGCGCTGCCAAGCTCCCGGTCTCCATCGTGCCCATCTCTGGTCAAACTTATCTCCCAGAAATGTACTCCCCCTCTGCACCTCCTTGGCTCCCGTCCAAATCTGAGAGCCCTCCCCGAGCTTCCTCACATCATCCTAGGTACAGGGGAGGAGTGTGTCTACTTCCAAAAACACACGCACTTTCCTTGGATTCCTTGATATGTTGTGCCAGTTTGTTGTATCTTGTCTCTGATAGTGCTTTGGAGTTAAGCTGCCAATCTCTGTTGTTTTGTGTTGAGAAGCAAAGAGTTCAACGGCAGAGTGTAATCGAACTTTCTCAAAGCATAATTAGGCTTGTGCTGGTGTAGTTTAATAGAGATGAGCAGCAATTAGCAGTTCAATAAGGGTAGTCTTAAGGCTATGTATCATGTATTATGTTGCGATTCGCGGCACTTTCACACACACTAGATTCAAGAAAAAACAACAGCAGATAGATATATACTAGGCAACTCGGTGCTCTACTTATTCAAGATTGCGGCTGCAAGTTCTTCTCCATCCAGAGGAGAATTGGGGCGCTGAATTTGATGTGATTATATGTTGGAAGAAAACATTTTCTCTCTGTTGTCCAGTGTGACAGCTAAAGTTTTCTACAAGTGGTGACTATTCAGACATATTATATATCTACCATCTAGCAAGGAACCGAGCTAGATTATTTTACTATTTCCAGCGACCACAACAGAGTATTATCTCTTTGATTGTATCACGCAGTTACATAGTCCCATCTTTGGTTTGCAAAGAAAAATCCTTATGATTTTGTATCACACTGGGATAGAGGTTAGCCTTTGTGAAAGAAATAGTTCCCAAATAGTACAGCAGCAATACACCGTGTGGGAAAAGACCTTTTGTTTCCTAACACACAACCGCCCTTTGAAAAAGGGCCATCTTTTGTTTGCCAACACCTAGATACCAAAACATGGTATTGTTGAAGTTGTATTTTACTGTATGCTTATTTGGAGTAGCTAATGGTTTGAGTGTACCTGTCTAAAACTCAATTGAGAGGCATCAACCACTGATTACATCATTGGATATAATTAGGCGTGTCTTACTTTAGAAGATTGGAGCATTTCTTTGTTTTGATATTCTTTGTCAGTTTTTGTGCGATGTACCCAGATCCTAAACTTTGCCACAATAATGCAGGTGACGAGTAGTGTTTTAGTCCCTTCTTGCCTATCGAAATACCAAAATTTTACCTCGACGCAAGAGAAGAACAACCACCTCAAACAGACGAGGATATCGATCTGAGGTGAGCTGCCGCTGAGGTGCTCCCTGATATTGATGTGTTATGTTTTTTTCTCACAAGCTGTTTTCTAGGTCGTTAAGATAAAATAGTTAAGATTCAGAACCAATTCACCATGTATCAAGGTATACCAACTCACAAAAGGTATATAATACCTAATTATTCAGACTCTTGTGTAGCCTAAGATCTCAGGACACGTCTAAAAATATATGATATTTTCTTAGGCATAAAGCCATCAATGTTGTGATTTGTGAATCTGTAGGTTGTCAACCAGAAACGTTGGAACCATGTTTAGCTGCATTCTGATGATACTCTCTCTCTCTCTCCCTCTCTCTTGGGATGGTTGATTACTATATACATTATCTTGCTGGTATAAATAAGATGTATTACTATGGAAATTTCATAAATATCATTCCATCTATTTTTTGTTGTGATCATTTTGCATATTCGATACACCTCCCACTGTTCTGAGATTTGTAAAATTAGTCAACATATGCATTTTCTTGTTTGGTTATAGCTGAGACTAGATTTAGTTCACTTTGAACAAACAACATATTTTTTTATGCAATTTGTCTGCTGTTGTGGGAAATCAGATGGTCCGCACCATTAAGTCCAGTTGAGATAGGTCTGAGTATATATTGGTCCATACTATCTTTTTCAGTTTTGTTCCATTTGCACTACCTTCACAGTAAACCTAAACTTATAATTCTATTGTATTTTGTTCGTTACTTAACATGGATGTTATGGTTGAATTTTGCAGCTACAACAATAGCAATTCAAGGAAAATCGTGTGCCGGGTGTGGCTGATAAAAGGCAGATTCAATGAGTGCACATCTATTGTGTGGAAAGATGACTATCTCCAAGTGGTTATCTTCAAAAACAGAAAAAGAACACAGTGGTTCACTCTTAACTATAGTACATCTATGTTTTCTCTGCTTGTGTGAAAAATGGAATGACTTATAATTTATTGTGTAATTAACTAATTCCTCAATCGTGGTGAGCTACGGCTGCAATGAGGCTATTTGCGCCGCGCGCTGCCGTTGTGTGTAGCTGCCATGTGGGCCTTCAGACTTCAGTTTTGGGCCTTCAGACTTCAGAGTCTGTAAACTTTCCGTGTGCGTCTTTACTAGCCTCACAAACACAATGCCTGCCACTCCCCCGAGCACCCATGCTTGGCTGCTTCCTAGGGTTTCCGCCCGCCACCCAACTACGGCCTTGGCCTTGACCCGTGTCACCTGCCACTCTCATGGTCATCACTCACATCGGACAGTGATACCGTGCACCGCCCTGATGACCCGTTGCCCCGTCCTGAAGAAGCTACAGCGTGCCGAGTTCCATTGCACGGCCTGAATCCTCCGCCTCCCCGCGCTGTCACCCTGTCCATAGATGTGAGTCCTTTATTTTTGGTCGGTTGATTTGATGAATTAACTGATGGTTCCACACTGGATCTGATTGTTCTGCTTGTGTTATGTCTTTGTTTTGTTGTCCTCACGTGTGATCATCTATTGGGTATGTCCTTTGTTGTGCTTGGCAGCGTTTTTTTTCTGAAATTTGTACTTCTTCACAGATTTGGTGGTTGGAGGCTACAATTTGAGGTTACACCTCGGTTTGGCCTATATTGGATGGTTGACTCTTCACAACATGTTATCTTTGTTTTGTATATGAAGGTGAGCCAATTTTTTGGTTCATTGGTTGGGCCATGTCTTTTGCTCTTCCAGCCCCTGATGTTGTGATTAGTTTTTAACTAATTAGTTCCCACTCGACATGCATGTTGTCTCTGCGGCCTGCACTGCACGTCTCTGGCCTACACTAGAACCTGCTCCCCTCCGCTCTCAGTCATGAAAACCTCCTAGAAGGAGGCACTGAGACAAGTAGGAAAATGAGGTGGTGGCAGGTGAGGCAGAGATAAAACCTCCTAGAAGGAGGCACTGAGACAGTACGAAAATGAGGTAGCGGGAGGTGAGTCAGAGAGAGTAGGTGAGGATAGATGATTTTTGCTAGGCTCAGAGTACCTTGCACTATGTTCACTGGCCAATGTATCCTACACTATGAGCTTGCATTCACTTACATACACAAACTGCACGAGAACATATTTTTTTACTAAACTGTGTCTTTGTTAATTCTAAATCACTAGGTGTACTGAAGTGTTCATGCAATCTATGATCTTTATCTGACATGTAGACAAAAGAGAAGCTACATTCTGCTTCATGTGACCCATTGTACTTCCTGGTTTACATATATTAGGTATTCATGCTGTCTTGGGAATCTAAAATAATTAGCTCTATTGAATTGTTCATGTAATATGTAATCTGTATTTTTTCTCCCGCTGACTAACTGATGCTAGGAATCGGGTATGTGTATCAGCATATGCCAATGGTTTGAGCTTTGTTCTATGTGTGTGTGTGTGACTTCATAGGTATCTTTTTGAGGAATGTGGAAGGAATATGTTGGGGATAATAAAACCAAGATCAATATATGTTGTCAAGTACATTCATTTATTTATTTATTTATTGTCTTTGTATGGTCATCTAGGCATCTCTTTTGAACTTCTGCATCTTCAATTAGCTTATGAGAGTGATGTCTTCAACGGAAGTCTTATGTAGTGAAGAAATATATATTAATTTGAACTGTATATTTGTTTCTTCACTTTCAGAGCGATATGCATGTTTGGGAGCAGTACTTAAGTGGTTTCATGTACTATAGGGTTTGTTTTGTGTCGTGCTATAAAAATAGTAGGCCAGGATAATCGATCGGGATGTGTGGAGCGGCGTAGTTTGGAGGCTCTTTGACTTGGATGGGGAGGATGACGGTTTCAAGCGCAGGTGAGATCATGGGCGACTGAATTCTAGATATGTAACCTCATGTACTGTACTGCTCCATACCTACAATGTTGGAGATATGCCCAAGAGGCAATAATAAAGTGGTTATTATCATATATTCATGCTTATGATAAATGTTTACATACCATGCTATAATTGTATTAACCGGAAACATTAATACTTGTGTGATTTGTAAACATAAAAGAGTCCCTAGTAAAAGCCTCTTGTTAAACTAGCTTATTGGTTAATATATGATCATGGTTTCCTGATCATGAACATAGAAGATGTTATTAACAACAAGGTCATACCATTAGGAGAATGATGTGATGGACGTACTCCTATAGTTAAGCATAGCATAAAGATCAAGTCATTTAATATAGTTCATTTGCTATATGCTTTCTGATACATAGTAACCTAATTCCTTTGACCATGAGATCATGTTAATCACCATCACCGGAAGGATGCTTTGATGACATCAAACACCACACCGTAACTGGGTGGCTATAAAGGTGGCATTGAGTGTTCGGAAAGTATGGGTTGAGGCACATGGATCAAGAGTGGGATTTGTCCATCCATATGACGGATAGATATACTCTGGGCCCTCTCGGTGGAATGTCATCCAATTAGCTTGCAAGCATGTGACTGGCTGACAAGGAATAACATATCATGAGAACGAGAAAAGAGTACTTATCGGTAACGAGGTTAAACTAGGTATGCAGAGATACCGACGATCAAAACCTCGGATAAGTAAACTATCATGAGACAAAGGGAAATTGGGTTCATTCAATCGCAAAGTAATCGTAGAAATATGTGGGAGCCATATGAATTTCCAGATTCCTCTATTGGTTATTGATCGGAGAAGTGTCTCGGTCATGTCCGCATAATTCACGAACCGTAGGGAGACACACTTAAGGATTCGATGTTGTTGTGTAGTTATGGAATGATGAGTAAGAGACCGAATGTTGTTCGGAGTCTCGGATGGGATCCGGGATATCACGAGGAGATCCAGAATGGTCCGAAGAATAAGATTCATATAAGGAAAGTCCTGTTTCGGAGTTCGGAAATGATTCCGGTGTTTTCACTAGGAATGTTCTAGAAGGGTCTGGAAGGTCCGGCACTCCGGAGGGGAAGGGTACATGGATGTTTCATGACAATGTGGAATGATTGCATCATGTAATAGGTCACTTGGCTGGGAAATATGATGAGAGAAATCAAATCCAAGTTTGAAAGTCAAACGCAAATTTGAAAAGTCAAATCTGAAGTTTGCTTGGTGGAGGGAGAGTAGGAAACCTACTTAGGGAGGAAGTCCTACTCCCTCCACCCGCCGGCCAAGGAGGAGGAGTTGGAGGAGGACTCCCTCCTCCCAACCGCCTCCCTCCCACCTATATAAGGAGGGGTAGGGCGCCCCTACCCCTCACATCCAAAAAACCCTAGCTCCTGGCGCCTCCAACCAAGTGCAGCTGCCGCCTAGGGCTCCTTCAAGTCGCCGAGTTAGGGCTTCCCCAAGCCCTAGCCGCCGGCTACACCACCCCTCTTGGTGCCCTCTATTCCGTAGATCCCCAAGGCCCTCTCTTACTCCACCATACTCGCTCCGGATTAAGGCGAAGCCCTGCGAGATCTCCCCTCTACTTCCGACACCACGCCGTCGTGCTGCCGGAATCACGAGGAGAGTGCTACAACCTCCATTGCCTGCTGGAACAAGGGAGAGGAAGGTCTTCATCGAGTACCGAACGTGTGACCGACTGCGGGAGCGCTGCCGGAACGCAGCGCCGGAAGGATCGTCTACGCGATCTTGAGATCGGAAGTGTACGACTACATCATCCACGAGAATCTGCTCTCGTTAACCGCTTTGGATCTTCGAGGGTTAGTACTCTATCGACTCGTTGCTGCAATCTAGTAGATAGATCTTGGCTTGTGTGTGTTCATGCGATAGATTTTTTTTGTTTTCCATGCTACGAACCCCTACAGTGGTATCAGAGCCGTGTCTATATGTAGATCTGTTGCACGAGTAGAACACAATGGTCATTGTGGGCGTTGATGCTTTTGTTGTCGATTGCTTCTTGTGTACTTTGCATCTTGCGGGATGGTGGGATGAAGCGGCCCGGGCTAACCTTACATGACATCGTTCATGAGACTTGCTCCACGCTTGACATGCAACTTGTATTGCATAAGTGGCTTTGCGGGTGTCTGTTTCTCCCAACATAGTTAAGATTCAATTTACAACGGGTGATTGACAATACTAGTATCAACGTTGTGGTTCTTGTTCGTAAGTTAGAACGACACTTATTGAAAGCCCCAAACCACGTAACATGCAAAGAAAATTAGAGGCGTCTAACTTTGTTTTGCAGGGGTGTGCTGTGACGTGATATGGCCATGATTGTGATTATATATGATGTATGCAATGTTCCTTATTGTAAGTTGGCAACCGGCAGGAGCCATATGGTTGTCTTTTAATTCTGTTAAGACCCGCGTGTCTATTCAAAGTAGTTGTAATAGTTGATGCTGGTGGATGACAACCATGAAACGACGCCATTGACCTTGACGCCATACCGGTGATGATGGAGATCATGTTAGTGCTTGAAGATGGAGATCTGAAGCACAAGAAGAAAGGCCATATCATATCACATATTATGAATTGCATGTGATGTTAATCCTTTTATGCATATTGTATTGCTTAGTTCACGACGGTAGCATTATAAGATGATCCCTCAAGCACACAATTTCAAGTTTCAAAGTGTTCATCCTTAGTTAGCACCGTTGCTAAAGCTCGTTGTTTCGAAGCATCACGTGATGATCGGGTGTGTTAGATTCTGCGAGTGTATACAACGGGAGCAAGCCAGATTTGCTCATGCGGATGCTAAGGTTTGATCTTGACGAGCCTAACATGTACAAACATGGTCTCGGAACACGGATCACCGAAAGGTAAAGCATGAGTCATATAGTAGATATGATGAACATGTTGATTGTTCACCTTTGAAGCTACATCATCTCTCGTGATGATCGGTTTTGATGTGGTGGATTTGGTTCGTGTGATCACTAAAAAAATGTGAGGGATATTGTTTTGAGTGGGAGTTCAACAGCAATATGATTAAAAGTTGAACACTATTTATCATAAATTAAATCAAAGTGAATTTGCATAGTTGTTGTAGTCATTGGCATCCGTTTACCACCTTGCGCTTAGTTATAATTTGAGATGATAGAACTATAGAATTCTGGTTAGTTACTTTACGAACTGGTATCGTATTGTTTTGAAGTGTTAATCTAAAGTTTAAAAGTCCCATTGCAAACTTTCAGTAAGTTTCGATTACTCTGTGAAGTTTAATAGTTGATATTAAATCAACAGTAACAATTCCAGTGATAGTATATAAGTATCATGTTTGTCTCCATGATTCTTGATATTCAAAATATAGTTTCAATATCAAGGTAATCTAGGAGTTGAAAGAGTTATTTCAGAAACCATCATGTATGAAAGATATTGCGATATCTGAAATGATGTTTTGTTTACAACATGATAGAGTATAATATGGCAAAGTTTATGTTCTCATATTTGATGAGAATTTGCAAAAGGTTGGAGACACTAGTTGTCCTAATCCTCCAAAAGGTTTTGGAGAGCAACATTATACTCGCGATTCACTGTTATAAGCTAAAGTAGCTTGATTATGAATAAATTTCATGATAAGGGTGAATATTTGATGTAGGTAAAATGTTTACTACACCAAGAGATTACTAAAGAAAGGAATTTGAAAGAACACCAAACATTTGATGATGGTGATGTACTTCAAAGTGTAAGTCCAAAGACATTGGTATTTTACTATACACGCTTTTGACTATGAGTCATGTGTATGGCTCCACTATTGATGTTGATAGATTCTTTCAAAACAAAAAAAGGAAATACTGAAAGAGAATCTCATAAATATATGGCAGAAAAGAAAAGACTAGAATTGTTCAGCTTAAGTATATAGAGGATATACGTGTTATGGCTGTATTCTTTGCTTGTTAAATAATGTGGTTCTTAAGTATTGGATACTGAATTTGTTGGTATGAATCATCATACGAAACAACAGAATTCATGAACTACAATGGCCTAAGTAACTAGCAAAAGAATATGTGATGATGTTCATCGAGAACAAATAAAGGGTTATTGTGTTGCTCGTTAAACATCAAAGCTTTCCTTCAAGATTTGTTTTATCGGGTATTATGAGAACAAAAGGGTTGTTCAAATAATTGTCGTAATCCATAAAAGATGGATGATTTAGAAATCTCGTTGTAGAAATCACATCCATAAAACTAGTGCTAAAATGTCGAAAGACAAATTGATTAAAATATCACTTAGGAAGTGACATCGCCGTTTAAATTATATTGGAAAGAAAACATGAAGAAACTCCATGTGGATGGAATTTTGGAGTATTTTGGTTTTTGATCAAATGACGCTTGTGAAATTTTCCTAGAGATAATTAAAACTTCGTTCATAGGCCAAAAGGGAATGAATGACTAGCTTATTGGAATTTGTACATATTGTTGTATGAAGTCCATTATGTGTAGTCAAGAGCGATGGATTTCAACTTCATATGCTTTCTCCAAAAATTTGAGTGAATATATGAATATTTACTTAATAAGGATGAAGTATGAAACATTTGAAAAGTTCAAAGACTTTCAAGATGAAGTGCAAAATCATTGTAACAAGAATATAAATAGTTCATGATAAGATCATAAAGGAAGATATTTGAGTTACAAATTTAGCATAATACCTAAGATTTAAGGAATCATTCCGTGGATTTGCATTTCTCGAAACACCATAAAAGTATGGAGATATGTAATTAAACCTTGTTTGAAATGGTAAGATCAAAGGTGTAATTCATAAAACTGCCATTATATTTTAAAGATTAAAAGCTTTAGAGACTACCATTTTTTCCACTGAAAAGAGCTCCATCATAATCCGTTGAAATGACACCATATAAAGTTATGGTTTGGGATAAAACCCAAGTTATCCTTTCTTAAACATTGGTATGCTATGCATAAGAAAGATGTTTGCAACCAAAGTCGGATGAACCTGTCTTTGTATGTTATTTCGAATAACTGTTAAGTATTCCTCCATAATATCAGAGACAAAAATGTTTGTCGCTTAGAACGTCAAGTTTCTTTGAGAAGGAATTTTTCGTGAAAAGATAAGTGGGAGGACAATAGAACTTTGATAAGGTTAAAAGAACCTTAGCTATATGTGCAAAGTTGCGCAGTGACAAAAAGTGTTCCGGAGGAAGCAACAATGCTCATGGATCACGTGCCTCAAAAGTTGTGGTTACGAAGGTCAAAGTTTCTATTGAACCAAGTAGGTCGGGTAAACAATCAAATACCAAGATTTGAGGGTTGAATCATTATTTGAGAATAATGAATAGACTACATGCAAAGAAGCGAAGATGGGCCCTGACTCCATAAATGGATTGAATCCATAAAATTTGTGATAGTTCCATACACGAGAAATCAAGTTTTGAACTTGAAGGACCCTCGAGAAAGGTGTAAGACCTTACGGTTGTGTTTGGATCTATAAAATAGACATGGATGTTTCACATCTATGAAATAGTAGACATGTTGGGAAAGAGTTCACAACAATGTTCAAAGGTTGACCATGACAAGATTTGATCTTTCATAGCGATATTTAGTCTAGACGGATTAATGTAGCAACCACTACATATAATTTTGTTATGTGGTAGTTGAATAAACAAAACAAGTTATTTTAATAGAATTGTTACCTAGGACATGTGCATAATGCGGTCCATAGGGTTTTGTTAATTCAAAGGATGCTAAAAGCATATGCAAACTTCAATGGTTGAAGTAAGCATCGCGGAGTTGGAATCTTCACTATGATGAAACTGTTAAAGGAGTTTAAATTCGTCGGAGACGATGAAGATGCTTGCATTTGCAAGAAATTAAGTGGGAGCGCTAAGACATGTTTCTAATACATTATGTGGAGGACATATTGTTGATTGGAAATGATGTATCTTTTATTAACACATATTAAGAATTTCATCCCGATGAAAGATTTAGGCAAAACCCAAATATTTGGCATCAATGGACGCTAATATGGTTGTGCCGAAAGTACATAGATGATGTATTGAATGAGTTCAATATAGAAACTACAAGAAAGGTTCTTGTCGCACAGAAAGGATTGAATGAGTTCAATATTGATGATATATTCAAGTGTATTGACACTTGGTAAGTGAAACAAAGATTCAAGTATAGATTGATACTTGATGTATGAAATCACAAAGAGTATTTATATCAATCATACTGTGATATGTACAAATCCAGATATGTCCTATGCTCTAAATGTTATGAGCATATACCAGAATGATTCATATGATGATCATTAGACGATAGTAAGGATATTCTTATGATCTTTTGGAATAACTAAGAGTATATTATTTTGTAGAAGTGGCAAATAGATGGTTAGTTCATTGTAAAAGTACTACATTGATACTAGTTTTGTCACAAAGTACAAATTAAGTTTATCTCAATCTAAACTAAGGGTGTCACAATATAATGGAAAGTAAGTTCCATAATGGATTTGGATGAGTTCCAAAGTTAAGACATTGTGATAGATACTACAACAAAAGGCTAAGTATATGACTGCTATTATAGCAGCTAAAGAGGACATTTGTGTCAAGTAGTTTGTTATCAAACTAGGTGTAGTTCACAGCGGAATAATACTATGAAGATATATTGTACGACAATATCATCAACATGTTTTAACCCCAAAGAACTAAAGGTCTCACCAAAGGACCAAATTTATACAAAGCCATCTCATTAGAGAATGAGTGATGCGTAGAGACGCAAAGACATGCAATTACACACGGACCTGGAAGTGTCAGATCCAGAGATCAGTTGACCACTAGCAATCGTGTACATACAACACCGGAAAGCCATAGGTGTTGAATATACACAAAGGTTTGAAACTAGATTATTGACTCTAGTGCAAGTGGGAGACTGTTGGAGATATGCCCAAGAGGCAATAATAAAGTGGTTATTATCGTATCTTCATGCTTATGATAAATGTTTATATACCATGCTATAATTGTATTAACCGGAAACATTAATACTTGTGTGATTTGTAAACATAAAAGAGTCCCTAGTAAAAGCCTCTTGTTAAACTAGCTTATTGGTTAATATATGATCATGGTTTCCTGATCATGAACATAGAAGATGTTATTAACAACAAGGTCATATCATTAGGAGAATGATGTGATGGACGTACTCCTATAGTTAAGCATAGCATAAAGATCAAGTCATTTAATATAGTTCATTTGCTATATGCTTTCTGATACATAGTAACCTAATTCCTTCGACCATGAGATCATGTTAATCACCATCACCGGAAGGATGCTTTGATGACATCAAACACCACACCGTAACTGGGTGGCTATAAAGGTGGCATTGAGTGTTCGAAAAGTATGGGTTGAGGCACATGGATCAAGAGTGGGATTTGTCCATCCATATGACGGATAGATATACTCTGGGCCCTCTCGATGGAATGTCATCCAATTATCTTGCAAGCAAGTGAGTGGCTCACAAGGGATCACATATCACGGGAACAAGAAAAGAGTACTTATCGGTAACGAGGTTGAACTAGGTATGCAGAGATATCGACGATCAAAACCTCGGATAAGTAAACTATCGTGAGACTAAGGGAAATTGGTATCGTATGTAAGTGGTTCATTCGATCGCAAAGTAATCGTAGAAATATGTGGGAGCCATATGAATTTCCATATTCCTCTATTGGTTATTGATCGGAGAAGTGTCTCGGTCATGTCCGCATAATTCACGAACCGTAGGGAGACACACTTAAGGATTCGATGTTGTTGTGCAGTTATGGAATGATGAGTAAGAGACCGAATGTTGTTCGGAGTCTCGGATGGGATCCGGGATATCACGAGGAGATCGGAATGGTCCGGAGAATAAGATTCATATAAGGAAAGTCCTATTTCGGAGTTCGGAAATGATTCCGGTGTTTTCACCAGGAATGTTCTAGAAGGGTCTGGAAGGTCCGGCACTCCGGAGGGGAAGGGTACATGGATGTGTCATGACAATGTGGAATGATTGCATCATGTACTAGGTCACTTGGTTGGGCAATATGATGAGAGAAATCAAATCCAAGTTTAAAAGTCAAACGCCAATTTGAAAAGTCAAATCTGAAGTTTGCTTGGTGGAGGGAGAGTAGGAAACCTGCTTAGGGAGGAAGTCCTACTCCCTCCACCCGCCGGCCAAGGAGGAGGAGTTGGAGGAAGACTCCCTCCTCCCAACCGCCTCCCTCCCACCTATATAAGGAGGGGTAGGGCGCCCCTACCCCTCACACCCAAAAAACCCTAGCTCCTGACGCCTCCACCCAAGTGCAGCCGCCGCCTAGGGCTCCTTCAAGTCGCTGAGTTAGGGCTTCCCCAAGCCCTAGCCGCCGGCTACACCACCCCCCTTGGTGCCCTCTATTCCGTAGATCGCCAAGGCCCTCTCTTACTCCACCATACTCGCTCCGGCTTAAGGTGAAGCCCTGCGAGATCTCCCCTCTACTTCCGACACCACGTCGTCGTGCTGCCGGAATCACGAGGAGAGTGCTACAACCTCCGCTGCCTGCTGGAACAAGGGAGAGGAAGGTCTTCATCAAGTACCGAACGTGTGACCGACTGCGGGAGCGCTGCCGGGACGCAGCGCCGGAAGGATCATCTACGCGATCTTGAGATCGGAAGTGTACGACTACATCATCCACGAGAATCTGCTCTCGTTAACCGCTTTGGATCTTCGAGGGTTAGTACTCTATCGACTCGTTGCTGCAATCTAGTAGATAGATCTTGGCTTGTGTGTGTTCATGCGATAGAATTTTTTGTTTCCATGCTACAAACCCCTACATACAAATATCTTGGCTCTTCATTTGAAGTCATCATGCATATTTTTTAGTACTCATCTGGAAAAGGTAGTGCCACATCACTATCATATCAGAATGAGTCCTGTTTCTGATCTTATTTTTTTATAAGATGTTGTAGCCTATGTCAGTAGTCGTATAGGAATGGATGTTGGAGTCTATGCCTATGATGTCATGGAAGCGAAGGAGCAGGGTGTGATCACATCCTAATTATACATTCAGAATTACTATTTTTTTGCTACATAGTTTTATAAGTTCTTAAGCTATTAATTATTCTAATTGTCTGAATTTTGAGAATTATATGGTAGTACATCAGAAAATTTTCTTTTCTGGATTTGCATTCAGATGTTGGAGCTTATGGGGTACTAAACTATGGATGTTTTAGAGGCTAAGTTTTTTATAGCTAATGATGCTAGGATCTTAGAATATTAGTTATTTGACTGGTACGGTTAGAGTGGTACCTTTTTTCTATAACTGCCTTAAAAAATCATAGTTAATGTATTCTTTTGTATTGAAGCCGAGAAAATAATATGAGATGTCTAAAACGTTGTGCCTCTTTTCTTAGTACTTTAATATGAGAAATGACTAATACCTCATGAGTATTTTATTATCCCTCCATAGTTGTTCCGTGTTCTAAACTAAATATAATCGCGATGCTACATGCAGAAATGTGTGGAGTACCACGTCCTACAATTTCGGGTTGCAATAATTTCCCATTTTGGCAAACAATCCATATGATATCAGTCAGACCAACTCATATGTATATATCAGTCAGACCAACTCATATGTATAGAAACACTATAAGAACCATTTTTTACTCACAAGACTAACTCATTCATAACTTAGAAGTTAGAACCTAGAATATGCATATTGCCTATTATCTATGAATTGCTCATTGATTTCCATTTGCCATAAATACATCGAATATGGTGATTACTCCTTATTTCCAAGGATTTTCAAAATAATACAAGATTTCTTAATACTTCAGTTCTCATATTATTTGTAATAAATATAAATTTAATGAAGATAATATTCACCGTTTTCAATGTGTCTAGGTTCTCTTTTAAGTTATACGATATTCTAAGTAGAATAGTCTATTGTTTTTCCAAAAACTAATTATGTAGGCTCCTGCATAGTATTATCCGATACTTACATACTTATATTTTAGTTTATATAGAATTAAGGGAAATTTACAAGATGATCATGTTCTATTTTGTATCCTCTTGTGGTTTGCTTCAAAGCAAATGCAGAATAATTTTCTTCCGTGGGTCTGCTTTTTATTACTCTGTCGTACATTGGTAATTGACATATGTTCTTCACTTTATAGCAGCTGCCCTTCCCCCCACCGATGAAATCTCAATATAATCAATATATAATTTAACTAGACACATATGTTTCTTAACTCGTGCACACTTTCGTTGTGGTCTTCTCTGGAAGAGATCGGTCTACTAATGATGCATTGCACAAACTAAGTCTACTTATGCTCTGTGTTTGCACACCTCTCTAGATATGTGCATTTACGCTCATATATATACCTCATAGTTATAGTTTTTTCTATGTGTTCCTGCTCTATGCTTGATCTGAGATAATGATATATACAATATAGGTCATAGACAACATTTTAGTGGTATCTTTTAGGGCATTATTGGATTAATTTGAAGGTCTATGTTGAGCTTCTTATGGATTTAAGAATTTGAAACATGCTAAACCAACATTTTTCGTGTTCTTTTTTTTTGCCTCAACTAGCTACTAGCCGCAGTGTCACTTTAGGGAACATGGACTAACTAGGATGTTATCTATTTAGGATTATGTATTTTTTTAAGCATGGCATGGTTGGAAACTTTTCTGTTTGCAAAATCTATCTTTCGAACGTAGTGACCGAAACCAAACTACAACTGATGGTTTAATCTGTCATGCATTTTGTTTTGCTGCTTGCTTTATATCTCTCCACTTGTGATTTTCTCTTGCAGTTTGTTCAGGTTGTTCTTCTGTACCTGATGTTGCTTACTGTCGGTGCTTCAAACCGTTTCTCTCGGTGACGTAGAAGCAACCTATCATGCCACACAACTTCATATTGTGAGGAAAGTTACCGTATGAATGGTTTCTTGCTGATGGGCATATATGTTTCTCCACGGGCTAACACAGACGATGTGGTGATATTGTGGTCATCTGTGCTATGGAAGTTCTCTTTCTTTTGATTTATATTCCTAAAAATGTTTGTAGAGTGTTGTTAATTCATAATTTCTCAGTTATGCTTCCTTGGTATTCACAAACTATGTGTAATGATTTTTTGGTGGGATATGCCAGTCGGTGCAAGTTCATTATAATCTATCTTTTCTAAAGGTTTTCCTATTCGGTAGAAACCAGGATTTAATGTTCATAGCATTTGAGCCATTGCATTTCCCCATTTTTTGTTGGTTCTAAAACTTTGAAATGTTATTGCCTGTAGTAAATTCATCCCGCAAATTAGTATCTACTTAAACAACACATACCAAGTTTAGTAAATAGAAAAATTGTAGAAAGGAAGCACAATCTCTAATGACAATTATACAATATATGTCGATGTTCTCTCTATTCTGCCACTGTCCATATTTTTACAATGTCATACAGGCGGCGCGGCGAAGCGCGCATGTCTTTCTAGTCAATTGTAACTTTAAGCCTCAACCTTGCATCTAACACCTTTTTTAGGTTGCTTGTACAATTGCCTTGTCAATGTGGGTCATACTATTTTTTAAATTATCAAAACATCGAACAGAATAATTATGAGATGAGTTGGAATCTTTATCCATATGTGTTAAAAAAGCACACTCTTTTCTATCATTCACCTTCTTCCAATTTATAAAACCTTTAGCCGTGAATGTATCTGAGCCACATCTTTCACTTGGTCTTTTTGTAAAGACGAAACAAGGCAGTCAATATGCACGATGTGTGGAAAGTGAATACTCTAGCCAAGGAAAATTTGTGAAATAGATAAATTAGAATCAACAAGGATTTTTTGCTTTTCCATTATGTGGATACTCTCTCATGTATGGCTGATAAGGTCCCTCGGTAATATAGAATATTCGTGCTTCTTCTTACTTATCAAGCGGAAATTCCCAAATCTATTGATCGCTTACCAGGATCCCTTTCATACGTTGTGCTTCCAATTCTACACTGTTCTAAAACTTGTACCGGTTTCACAATATTTTGATCATGAGTGTGCATATCAACCATATTGGAACTGTCATCTACAAAAGGTTGCTTCTTCTCAAATAGTTTTGCATTTTCATAAATAGATCGGACAGTAATATTAGCGCTCGAAGTTGAACCAATGCGCTTGAAAAAGAAATCTACTTCCCTTTCTGATGGTCCCTTTCTCTTCATCTCTAAGCACAACAAAATGATAAAATACATAGACTAATAAACTAATCAACTGATTTATATACTAATGAACCAAGTCAAGTGACTAAGAATCTAAGATTTTAATTCCTCAAAATTCAACACGGTGCTAATATAGAACAAACAATAGAGCAATCAGCGGATACGTTCATGCATTCCTTGTCAGGTCAGCTGGTCTCTAACTTCAGGCAGTCCAGCTGGGCTGTATGCCCGCGAGATCGAGAAGGAACAAACTTACACAGCGAGTCGGCAAACACAGAACGGTGGGCGGTGGCGGTGCCGAGCGCCCTAGCAGCCAGATGGGAAGAGAAGTCACGAAGCGTAAATTTCGCTGCTCGATCAGATTGATTGGATGGAGTCTGCCTCCATATTCCAAGATGGCCTAAGCCTGGTACGTGGGCTCTTGTGCATTGGCCATTGGGCTTAGTTAATTATGCATGTTGATTATTAAAATAGGCTAATTAAGTATGATTATATCCGGCCATCGAGGCACTGCACATCTTCGCACTTACGCATACAGTACATCATAGTTGGAGGGGAGTGGGAGGGAGGAATCTCCATCTTAGAATATGTAGCAGCCGAGACAAATATTGTGAAAATAATCCTCTTAGCGACAACGATGAGAAAAAAATTCAAAATCGATCTCGAATCAAGATCTGAAAAACCATGCGTACAAAGCTTTAATCTTATAACACCAGCGTTGACACCGCGAATAGATCTCCGTCTAACAAAAGCCCAAAGACCACTTATTATAGACGATGACATCTCTATTGACACGGACACCAGAAAAATAGATAAAAAACCTTAACTTAAACACTATTTTTTATTGAAAACTCCACCCCACTAGTAAAAAAGAGGGCTTTCATTCGTATCCAACTTTTGCTCTGGTTCCGGGCATGCCTTGGGCCGGAGCTAGTGTGAGCACTAGTCCCGGTTCGTTTTGTTTTCAGTGGCTAGGAGGCTTCTAAACTTCTAGTCCTGAGTCGTTCCGGACCTTTACTCCTGGTTCGTGATACGACCCAGAAATAAAGGGGTGGAACGGGTTCGTGATACGACTCAGAAATAAGGGCAACATCATTTAGTCCCGGTCGGTGTCTCCAACTGGGACTAAAGCAACACCCTCTAGTCCCGGCCCAAGACATAAACTAGGACTAAAAAATCAGGTAATTTTTGTTTGGCGGGTTCTACCACGCAGGAAAACGGGCAAAAAACATGCTGCGGCAGGACATTTTTGTCCACCACACCCCCTCCTCCCTAATCGCCTTTTCTAGTTTCAAAAGCATGTCACAAAATTCTAAAAAAAATTAAAAATAAAATCTTTCAAACTGTAGTTATATTAAGTGATTTAGTTGTTATGAAAATTAACAAACATGAATTTCAACATATTTTACCAAAAACTGTCATAAAAAATTCAAATGGCTATAACTTTTGCGTACGATATCAGAAAAAAATGTATGACCTATCAAAATGTGCGAATTTTTTTTTTGAGTTCGTTTTTGATGGCCTTAGGCCGTTTGGGATTCTTTTAGATTTTTAAAATTCGAAAAGGAAAAAGTTATTTAAAAAAATATTTTTTTAGCAAAAAAATTTATGCCATATTTGGATTCCTCAAACTTTTCTGATAATAATATATATATTATTTGTTGAATTTCGATTTAAAGATATTATTTATGCCATATTAAATTAATAAATGACAAAAAATGAATAAAATATTATTTTAATTAGTTTTTTACTTTCATTGGATTAAAATATTATTATTACTTTTTTGTTGTTATTTACTTAAATAGTTGTTTGTAATTTTGAAACATAAAAATGTATGACATATTGATATGGGCTAATCAGATTGATATGGTAATGTTGACAATAAGGTACTAATGAGCTTTAAGTATGTTGGGGTGAAGTAGTGCTAGGATGGGTGACCGACCGATAAGTTTGACCACAAATGTAATTTAACCTAAAATTAAGTATAGTTAGTGTTAAAAATATTCCAAGTGAGAGGATTAGCGAGTCAAACAATTCAAAAGTTTAAGAAAAAATCAAACAAAAATTGAAAAATTGAAAAATAAATTTGAATTAACTTTTTTTGAAAAAAAATCTCTAGTCCCAGACCGTATTATGACCCGGGACTAAAGGTCCTTCGTCCCTCCCCCTCGCTCAGGAAAGTGGCCACGTGATGGCCTCTAGTCCCGGTTCATAGCAAACCGGGACTAGATATAGGGACCTTTAGTCCTGATTTCGTAGTCCTGGATGCGAAACCGAGACTATACACCATTTTTCCACTAGTGCCCATAGATCGGGTTCTTCACCCCTCCCAACACAGGTGAGACTAGTCGAAGGAGGGAAACCGACCTATGGAGAAGACGAAAGTGGAGGCGACAACAAGGTAAATTGCTGAAGCTTTCAAATGTTCCTAGACCCACCAAGTCTCAGAACTAGAAGAAACATAAGAGTCATAAAACAAATCAAGGGTAAAACTAATGCAAAGATAAGATTACATCATTATTATGCAACTTATGGTGTTTGGCTTGTTCTTTGTGCATAACAATGTAAAAAAGAGGCTAAGTTGATCATGGAAGTCTTATGTTTTCTTGGAAATCTAAATGAAAGGAAAATTCTCTCTATTTTTATGAATAGTGTCTCTATACCGAACATGTAGTACATAGCCGCCAGGAGAGAGGCTATCGAAGCTAGCTAAAACTCATATAGGGTTTCTTCCCCCTCACTGTTGACATTATCGTTCCACTCTGCCTCCGGTGGCTGTAACATCCCAAAAATATTAACTTGGATCATCAAACTCTAATCATCAAAATCAGGGTTAACAAAAACTTTCCCAACTAAAAATATGAAAGCATTCATATGTGTGTGTACTCAAAATTTGGATTCTTTTGAATTGCCATGGTTCTGTGTTTCTTTGCTTGTAAAATGATTCTTAGGTGAAATAAACATCATCTAAATCATGCCCAAAATTTTCCCAAAGAAAAACAACTCAAAATGAATAAATGATGTGAATGGTCATTTTTGCCAAATTAACTATCATGCCTACTTTGGCTATTCCTAGCACTCAAAACTTAACAGAAACAATTGTGGATCTTTGCACCCCTTGTTAGTACACATAATAAGGTACCAAGGCCCACTTTATGATCTTCCAAAAACATTCAAATGCTAAGTTTAAATAACAGTTTAAAATTGAATCTATCTCATATGGGAAGATCTCACTATTTCAAAAACCACTCAAACAAGCTCAATTTTCAAAACCCAAGCACCCACAGAATCCTCAGCACATGCCTAGCACACCCACCAAAAATCTTTTCAAAATTCAAAAGTAAGTTTCTTGCGGCCATTTTATCAAACACTTGGCAGGCAAATTTAAACCAAATCAAATTCACTGTTTTTAATAGTGTTTTGGCATAACTTGTAACCTCTCTAGATAACAGCAACCATCTAGTAGATTATCTAGCTTAATTGTAAACCTCTAGCATCACTGTGAGCTTGCCTTGCCATTAATGGTGAGAAGGCCGATCCTCACCATGCCACCCCAAGGTGGACATCACGCTAGAGGAATAACTAGTTGCGCCCACCTTGTCTGGGAGGTAGCCAGCACCTTACCGCTGCCCATTGTCCCCTTCCCGAGCCAGTGCAAGCCGTGGACCACCAGGAACGCCGCGCACCCAGTGCCACTGCGACGTGCCGAGCCCGCCCCGGAGCGCCGCACCCGGCACGCGTGCACACGCCGCCCCTCGACCGCAGTCTGTGCCCACCGCTTCGCCATGATCCCAGGAACACGCAAGACACCCCTGTTCGTCGCCCATGCCTCACAGCCACCGCTCGCCGTCGAAGACGCCGCCTCTGCCGCACAGAGCACCGCACGTTCTCGACCGATAGCCACCGCCCCTAAGAATGTATTTAAGCTCTATAGCATCGCCAGGAGACCGCTCGTCAATCGCCAACCTCAGCCATGCCTCTAGCAGCCCGTAGCCATGTCGCCACCGTCGCCTGCCCATCCCTCTCGGTCTCGCTATCGAGCCTATAAAAGGAGGCCACCCCTAGCCGTTTGAAGCACACCATTCCAATCCCCTAACCTCACTAATCGTTCAACCCTCTAGCCGGAGCACGAGGAGTAGCAGCTCGCTGGAATTGCGCCGGAGCAGGCCGCCTCTAGAGAAGAAGGGGACCGTTGATTTCGACCACCCCCGGAGCTGCCTCGACCGTCCATGAGCTCGCCGTTGACCACTCGTTCGTTTGACTGCCTCGCCGTTGTTGCTGGAGCCCTTGTATGCCCCCTATGCACCCCCACTGAACCGCTAGGGTTCGAGCCCGCCGGTGACATGTTCATCGTCGACGACGATCTCCAGCCATCGATCTCCCTTCTAATCCAACAAACCACATAGCCCCGTACCGCTTCGCGTGTTATGAGCCACTGACTGGTGGAACCCCCTGTCAGCTGAGCCCCGCGCTGCGGAGTGACACTGGGCCGGCCCATTAACCTCTCCCGCGGAACCCAACCGTTTGAATTTAGATTTTTCTATTTTAATTCAAACACAGTTCTGTACTTATATTCAAAAATCAACCGAGCTCGATTCAGTGAACCAAATGCATGAAATCAATTTAAAATAAAAAGGTTAAACCTTATTAAATTGTGACACCACTTTAAATCACATTCCCATGTACTGAAATATGTGGTGATGACATGTGTCAACATGATCCCATGTTTGAGTTGGAGAATATTAAATCTTAAGTAGTTTTTCAATGAGTAGAAATTACTTTTCTCAAATTAAAATAAATAAGACAAATGCTTTAATCTTGTAATGATAGGTGATGATGCTATATCATCTATGGTACACCTTTGTGTGATGATTGAAAATAGTTAATTATTGTTTGGTGATTGTGTACCTCGTATTTATTTATAGACGCTAGTACCGACCAAGGATACGAGGAGGAAGGAGGATACTACGAAGAAGAAGCCGAGGAGAACTTCAACCACTGCTCTGCACAAGGCAAGCCTAATACTACTAGTTGATTTGGCAAGCTAACACTTGCAACCTAGCAAGTTTATACCACTATCTTAGCAAGCCAAACCATGCAAGTTTTACTTGCAAGCTTATACCACTTGATAAACCATCCTAGTTTTACTTACAAGCTTTCTACTTTATTTCTTCATCAAAGCTTTTCTTAGAGTTTACTTAAGTGACTTGTAGATTCTAGAAAGATAATTGAAGGTTGCATAAAGAGCATTAAATTTGGCCTAAGTAGATAATCTTGATGTCATCCTAAGGCATGAGATTGAACTTCATTAATCTCCACTTGTTTACCACCCCTCCTTAGTACTTATCCCCACTTGTAGATGCTAGTGCTAAGCATAAAACTTGATCAACTTTAGATGGGAATACTTGGTGAAAATGGTTGTGAAAACCTTAGAATGATGAGTCATTCTACTAAAATGTTTTGACATGTGTTCTCGAACACCAGATGATTTTGATGATGAAAATTTTGAGGCATGAGCCTTAGCCCTTGATAAAACTGATGGTCGTCTGGACACGATACCATTCCAATTTTACCGTACAACCATAATACCCGAAAATTGGGTAGGGATTGACTAGAAACTTATATACCTTAGTATGGGTTCCGTCACGGCCAAGGTCTGAGCTAAGGCTACCTTGTGAAGATTGTCCAACTGTGCAATACCCAAGATGACAGTTGGTCATGATTGGGAGGCCAAACTCACAGGAGAGGTGCCTATACTAGGGTGTGTAATTGAAAGGTAAGGATTGATTATCCGCATACTGAGTATGGTAAATTCAGGATTTGTTCCCGACGGATGTATCGAATGTTCTGGTGAACGTGTACAATCTCTGCCGAGTGTCAAACTATTCGAATAGCCGCGTCCACGGTTATGGATAGTTGGAGTGGCCATACTGTTCCCCCGTCAGATGTTTTCAAAATGACTTGTGAATTTAACTGAGACTTTGACTTGACCACAACAGAGTTGTGATATGAAATTCAAGTTCCCACTTAGGTTTTATAAAATTTCAACTAGATTTCTTTGCTTCTGAACTTAGTAGAGGTAAATCTGTCTTTTTGAAGAAACAACCCTAGAGCTTAGTGTCCTACCACAAAACCCCCTTAACTTGTCAGTATTAGTTTGTGAGTACTTAAAGAGTACTCATGGCTTTGTCCCTGGTTATTCCTGTGGCCAGACTATGAAGAGGAGTACCAGGATGATGGACCGCAGGAAGGTTACGACAACTAGGATCATCTCCCATCGTCAGCATTGCCTGTGACACCAAAGATGGAGCTTCGCCTACGCTACCTTTATTATTACGTTATTCCGCTGCTTGAGTTGTATTAAGAACTGGATCATGAGATCCTTATTTGTGTAAGACCTTATGTATGTTTTGTAATGGATGATGTACTGTGATATCCAAATCTATTATGTCTCGCAAAAATGGTAATCCTGGGATTGCGATGTATGGCATAATAGGCATCTTGGATTAAAAATCCGGGTGTTGACAAGTTAGTATCAGAGCCATCCTGACCATAGGAGACCCTAGTTAGACTGGACGTTTAAATCGAAAACTTAGTTTCAAAACCAAAGGAAGCAAGTATTTACAAAAACTTATTCCCATTCTTATCACTTTGATTCTTTCATAAAAATTCATGTTCCTCAAAAACTCTTGCAAAATACATAAAATTTGACACACTTGAACACTCTACTAACTTACCCATCCTATATTCTTATAGATGGACGTGAAGTACAGCAAGTTTTATCAGTTGGGGAATGGGGGAGACCTCATCTTTGAGCGTGACCTGGACTAGCTTTCTGAACTTTTGGAGCGTTCGCACCCCGAGTTCTTCGGAGCTCAGCTCAATGATCGGGAAGGAGAAGATCGGTAGTGGCTAGTTGTTGCAAGTCTCCGAGGAAAGATTTAACCTCCCAATGCAGAAGGAATTAAGTTCACCTTAAGAGAGAACAACTGGCTCGATGGACTTGCCAGGGCCCTGCAGGAAGCTCTTGCTCGTCTATGTGGGCAGAGTATCAACCAGATCAAGGGTACCCACTTTGAGTTTTGTCCAAGGCGTGATGCTATGGGACAGCCACTGGAAGCCCCATACCACCACGAGCTGAAGACTCAGTTGGACCACCTTAGCTTCATGATGTATGATCGTCAGCAGGAACTGGACAATGCCCGTGACTACTCCAACCACAAGTCCGCCATCATCAAGACGAAGGATCAGACCATCGCCATGCTAGCGAAGGACCGCAAGTCTCGTCGTCGTCAGCTCGACAAGAAGGAGCGCATCATTGCCCGTCTTCGTCACCGTATCTCGGATTTGGAGGAGACCATCCACGAGAGAGACATGCAGTTGGAGGAAAGGGAGAATGCCGGAGAAGATCTTCGTGGAGATCCCTACTCTTATCTCAGTGATGATGATGACTTTCTGGAGGATCAAGCCATGGACTTCTTCACCGATGAGGAGGATTTCGCCTTCATCGATGAGGATGAGGATGATGAGGATGATGAGTACACACGACTCCGAGGAGTAGTAGCACTTGAGCACTAGCAAGTGAGTTGTATTCGGTCCCACTATATCGTAGTTTCCAGAATGGTTCTTAAAACCATACGTTTTCCTTTGTTGTGGTGTGTGTTGTATCGTGTGCTATGAATGACTGAATGAAAAGCAAGTTGCTAGAAAAATCTGAGTCAAACTTTAACAACTTTACAAAAAAATCCCTGAACCTTAGAAATTTCCCTCTTTTCTCATGATCCATCTCAATCTTCAGATGCCTCGCGGAGGAAGTGGTTCATCCCCGGACCTGATGTTGCAGATCCTGCAAATGTTGGTTTCTGACCGTGAAGCTGAAAGAGCCGAACGTCAAGCCAACTTAGACACCCTTCAGCACATAGCTCAGATGGCCAACAACAATCAATGCCAAGGAAATCAGGACAACCATGGATCTAAGCTCAAGAATTTCTAGAACACCAACCCACCTGTCTTCAGTAATTCGGAAGAGCCCCTAGATGCAGATGATTGGCTGCAAACCATGGAAAACAACCTGGAAGTCACCGGAGTGGAAGCTAACGAGAAAGTTCTGTTCACCACCCACTATCTAGCCGGAGATGCAAGAGCATGGTGGAACAGCGTTCGTCCAATGACCGGAGGACAGATGATGACTTGGGAGGAATTCAAGGTCAAGTTCAGCAGAACCCATGTGCCACCGGGTTTGATCAAAAGAATGAGAGATGAATTCAGAGAACTGAAGCAAGGAAGTATGACGGTAGTGGAATACCGTGACAAATTCTTGTCATTAGCTAGGTATGCCCCGGATGAGATCGACACTGAAGCCAAGAAGAAAGAAATATTCTTGAATGGTCTGCATGATGAGATGCAGACGGTGTTGGTCAATATCCCCTTTGCAGATATTGAAGCCCTCGTCGACTCTGCCATTCAGATGGAAGGAAAGATCAACCAAGACAATGAGAACCGCAAGCGCCGCATGATGCATCAGCCAGGAATCCATCATACCCCAAAGTATCGCCCCAACCCATCTCCAGGATTTGACCCGAGAACCAACAGACCCCCGATGAACCGTCCGACCTATCCCAACCGTGGAAACCCAATGCCCGGTGGAAACCACAACAACCCCAACAACTCAGGCAATTTCAACTGTGCACCACCCAAGTTCAACAACAACAACAATGCTACCGCCAACACCAACACTGCCCTAAGGACTGGAAGCAATGTTGTGCCTGTTGCAGCAAAGGACAAGTCGCAAGTGACTTGTTATGACTGTGGAAATAAGGGTCACTACTCCAATGAGTGCCCCAAGAAGAATGCCGCAGCCCCCAATACAAATGCCCCAGCTCAGCAGCAGCGTCATGTTCATCCTGGAAGAAGGTTTGCCCCAGGGAACTCGCTCAACCGCAACGGCCGTCTTTTTCTCATGCATGCTGAAGAAGCCCAGGAAGCACCAGATGTCGTGCTGGGTATGTTTTCTGTTAATTCAGTACTTGCTAGAGTGTTGTTTCATTCTGGTGCATCACACTCATTTGTCACCGAAGAATTTGCATGCACTAGTAAGATTCAACCAACCAAACTGAAGCATGTTATGATTGTTCAAATCCCCGGTTCAACCACCAAAGCTAGGCAAATTTGCAAAGCCGTCCTTATCTGAATCCATGGCATAGATTTTTATGCAAATCTGATAGTACTCGGAACTAAAGGTTTAGAAGTAGTACTAGGAATGGATTGGATGTCTAAACATAAAGGATTAATTGACTGTGCCAAGAAAGCCATAACCATGACCAGTACAGCTGGAGTATCAGTCGAGCATGTATCTGAAACCTTACCTCGTCAATTCAAGTGCAACAAGAGTATAGCCCAACCTATCATTGACCAAGTCCAGATAGTCTGTGAATACCCTCATGTATTTCCAGATGTTTTTCCCGGTATGCCCCCAGATCAGGATATCGAGTTTATCATTGAACTAATCCCTAGAACAGGACCCATAGCCCAGAGACCATATAGTATGAACCCGTCTGAACTAGCGGAACTGAAGAAGCAACTATATGCCATGTTGGAAAATATATTGATTCAACCAAGTGTGTCACCATGGAGATCACCTATCTTGTTTGTGGACAAGAAGGATGGAGGTAACCATTTATATACGGATTATCGGAAGTTGAATGATGTCACTATCAAGAACAAATACCCATTGCCCAAGATAGAAGATTTGTTTGATCAGTTGACCGGTGCCAAGGTGTTTTCTAATATTGATCTTAGAACTGGCTATCATCAACTCAAGATTCGCGCAGAGGATATTCCGAAGACTGCCTTTACCACCAGATATGGATTATACGAGTATACCGTCATGTCTTTTGGATTAACCAATGCCCCCGCTTATTTCATGAATCTCATGAATAAGATTTTTATGGACTTCCTGGATAAGTTTGTCGTTGTTTTCATCAATGCCATTCTGATTTATTCCAAATCGGAAGAAGAACATGAGCTACACCTAAGGACCATTCTTGGAACCCTTAGAGAGCATCAGTTGTATGCCAAGTTTAGCAAATGTGAATTCTGGTTACAAGAGGTAGGATTCCTTAGCCACATTGTATCAGCCGGAGGAATTGCCGATGACCATGCAAAGGTGAAAGATGTCGAAGATTGGCAAGCCCTAACCACCCAAACCCAAGTTCGTGCATTTCTCGCATTGGAGGGATACTACCGCAAGTTCGTAGAAGGATTCTCGAGTATCGCCAGACCCATGACCCAATTGCTGAAGAAGGACAAGAAGTTTGAATGGACAGATAAATGTGAAGCGAGTTTTCAAGAACTCAAGAGGAGATTGATTTCAGCCCCAATCTTAATCATGCCAGATATCACGAAGCCCTTTGACGTGTATTGTGACGCATCCAAGATCGGTCCCGGATGTGTGCTAATGCAGGAAGGCAAAGTTATATCCTCTCTATCCCGACAACTGAAACAACATGAGCAAAACTACCCAACCCATGACCTCGAGCTCGCAGTCATAGTTCTAGCCCTGAATACATGGAGGCATTACCTGATGGGAAATCGTTGTGAGATTTATTCGGATCACAAGAGCTTGAAGTATATATTCACTCAGAAGGAGTTGAATATGAGACAGAGAAGATGGATTGAGCTAATCTAGGATTACGATCTGGACATTCACTATCACCCCGGCAAAGCCAATGTGGTAGCAGATGCCCTTAGCAGATTGCCGTGCCGCTTGAACTCCATGATTTTGAAGGAGCAACCAAGTCTGCACAAGGAGATGGAAGATTTCCGAATGGAATTAGTGCGTGAAGGATTTTTGGCTAGCATAGAACTTCAACCCACTTTGATCATTTAGATCAAGGAGGTGCAGAAAGGAAATGCTAGTATCGAAGGAATCAAGCGTCGTATCGGTACAGGCAAGGTACCCGGATTCACCGAAGACGAAGAAGGAGTTCTGTGGTACAAAGGACGCCTTTGTGTACCAGCAGATTCTGAATTGAAATAAGTTATTCTGAAGGAAGCTCATGATACTCTTTATTCTATCCACCCCGGAGGAACGAAGATGTATCAAGATTTGAAAGAGCAATTCTGGTGGCATAAGATGAAGAGAGAAATCAGAAGCTATATCGCCAAGTGTGATATACGTGAGCGAGTCAACGCGGGACATCAAATACCCGCTGGATTGTTGCAACCATTGCAGATTCCAGAATGGAAATGGGATTTCGTTGGAATGGACTTTATCACCGGATTGCCTACTTCTAGTAGGGGAAATGATTCTATCTGGGTCATAGTGGACAGGTTGTCCAAAGTCGCCCATTTCTTACCAGTCAAGACCACCTACCAGAGTTCAAAGCTAGCAGAGTTATACATCGCTAGAATTGTCAGTTTGCACAGAGTCCCCAAGAACATTGTATCTGATCGAGGAACTCAGTTTACCTCAATATTCTGGAAGAAAGTCCAAGAAGGTTTAGAAACCCGACTAGATTTCAGCATAACTTATCACCCTCAGACCGACGGACAAACGGAGCGAGTAAATCAAATACTCGAAGATATGTTGAGAGCATGTGTGTTAGAGTATGGATCTAAATGGGAAGACTGTCTGTCGTTCACAGAATTTTCATACAACAATAGTTATCAAGCTAGTTTGCAAATGGCCTCGTTTGAATTCATGTATGGAAGGAAGTGTCGCACCCCTTTGAACTGGTCGGAAGTAGGAGAGAGTCAGATTTTCGTACCCAACATCCTACGAGACATAGAAGAGAAAGTTCACAAGATTCGTGAGCACCTCAAGACAGCCCAGTCAAGACAGAAGAGTTACGCCGACAAGAGACGTCGAGACCTAGCCTTCAACATCGGAGAGTTTGTGTATCTAAAAGTGTCGCCATTGAAGGGAATGCAGTGTTTCCAACTGAAGGGAAAGTTAGCCCCCAGATATATCAGACCCTTCAATATTCTAAACCATCGAGGAGAAGTGTCGAGTCCATTAGAACTGCCAGAATAAATGTCAGCCGTGCATAATGTGTTCCATATCTCATTACTTCGCAAGTGCCTCGAAGTTCCGGAGAAGACTGAAGTGTTCAAGAACATTGATCACCGGACCATAAAGATCAACGATGACCTGACCTATCCCGAAGTACCCATCCGTATTTTGGAAGAAGCTTTCAGAACTACCAGGACCCGAAGCATCAAGTTTCTCAAGATTCAGTGGAGCAACCACACCGAAGAGGAAGCTACCTGGGAGCGCGAAGATCACATCAGGATGGAGTTTCCCGATCTCTTCAAATCCTAGGTAATCTTTTTCGTCCTTTTTCAAATCTCGGGACGAGATTTTTTTTAAGGGGGGAAGGTTTGTAACATCCCAAAAATATTAACTTGGATCATCAAACTCTAATCATCAAAATTAGGGTTAACAAAAACTTTCCCAACTAAAAATATGAAAGCATTCATATGTGTGTGTATTCAAAATTTGGATTCTTTTGAATTGCCATGGTTCTGTGTTTCTTTGCTTGTAAAATGATTCTTAGGTGAAATAAACATCATCTAAATCATGCCCAAACTTTTCCCAAAGAAAAACAACTCAAAATGAATAAATGATGTGAATGGTCATTTTTGCCAAATTAACTATCATGCCTACTTTGGCTATTCCTAGCACTCAAAACTTAACAGAAACAATTGTGGATCATTGAACCCCTTGTTAGTACACATAATAAGGTACCAAGGCCCACTTTGTGATCTTCTAAAAACATTCAAATGCTAAGTTTAAATGACAGTTTAAAATTGAATCTATCTCATATGGGAAGATCCCACTATTTCAAAAACCACTCAAACAAGCTCAATTTTCAAAACCCAAGCACCCACAGAATCCTCAGCACATGCCTAGCACACCCAAAAAAAGTCTTTTCAAAATTCAAAAGTAAGTTTCTTGCGGCCATTTCATGAAACACTTGGCAGACAAATTTAAACCAAATCAAATTCACTATTTTTAATAGTGTTTTGGCCTAACTTGTTCCTTCTCTAGCTAACAGCAACCATCTAGTAGATCATCTAGCTTAATTGTAAACCTCTAGCATCACTGTGAGCTTGCCTTGCCATCAATGGTGAGCAGGCCGAGCCTCACCATGCCACCCCAAGGTGGACATCACGCTAGAGGAAGAACTAGTTGCGCCCACCTTTTCTGGAAGGTAGCTAGCACCTCACTGCCGCCCACTGTCCCCTTCCCGAGCCAGTGCAAGCCGTGGACCACCAGGAACGCCGCGCGCCCAGTGCCACTGCGACGTGCCGAGCCCGCCCCAGAGCGCCACACCCGGCACGCGTGCACACACCGCCCCTCGACCGCAGCCTATGCCCACCGCTTCGCCATGATCCCAGGAACACGCCAGGCACCCCCGTTCGCCGCCCCGTGCCTCACAGCCACCGCTCGTCGTCGAAGACGCCGCCTCTGCCGCACAGAGAACCGCACGTTCCCGACCGATTGCCACCGCTCCTAAGCACGCATTTAAGCTCTAGAGCATCGCCAGGAGACCTCCCGTCGATCGCCAACCTCAGCCATGCCTCTAGCAGCCCGTAGCCATGTCGCCACCATCGCCTGCCCATCCCTCTCGGTCTCGTCGTTGAGCCTATAAAAGGAGGCCACCCCTAGCCGTTTGAAGCACACCATTCCACTCCCCTCACCTCACTGATCGTTTAACCCTCTAGCCGGAGCACGAGGAGCAGCAGCTCACCGGAATTGCGTCGGAGCAGGCCGCCTCTAGAGAAGAAGGGGGCTGTTGATTTTGACCACCTCGGAGCTGCCTCGACCGTCCCTGAGCTCGTCGTCGACCACTCATTCGTTTGCCCGCCTCGCCGTCGTCGCTGGAGCCCTGGTATGACCCCTATGCACCCCCACTGAGCCGCTAGGTTTCGATCCCGCCGGTGACATGTTCATCATCGAAGACGATCCCCAGCCGTCGATCTCCCTTCTAATCCAACGAACCACACAGCCCCGTACCGCTTCGCGTGTTATGAGCCACTGACTGGTGGAACCCCCTGTCAGCTGAGCCCCGCGCTGCGGAGTGACACTGGGTCGGCCCATTAACCTCTCCCGCGGAACCCAACCATTTGAATTTAGATTTTTCTATTTTAATTCAAACACAGTTCTATACTTATATTCAAAAATCAACCCAGCTCGATTCAGTGAACCAAAATGCATGAAACCAATTTTGTTAGAAAGGTACTGAAATACTTAATCCAAGCCCGTTGGATTTAAATCATTTGGATTTGTAGATCAACCTTGGTAAAAATAACAAGTCAGAAGCTTTTCTACATTCAAACATTTTTCAAAATTCAACCATAAGAGCTTTTGAGTTGATTCCAACTCTCAAAAATCACATTTGATCATACCTTTCGGAATATATATAAAAACATATGGGTTTACTTATAGAAATAATGTTCAGGTAACAAAAGAATGCCATATAGGCATTTCTAGTCACTTTATTTTATTTAAAATAAAAAGGTTAAACCTTATTAAATTGTGACACCACTTTAAATCACATTCCCATGTACTGAAATATGTGGTGATGACATGTGTCAACATGATCCCATGTTTGAGTTGGAGAATATTAAATCTTAAGTAGTTTTTCAAAGAGTAGAAATTAATTTTCTCAAATTAAAATAAATAAGACAAATGCTTTAATCTTGTAATGATAGGTGATGATGCTAGATCATCTATAGTACACCTTTGTGTGATGATTGAAAATAGTTAAGTATTGCTTGGTGATTGTGTACCTCGTATTTATTTATAGACGCTAGTACCGACCAAGGATACGAGGAAGAAGGAGGATACTACGAAGAAGAAGCCGAGGAGAACTTCAACCATTGCTCTGCACAAGGCAAGCCTAATACTACTAGTTGATTTGGCAAGCTAACACTTGCAACCTAGCAAGTTTATACCACTATCTTAGCAAGCCAAACCATGCAAGTTTTACTTGCAAGCTTATACCACTTGATAAACCATGCTAGTTTTACTTACAAGCTTTCTACTTTATTTCTTCATCAAAGCTTTTCTTAGAGTTTACTTAAGTGTCTTGTAGATTCTAGAAAGATAATTGAAGGTTGCATAAAGAGCATTAAATTGTTGGAGATATGCCGTAGAGGCAATAATAAATATAGTTATTATTATATCTTTGTGTTTATGATAAATGTTTACATTCATACTATAATAGTATTAACAAGGAAACATTAATACTTCTGTGATCTGTAAACTTAAAATAGAGTCCCTAGTAAAGCCTCTTTATAATACTAGCTTGTTGGTTAATAAATGATTGTGGTTTCCCTATCATGAACATTGAGATGTTATTAACAACAAGATCATATCGTTAGGAGAATGATATGGTGGACATACTCCTATAGATAAGCGTAGCATAAAAATCAAGTCATTTTAATAGTTCAATTGCTATATGATTTATGATACATAGTAACCTAATTCCTTCGACCATGAGATCATGCATATCACCTTTACCGGATGGATGCTTTGATGACATCAAACACCACACCATAACTGGGTGGCTATAAAGGTGGCATTGAATGTTCGGAAAGTATTGGTTGAGACACATGGATCAAGAGTGGGATTTGTCCATCCATCTGACGGATAGATATACTCTAGGCCCTCTCGGTGGAATGTCATCCAATTAGCTTGCAAGCATGCGACTGGCTCACAAGGGATCACATATCACGGGAACGAGAAAAGGGTACTTATCAGTAACGAGGTTGAACTAGGTATGCAGAGATACTGACGATCATAACCTCGGATAAGTAAACTATCGTGAGACAAAGGGAAATTGGTATCGTATGTAAGTGGTTCATTCGATCGCAAAGTAATCGTAGAAATATGTGGGAGCCATATGAATTTCTAGATTCCTCTATTGGTTATTGTTCGGAGAAGTGTCTCGATCATGTCCGCATAATTCACGAACCGTAGGGAGACACACTTAAGGATTCGACGTTGTTTGAGTAGTTATGGAATGATGAGTAAGAGACCAAATGTTGTTCGGAGTCTCAGATGGGATCCGGGATATCACGAGGAGATCCGGAATGGTCCGTAGAATAAGATTCATATAAGGAAAGTCCTATTTCAGGGTTGGAGAATGGTTTCGGTGTTTTCATCGGGAATGTTCTAGAAGGTTCCAGAATGTCCGGCACTCCGAAGGGGAAGGGTACATGAATGTGTCATACCAAGTTGGAATGATTGCATCATGTACTAGGTGTCATTGCTGAACAAAATAAAGGGTTTAATCAAATCCTAGTTTGAAAAGTCAAACGGCTATTTTGGGAAGTGGAGGGGAAGGTGGAAACCGAGTTGGGGAGGAGTTCCTCCCCTCCACCGCCGGCCCCCTTGGGAAACCGAGTTGGGGAGGGACTCCCCTCCCCTGGCGTTCCCCCTCCACCTATATAAGGAGGGGCAGGGCTGCCCCTCCTAGCACCCAACACCTCCACCCGCAAACCCTAGCCCTAAGCCGCCGGCCCTCCTGTAGCCGCCGCCGCCCTAGGGCAAGTCGCCGCCGCCACCTAGCTAACCCTAGCCGTCGGCCAAGCCTCCTCCTTGGTGTGTCTAAACCCTAGAACACCGAGGGCTCTCTCATAGTCCACCATACTCGCTCCGGCTTAAGGCGAAGCCCTGCGAGATCTCCCCTCTACTTCCGGTACCACGCCATTGTGCTGCCGGAATCGCGAGGAGAGTGCTACAACCTCTGCTGCCTGCTGGAACAAGGGAGAGGAAGGTCTTCGTCGAGTACCGAACGTGTGACCGACTGCGGGAGCGCTGCCGGAACGCAGCGTCGGAAGGATCGTATACGCGATCTTGAGATCGGAAGGAGTACGACTACATCACCCACGAGAATTCGCTCTCGTTAAACACTTTGGAATCTTCGAGGGTGAGTTATTCTATCGACTCGTTGCTACAATCTAGTAGATAGATCTTGGCTTGTTTGTTTGTATGCGGTAGAAATTTTTTGTTTTCCATGCTACGAAACCCTACAGTGGTATCAGAGCCGTGTCTATATGTAGATCTGTTGCACGAGTAGAACACAATGGTCATTGTGGGCATTGATGCTTTTATTGTCGATTGCTTCTTGTGTACTTTGCATCTTGCGGTATGTTGGGATGAAGCGGCCCGGGCTAACCTTACATGACATCGTTCATGAGACTTGCTCCACGCTTGACATGCAACTTGTATTGCATAAGTGGCTTTGCGGGTGCCTGTTTCTCCTAGCATAGTTAAGATCCAATTTACAACGGGTGATTAACAATACTAGTATCAATGTTGTGGTTCATGTTCGTAAGTTAGAACGACACTTATTGAAAGCCCCAAACCACGTAAAACATGCAAAGAAAGTAGAGGCGTCTAACTTTGTTTTGCAGGGGTGTGCTGTGATGTGATATGGCCATGATTGTGATTATATTTGATGTATGCAATGTTCCTTATTGTAAGTTGGCAACCGGAAGGAGCCATATGGTTGTCTTTAATTTTGTTAAGACCCGCGTGTCTATTCAAAGTAGTTGTAATAGTTGAAGCCGGTGGACGACAACCATGGAGAAGCGTCATTGACCTTGATGCAATGCCGGTGATGATGGAGATCATGTTCGTGCTTGAAGATGGAGATCGGAAGCACAAAGAAGAAAGGCCATATCATATCACATATTATGAATTGCATGTGATGTTAATCCTTTATGCATCTTGTATTGCTTAGTTAACAACGGTAGCATTATAAGATGATCCCTCATGCACATGAATTTCAAGTCATAAAGTGTTCACCCTTATTTAGAACCGTTGCTAAAGCTTGTTGTTTCGAAGCACCACGTGATGATCGGGTGTGTTAGATTCCGCAAGTGTATACAATGTGAGCAAGCCAGATTTGCTCATGCGGAAGCTAAGGTTTGATCTTGACGAGCCTAGCATGTACAGACATGGTCTCGTAACACGGATCACCGAAAGGTAAAGCATGAATCATATAGTAGATATGATGAACATGTCGATTGTTCGCCATTGAAACTATATCAACTCTCGTGATGATCGGTGTTGATGTGGTGGATTTGGTTCGTGTGATCACTAAAACAATGTGAGGGATATTGTTTTGAGTGGGAGTTCACCTAGATTAATTTAACTATTAATTAGAACTCAATTTGTCATAAACTTAGTCTAAACTATTGCAAATATGTTGAGGATCAATGGCGGCCCCTACCATCAATTTTAATGCGTTCCTAGAGAAAGAAAAGTTGAAAAACAATGGAAGCAACTTCGCGAATTGGTTCCGCAATTTGAGGATTGTCCTCACAGCTGGTAATTTGACCTGTGTGCTGGATGCACCGCTGGGTGACCCACCTGCAGCTACTGTTACCGACGAAGTAAAGAATGTTTACCTCGCTCGGAAGACTCGGTACTCCACAGTTCAGTGTGCTATCTTGTATGGTTTAGAATCGGAGCTTCAGAAAAGGTTTGAGAATTCAGACCCACATGATATTGTCCGTGATCTCAAATTGATCTTTGAGACTCACGCGGCAATTGAGAGCTATGAGGCTTCTGAAAAGTTCTTTAACTTCAAGATGGAAGAGGGCAGCTCCGTCAGTGAGCATGTGCTTAAGATGTCTGGGCACGCAAACAAACTTCAAAGCTTTGGTATAGTGATTCCTAATGCTTTGGGGATTTACCGTGTCCTCTAATCACTACCACCAAGTTACAAGAACTTTGTGATGAACTACAATATGCAAAACATGAACAAGCAGTTGCCAGAACTCTTTGCCATGTTGAAATCTACAGAAGTGGAGATCAAGAAAGAGCACCAACTGTTGATGGTCAATAAGACCACCAAATTCAAGAAAGGCAAGTCTAAGCAAAAGGGACACTTCAAGAAGGGTGGTAAGAAAGTTACCGCGCCGACGAAGAAGACCAAGGCTGGACCTAAGGCTGATACTGAGTGCTTTTACTGCAAGGGAGAAGGTCACTGGAAGCGGAATTGCCCAAAGTACTTGGCGGATTTGAAGAACGGCAACATCAATAAGAAAGGTATATCCGATATACATGTTATTGATGTGTATCTCACTAGTACTCGTAGTAGTGCCTGGGTATTTGATACTGGTTCGGTTGCTCATATTTGTAACTCGAAACAGGTGCTGCAGAATAAACGGAAGCTAGCGAAGAACGAGGTGACGATGCGCGTGGGAAACGGATCAAAGGTTGATGTGATCGCGGTCGGCACGCTACCCCTTCATCTCCCATCGGGATTAGTTTTATACTTAAATAATTGTTATTTGGTGCCTGCGTTAAGCATGAACATTATATCGGGATCTTGTTTATTGCGAGACGGTTACTTGTTTAAGTCCGAGAATAATGGTCGTTCGATTTATATGAGTAATATGTTTTATGCACATGCACCTTTGATAGATGGTCTATTCTTATTGAATCTCGATAGTGGAAATACACATATTAATAACATTGAGGCTAAACGTTTGAAATCGAGCGATAACTCGACCTATATGTGGCACTGTCGTCTTGGTCACATTGGAGTGAAGCGTATGAAGAAACTCCATTCTGGTGGACTTCTTGAATCACTTGATTTCGAATCACTTGAAAAATGTGAAGCATGTTTGATGGGAAAAATGACTAAGACTCCATTTTCTGGTATGATGGAGCGAGCTACGGACTTATTGGAAATCATACATACCGATGTGTGTGGTCCAATGAGTGTAGCATCGCGTGGTGGTTATCGTTATGTTCTTACCTTCACGGATGACTTGAGTAGATATGGGTATATCTATTTCATGAAACATAAGTCCGAAACTTTCGAGAAGTTTAAGGAATTTCAAAGTGAGGTGGAGAATCAACGTAACAAGAAGATTAAATTTCTACGTTCTGATCGTGGAGGTGAATATCTAAGTTACGAGTTTGGCGAGCATTTGAAGAAATGCGGAATACTTTCACAATTGACACCGCCGGGAACACCACAGCGTAATGGTGTGTCCGAACGTCGTAATCGAACTCTCTTAGATATGGTTCGTTCTATGATGTCACTTACAGATTTACCGCAATCATTTTGGGGTTATGCATTAGAAACAGCCGCATTCACTTTAAATAGGGCACCATCTAAATCCGTTGAAACGACATCGTATGAATTATGGTTTGGAAAGAAACCTAAATTGTCGTTCCTTAAAGTTTGGGGTTGCGAAGCCTATGTAAAGAAGTTACAGCCGGACAAGCTTGAACCCAAAGCGGAAAAATGCGTCTTCATAGGATACCCGAAGGAAACTATTGGGTATACCTTCTATCATAGATCCGAGGGCAAAATCTTCGTTGCCAAGAATGGATCCTTTCTAGAGAAGGAATTTCTCTCGAAAGAAGTGACTGGAAGGAAAGTAGAACTCGACGAGGTTGTTGAACCTTCTCTCGAAATTGCGAGTAGCGCAGCACCGTAAGAAGTTTCTGTGGTGCCTGCACCAATAAGAGAGGAAGCTAATGATGATGATCATGAAACTTCGGTTGTAGTTGCTACAGAGCCTCAAAGGTCAACGAGAACTCGTACCACTCCTGATTGGATGATCCCGTTATGAGTGTCATGTTGGTGGACAACACCGATGACCCTGGGACATATGAGGAAGTGATGATGAGCCCAGATTCCAATAAATGGCAAGAAGCCATGAAATCCGAGATTGGATCCATGTACGAAAACCAAGTATGGACTTTGGTTGACTTACCGGATGGCCGGAAGGCTGTCGAGATCAAATGGATTTTCAAGAAGAAAACAGATGCTGATGGTAATGTTACTGTCTATAAAGCTCGACTTGTCGCAAAAGGGTTTCGACAAATTCAAGGAGTTGACTACGATGAGACTTTCTCACCGGTAGCGAAGCTAAAGTCTGTGAGGATTATGTTAGCAATCGCTGCATATTATGATTATGAGATATGGCAGATGGATGTCAAAACAGCATTCCTCAATGGAGACATTGATGAAGAGTTGTATATGATGCAACCCAAAGGTTTTGTCGATCCTAAAGATGCTAACAAGGTATGCAAACTTCAACGGTCCATCTATGGATTGAAGCAAGCATCCCGAAGTTGGAATCAACATTTTGATAAGGTGATCAAAAGTTTTGGTTTTATACAAACTTATGGAGAAGCTTGTATTTACAAGAAAGTGAGTGGGAGCTCTGTATCATTCTTAATACTATATGTAGATGACATATTGTTGATTGGGAATGATGTAGACCTTCTTAATAGTGTCAAGGAATATTTGAATAATAGTTTTTCAATGAAGGATCTTGGCGAAGCAGCTTACATATTGAGCATAAAGATTTATAGAGATAGATCGAGACGCCTAATATCATTGTCACAAAGTACATATTTGGACAAAGTTCTAAAGAGGTTTGGAATGGAAGATAGCAAGAAAGGGTTCTTGCCCATGTTGCCCAATACGACCTTGAGTAAAACTCAAAGTCCGACAACGGCAGAAGATAGAGAAAGGATGAGTAAGACTCCCTATGCCTCAGCCATAGGATCTCTAATGTATGCCATGCTATGTACTAGACCCGACATTGCATATGTTGTTAGTTTAACTAGCAGATATCAAAGTGATCCAGGAGTGGATCATTGGACAGCGGTCAAAAACATCCTTAAGTACTTGAGAAGAACTAAGGGTATGGTTCTTTCTTATGGAGGTGATGAACAGCTCGTTGTTAATGGTTACACCGATGCTAGTTGGAACACCGATCCGGATGATTCTAAATCACAATCTGGATATGTATTTACTTTGAATGGTGCAGCAGATAGCTGGAGGAGTGCAAAGCAAAGCGTTGTGGCGAGATCTTCAACTGAATCGGAATACATGGCTGCTTCGGAGGCTTCACAAGAAGCGATATGGATGAAAGAGTTCAGACCTGGGTGTGGTTCCTAGTGCGCTGGACCCAATGTCTATCTACTGTGATAACATGGGCGCCATAGCCAATGCGCAAGAACCAAGGTCACACAAGAAGCTGAAGCACATCAAGCTACGTTTTCACGCTATTCGAGAACATGTCCAAGATGGGGACATAAAGATTTGCAAAGTACACACAGATCTGAATGTGGCGGATCCGTTGACTAAACCTCTCCCGAGGGCAAAACATGACCAGCACCAAACTGCCATGGGTGTTCGGTATATTACCATGTAATCTAGATTAGATGACTCTAGTGCAAGTGGGAGACTGTTGGATATATGCCCTAGAGGCAATAATAAATATAGTTATTATTATATCTTTGTGTTTATGATAAATGTTTACATTCATGCTCTAATAGTATTAACAAGGAAACATTAATACTTGTGTGATCTGTAAACTTAAAATAGAGTCCCTAGTAAAGCCTCTTTATAATACTAGCTTGTTGGTTAATAAATGATTGTGGTTTCCCTATCATGAACATTGAGATGTTATTAACAACAAGATCATATCGTTAGGAGAATGATATGGTGGACATACTCCTATAGATAAGCGTAGCATAAAGATCAAGTCATTTTAATAGTTCAATTGCTATATGCTTTATGATACATAGTAACCTAATTCCTTCGACCACGAGATCATGCATATCACCTTTACCGGATGGATGCTTTGATGACATCAAACACCACACCGTAACTGGGTGGCTATAAAGGTGGCATTGAGTGTTCGGAAAGTATTGGTTGAGACACATGGATCAAGAGTGGGATTTGTCCATCCATATGACGGATAGATATACTCTGGGCCCTCTCGGTGGAATGTCATCCAATTAGCTTGCAAGCATGTGACTGGCTCACAAGGGATCACATATCACGGGAACGAGAAAAGGGTACTTATCAGTAACGAGGTTGAACTAGGTATGCAGAGATACCAACGATCATAACCTCGGATAAGTAAACTATCGTGAGACAAAGGGAAATTGGTATCGTATGTAAGTGGTTCATTCGATCGCAAAGTAATCGTAGAAATATGTGGGAGCCATATGAATTTCCAGATTCCTCTATTGGTTATTGTTCGGAGAAGTGTCTCGATCATGTCCGCATAATTCACGAACCGTAGGGAGACACACTTAAGGATTCGACGTTGTTTGAGTAGTTATGGAATGATGAGTAAGAGACCGAATGTTGTTCGGAGTCTCAGATGGGATCCGGGATATCACGAGGAGATCCGGAATGGTCCGTAGAATAAGATTCATATAAGGAAAGTCCTATTTCGGGGTTGGAGAATGGTTTCGGTGTTTTCATCGGGAATGTTCTAGAAGGTTCCGGAATGTCCGGCACTCCGAAGGGGAAGGGTACATGAATGTGTCATACCAAGTTGGAATGATTGCATCATGTACTAGGTGTCATTGCTGAACAAAATAAAGGGTTTAATCAAATCCTAGTTTGAAAAGTCAAACGCCAATTTGAAAAGTCAAACGGCTATTTTGGGAAGTGGAGGGGAAGGTGGAAACCGAGTTGGGGAGGAGTTCCTCCCCTCCACCGCCGGCCCCCTTGGGAAACCGAGTTGGGGAGGGACTCCTAGCACCCAACACCTCCACCTGCAAACCCTAGCCCTAAGCCACCGGCCCTCCTGCAGCCGCCGCCGCCCTAGGGCAAGTCGCCGCCACCGCCTAGCTAACCCTAGCCGCCGGCCAAGACTCCTCCTTGGTGTGTCTAAACCCTAGAACACCGCGGGCTCTCTCATAGTCCACCATACTCGCTCTAGCTTAAGGCGAAGCCCTGCGAGATCTCCCCTCTACTTCCGGTACCACGTCGTTGTGCTGCCGGAATCGCGAGGAGAGTGCTACAACCTCCGCTGCCTGCTGGAAGAAGGGAGAGGAAGGTCTTCGTCGAGTACCGAACATGTGACCGACTGCGGGAGCGCTGCTGAAACGCAGCGCCGGAAGGATCGTCTACGCGATCTTGAGATCGGGAAGAGTACGACTACATCACCCACGAGAATCCGCTCTCGTTAAACACTTTGGAATCTTCGAGGGTGAGTTATTCTATCGACTCGTTGCTACAATCTAGTAGATAGATCTTGGCTTCTTTGGTTGTATGCGATAGAAATTTTTTGTTTTCCATGCTACGAAACCCTACATAAATTTGGCCTAAGTAGATAATCTTGATGTCATCCTAAGGCATGAGATTGAACTTCATTAATCTCCACTTGTTTACCACCCCTCCTTAGTACTTATCCCCACTTGTAGATGCTAGTGCTAAGCATAAAACTTGATCAACTTTAGATGGGAATACTTGGTGAAAATGGTTGTGAAAACCTTAGAATGATGAGTCATTCTACTGAAATGTTTTTACATGTGTTCTCGAACACCAGATGATTTTGATGATGAAAATGTTGAGGCATGAGCCTTAGCCCTTGATAAAACTGATAGTCGTCTAGACACGATACCATTCCAATTTTACCGCACAACCATAATACCCGAAAATTGGGTAGGGCTTGACTAGAAACTTATATACCTTAGTATGGGTTCCCTCACGGCCAAGGTCTGAGCTGAGGCTACCTTGTGAAGATTGTCCACCTGTGCAGTACCCAAGATGACAGTTGGTCATGGTTGGGTGGCCAAACTCACAGGAGAGGTGCCTATACTAGGGCGTGTAATTGAAAGCTTAGGATTGATTATTCGCATACTGAGTATGGTAAATTCAGGATTTGTTGCTAACGGATGTATCGAATGTTGTGGTGAAAGTGTACAATCTCTGCAGAGTGTCAAACTATTCGAATAGCCGCGTCCGCGATTATGGATAGTTAGAGTGGCCATACTGTTCCCCCGTCAGATGTTTTCAAAATGACTTGTGAAATGAATTGAGACTTTGACTTGACCACAATAGAGTTGTGATATGAAATTCAAGTTCCCACTTAGGTGTTATAAAATTTCAACTAGATTTCTTTGCTTCTGAACTTAGTAGATGTAAATCTGTCTTTTTGCAAAACAACCCTAGAGCTTAGTGTCCTACCACAAAACCCCCCTTAACTTGTCAGTATTAGTTTGTGAGTACTTAAAGAGTACTCATGGCTTTGTCCCTGGTTATTCCTGTGGCCAGACTATGAAGAGGAGTACCAGGATGATGGACCGCAGGAAGGTTACGACAACTAGGATCATCTCCCATCGTCAGCATTGCCTGTGACACCGAAGATGGAGCTTCGCCTACGCTACCTTTATTATTACGTTATTCCGCTGCTTGAGTTGTATTAAGAACTGGATCATGAGATCCTTATTTGTGTAAGACCTTATGTATGGTTTGTAATGGATGATGTAATGTGATATCCAAATCTGTTATGTCTCGCAAAAATGGTAATCCTGGGATTGCGATGTATGGCATAACAGGCATCTGGGATTAAAAATCCGGGTGTTTACAAGTTGGTATCAGAGGCATCCTGACCATAGGAGACCCTAGTTAGACTGGACGTTTAAATCGAAAACTTAGTTTCAAAACCAAAGGAAGCAAGTATTTACAAAAACTTATTCCCATTCTTATCACTTTGATTCTTTCATAAAAATTCATGTTCCTTAAAAACTCTTGCAAAATACATAAAATTTGACACACTTGAACACTCTACTAACTTACTCATCCTATATTCTTATAGATGGACGTGAAGTACAACAAGTTTTATCAGTTGGGGAATGGGGGAGACCTCATCTTTGAGCATGACCTGGACCAGCTTTCTGAACTTCTAGAGCGTCCGCACCCCGAGTTCTTTGGAGCTCAGCTCAATGATCAGGAAGGAGAAGATCGGTAGTGGCTAGTTGTTGCAAGTCTCCGAGGAAATATTTAACCTCCCACTGCAGAAGGAATTAAGTTCACCTTAAGAGAGAACAACTGGCTCGATGGACTTGCCAGGGACATGCAGGAAGCTCTTGCTCGTCTATGTGGGCAGAGTATCAACCAGATCAAGGGTACCCACTTTGAGTTTTGTCCAAGGCGTGATGCTATGGGACAGCCACTGGAAGCCCCATACCACCACGAGCTGAAGACTCAGTTGGACCACCTTAGCTTCATGATGTATGATCGTCAGCAGGAACTGGACAATGCCCGTGACTACTCCAACCACAAGTCCGCCATCATCAAGACGAAGGATCAGACCATCGCCATGCTAGCGAAGGACCACAAGTCTCGTCGTCGTCAGCTCGACAAGAAGGAGCGCATCATTGCCTGTCTTCGTCACCGTATCTCGGATTTGGAGGAGACCATCCACGAGAGAGACATGCAGTTGGAGGAAAGGGAGAATGCTGGAGAAGATCTTCGTGGAGATCCCTACTCTTATCTCAGTGATGATGATGACTTTCTGGAGGATCAAGCCATGGATTTCTTCACCGATGAGGAGGATTTTGCCTTCATCGATGAGGATGATGAGTACACACGACTCCGAGGAGTAGTAGCACTTGAGCACTAGCGTAGTGAGTTGTATTCGGTCCCACTGTATCGTAGTTTCCAGAATGGTTCTTAAAACCATCTATTTTCCTTTTGTTGTGGTGTGTGTTGTATCGTGTGCTATGAATGACTGAATGAAAAGCAAGTTGCTAGAAAAATCTGAGTCAAACTTTAACAACTTTACAAAAAATCCCTGAACCTTAGAAATTTCCCTCTTTTCTCATGATCTATCTCAATCTTCAGATGCCTCGCGGAGGAAGTGGTTCATCCCCGGACCCGATGTTGCAGATCCTGCAAATGTTGGTTTCTGACCGCGAAGCTGAAAGAGCCAAACGTCAAGCCAACTTAGCCACCCTTCAGCACATAGCTCAGATGGCCAACAACAATCAATGCCAAGGAAATCAAGACAACCATGGATCTAAGCTCAAGAATTTCTAGAACACCAACCCACCTGTCTTCACTAATTCGGAAGAGCCCCTAGATGCAGATGATTGGCTGCAAACCATGGAAAACAACCTGGAAGTCGCCGGAGTGGAAGCTAACGAGAAAGTTCTGTTCACCACCCACTATCTAGCCGGAGATGCAAGAGCATGGTGGAACAGCGTTCGTCCAATGACCGGAGGACAGATGATGACCTGGGAGGAATTCAAGGTCAAGTTCAGCAGAACCCATGTGCCACCGGGTTTGATCAAAATAATGAGAGATGAATTCAGAGAACTGAAGCAAGGAAGTATGACGGTAGTGGAATACCATGACAAATTCTTGTCATTAGCTAGGTATGCCCCGGATGAGATCGACACTGAAGCCAAGAAGAAAGAAAGATTCTTGAATGGTCTGCACGATGAGATGCAGATGGTGTTGGTCAATATCCCCTTTGCAGATATTGAAGCCCTCATCGACTCTGCCATTCAGATGGAAGGAAAGATCAACCAAGACAATGAGAACCGCAAGCGCCGCATGATGCATCAGCCAGGAACCCATCATACCCCAAAGTATCTCCCCAACCCATCTCCAGGATTTGCCCCGAGAACCAACAGACCCCCGATGAACCGTCCGACCTATCCCAACCGTGGAAACCCAAGGCCCGGTGGAAACCACAACAACCCCAACAACTCCGGCAATTTCAACCGTGCACCACCCAAGTTCAACAACAACAACAATGCTACCGCCAACACCAACACTGCCCCAAGGACTGGAAGCAATGTTGTGCCTGTTGCAGCAAAGGACAAGTCGCAAGTGACTTGTTATGACTGTGGAAATAAGGGTCACTACTCCAATGAGTGCCCCAAGAAGAATGCCGCAGCCCCCAATGCAAATGCCCCAGCTCAGCAGCAGCAGTGTGTTCAGCCTGGAAGAAGGTTTGCCCCAGGGAACTCGCTCAACCGCAACGGCCGTCTTTTTCTCATGCATGCTGAAGAAGCCTAGGAAGTACCAGATGTCGTGCTGGGTATGTTTTCTGTTAATTCAGTACTTGCTAGAGTGTTGTTTGATTCTGGTGCATCACACTCATTTGTCACCAAAGAATTTGGATGCACTAGTAAGATTCAACCAACCAAACTGAAGCATGTTATGATTGTTCAAATCCCCGGTTCAACCACCAAAGCTAGGCAAATTTGCAAATCCGTCCCTATCCGAATCCATGGCATAGATTTTTATGCAAATCTGATAGTACTCGGAACTAAAGGTTTGGAAGTAGTACTAGGAATGGATTGGATGTCTAAATATAAAGGATTAATTTACTGTGCCAAGAAAGCCATAACCATGACCAGTACAGCTGGAGTATCAGTCGAGCATGTATATGAAACCTTACCTCGTCAATTCAAGTGCAACAAGACTATAGCCCAACCTATCATTGACCAAGTCCAGATAGTCTGTGAATACCCTGATGTATTTCCAGATGTTTTTCCCGGTATGCCCCCAGATCGGGATATCGCGTTTATCATTGAACTAATCCCTGGAACAGGACCCATAGCCTAGAGACCATATAGTATGAACCCGTCTGAACTAGAGAAACTGAAGAAGCAACTAGATGCCATGTTGGAAAATGGATTGATTCAACCAAGTGCGTCACCATGGAGATCACCTGTCTTGTTTGTGGACAAGAAGGATGGAGGTAACCATTTATATACGGATTATCGGAAGTTGAATGATGTCACTATCAAGAACAAATACCCATTGCCCAAGATAGAAGATTTGTTTGATCAGTTGACCGGTGCCAAGGTGTTTTCTAATATTGATCTTAGAACTAGCTATCATCAACTCAAGATTCGCGCAGAGGATATTTCGAAGACTGCCTTTACCACCAGATATGGATTATACGAGTATACCGTCATGTCTTTTGGATTAACCAATGCCCCCGCTTATTTCATGAATCTCAAGAATAAGATTTTTATGGACTTCCTGGATAAGTTTGTCATTGTTTTCATCAATGACATTCTGATTTATTCCAAATCAGAAGAAGAACATGAGCTACACCTAAGGACCATTCTTGGAACCCTTAGAGAGCATCAGTTGTATGCCAAGTTTAGCAAATGTGAATTCTGGTTACAGGAGGTAGGATTCTTCAGCCACATTGTATCAGCCGGAGGAATTGCCATTGACCCTGCAAAGGTGAAAGATGTTGAAGATTGGCAAGCCCCAACCACCCAAACCCAAGTTCGTGCATTTCTCGGATTGGCGGGATACTACCGCAAGTTCGTAGAAGGATTCTCGAGTATCGTCAGACCCATGACCTAATTGCTGAAGAAGGACAAGAAGTTTGAATGGACAGACAAATGTGAAGTGAGTTTTCAAGAACTCAAGAGGAGATTGATTTCAGCCCCAATCTTAATCATGCCGGATATCACGAAGCCCTTTGACGTGTATTGTGACGCATCCAAGATCGGTCCCGGATGTGTGCTAATGCAGGAAGGCAAAGTTATATCCTATCTATCCCGACAACTGAAACAACATGATCAAAACTACCCAACCCATGACCTCGAGCTCGCAGTCGTAGTTCTAGCCCTGAAGACATGGAGGCATTACCTGATGGGAAATCGTTGTGAGATTTATTCGGATCACAAGAGCTTGAAGTATATATTCACTCAGAAGAAGCTGAATATGAGACAGAGAAGATGGATTGAGCTAATCAAGGATTACGATCTGGACATTCACTATCACCCCGGCAAAGCCAATGTGGTAGCAGATGCCCTTAGCAGATTGCCGTGCCGCTTGAACTCCATGATTTTGAAGGAGCAACCAAGTCTGCACAAGGAGATGGAAGATTTCTGAATGGAATTAGTGAGTGAAGGATTTTTGGCTAGCATAGAACTTCAACCCACTTTGATCAGTTAGATCAAGGAGGCGCAGAAAGGAAATGCTAGTATCGAAGGAATCAAGCGTCGTATCGATACAAGCAAGGTACCTGGATTCATCGAAGAAGAAGAAGGATTTCTGCGGTACAAAGGACGCCTTTGTGTACCAGCAGATTCTGAGTTGAAAGAAGTTATTCTGAAGGAAGCTCATGATACTCTTTATTCTATCCACCCCGAAGGAACGAAGATGTATCAAGATTTGAAAGAGCAATTCTGGTGGCATAAGATGAAGAGAGAAATCGGAAGCCATATCGCCAAGTGTGATATATGTCAACGAGTCAAGGCGGGACATCAAAGACCCGCTGGATTATTGCAACCATTGCAGATTCTAGAATGGAAATGGGATTTCGTTGGAATGGACTTTATCACCGGATTGCCTACTTCTAGTAGGGGAAATGACTCTATCTGGGTCATAGTGGACAGTTTGTCCAAAGTCGCCCATTTCTTACCAGTCAAGACCACCTACCAGAGTTCAAAGCTAGCAGAGTTATACATCGCTAGAATTGTCAGTTTGCACGGAGTCCCCAAGAACATCGTATCTGATCGAGGAACTCAGTTTACCTCGAGATTCTGGAAGAAAGTCCAAGAAGGTTTAGAAACCCGACTAGATTTCAGCATAACTTATCACCCTCAAACCGACAGACAAACGGAGCGAGTAAATCAAATACTCGAAGATATGTTGAGAGCATGTGTGTTAGAGTATGGATCTAAATGGGAAGACTGTCTGTTGTTCGCAGAATTTTCATACAACAACAATTATCAAGCTAGTTTGCAAATGGCCTCGTTTGAATTCATGTATGGAAGGAAGTGTCGCACCCCTTTGAACTGGTCGGAAGTAGGAGAGAGTCAGATTTTCGTACCCGACATCCTACGAGAAACAGAAGAGAAAGTTCACAAGATTCGTGAGCACCTCAAGACAGCCCAGTCAAGACAGAAGAGTTACACCGACAAGAGACGTCGAGACCTAGCCTTCAACATCGGAGAGTTTGTGTATCTGAAAGTGTCGCCATTGAAGGGAATGCAGCGTTTCCAACTGAAGGGAAAGTTAGCCCCCAGATATATCAGACCCTTCAAGATTCTGAACCTCGAGGAGAAGTGTCGTATCAATTGGAACTGCCAGAAGAAATGTCAGCCGTGCACAATGTGTTCCATATCTCATTACTTCGCAAGTGCCTCGAAGTTCCGGAGAAGACTGAAGTGTTCAAGAACATTGATCACCAGACCATAAAGATCAACGATGACCTGACCTATCCCGAAGTACCCATCCGTATTTTGGAAGAAGATTTCAGAACTACCAGGACCCGAAGCATCAAGTTTCTCAAGATTCAGTGGAGCAACCACACCGAAGAGGAAGCTACATGGGAGCGCGAAGATCACATCAGGACGGAGTTTCCCGATCTCTTCAAATCCTAGGTAATCTTTTTCGTCCTTTTTCAAATCTCGGGACGAGATTTTGTTTAAGGGGGGAAGGTTTGTAACATCCCAAAAATATTAACTTGGATCATCAAACTCTAATCATCAAAATTAGGGTTAACAAAAACTTTCCCAACTAAAAATATGAAAGCATTCATATGTGTATGTATTCAAAATTTGGATTCTTTTGAATTGCCATGGTTCTGTGTTTCTTTGCTTGTAAAATGATTCTTAGGTGAAATAAACATCATCTAAATCATGCCCAAACTTTTCCCAAAGAAAAACAACTCAAAATGAATAAATGATGTGAATGGTCATTTTTGCCAAATTAACTATCATGCCTACTTTGGCTATTCCTAGCACTCAAAACTTAACAGAAACATTTGTGGATCTTTGCACCCCTTGTTGGTACACATAATAAGGTACCAAGGCCCACTTTGTGATCTTCCAAAAACATTCAAATGCTAAGTTTAAATGACAGTTTAAAATTGAATCTATCTCATATGGGAAGATCCCACTATTTCAAAAACCACTCAAACAAGCTCAATTTTCAAAACCCAAGCACCCACAGAATCCTCAGCACATGCCTAGCACACCCACCGAAAGTCTTTTCAAAATTCAAAAGTAAGTTTCTTGCGGCCATTTCATCAAACACTTGGCAGACAAATTTAAACCAAATCAAATTCACCATTTTCAATAGTGTTTTGGCCTAACTTGTTCCCTCTCTAGCTAACAGCAACCATCTAGTAGATCATCTATCTTAATTTTAAACCTCTAGTATCACTGTGAGCTTGCCTTGCCATCAATGGTGAGCAGGCCGAGCCTCACCATGCCACCCCAAGGTGGACATCACGCTAGAGGAAGAACTAGTTGCGCCCACCTTGTTTGGGAGGTAGCTAGCACCTCACCGCCGCCCACTGTCCCCTTCCCGAGCCAGTGCAAGCCGTGGACCACCAGGAACGCCACGCGCCTAGTGCCACTGCGACGTGCCGAGCCCGCCCCAGAGCGCCGCACCCGGCACGCGTGCACACGCCGCCCCTCGACTGCAGCCCGTGCCCACCGCTTCGCCATGATCCCAGGAACACGCCAGGCACCCCCGTTCGCCGCCCCGTGCCTCACAGCCACCACTCATCGTCGAAGACGCCGTCTCTGCCGCACAGAGCACCGCACGTTCCCGACCGATTGCCACCGCCCCTAAGCACGCATTTAAGCTCTAGAGCATCGCCAGGAGACCGCCCGTCGATCGCCAACCTCAGCCATGCCTCTAGTAGCTCGTAGCCATGTCGCCACCATCGCCTGCCCATCCCTCTCAGTCTCGCCGTCGAGCCTATAAAAGGAGGCCACCCCGAGCCGTTTGAAGCACACAATTCCACTCCCCTCACCCCACTGATCGTTCAGCCCTCTAGCCGGAGCACGAGGAGCAGCAGCTCACCGGAATTACGCCGGAGCAGGCCGCCTCTAGAGAAGAAGGGGGCTGTTGATTTTGACCACCCCCGGAGCTGCCTCGACCGTCCCTGAGCTCGCCGTCGACCACTCGTTCGTTTGCCCGCCTCGCCGTCGTCGCTGGAGCCCTGGTATGACCTCTATGCACCCCCACTGAGCCGCTAGGTTTCGAGCCCGCCGGTGACATGTTCATCGTCGACGACGATCCCCAGCCGTCGATCTCCCTTCTAATCCAACGAACCACACAGCTGTTGGAATTATTCCCTAGAGGCAATAATAAAGATGTTATTATTATAATTCTTGTTCATGATAAAGTTTATATTCCATGCTAGAATTGTATTAAGCGGAAACATTAATACTTGTGTGGTTTGTGAACAACACCGTGTCCCTAGTACGCCTCTATGGACTAGCTCATTGATCAATGATGGTTAAGGTTTCCTAACCATAGACATGAGTTGTCAATTGATAATGAGACCATATCATTAGGAGAATGATATGGTGGACAGACCCAAACTAAGCGAAGCAATTAGATCGTGTCATCGTGTTCGTCTTTGCGAAGCTTTTCTCATGTCAAATATTGTATTCCTTAGACCATGAGATAATACAACTCCCTGGTATCGGAAGAAAGCTTTGAGGTCATAAAACGTCATCCTATGAGAGGGTGATCATAAAGGTGTCTCTCAGGTGATCGGAAAGTATCTGTTGGGTTGTGTGTATCGAGATGGAATTTGTCCCTCCCAAGTCGGAGAGATATACTTCGGGCCCACTCGGTAATCGATATCAACACCGCTTGCAAGCATGTGGTTAAGGAGTTAATCACAAAGTGATATTGGATTACGGAACGAGTAAAGTACTTGCTGTGAACGAGATTGAACTAGGTATGACGATACCGACGATCGAATCTCGGGCAAGTAAAATATCGCGAGACGAAGGGAATATATATATGGGATTGATTGAATCCTGGCATTGTGGTTCATCCGATATGATCATCGATGAATGTGTGGGAGTCAATATGGGTGCCCAGACCCCACTGTTGATTATTGATAGAAGATCATGTCTGCATATTCTCGAACCCGCAGGGTCACACACTTAACGTGTCTCGACGCTAGGATAGATTGGATAATTGGTTTATGAATTTTTGTTCGGAGTCTCGGATGGGATCCGAGACATCACGAGAGGTTCCGGAATGGTCCGGAGAATAAGATTTATATAAGGCAGTGCAGTTTTTGGAGTTCGGAATTGTTCTGGATTAATCGGTATTGTACCGGAAGCTTCTAGAACCTTCCGGAAGGGGGCCAACGTGGTCCCACCTTCCGGGAGGGGGCATGGGCCTATGAGGGAGTGTCCTGGCCGCATTGGGCCAGGGGCATAAGGCCCCATAGGGCCCAGCCGATCCTAGATAAGTTTAAACTCGTTTAAACTAGAGATAGGGTTTCTAGATAAGGGATAAGTTTAAATCGTTTAAACTAGAGATAGGCTTGGAGGATGGGCAAGGGCTGGCCGCACCCCCCTCTATATATAGAGGGCTGGTGCGCCCCCTCCCTACAACACACACCTTCCTCCAAGCCCTAGTAGCCCTGCTGCCTTCCTCTCTCCCTCCCGACTGTTTGTAGGCGAAGCCCTGCTACAGAAATTCTCCACCATATACACCACGCCGTCGTGTTGTAGATCCAATCTATCTCTCCACCCTACTTGCTGGTCCGAGGAAGGAGGAGACGTCGAGGTGCTGCACGTGTGCATCTTACGGAGGCACCGCCACTTGTGGTGCTAGATCGGATTGGATCGCGAGGAGGAGAAGCGAGTACGACTACATCACCCACGTTCCGACGAACGTTCCGCTGTGCGAATCTTCAAGGGTATGAAGATCTAATCCAATATCTCTCGTTGATTGCATCTCCTAGATTAGATCTTGGCTTTCCCTCTGTTCGTATCCGTAGAAAATTTTGATTTACTATGCCGCGAAACCCATCAGTGGTATCAGAGCTAGATCTATGCGTAGATGTGTTTCACGAGTAGAACGCAACATGGTTGTTGCGGGCGTTGATGTTTTCTGTTGCAAGCCTCTTGTTTGTGTTCTTCTTATGGCGCGGGATAGTGAGATTGAAGCGGTCCAGGCCAACCTTACGCGACGTCGTTCGCGAGACCGGCTCCGCACTTGACGTGTGGCTTGTACCACACATGCGGCTGGTGGATGTCAGTTTCTCTCACTATAGTTGTCATGGGATTAACACCGGAGTTTGGCAACCATAATATCACCGTTGTGGCTTTCCGTAGGTAAGAATCGTTCTTAGCATCTACTCCCATAAGCCACGTAAAACATGCAACAACAAAGTAGAGGCGTCTAACTTGTTTTTTGCAGGGAGTGTTTTCTGTGATATGGTATGGCCCAAGATGTGATGTGTATAATGTATGCGATGATCATGTTTTGTAATGTTTCACGACTTGCATGTCGATGAGTACACAACCGGCAGGAGCCATATGGTTGTCTTTATAATTGTGTATGACCTGCGAGTCAACTTCTTATACGCCATGTAATAGCTTTACTTTATCTCTAAGTAGTTAGCAATAGTTGTAGTTGCTATTCATGGTGGAGGCAATCATGGTGGAGTGATGGAGATCATGCCGGAACGCACAAGATGGAGATCATTGCGCGAAGATTGGCTATACCATGTCACATAAAGTTATATGCATGTGATGTTTATCCTTTTATGTATCTTATTATGCTTAGATCGCGACGGTAGCATTATAAGATGATTCCTCACTTAAAGATCAAGATAAAAACTGTGTTCTCCCCAAGTATGCACCGTTGCGAAAGTTCGTCGTGTCCAAGCATCACGTGATGATCGGGTGCTATAGACTCTACGCTCACATACAACGGGTGCAAGCCAGTTTTGCACACGCGAAAATACTTGGGTCTAACTTGACGAGCCTAGCATGTACAGACATGGCCTCGGAACACAAGAACCGAAAGGTTAAGCATGAGTCATATGAATGATATGATCGACACTTTGTTGTCCACCATTGAAACCACATCTCTTCTCGTGATGATCGGATTAGGTGTGGTGAATTTGGATCGTGTTCACTAAACAACTTGAGGGATGTTGAATTTAGTGGGAGTTCATCTAGTAATTTGATTAAGTTGAACTATTTATCATGAACATAGTCTAAATTGTACTTGCAAATACTGTAGATCACATGGCCAAGTCCAACTTCAACTTCAACGTTTTTGCTGAGAAAGAAAAGCTTAGAAACAATGGGTCTAACTTCACCAACTAGTTCCGCAATCTAAGAATCATTCTGTCTGGCGGACAAAAGGACTATGTCCTTGAGAAAGCGTTAGGTAACCCCCCTGCTGCAACTGCGCCGGCTGATGAGAAAGCTGTCTATCAGTCGCGCAAAGATGATTATGGTGTGATTAAGAGCACCATGTTGTTTGCTATGGAACCGGAACTTCAAAATCGTTTTGAAAACTATCCCGGGCCCTTTGAGATTCTCGAAGAGTTGAAAACCATGTTTCAGACTCAGGCCCGTTCTGAGAGATATGAGATCTCTGAGAAGTTCTTTAACTGCAAGATGGAGGAAGGGAGTTCCGTTAGTGAGCACGCCATTAAGATGTCGGGCTACACTCAACGCCTTGAGCAACTGGACTGCAAGATTCCAGAGGAGCTCAAGATTGACAGGGTTCTGCAATCACTCCCTCCCTGCTACAAAAGTTTTGTAGTGACTCATAATCAGATTGGTTCCACTGATACGATCACCGAGCTCTTCGCAAAGCTGAAGGCTGCGGAGGTGGACATCAAGAAAGATAATCATGTGTTGATGGTCAACAAGCCCTCCTTTAAGAAAGGTAAAGGTGCAAAGAAGCCCTTCAAGAAAGGCGGCAGCAAGCGCGTTGCCCCTGCTGAGAAGAAGCTCAAGTCTGGTCCTAAGCCGGACACTGAGTGCTTCTATTGCAAGGACAAGGGTCACTGGAAGCGCAACTGTCCGAAGTACTTAGCGGACAAGAAGGCTGGCACCATCAAAGGTATATTTGATATACATGTTATTAATGTTTTCCTTACTAGCCCTCGTTGTAGTGTCTGGGTATTTGATACCGGTTCAGTTGCTAATATTTGTAACTCGAAACAGGAGCTACGGAATAGACGGCGACTTGCGAGGGATGAGGTGACGATGCGTGTTGGCAACGGATCAAGAGTTGATGTGATGGCCGTCGGCACGCTCTCCTTAGTTTTACCTTCGGGATTAGTTTTAAACCTTAATAAATGTTATTATGTGCCTGCGTTGAGCATGAACATTATTTCTGGATCATGTTTATTGCAAGACGGTTATTCATTTAAATCGGAGAATAATGGTTGTTCTATTTATATGAGTAACATCTTTTATGGTCATGCACCTCTTGTGAATGGTTTATTTCTTCTAAATCTCGAAAGGGATGAAACACACATCCATAACATTGAGGCTAAGAGATGCAAAGTAGATAGTGATAATACTACTTATTTGTGGCACTGTCGTCTAGGTCATATTGGTGTAAAGCGCATGAAGAAACTCCATTCTGATGGACTTTTGGAGTCTCTTGATTTTGAATCATTTGACACATGCGAACCATGCCTCATGGGCAAGATGATCAAAACCCCGTTCTCCGGTATGATGGAGCGAGCAACGGACTTGTTGGAAATCATACATACCGATGTATGCGGACCGATGAGTGTTTCGACGCGCGGTGGATATCGCTATTTTCTCACTTTTACCGATGACTTAAGTAGATATGGGTATATCTATTTAATGAAACATAAATCTGAAACGTTTGAAAAGTTCAAAGAATTTCAGAATGAAGTGGAGAACCATCGTAACAGAAAGATTAAGTTTCTATGATCCGATCGTGGGGTCAAATATTTGAGTTATGATTTTCTCACGCATCTCAAAGCAAGTGGAATCGTTTCACAACTCACGCCACCCGGAACACCACAGCGCAATGGTGTGTCTGAACGCCGGAATCGAACCCTATTAGATATGGTCCGATCGATGATGTCTCTTACTGATTTGCCGTTATCATTTTGGGGTTATGCATTAGAAACCGCTGCATTCACTTTAAATAGGGCTCCATCTAAATCCGTTGAGACGACACCGTACGAACTGTGGTTTGGTGCTAAACCTAAGTTGTCGTTTCTTAAAGTTTGGGGATGCGAAGCTTACGTCAAGAAGTTGATGCCGGACAAGCTCGAACCCAAAGCGGAGAAATGCGTCTTCATAGGATACCCTAAGGAAACTATTGGGTATACCTTCTATCACAGAACCGAAGGCAAAGTGTTTGTCGCAAAGAACGGTTCCTTTCTTGAGAAGGAGTTTCTCTCGAAAGAAGTGAGTGGGAGGAAAGTAGAGCTGGACGAGGTTATTGAACCTTCTCTTGAATTGGAGAGTAGCGCAGCACCTGAAATTGTTCCAGTGCCGCCTGCACCAATAATAGAGGAAGCTAATGACAAGGATCATGAAGCTTCGGACGATGCTGCTACTGAACGTCGCAGGTCGACAAGGTCGTGTGCCCCTCCTGAGTGGTACGGCAACCCTGTCTTGACTGTCTTGTTAGTAGAAGACAGTGAACCTACGAACTATGAGGAAGCGATGATGAGCCCAGACTCTGAGAAATGGCTAGAAGCCATGAAATCCGAATTGGGATCCATGAGCGAAAACCAAGTATGGACTTTGGTGGACCCTCCTAGCGACCGAAAGGCCGTTGAGTGCAAATGGATCTTCAAAAGGAAAACGGACGCGGATGGTAATGTTACCGTCTATAAAGCACGGCTTGTTGCGAAAGGTTTTTGACAAGTTCAAGGTGTTGACTACGATGAGACTTTCTCTCCCGTAGCGATGTTTAAGTCCATTCGGATTTTATTAGCAATTGTTGCGTTTCATGATTATGAAATATGGCAAATGGATGTCAAGACTGCTTTCCTCAATGGCAACATTGATGAAGAGTTGTATATGATGCAACCCGAAGGTTTTGTCGATCCTAAGGATGCTGATAAAGTATGCAAACTTCAGCGTTCCATTTATGGACTGAAGCAAGCATCTCGGAGTTGGAACCTTCGTTTTGATCAAGTGATCAAGAGCTTTGGATTTGTTCCAAATTGCTACGAAGCTTGCATCTACAAGAAAGTGAGTGGGAGCTCGGTGACGTTTCTGGTACTATATGTGGATGACATATTGATTATTGGAAATGACATCAACATGCTTAACGATGTGAAGAGTTATTTGAACAAGTGTTTTTCAATGAAAGACCTAGGTGAAGCTGCTTATATATTGGGTATCAAAATCTATAGAGATAGACAAAGACGCCTGATAGCTTTAAGCCAGAGTACATACCTAGACAAAGTTCTGAAAAGGTTCAGAATGGATAAGGCATTGAAAGGTTCAGTGCCTATGTTGTCAGGTAAGATATTGAGCAAGGCTCAGTGTCCAGCTACGGTAAATGATAGGGAAGCTATGAGCAAAGTGCCTTATGCCTCGGCCATAGGTTCCATCATGTATGCCATGCTGTGTACTAGACCGGATGTGTCCAATGCTCTTAGTTTGACGAGCAGATATCAAAGTGATCCAGGAGTGGAACACTGGACAGCCGTGAAGAACATCCTAAGGTACCTAAATAGGACTAAAGAAATGTTCTTAGTCTATGGGGGTGATGAACAGCTCGTCGTAAAAGGTTACGTCGATGCTAGTTTCGACACCGACAAGGATGATGCTAAATCTCAGACAGGATACGTGTATATTTTGAATGGAGGAGCTGTGAGCTGGAGAAGCTGCAAGCAAAGCGTGGTTGCGGGATCTACAGTAGAAGCGGAATACATGGCTGCTGCAGAAGCGTCAAGTGAAGGAGTTTGGATCAGAAACTTCATCACTGAGCTTGGCGTGGTTCCAAGTGCATTGGACCCACTGGAGATATTGTGTGACAACACTGGCGCCATAGCACTCGCTAAGGAACCAAGATATCATCCAAAGACCAAGCATATCAACCGCAAGTTTCATATAATCCGAGATTATATAGCAGATGGAGATCTGAAGATCAGCAAAGTACATACAGATCTGAATGTCGCAGATCCATTGACTAAACCTCTTCCACGTGTAAAACATGATCAGCACCTCAGTGCCATGGGTGTGAGATTGTTGCCAAATGTAAACTAGATTATTGACTCTAGTGCAAGTGGGAGACTGTTGGAATTATGCCCTAGAGGCAATAATAAAGATGTTATTATTATAATTCTTGTTCATGATAAAGTTTATATTCCATGCTAGAATTGTATTAAGCGGAAACATTAATACTTGTGTGGTTTGTGAACAACACCGTGTCCCTAGTACGCCTCTATGGACTAGCTCATTGATCAATGATGGTTAAGGTTTCCTAACCATAGACATGAGTTTTCAATTGATAATGAGACCATATCATTAGGAGAATGATATGGTGGACAGACCCAAACTAAGCGAAGCAATTAGATCGTGGCATCGTGTTCGTCTTTGCGAAGCTTTTCTCATGTCAAATATTGTATTCCTTAGACCATGAGATAATACAACTCCCTGGTATCGGAAGAAAGCTTTGAGGTCATCAAACGTCATCCTATGAGAGGGTGATCATAAAGGTGTCTCTCAGGTGATCGGAAAGTATCTGTTGGGTTGTTTGTATCGAGATGGAATTTGTCCCTCCCAAGTCGGAGAGATATACTTCGGGCCCACTCGGTAATCGATATCAACACCGCTTGCAAGCATGTGGTTAAGGAGTTAATCACAAAGTGATATTGGATTACGGAACGAGTAAAGTACTTGCTGTGAACGAGATTGAACTAGCTATGACGATACCGACGATCGAATCTCGGGCAAGTAAAATATCGCGAGACGAAGGGAATATATATATGGGATTGATTGAATCCTGGCATCGTGGTTCATCCGATATGATCATCGATGAATGTGTGGGAGTCAATATGGGTGCCCAGACCCCGCTGTTGATTATTGATAGAAGATCATGTCTGCATATTCTCGAACCCGCAGGGTCACACACTTAACGTGTCTCGACGCTAGGATAGATTGGATAATTGGTTTATGAATTTTTGTTTGGAGTCTCGGATGGGATCCGGTACATCACGAGAGGTTCCGGAATGGTCCGGAGAATAAGATTCATATAAGGCAGTGCAGTTTTTGGAGTTCGGAATTGTTCCGAATTAATCGGTATTGTACCGGAAGCTTCTAGAACCTTCCGGAAGGGGGCCAACATGGTCCCACCTTCTGGGAGGGGGCATGGGCCTATGAGGGAGTGTCCTGGCCGCATTGGGCCAGGGGCACAAGGCCCCATAGGGCCCAGCCGATCCTAGATAAGTTTAAACTCGTTTAAACTAGAGATAGGGTTTCTAGATAAGGGATAAGTTTAAATCGTTTAAACTAGAGATAGGCTTGGAGGATGGGCAAGGGCTGGCCGCACCCCCCCTCTATATATAGAGGGCTGGTGCGCCCCCTCCCTACAACACACACCTTCCTCCAAGCCCTAGTAGCCCTGCTGCCTTCCTCTCTCCCTCCCGACTGTTTGTAGGCGAAGCCCTGCTGCAGAAATTCTCCACCATATACACCACGACGTCGTGTTGTAGATCCAATCTATCTCTCCACCCTACTTGCTGGTCCGAGGAAGGAGGAGACGTCGAGGTGCTGCACGTGTGCATCTCACGGAGGCACCGCCACTTGTGGTGCTAGATCGGATCGGATCGTGAGGAGGAGAAGCGAGTACGACTACATCACCCACGTTCCGACGAACGTTCCGCTGTGCGAATCTTCAAGGGTATGAAGATCTAATCCAATCTCTCTCGTTGATTGCATCTCCTAGATTAGATGTTGGCTTTCCCTCTGTTCGCATCCGTAGAAAATTTTGATTTACTATGCCGCGAAACCCATCAACAGCCCCTTACCGCTTCGCGTGTTATGAGCCACTGACTGGTGGAACCCCTGTCAGCTGAGCCCCGCGCTGCGGAGTGACACTGGGCCGGCCCATTAACCTCCCCCGCGCAACCCAACCGTTTGAATTTAGTTTTTTCTATTTTAATTCAAACATAGTTCTGTACTTATATTCAAAAATCAACCCAGCTCGATTCAGTGAACCAAAATGCATGAAACCAATTTTGTTAGAAAGGTACTGAAATGCTTAATCCAAGCCCGTTGGATTTAAACCATTTGGATCTGTAGATCAACCTTGGTAAAAATAACAAGTGAGAAGCTTTTCTATATTCAAACATTTTTAAAAATTCTATCATAAGAGCTTTTGAGTTGATTCCAACTCTCAAAAATCACATTTGATCATACCTTTCAGAATATATAAAAACATATGGGTTTACTTATAGAAATAATGTTCAAGTAACAAAAGAATGCCACATAGGCATTTCTAGTCACTTTACTTTATTTAAAATAAAAAGGTTAAACCTTATTAAATTGTGACACCACTTTAAATCACATTCCCATGTACTGAAATATGTGGTGATGACATGTGTCAACATGATCCCATGTTTGAGTTGGATAATATTAAATCTTAAGTAGTTTTTCAATGAGTAGAAATTACTTTTCTCAAATTAAAATAAATAAGACAAATGCTTTAATCTTGTAATGATAGGTGATGATGCTAGATCATCTATAGTACACCTTTGTGTGATGATTGAAAATAGTTAAGTATTGCTTGGTGATTGTGTACCTCGTATTTATTTATAGACGCTAGTACCGACCAAGGATACGAGGAGGAAGGAGGATACTACGAAGAAGAATCCGAGGAGAACTTCAACCACTGCTCTGCACAAGGCAAGCCTAATACTACTAGTTGATTTGGCAAGCTAACACTTGCAACCTAGCAAGTTTATACCACTATCTTAGCAAGCCAAACCATGAAAGTTTTACTTGCAAGCTTATACCACTTGATAAACCATCCTAGTTTTACTTACAAGCTTTCTATTTTATTTCTTCATCAAAGCTTTTCTTAGAGTTTACTTAAGTGACTTGTAGATTCTAGAAAGATAATTGAAGGTTGCATAAAGAGCATTAAATTTGGCCTAAGTAGATAATCTTGATGTCATCCTAAGGCATGAGATTGAACTTCATTAATCTCCACTTGTTTACCACCCCTCCTTAGTACTTATCCCCACTTGTAGATGCTAGTGATAAGCATAAAACTTGATCAACTTTAGATGGGAATACTTGGTAAAAATGGTTGTGAAAACCTTAGAATGATGAGTCATTCTACTGAAATGTTTTGACATGTGTTCTCGAACACCAGATGATTTTGATGATGAAAATTTTGAGGCATGAGCCTTATCCCTTGATAAAACTGATGGTCGTCTGGACATGATACCATTTCAATTTTACCGTATAACCATAATACCCGAAAATTGGGTAGGGCTTGATTAGAAACTTATATACCTTAGTATGGGTTCCCTCACTGCCAAGGTCTGAGCTGAGGCTACCTTGTGAAGATTGTCCACCTGTGCAGTACCAAGATGACAGTTGGTCATGGTTGGGAGGCCAAACTCACAGGAGAGGTGCCTATACTAGGGCGTGTAATTGAAAGGTTAGGATTGATTATCCGCATACTGAGTATGGTAAATTCAGGATTTGTTCCTGACGGATGTATCAAATGTTGTGGTGAAAGTGTACAATCTCTGCAGAGTGTCAAACTATTCGAATAGCCGCGTCCGCGGTTATGGACAGTTGGAGTGGCCATACTGTTCCCCCGTCAGATGTTTTCAGAATGACTTGTAAAATGAATTGAGATTTTGACTTGACCACAACAGAGTTGTGATATGAAATTCAAGTTTCCACTTAGGTGTTATAAAATTTCAACTAGTTTTCTTTGCTTCTGAACTTAGTTGAGGTAAATCTGGCTTTTTGCAAAACAACCCTAAAGCTTAGTGTCCTACCACAAAACCCCCCTTAACTTGTCAGTATTAGTTTGCGAGTACTTAAAGAGTACTCATGGCTTTGTCCCTGGCTATTCCCGTGGCCAGACTATGAAGAGGAGTACTAGGATGATGGACCGCAGGAAGGTTACGACAACTAGGATCATCTCTCATCGTCAGCATTGCCCGTGACACCGAAGATGGAGCTTCGTCTACGCTACCTTTATTATTACGTTATTCCGCTGTTTGAGTTGTATTAAGAACTGGATCATGAGATCCTTATTTGTGTAAGACCTTATGTATGGTTTGTAATTGATGATGTACTGTGATATCCAAATCTGTTATGTCTCGCAAAAATGGTAATTCTGGAATTGCGATGTATGGCATAACAGACATCTGGGATGAAAAATCCGGGTGTTGATAGTGGCCCTAAGGCCTTGGATGTGTGGCGGACCACAGCCCCTCGCCGTACAAAGGTTTTTCTTTCTTTGTTTAGCCTATTTTTATTGTCTTATTGGGTATGTTGAGAAGACAACTACGTCCTACGTCCTGAAGTCAGAATAAGGTCCACCCAGCTCTATCCTTGATTCATTGGTTCTCCGGTCAGTCTCTTTCGATCTACGATTATCATTATTGATGATGGTTGCGGCTCTGGTGCGTTGGTCATCTGTGGTCTTAGCACAACGACTTCTCATCTGTCTAGTATAATAAGTTCTTCTACGACAAGATTTGCCCAACTCCGATGATGGAGAGACGAGAACGGTGGCGCGCCTTCGGCTCGCACTAGTGTTTGTAGTCGTCGCTTGATGGTCCAATGACTTATTTATAATTTTTATTACTTTTGCGTCTCTTTATATTGTTGTCGATGATTTTAATAAATAGGTGGAATTTGAAAAAAAAATGTCGGTAAAGAAAAAACTATTTTTGTGTTCTCCCTCTAGTTTATTGTATAAATCAAAGAGGGCCTAAAAGTAAAATATACCGGTGAGGGCCGTGCGCAGTGCGCTGCCGTTCCCAAGGCCCACAAGCAGAGAGCCCTCTTCCCTCTCCCACACAGGTCCCGTTTCTCCGGCGCCCCAAACCCAAACCCTCGCCGTCGCAGCGCCACTTCCCCGGCGGCCAGACCGGCCGTATACTCCCCCAGGGTTTAGCCGTTCGCACGACGGCAGCAGAGGCCATGGCGGACCCACCTTCCCCTCGCCTCGACGAAGACACCTTCGGCCGCGACTTCAACGCCTCGCCCTCTCGCAACGCTGCCCCCGCCCGTTCCGGTCTCTTCCTCCCACTCTCCTTTCAATTCTTCCCCGCGGCCTTTGTTTTTATTAACGTCCGGGCTTTGGCTTCCGCGAAACTCACCTGGTTCGTATGGTGCCTTTTCTGCTACCGCTGCTTCTCTGCAGGGGAAAAGAGGCCGTTCGGCGATCTGGATGACGACGAAGACGATGTCTTTGCTAACAAGAAGGTAATTGTTCTAGTTCCCACTTTTAAAATCCAACACAAAATCTTTTGTTTTCCTTGCCCCCTGTTACCATGCTGAATTTCGATTACAACTACGCTTTGCAATAATGTAACATGAAAACATGCTTAACACCTTGGTCTTGGTGAAGCTGTTTCTGTCCTGAATGCATGGTAACGATACTATGGGTGTTTTCACATGGGATTGTGGAAAAGGAAACCAAATATTATAGGATAATGGAAAGAGGCAATAGGAAAACTAAACATATGTTTAATCCTATTGGACACAGTTCTTGCTTACCTAACAGTTGTATACGTTTTGGCTACTTCCTGCGATTAGAATTTTTTCAAGACAGCAAGTTGTGTGCAGGGAAAGACAAAGGTGGAGGAGAGTGCACCAGGTGCTGCCACAGGAATGATTTTGTCTCTTCGCGAAAGGTAAATGACTTTTTTTAAGTAACCTTTTGATCTATTGCTTTTCTTTTACCAAATAACTGTTGCTATATTGTTAATTGTAAACATGGGTTAATTTCTCTCCATTATTTTGAAGTTTGCAGAACTGCAAAGAGAATCTCGAATCGAACCAGGTGTGTAGTTAGTCAATGTTCTTTCATGTTCTCATTTTGCTAGTAAAGTACAGTTTTGGTGAGCTGAATATCTACTGTGTTTGTGATTTCGCTTAATCTGTTATGCCCCCATTCTTATATAAACAATCACCATGAATCACCTTTCACTTATTTTCAGCTTTACTGTAATTGGTAAGAAATGACCGAGATATATACTTCTTATTGATAAATGTTTTTGTCTAATGAAGTATTAATGGACAAACCTGATCCTCTCACTCTCACATGTTTCAGAACAGCAATGAAGATTATTTCAAACTATATTGCTAGTTTCAACTTTTGACTACTCAATCATATAAAAATTCATGTACTAATAAAATTAACATACATACAGCATATCTAAACTTTACTTGAAATTTAGACATCTGAGAAATAGAAAAGAAGTCACAACTAAAAGTACACCCAGTGAACATGTATTTCTCTTTAAGATTTGAGTACAATGAATTAATTATTAATTGTATGTCACTGAAATGTGGAGATGTAGTTTCAATAACCGTGTATTCAGTTTAGTTCCACCAATGCAAGTTTGCATTCCGTTTCAGTGTAAGATCCACAATGCTGTGAGCAGTAATTTCTGAAATACTGCATTTTTATGCATCACAGGTGGAACTGGAAGCTGCTAAATCAGAAATTCAGAAGTGGCATTCAGCATTTCAGAACATTCCAGCTGTACCTGCAGGAACCGATCCAGGTTGGCAAGTTAAATCCAAGTCCTTTCTGTCTCTGGTAATGACTGAACAAATAATATCTATTTATAAATACAGAGCCTGTTTCGGTGGTTACTTATCTCAATAACCTAAAGTCGTCGGAGGAGTCACTGAAGGAGCAGGTTGGTTCTTTTGGCATGCTTGTAAAACTGGTGCAATACTTATAATTTGCTTCTGTTTGACTGTTGATTAATGCTCAGCTGGAGAAAGCTAAGAAAAGAGAGGCTGCTTTTATTGTAACATTTGCAAAACGAGAACAAGAGATAGCAGAATTAAAGGTATCCGCGGAGAGCCTCCTTCTACAATGACAAACTTTTTCAATTTGGTTAAACCTGACCAGTATTTTGTAATTAGTCGATTTCTAGTGTCCGTCTAGTTGTGCTGATTGGTGGTTATTTCCTATGAATTTTCAGTCTGCGGTTAGGGATTTGAAAACACAGTTGAGGCCACCATCAATGCAGGTATATATAATGCTGACCATGTTATTGGTTCTGCACTTCTGACAGTTTATTGTACATTTGAAATTTGAATTCTTACTGTTCCTCCGAAATTGCCTCTGTGAGAATTCTCCATTTGTTTTAAATGGAATTACTGCAAGTATACTGTAAAAGAAGACTTCAGTAGCTAAAATTGTCTATTTAGAACCTACCATGATTCTTATCTGCATACTGCAATGTGTAAATAAATCTTAATTAGTATTGAACTTGTTACAACCGAATTTTCCCTTCGCACCAATACTATACCTAATAATGATTACCTAGATTACTTTCACAGGCAAGTTGATGGAAGTAAATGTAAACCATATTATCATATTATTATTTGAGAAAACTCATAAACCCTGACCCCAAATCATGATCTGCAATAGTCAATCCCTATCTATACCAATTCCACTCACCTACATATCCTAGAGGGACTAGCATTGAATGAATATATTGTAGGGATGGTACAGACGATGAGGCATGTAATATGCATAGTATGCTACTCCCTCCGTCCGGAAAAGGATGTCGCATATTTGTCTAGATTTGCATGTATCTAGACATCTTTTAGTGTATAGATACATGCGAATCTAGACAAATATGCGACATCCTTTTCTGGACGGAGGTAGTACCATGTTAAGTGGATACCTGCTGTTTAGGTGCTAATTGTTTGAAAATTAAGCCCAGATCGATTTGCCATGGTCTTTTGTATGCCCTGTAAGGAGGGCAGTGAGCAGTTTTGTCATCATTTTACAACATACAAGAGATCATGCTCTGGTGATGTGGTTTGTGGTATTTTATATTGCATATAGTATATTTTTTAAAAGTAAGTTGAGGTGATAACTAATTGCATCCTCTCCTAGCTAAGCAGGATAACTACTGATGAAGGTCTGCCAGACGGCATGGCTACGAGTGGGTAGACATAGGATGAAATGAGAGAATAACTTGAAGGGAATAGATTGATTATTCTTCCTTGATTGCATGGCTACGAGTGGGTAGACATAGGATGAAATGAGAGAATAACTTGAAGGGAATAGATTGATTATTCTTCCTTTATTGCCCTAAAAACTTACATGACTGACAAAAACCTTCCAGTACAAGTATGCAAATGAGTACATTTCTAATGTCAATGTATTCTTCCGAGTAAATATTTGTTAGATCTATCTCTATTCTTTATGTCACCTTTTGTAACTCCTGTAGCTTGAAGCCACCCCTGCCCACACACTTGCCAGACTCCTCCATCAATTCTCATCGGCTGCTGCATGCCGTTGTCAACAACAGTAGTAAATACCAGTTTCTGTATTGAACAAACATCTTAAGGTTTACTCTAGGAAGGATATTGTTTCTAAATTCAGTGACATGAGTGATGAGCCTTGATGAAACAATAATCTGATTTCTCAATTGCAAGCTTGACACCACTTCGCACAAAATATGGTAAACTTTGTTTAATGAAGAAGGAACGTGAGATGCTCTGAACTCGGAAGACTGGTGCTCATCTATTCTAGCCTTCCCTGTGTATATCTTCTTTGAAAATGTGTAGGAATACCTTAAGTGCAGTTTGGATATCTTCTCCTTCGTATCATATCTACTCCCTCCGTTTCAAAATATAAGATGTTTTAGCTTTGTGAAGCAAATGTATCTAGACTTCTTTTAGTATGAAGGTTCACTCAGGTTTGGAATGAATCTACACACTAAAAGAAGTCTAGATTCATTTTCTTTACAAACCTAAAATATCTTATATTTTGAAACAGAAGGAGTATCATGTAACGGTTAAGTCTGGACTCCCTGCATGGTAGGATTAGCTTCTTCCAAAAGCTGGCTTCTTAGAGAAGTTGTGGACAGGGTCTCCTGGTATAGGAACATCCTTAGGAACTGTTTGTAATGCAGGAACTGCTTGGCAATTTTACAGGAGGAATTGAGATAATATTATCACATAAAAAAATGCCGCCTTAAGCTTCCTGAGAAGCCCTAGTGGCTTAGTAGTTACCCCCTGTATGGGGGGCTTAGACTTTGGATAGCTCTTAAATGAATCTTTAATAATGCCTAAACCCCATGTTGTTGCACTGGACAGCTTATTTACATGACTTATTATGTATGCTTTATCAGACGAGGCGATTATTGCTTGATCCAGCAATTCACGAGGAATTTACGCGCTTAAAGGTCAGTGAATTCCCTTCAATTAGATGATTCTTGTTGCATCATATTAGTTTGAACCAGCATGTTAAGAAGTAGAAAGCCTGACACCATAAAATCTAATATAATCGTTATGTTAGGCCTATGATGCCCTTTTGCACTACTTCTGTAATTTTAGCCAAACATGCAAGTTCTAGAAATATGTAACGAGACTTGGCATGTCCTCTCTTGAACCAATGCTTGTAATAATCCTCTTAAGCAAGTATGGAAGGCAGAAAGCCCACCATTTTCATCATATTGCGTAGCTGTCACAAAAATTGTGTTCTTATTTCTTAAAGTGGAAATTTTAGAAGATATAAGTAACAAATTGTTGCATGGGAACAAAAGAGATTTGTAGTTCAAGTATACTATTCAGTGTCCTATACATATATAGCTATCACAAAAACTTTGTTAATGTCATTGAAATGTGACCTGTAGAAGATTAGGCAACAAATGTGCTATGTGGGAACAGAACAGATGGATAATGGAAGCATATTATTATTGATGTACTGGGGATGATGATAGCACCTTAAGAATTAGAATTTAAAATTTACTTTGCGTGTATGATGAAAACTATAACTTACATACCTTGGCTTGCACTGCCTGTTCCTGTCCAGAATTTGGCAGAAGAGAAAGAGAAAAAGATTAAAGAGCTACAGGACAATGTTGCTGCTGTCAATTTTACTCCATCCAGCAAGCATGGGAAAATGCTAATGGCCAAGTGTAGAACATTGCAAGAGGAAAATGAAGAGATTGGGGCAATGGCTTCTGAAGGAAAAGTAAGTCTTCCAACAGACGTCGGCGGTTTAAATTTGCTTCCAATTTGCGTCTGCCTTCCAAGGAATAAAATCATTGGTTATTATTTGAACAACCGCCATATTAGAACAGAAATTTAGTGCCTTGGTTTTGCCAGAATTAGGTGTAACAAAGTTTTTATGGTGCAGATCCATGAACTTGGAATGAAAATTGCAGTTCTGAAGACCCAAAACAATGAGCTCAGGAATCAATTCGATGGTACGTGTCAAGTTACATCCAAGCAAAAAGACTAGCGAAGAACCAGTATCTGTGTTTATGACTTAATTTTGTTAAATCTGGTCTATATAGCTGGGTCATCATATGTTATACATTGGTTATAATTTTTTTGAGGTCAATTGCTACTGCTGTAAAACTTCAGTTATGCCAACATTGGATCTGCTTAACCTTTTTTTGTTGTTGTTCTCAGGGTTGTACAAGCACATGGATGGCCTAACAAATGACGTTGAGAGGTCAAACGAAATGGTAAGGATTCACCATTCTCGTTGCTACTAGTTTGCTTGTATTTTTTCTCCACTTAAACTCTTTTGAACTGCCAACTGTTACGCAGGTGTCCATTCTGCAAGAGGAGCTAGAAGCTAAAGATGTGGAGCTGACGAGATTGAAGGAGATGCTTTTGCAGAAAGAGGCAGCTGAAGACACGGCAGTTGAAGAAGTAAACCAAGCTGCAGATGATATGAACGCAACTACTTCTAGTCCGCAGCCGATAAAAATAGAGGCCTAAGATGTTTTTCCAGTGCGAGTTGTATTTCCTGAAAAATTCATCTGTTATATGTATGCTTTTGTTGTAACGCTCGTCTATCCGAGGTGCTAAATTTTGCAGTCTTTTGTGCAACGGTGGAATTTATTAATTTGCATTGCATATTTTATCTTAGAAGTATATTTTGTAAGCTGTCATCCGGATGGCTATGCCTAATGTTTCCTTGCCAAATCTGTCATTACTGATCTGTTCTCGTGTCTTACGAATTGGTGTCCTAGCGTAACCATACTACTACTACTGTCTTGCACTCTTGCCTCGTGTTCCAGCGTGTATACTACAGGTTTTTAGCTTCCTGTGACTCTGACTGAAACGTGTATAATTGCCTTCACGTATCTCTCCGTTTCCTATGCATCATTGTCCTTGCGGACATATGACTGTTGGCTTGGCGTGCGTTGCTGACCATGAGATGAATTTGGTACTGTACGTGCGTTTTCCCCTTGGGATTGGTTCGTTCTTTCGTTGTGATTAATTCACGGATCAGGCTCCAGCTACTACTCTGCAACAGCCTTGAAAAATACAGCGAGACAGTGCAACAAAATTAAATAACAGCATGGATCCAGGCCCTTTGAAATCTAATGCAGATAGTCTGGAATGTGAGCCACCGAACTTAACAGTACTGAATTCGAAATTGCAGTCCAGACATCACACAGAACACAGCATCCAAGAATAGCTACCCACTCTTGAGCATAGTGGAAACTTAGCAAACAGCTTGGCCATGTTTTCAACCATTTTCCATGGAATGCTAATGTATAACAACATACTATCCCATGTGCATCTTGCAGATATGCTATGCTAGACCACGATAAATAAATCAGTAGAGCTGAAGATACGTTCAACAAGTCGGTCCCATGCCAGTTTGATCCGCAGCTTAGTTTGTTTCCGAATACTTGAACCCATACTTCTTGAAATACTCTCGGAATCCATACACGCTCGGGTCATAGTTGAACTGCACAGAAGGAAATAGTGTCACATCAGCTCAGCCTGGAACCGAATCTATAGAAGCATTAGACTCACAAGTAAACGAGTGATGTATTTTCGTGGAAACAGGAATACAGATGGCTCCTGCATAAATATTTCAAAAGGATTTTCAGAACATTGCTTACAGGTAGAACTTTTGCGGAATACTTCGTGATGTTCTGATCCGCGATCCTTCCTGGGTTAGCAGCCTTGTGAAAATAAAGAGCATGTTATTGTAGGGATAAAGTAACAATGAAGCACATTTATTTCTAGGTGCAGCTAGCAGGATGAGTAATAAGTAAACAAAGAAAGAAAATAAAACCAAATTCATTCTGGAAACAATGCTGTGTACAAAATAATATGGAGATCTCAATAATATGTGATGCCTAGACATAAAATAAAAGAAACACATTAATTCCCACTAATCAAATAATAACTGGAGTCAGCACTGATGCCATTTACGATCAACGAACTGACCCTACTTTAGCAAATTAGCATAGCAGGTTCTTCACCAATACGGAAATGGCATGCCAATGAAAACATGAATTCTGATCTGACAAAGGATGCAGCGGATCCCTAGACCTATACAGTACATGCATTTCCTGAAAATGTCTATTCTCCCTCAAACGAGACTAGTGCTTTTCTGCTATCCCAGGAACTAATTTGCACAAGTATTAGAGTAGTCTAGCGTTGTAATGGTGGTGGCAAATCAGACCATCAATGCAAGTTGTGCTTTTCACTATTCAAAGGATCATGAAAGCAAAAATAAAGAAATTATTCTCGAAATTTCTCTCAACTAGGGCATATGGATTGCTAAAGGTAACCTGCAGAAAGAAATTTGACCCTTCAACTATTCTCCAGCCATTAACACACATAAGGATTTAGAAACTTATCATTCTCTAGCCGCAAAGATTAACAAACAATATGATATCAAGAATCAAGATTGTCGACAAGCATGTTGGCAACATAATTCAAATTCAAAGTAATTAGCAAGAAATGGGAGCAAGTGTAAACAGAAAAACGTTATGTGAACAATTGTAACCTGTTCTGGGTTGTAAAATACTTCAAGAAATGGATACTCAGTCTTCTGTCTTGTGAGGCAAAAACTAGGATACTTTGGGCATTCCACCTAGCAACAGAGAACAAAATAATCAATTTCTATTTGTTTCAGACCAAAGGAAAAAACGATGTCGGCAGCCGCAATACATATAGATGAGAAACAATCACCTGATAACACACAACAAAATAATCAATTCTTATTTGGTTGAGACAAAACCAATGACAGCAGAGACAATTCATATAGATGAAAAACAAGAAGCCACAATATTTTTTGTACAAATAATTAAATTATTTGTTTACCCGAACAAACTTTATATGAGGATAAAATGTAGCAGCAGCTTCCTCCAGTACTTTGTCCAGATGCTGTGTATAAGTGCACCTACAAAAGCAATTTCATTACTGCTGTGACTATGTGCAAAGCTTTTGTACATGGCACTAACTATTCTTTCTTGTGTTTCTGAACAGAAAATAAGAGCATTACTTAATAGTGAAGGCCACAACCACAGGCCGTCCTTCATGTAATAGCTGCACAAACTGGCGCTCAGACGTGAATGGTATAATTCTTGACGGGCCTAGATCCTTGGGATATCCAGTGTAGTACCTCCAATATCATCAAGATGGTGAGAACATAGTAAACTGGTGATAGACATACAGAAAAGGAAAATGAGTTTAATTCAAAGAAGCAAAATGTACCAAACTAATTCCTGCAGCTGAGTGAGTTCGAAACATGAATTCCAGAGTGAGTGTGAACAATGACTTCTAGAGTGCAAGCAACAATTTGCAGTTCCAGGTTCTGTAACCTTTTTAGTGTAACAATATTCATAAACAGAAATCGCTTGCGAGCACTAGAGAATGAAGTGTGAAGAAAATGTGTGGTTAAATTAGCCCATAGTGCAGACAAAAACTGAATCAGATTTACAGAGAGCGAGTTTGCTTTCCATGTTACACTACATACTCTGCATATGGAACGGTTATTCTACCATTTCTATATCTTGGAAACAGGATTATCAATATTGCAGAAGTCAAGAACCGCCATCTACCATTAAGACAGTATGCTCATTTTCCTGAATGTACATAGATGTAAATACATGAGCACAAGGGTTTTACAATTAGTTTGCAGACTTCTACACCCCATGTATCACCATTTGTACAGGAATAATTGACATGTTAGCAAAAGGATAGAGACAAACTATATATCAGTACTAAAATGGGGATTAAAGAGATGCTACTATTTCGTGCTACTTTTACTATCCTTAGTTTGTGCAATATGCAGAAAATGGCCAAATCATCTCAAGTGGAATCTACACGATAAGCTGAAAATGTATAGACTGAGACATAGAGAAAATAGAACCAAAACGTAGGCTTTAGAGCTGTGGGGTTTTCCTCACTTGGATGTGGACCGAAGGTGGGAAACCATCCTATCGAAAAATGACTCGTCCGCCATCTCTGAAGTACAGCCGGCAGCCTGAGAGTATGCGTCCGAGGCGGCGACTGTAGGAGCCGGGGTAGGGGGTAGGGGGTAGGGGGCGGCGGGGTCGGAGACTCGAAGTCCGGCTGCAGATCGCGGGGCGGAGGCGGAGCAGAGTCGCCGGAGCGTAGAGAGTGAGGTCCGACACAGAGGGTCTGAGGCAGCAGCAACTCCGGCTAGGCAACGGCGGGGGGCGGGCGGGCGGATGGAGGATTGGAGGGTGGAGTGGAAGCGGCCGTCAGCGCCTTGGGAGCGGTTCGGCGATCGAGCTCGTGTCGCTCGGCTCGACCAGGACTAGCAGAAGGCGAGCGGCCTGGAGAAATGGGCCTCACGCTACTGGGCCGATCGTGCAGTTGGTCGCAGTAAAAGTTCAATTTAAAGGGATCGCCTAAAAAACTACTACCTCGGTCCAAGGCTTCAGACCTGTATATTTTTTGAAAAGTCAAACTATATAAAGTTTGATCACATTTATAAAAAAATATATTAATATTTATAATATAAAAATTTGTAAAGTTTGACGATTTTAAAGGAGTATAGTTTAGCAAGATCCAACATTATTTTTCAGACGGTAGTCGTCTCCTCCAACAAAACCTAGCCGCGGCAACTTTGTCTCCTCCATAGGTTCTTTACTTCGGTCGACCTTGCTTATGATTGGGAGGGTGGTGAACCTAATATTTGCGTTGAATTTCTAATAAAATAAGATTTTTCAGCTGATTATTTCCGGTTTGGTGATTATCTTTTTCTTGGTTATCGTGTCAATGGAGATGTCAACTTCTTTAGTAAGTGTCCTTTGGCTTCGTTCGACTATGAGCATTCCTTCCCAACGTTAATAATAGTGTTAGAAGATCAAATTTATCTAGCTATGATCTTTCAGATCTTATTTCACGGGATCGATTTTGCGTGGTTTCTGATGGTTGTAGTGAGTATGTTTGTCCTTACATTATTTGTCAGATGACTACTTCTTGAAAATGGTTAACTATACTCTCGCTTCTTAGCGATGTTGACTAGGTTGTCTGGTCCGCCTTTGTGCCGATTGATTATTTTAATGGCTGCTTCGCGCATGTAGCCTTGGCATTCTGGCTCAAAATCAAAATTAATGAGAATCATCATTGCTATTTACATGTTCACGGTTTGGTCTCTATGTTATTTTTCAGCGCTTGCCGAAAGCATATGATAAAAGAAGTGGGAGTTTAAAGACCTCGACAAGTTGCTAGACTTTATTTTGTAGTTGTCGAGGATAGTTCATTTATTTTTACCTTATACTATTCGCTATTGTAAATATATCATGGTTTAGAATATCTAAGTTCTAAAAAAATAAAACACTAGAAATTGAGATCCTTTTATAAATCAGCCTAAAATATTAGTGCTAAGTTCTTATTTGGGTTCCGTGTGGCCTCGACAACGGAAAATTAATTTTCCCATGATTCTCTTCTTTTATTTTTTGTAATTTTCCCTGCTAAACTTACTTTATATTTCTTTTTTGTCCTTATATTCCATTTTCTTCTTATTTCTATTTTATGTTTAATTCATGTTTATTTTATATTATTACAAAAAGTTTGTTTCGTGAAAAAGATGTAAATGTATTTAATTAATATTTAATGGAGAATGTTCATGTGTTTGAAAAATGTACAGGCGAGTTTAAAAAATGTCTAGCAATTTAAAATACACACAAATATTCAGAAAATGCACAATGTTTTTAAAAATATTCTTGTGTTCAGTTCATATGGATTTAAAATTTCAAATGAGTCCAAAAAAATATGTTTAACAAGTTTAGAAATAATGTTCAGGTTGAGAATAAAAACAATAAAAATGCTCATGGTAAAAATTGTTCATGCTGTTCCGAATAAATGTTCACATAGTAGTAAAAATATTCATGAGGTTTAAGAAAATATCCACGATATCCAAGGAAGTACATTCACATTTTCAAAAATATAGTCACCAGTGTTGAAAAATGTTCATGGTATTGAAAAAAAAATCTCGGGTTTGAAAGAAAGTATGTTTCACTGATTTAAATAGTGTTAACGGGGTTCAGAAAATGTTTATGGGGTCCAACAAAATGTTCACGGTTTCAAAATACATTAACAAGGCTCAGAAAATTGTTCATTTAGTTTGACATGTGCAAGATGTTCCCATTTTGCAACAAAAAAAATCCTCTAATATAGTGAATTATAAAAGAAATAGAAACTTGAAAAAGGTCCAAATTGTTAAGAAATATCTCGAATTTATTAAGAAAAAAGACAGTAATGTGGGGGCAAGCACACGACGAGCATCGCTAAGGGCGTGTTTGGTGAATTCTTTTGGAGATCCCTGAAACATGTCCCTAGGCATGCCCCCCTTAAACGAGATTGGGTCATAATCCCACTTTGATTGGTTGCACACAAGCTTATTAGTCATTAGGAGAGGAACGACAAACTTGGTGTTTGGTTGCTTGCATATTTGAGGGTAACCAAGACATATGCAATTGTTGACTATTTGGTTGCAAGCTGCTAGCTATTGTGGTAACCTCTTTGAGTGGAGTGGTGATGTTACCCTTATCATACAACATAGAAATCGGTTTATCATAGGAGGGTAGTTCTACCGGCACGTTCCGAACTAACAGTTACCCATTGGAGTACCCATTAGAGTGATGCATCACATGTTCACTAGCAATATTACATATCATGTATCAGTTTTTGTAAGCAAACTAGCTAATGGAGAGATATCATACCATCTTCCAAAATATACATGACTTCCAACAACAGATCATGACCACCATCGACAACACATAAATAGCAAATCAGTAGCACTAATCAAACAACTAGCAAAGCCATAGCCTCCCGTCAATCACTAACATCTCACCATAGGCTATACATTCATATGTGTTCTCTGCAAGGAAGTCAACGGCCTTGATCATCAGCTTCGAATTCCAAAGCTAGAGTTTATCATCAAACCTTGGCGCGAAGATGGTCTTCATATGGGCATAGTTCGTTATGGGCTTTTCAGAGATTTCATGTTTCATATGGTTTTGAGATTGAGATGAGAATGGGTGAGTGCAATGGTACGAACAAGTGAAGCGAGTAACGGTGGCTAGCGGTTGAATTGACAGTAAGTTAGTGCCTTGATATCTTACCACGACATAGTGTATTAGCTTCTCATCATCATCGAATATGAAGGACATGGTCTTCGGACACCATTTTATGTATGGAACCCTTATAAGGTCACCTATGTGGTTCCAGATCATTCTCCACCTCCTGATGTGGTTATACACCTGATTACAGGGCATTGTGATCAGTGAAGTCAAGAATGTAATTGCCAATTTTCTTTATATCGAATTCTCTAAAACATGCAGTTAACTCTTACCCCGCTTTTTACGGGCTCAAAAATCATATTCATGACAAACTCTGAGAGCAGGTTCCCATAATATTGAAGGTTTGCGTGCATACATACCTGGATTGTTGACAATGTTATTAGGTTGCATCCAGCTAAAGTCAATGTTGGTATTTGATGGAGCAGACAAGTCGAGGAGCCAGAAGACATGATATCCTACGGTACAATAATACCGTAACAGTGTTGTTAGTCTGCATCCAGCTCAAGTCAATTTTGCTAACATCATACGTATGACACTGAAATCTCGACGGTAAACATCAATCTGAATTTGAATCCCTATAATGGTAAACATGAATTGGTTGCACATATCGTATAAACAATATATGGACAAGGAGGAAAAGGCACACTTACAAATCTAAGCTACAACATCAAGAGCTAGATGTAGCTTATAGCCTTAGGATTCATCATAGAGGTTAAGGAAGGGGGTTACACTGGCAGAATGTCGCCGGCAATGATCGCTGTGCTAAAGAGAGAACTCGACAGGGAAAACATCGATCTGCTGGAGGGAGAACACATTGGGTCCACCATGGACAGGGGTGGAGCCTCGAATCTAGAAGGTCCCGTCATGGCCATTGATTTCAAAGTGTGTAGGAGCTCGAAGTGGGGGAAATGGTGGATTTCGAGTTAGGGTAACAGTGACACTCCTAAATAGATGGACACTTTTTTGCAAGTGGTGACCGAAAATCTCCCTTCGGATTTTTGCTGGTGTGGGATTAAAGATCATGTCAAATCCCTCAACTACATCTGAGGAAAAGCCACGTGCACGATTTTGGCAGCCTCGAGGATGGCTCACTGGAGGTCCGAATTGGCCATTCTAGTGGGGCTAACCTGAGGCTGATTTGAGACGTGCTAGACACAATATGAAGTTGTTTAGAAATCTAATCACCCGGGTTTTGGCTCCCTAAAACACGACCGAACTTTCTACAGCCTTACAAACGCGTCTCAGGAGGACCAAGAGTGAAGAGGTCGGTGATGTTTGCAATTCTAAAAACATGCCGAAAAAGGACGAGAAGAGGGGTGTACGCACAGGGCGAGGTGACACGTGGGCTGGTGCATGGCGGTGCATCTGACACAAGAGTTGCATGCGCGAGACGGTGCCATGGCATGGTATGTGTAACATCCCAGCATTAGAGATTAGAAATAAGTTGAACCCAGATGTGTGCATTGCATTTATGCATAGAAAATCCGAATAATTTTCGCGCTTTTAAACAAAACTTGTCAAAGTGATTGAAGCTTCTCTCAACTTGATGGAATTGAAGTAAATCATCAAGTTGACTACGATAAGTTTCAATATGACCTTTTCTAAAACCTTATCTGGGTAAACATGATTTGATCTAAGGGTAGATCAAATATAATAAAATTTAAATCATAATGCATTGCTTAATGATTGATATCTGATCCTTAAGGGATCATACCATAATATTCATTACAACAACCCCTGAATACCAAATTATGAATATAACTTAAGTAGTAGGATTGTAACAACTAAATCTTAATCTCATCTATTTATACCATGAGTATCATGGTAATACCTGACTTTAACTCCTTAGTGAGATTGAGTAGGAAGAAAACCAAGACAAGATCATTCACCATATATTTTTCTTCTCATATCAATCCTTATCATCACTATTGAATCTTATTCTAATATCTATTGTTCATCAATGTTGAGTAATCAACTATTGATTCACCAATTCTTAATCTATCAATACTTGATCTGTAGGGTTTTGTAGCATGGAAAACAAAAAATTTCTACCGCATACAAACAAACAAGCCAAGATCTATCTACTAGATTGTAGCAACGAGTCGATAGAATAACTCACCCTCGAAGATTCCAAAGTGTTTAACGAGAGCGGATTCTCGTGGGTGATGTAGTCGTACTCTTTCTGATCTCAAGATCGCGTATACGATCCTTCCGGCGCTGCGTTCCGGCAGCGCTCCCGCAGTCGGTCAGACGTTCGGTACTCGACGAAGACCTTCCTCTCCCTTGTTCCAGCAGGCAGCGGAGGTTGTAGCACTCTCCTCGCGATTCCGGCAGCACAACGGCGTGGTACCGGAAGTAGAGGGGAGATCTCGCAGGGCTTCGCCTTAAGCCGGAGCGAGTATGGTGGAGTATGAGAGAGTCCTCGACGATCTAGGGTTTAGACACGCCAAGGAGGAGCTAGTGCCGGCGGCTAGGGTTTCACCTAGTCGGCGGCGGCGAGTGCCCTAGGGCCGGCGGCGGCTTGGAGGCGGCAGCGGCTTGGTACTAGGGTTTGGAGGAGAGGATCTTGTGTGTCTAGGAGGGAGCCCTGCCCCTCCTTATATAGGTGGAGGGGCCGGCCGGCCAAGGGGAGGGAGAGGAGTCCCTCCCCAACTCGGCTTGGAGGGGGCGCTGCCGGTTGGAGGAGGGAACTCCTCCCCAACTCGGTTTCCCCTTCCTCCTCTTTTCCTCTTTCCAAATTTAGCCGTTTGACTTTTCAAACTAGCTGTTTGACTTTTCAAACTAGGATTTGAATTAATCCTTTATTTGGTTCAGCGATGACACTTAGTACATGATGCAATCATACCAACTTGATACAACACATTCATGTACCCTTCCCCTCCGTAGTGCCGGACATTCCGGAACATTCTAGAACATTCCCGATGAAAACACCGGAACCATTCCCCAACTCCGAAACGGGACTTTCCTTATATGAATCTTATTCTCCGGACCATTCCGGATCTCCTCGTGATATCCCGGATCCCATCCGGGACTCCGAACAACATTCGGTATCTTTCTCATCATTCCATAACTACTCAAAACAACGTCGAATCCTTAAGTGTGTCTCCCTACGGTTCGTGAATTATGCGGACATGATCGAGACACTTCTCCGAACAATAACCAATAGAGGAATCTGGAAATTCATATGGTTCCCACATATTTCTACGATTACTTTGCGATCGAATGAACCACTTACATACGATATCAATTTCCCTTTGTCTCACGATAGTTTACTTATCCGAGATTATGATCGTCGGTATCTCTGCATACCTAGTTCAACCTCGTTACCGATAAGTACTCTTTTCTCGTTCCCGTGATATGTGATCCCTTGTGAGCCATTCACATGCTTGCAAGCTAATTGGATGACATTTCACCGAGAGGGCCTAGAGTATATCTATCCGTCATATGGATGGACAAATCCCACTCTTGATCCATGTGTTTCAACCAATACTTTCCGAACACTCAATGCCACCTTTATAGCCACCCAGTTACGGTGTGGTGTTTGATGTCATCAAAGCATCCATCCGGTAAAGGTGATATGCATGATATCATGGTCGAAGGAATTAGATTACTATGTATCAGAAAGCATATAGCAATTGAACTATTAAAATGACTTGATCTTTATGCTACGCTTATCTATAGGAGTATGTCCATCATATCATTCTCCTAACGATATGATCTTGTTGTTAATAACATCTCAATGTTCATGATAGGGAAACCACAATCATCTATTAACCAACAAGCCAGTATTATATAGAGGCTTTACTAGGGACTTCAAATTAAGTTTACAAATCACACAATTATCAATGTTTCCTTGTTAATACTATTATAGCATGAATGTAAACATTTATCATAAACACAAAGATATAATAATAACTACATTTATTATTGCCTCTAGGGCATATCTCCAATAGTCTCCCACTTGCACTAGAGTCATCTAATCTAGATTACATGGTAATATACCGAACACCCATGGCAGTTTGGTGCTGGTCATGTTTTGCCCTCGGGAGAGGTTTAGTCAATGGATCCGCCACATTCAGATCTGTGTGTACTTTGCAAATCTTTATATCCTCATCTTGGATATGTTCTCGAATAGCGTGAAAATGTAGCTTGATATGCTTCAGCTTCTTGTGTGACCTTGGTTCTTGCGCATTGGCTATGGCGCCCATGTTATCACAGTAGATAGACATTGGGTCCAGCGCACTAGGAACCACACCTAGCTCTGTAATGAACTCTTTCATCCATATCGCTTCTTGTGAAGCCTCCGAAGCAGCCATGTATTCCGATTCAGTTGAAGATCTCGCCACAACGCTTTGCTTTGCACTCCTCCAGCTAACTGCTGCACCATTCAAAATAAATACGTATCCAGATTGTGATTTAGAATCATCCGGATCGGTGTTCCAACTAGCATCGGTGTAACCATTAACAACGAGCTGTTCATTACCTCCATAAGAAAGAACCATATCCTTAGTTCTTCTCAAGTACTTAAGGATGTTTTTGACCGCTGTCCAATGATCCACTCCTGGATCACTTTGATATCTGCTAGTTAAACTAACAGCATATGCAATGTCGGGTCTAGTACATAGCATGGCATACATTAGAGATCCTATGGCTGAGGCATAGGGAGTCTTACTCATCCTTTCTCTATCTTTTGCTGATGTCGGACTTTGAGTTTTACTCAAGGTCGTATTGGGCAACATGGGCAAGAAGCCTTTCTTGCTATCTTCCATTCCAAACCTCTTTAGAACTTTGTCCAAATATGTACTTTGTGACAATGATATTTGGCGTTTCGATCTTATCTCTATAAATCTTTATGCCTAATATGTAAGCTGCTTCGCCAAGATCCTTCATTGAAAAACTATTATTCAAATATTCCTTGACACTATTAAGAAGGTCTACATCATTCCCAATCAACAATATGTCATCCACATATAGTATTAAGAATGCTACAGAGCTCCCACTCACTTTCTTGTAAATACAAGCTTCTCCATAAGTTTGTATAAAACCAAAACTTTTGATCACCTTATCAAAACGTTGATTCCAACTTCGGGATGCTTGCTTCAATCCATAGATGGACCGTTGAAGTTTGCATACCTTGTTAGCATCTTTAGGATCAACAAAACCTTTGGGTTGCATCATATACAACTCTTCATCAATGTCTCCATTGAGGAATGCTGTTTTGACATCCATCTGCCATATCTCATAATCGTAATATGCAGCGATTGCTAACATAATCCTCACAGACTTTAGCTTCGCTACCGGTGAGAAAGTCTCATCGTAGTCAACTCCTTGAATTTGTCGAAACCCTTTTGCGACAAGTCGAGCTTTATAGACAGTAACATTACCATCAGCATCTGTTTTCTTCTTGAAGATCCATTTGTTCTCGACAGCCTTCCGGCCATCCAGTAAGTCCACCAAAGTCCATACTTGGTTTTCGTACATGGATCCAATCTCGGATTTCATGGCTTCTTGCCATTTATTGGAATCTGGGCTCATCATCGCTTCCTCATATGTCTCAGGGTCATCGGTGTTGTCCACCAACATGACACTCATAACGGGATCATACAAATCTGGAGTGGTACGAGTTCTTGTTGACCTGCGAGGCTCTGTAGCAACTTCAACCGAAGTTTCATGATCATCATCATTAGCTTCCTCTCTTATTGGTGCAGGCACCACAGAAACTTCTTCCGATGCTGCGCTACTCGCAATTTCGAGAGAAGGTTCGATAACCTCGTCGAGTTCTACTTTCCTTCCAGTCACTTCTTTCGAGAGAAATTCCTTCTCTAGAAAGGAACCATTCTTGGCAACGAAGATTTTGCCTTCGGATCTATGATAGAAGGTATACCCAATAGTTTCCTTCGGGTATCCTATGAAGACGCATTTTTCCGCTTTGGGTTCAAGCTTGTCCGGCTGTAACTTCTTTACATAGGCTTCGCACCCCCAAACTTTAAGGAACGACAATCTAGGTTTCTTCCCAAACCATAATTCATACGGTGTCGTTTCAACGGATTTAGACGGTGCCCTATTTAAAGTGAATGCGGCTGTTTCTAATGCATAACCCCAAAATGATAGCGGTAAATCTGTAAGTGACATCATAGAACGAACCATATCTAAGAGAGTTCGATTACGACGTTCGGACACACCATTTCGCTGTGGTGTTCCCGGCGGTGTCAACTGCGAAAGTATTCCGCATTTCTTCAAATGCTCGCCAAACTCGTAACTTAGATATTCATCTCCACGATCAGAACGTAGAAATTTAATCTTCTTGTTACGTTGATTCTCTACGTCACTTTGAAATTCCTTAAACTTCTCGAAAGTTTCGGACTTATGTTTCATGAAATAGATATACCCATATCTACTCAAGTCATCCGTGAAGGTAAGAACATAACGATAACCACCACGCGATGCTACACTCATTGGACCACACACATCGGTATGTATGATTTCCAACAAGTCCGTAGCTCGCTCCATCATACCAGAAAATGGAGTCTTAGTCATTTTACCCATCAGACATGCTTCGCATCTATCAAGTGATTCGAAATCAAGTGATTCAAGAAGTCCATCGGAATGGAGTTTCTTCATACGCTTCACTCCAATGTGACCAAGACGACAGTGCCACATATAGGTCAAGTTATCGCTCGATTTCAAACGTTTAGCCTCAATGTTATTAATATGTGTATTTCCACTATCGAGATTCAATAAGAATAGACCATCTATCAAAGGTGCATGTGCATAAAACATATTACTCATATAAATCGAACAACCATTATTCTCGGACTTAAATAAGTAATCGTCTCGCAATAAACAAGATCCCGATATAATGTTCATGCTTAACGCAGGCACCAAATAACAATTATTTAAGTATAAAACTAATCCCGATGGTAGATGAAGGGGTAGCGTGCTGACCGCGATCACATCAACCTTTGATCCGTTTCCAACGCGCATCGTCACCTCGTTCTTCCCTAGCTTCCGTTTATTCTGCAGCACCTGTTTCGAGTTACAAATATGAGCAACCGAACCAGTATCAAATACCCAGGCACTACTACGAGTACTAGTGAGATACACATCAATAACATGTATATCAGATATACCTTTCTTCTTGATGTTGCCGTTCTTCAAATCCGCCAAGTACTTTGGGCAATTCCGCTTCCAGTGACCTTCTCCCTTGCAGTAAAAGCACTCAGTATCAGGCTTAGGTCCAGCCTTGGTCTTCTTCGTCGGCGTGGTAACTTTCTTACCACCCTTCTTGAAGTGTCCCTTCTGCTTAGACTTGCCTTTCTTGAATTTGGTGGTCTTATTGACCAACAACACTTGGTGCTCTTTCTTGATCTCCACTTCTGCAGATTTCAACATGGCAAAGAGTTCTGGCAACGTCTTGTTCATGTTTTGCATATTGTAGTTCATCACAAAGTTCTTGTAACTTGGTGGCAGTGATTGGAGGACACGGTAAATCCCCAAAGCATTAGGAATCACAATACCCAAGCTTTGAAGTTTGTTTGCGTGCCCAGACATCTTAAGCACATGCTCGCTGACGGAGCTGCCCTCTTCCATCTTGCAGTTAAAGAACTTTTCAGAAGCCTCATAGCTTTCAATTGCCGCATGAGTCTCAAAGATCAATTTGAGATCCTCGACAATATCATATGGGTCTGAATTCTCAAACCTTTTCTGAAGCTCCGATTCTAAACCATACAATATAGCACACTGAACTGTGGAGTACTGAGTCTTCCGAGTGAGGTAAACATTCTTTACTTCATCGGAAGTAGTAGCTGCAGGTGGGTCACCCAGCGGTGCATCCAGCACATAGGTCAAATTACCAGCTGTGAGGACAATCCTCAAATTGCGGAACCAATCCGCGAAGTTGCTTCCATTGTTTTTCAACTTTTCTTTCTCTAGGAACGCATTAAAATTGATGGTAGGGGCTGCCATTGATCTACAACATATTTGCAATAGTTTAGACTAAGTTTATGACAAATTGAGTTCAAATTAATAAATTTAATCTAGGTGAACTCCCACTCAAAACAATATCCCTCACATTGTTTTAGTGATCACACGAACCAAATCCACCACATCAACACCGATCATCACGAGAGTTGACATAGTTTCAATGGCGAACAATCGACATGTTCATCATATCTACTATATGATTCATGCTTTACCTTTCGGTGATCCGTGTTCCGAGACCATGTATGTACATGCTAGGCTCATCAAGATCAAACCTTAGTTTCCGCTTGAGCAAATCTGGCTTGCTCACGTTGTATACACTTGCGGAATCTAACACACCCGATCATCACGTGGTGCTTCGAAACAACAAGCTTTAGCAACGGTGCTAACTAAGGGTGAACACTTTATGACTTGAAATTAATGTGCATGAGGGATCATCTTATAATGCTACCGTTGTCTACTAAGCAATACAATATGCATAAAGGATTAACATCACATGCAATTCATAATATGTGATATGATATGGCCTTTCTTCTATGTGCTTCCGATCTCCATATTCTAGCACGATCATGATCTCCATCATCACCGGCATTGCATCAAGGTCAATGACGCTTCTTCATGGTTGTCGTCCACCGGCTTCAACTATTACAACTACTTTGAATAGACACGCGGGTCTTAACATAAATTAAAGACAACCATATGGCTCCTGCCGGTTGCCAACTTACAATAAGGAACATTGCATACATCAAATATAATCACAATCATGGCCATATCACATCACAGCACACCCCTGCAAAACAAAGTTAGACGCCTCTACTTTCTTTGCATGTTTTACGTGGTTTGGGGCTTTCAATAAGTGTCATTCTAACTTACGAACATGAACCACAACATTGATACTAGTATTGTTAATCACCCGTTGTAAATTGGATCTTAACTATGCTAGGAGAAACAGGCACCCGCAAAGCCACTTATGCAATACAAGTTGCATGTCAAGCGTGGAGCAAGTCTCATGAACGATGTCATGTAAGGTTAGCCCGGGCCGCTTCATCCCAACATCCCGCAAGATGCAAAGTACACAAGAAGCAATCGACAATAAAAGCATCAATGCCCACAATGACCATTGTGTTCTACTCGTGCAACAGATCTACATATAGACACGGCTCTGATACCACTGTAGGGTTTCGTAGCATGGAAAACAAAAAATTTCTACCGCATACAAACAAACAAGCCAAGATCTATCTACTAGATTGTAGCAACGAGTCGATAGAATAACTCACCCTCGAAGATTCCAAAGTGTTTAACGAGAGCGGATTCTCGTGGGTGATGTAGTCGTACTCCTTCCGATCTCAAGATCGCGTATACGATCCTTCCGGCGCTACATTTCGGCAGCGCTCCCGCAGTCGGTCACACGTTCGGTACTTGACGAAGACCTTCCTCTCCCTTGTTCCAGCAGGCAGCGGAGGTTGTAGCACTCTCCTCGCGATTCCGGCAGCACAACGGCGTGGTACCGGAAGTAGAGGGGAGATCTCGCAGGGCTTCGCCTTAAGCCGGAGCGAGTATGGTGGAGTATGAGAGAGTCCTCGACGATCTAGGGTTTAGACACGCCGAGGAGGGGATAGTTCCGGCGGCTAGGGTTTCACCTAGGCAGCGGCGGCGAGTGCCCTAGGGCCGGCGGCGGCTTGGAGGCGGCGACGGCTTGGTACTAGGGTTTGGAGGAGAGGATCTTGTGTGTCTAGGAGGGAGCCCTGCCCCTCCTTATATAGGTGGAGGGGCCGGCCGGCCAAGGGGAGGGAGAGGAGTCCCTCCCCAACTCGGCTTGGAGGGGGCGCCGCCGGTTGGAGGAGGGAACTCCTCCCCAACTCGGTTTCCCCTTCCTCCTCTTTTCCTCTTTCCAAATTTAGCCGTTTGACTTTTCAAACTAGCTGTTTGACTTTTCAAACTAGGATTTGAATTAATCCTTTATTTGGTTCAGCGATGACACTTAGTACATGATGCAATCATACCAACTTGATACAACACATTCATGTACCCTTCCCCTCCGGAGTGCCGGACATTCCGGAACATTCTAGAACATTCCCGATGAAAACACCAGAACCATTCCCCAACTCCGAAACGGGACTTTCCTTATATGAATCTTATTCTCCGGACCATTCCGGATCTCCTCGTGATATCCCGGATCCCATCCGGGACTCCGAACAACATTCGGTCTCTTTCTCATCATTCCATAACTACTCAAAACAACGTCGAATCCTTAAGTGCGTCTCCCTACGGTTCGTGAATTATGCGGACATGATCGAGACACTTCTCCGAACAATAACCAATAGAGGAATCTGGAAATTCATATGGTTCCCACATATTTCTACGATTACTTTGCGATCGAATGAACCACTTACATACGATATCAATTTCCCTTTGTCTCACGATAGTTTACTTATCCGAGGTTATGATCGTCGGTATCTCTGCATACCTAGTTCAACCTCATTACCGATAAGTACTCTTTTCTCGTTCCCGTGATATGTGATCCCTTGTGAGCCAGTCACATGCTTGCAAGCTAATTGGATGACATTTCACCGAGAGGGCCTAGAGTATATCTATCCGTCATATGGATGGACAAATCCCACTCTTGATCCATGTGTTTCAACCAATACTTTCCGAACACTCAATGCCACCTTTATAGCCACCCAGTTACGGTGTGGTGTTTGATGTCATCAAAGCATCCATCCGGTAAAGGTGATATGCATGATCTCATGGTCGAAGGAATTAGATTACTATGTATCAGAAAGCATATAGCAATTGAACTATTAAAATGACTTGATCTTTATGCTACGCTTATCTATAGGAGTATGTCCATCATATCATTCTCCTAACGATATGATCTTGTTGTTAATAACATCTCAATGTTCATGATAGGGAAACCACAATCATCTATTAACCAACAAGCCAGTATTATATAGAGGCTTTACTAGGGACTTCAAATTAAGTTTACAAATCACACAATTATCAATGTTTCCTTGTTAATACTATTATAGCATGAATGTAAACATTTATCATAAACACAAAGATATAATAATAACTACATTTATTATTGCCTCTAGGGCATATCTCCAACATGATCTATCAACTCTTGTCCTTATCATAGCATTCATTTAAAGTCCTGTAGAGAAAGAAGTAGGAAGAGGTAGATGGTAATGCTAGTTACAGATATCATCCATAGGATGGGAGTGTTGGAAGTGAATAAGATCAATATGATAATTGATGGAGTTAACTCACTCCTGAAATGATAGAAGAGTTATCTGGAATATATATTTGTATGGTAACAAAGAAGATTATAAGGATGATTATTGAAGATAGTTAGGAGTAATCCTATTGGACTAAGTAGGTATAGTCCATGAATAACATTCTCTAATCCACTAGAGATATTAAGAAGATAATTTCAATACAACTATAATGTTATATTGATGAAGCCTTGACTAGCTAATTGAAAATCTAAATCATAAATGATCAAAGGATTATAATGATCATGCCTTATTCACCAAGATTGAATGCTTATATCCAGTATAAGTAACATTGGTGGGTAACACATGATTGGACTCTAATATGAGATATTGGAGTCAAGTAAAGATAAGATTGTATGATTAAGATGATGTTAGAGCATCATTGAATTATAGAGTTAGTATTTTCCTCTGGAAAAAGAGTAAACACTTGAGGTGAAGTAGGATTTGATGTATATCTAATTATAAATACATATACTGGAGTAATATTAGTGGTGGATGATTATGGAAGAGTATGAATGGAGTTAGAAATAGCTACTTGTTGGATTGGAGGCTATTAGCAGTAGAGTAGTTGATATAACCAAGCATGGACATGAGAATATTATGAAAGCCTTAGTGTCAAACTCATTGGATTTATAAATGGATTTAGAGGAATTAAAGGTAGATAAGAATATTTTTGTGAAGCAAAGCTAATCATGTTAGCACATGATGATGGATATGAAGAAGTAGTATATCTAGGAAAGGAATTCCTTAATCAGAAGTCCAGAATTATGAATTATGGAAGATAGGAGTTCTTGATAAACACTAAACCCTAAATCTATGATCAAGCTTAACATCCATCTCATCTGTTGGATAAATCATATTATTTCCACAATGCTTTATAGGAATATTTCCTATAGCAAATCACTTAAGCACATCTTTGACATTTCCAATTGTCTTAACCATATGTGTTTAGGAGATATTTTTATCAATTCTTTTCCATCAGACATTCCAGTTAATAACTTTCTATTTTAAAGGGTGATATCATTAAAGATCATCAACAAAAAGACAGTATGCTTAGCCATAAACTTTTATCAACAAAAGAACATAAGTATATTAAGAACCCTAAACTCTAGGGTAAGCACTTACAATTCAAACTCTAACTTCTATGTTAATTATAATAGAATATATACATTGCTATTTCCTAAATTGATGGGAGTAATATTAACCATATTAATTCTTTTGTATATCATACATCAAATAATGGTATATGATCATTATATAGAATTTCATTCAAACTATGAGCTAACTAGAATTAAGTTTTATGAACAAATAAGGAAATATCATATAATAAAGCTATGGCTTATTATAGAAAGAAGATTAATAACAAAGGCTTATACAAAATATTAAAAAGGGATTAATATAAAGAAAATAAAGAAATATAACATTATATAAAAATAGATCACAAATTGATTCTAAAATCTTATTATTGCTGCAAGTATTCAGCAAATAAACTTTGTTAGAAAAGTTCAAATCAAAGATTAAAATTCAAATCTAAAAACAAAATAGAATATAGAAAAAGGAAAGATCAAAGAAAAAACAGAAGGAGACCAGATCTGGCCCATGGACCATTGTCTATATCTTTATCTACTACGCACACGCAGCCCGTAGCAGCCCACCTCGGCCCTGTAACCAGCCCAGCTTATCTCACTCTATGACTGACAGGTGGGACACTGCCAGGGACCGCGGGTTTGTTTCGAAGAAGCTCAGGGGGTTTACTGCAAAATGATCATCATCGTCATCCTCACGCACACAGGCACCTGCGTGCGTACCGTCGATGTCGTCCGCCGCCATCATCAAAATTCGACCGCCGTGATGCTCGCCGCCAACCCTGAGGGGTGTAGATAAGACCGCCGCGTCCTCCTCTATCCTCTCATACCTATCTCATCTCCTCTTGTTCTCTCTATCTCTCTCTCGCATAGGACCCAAAACCCTAGCTCGCCGGAGTCGCTTGCCGTCGCCGTTTGAGACCACCCCCAAGACCAATTGGTGATACCACAAGCTCCACCGTAGTCGACTTCGTCTGCTCAGAGGAGGAATCGAGCTGGGGAGGCCGTAATCATGTGCATCGGACGCGTCTGTCCGCCGCTCGCCGTCGACCATGGCGACGCCGTCTAAGCTTGCCTCTCCTTGCCGTCGTCACTACAAGCATCCTGGTGAGCCACTGGTTCTTCCAGTACCTTTTATTCTCTGTATTTCGCTCTAGATCTCTTCCACCACGAGCACCCGCCACCGCCACCGTTGTCCACCGTCGTTAACCATCCTCCGATGACCATTTGCTAGCGGCGCCACCACTTCTAGGCTCCTCGCGTTGTCCTCTTTCTAACAAGCCTAACAGCACCCCCGCGGATGCACTAAATCAGCAGATCGATCATCGATCTGTGATGTTCATCTTCTGATGACATCACGATGACGTCATGCTCGCATCATCCCATGCCTAGTAAGCCAGTTTGACTCAGTCTTTGCACATGTGGCTGATGATGTGGCCACTGGCCCACTGGTCAGTGACCTTGGTAGGTTTAGCTTAGGTATAAAAAGGTTCTGTGTCTGTTTAGCAAATTACTAAAACAATATTAATTCAAATATAAACATTCTAGAATTGAAATAAAGTAATTAAATCTTGTAAATTTAGTATCTTTTATTTTATAATTCAGAAAAATATGTTTTATATATGAAAAGTTTCAGAAAAATAAAATCTATAACATTAAACTATTATCAAACATTATTATGTTAACAATTTAAATAATTACTATTTAATAAAGATTTTATAAGTTTTAATACTTTGAAAATTCATATTTTAATATTGGTAATTGATAAAAATATAAATAAAATACCAAAAATCTTAGAAAAATAATAACTTTAATTCAAAACTATAATCATGCATTATTATTTCACTTAATTAAATATTTGTTATTTATTAAATTTTTATAAAGTAATAAATCTTATAAAAATCATATCTTACTATTTATAAATTACAAAAATAAATGTAATATACCAAAATGATCACAAAAATAATACCTACATGTTAAAAATATAATGTTTCACTTTTGAGGTAAATAAAAATTTAAACACTTCAAAAACTTGAATTTAAACCTATTTCCTTAGTTGTTAATTCATATAAGGGTAGATAAAAATTGCTAATATTATAAAAATCAACCAATTAAAGTCTAATAAGTAATACTAGTATTAAATATTAATAATATGAAGTCATAATGGTTCAAAACATTATAAATACAATTTTATTGAATTATCTTTGAACCATATGTGTAGTTTATTTCCTAAGAAGCTCTTTAACAATTATAAAATCTTCAAGAATGATATTTTAATCAAATACAACCTTTTACCATTGTTCCACTCACAACCTTAAAATGGACTGAATCCAAAGATAATTCATGAGTAGTCACTAGTACTATTTACTTATCCACAAACTATAATCACACCTTTATAAGGAAATAAGTGATTTTGTTCCATTATAAAATTAAGAGACCACTACTTAAATAGGAGAATAACCATTCTTAAGTAACTTAAGGAAACATTACAAGGTACACAAGGTACAAATATCATAAGCATTACACTTTCAAACCATCCATGTTTTTAAAGTTAATTTTAGTCCACAAGACTTTCAATAAAAGATTAAAGACTTTGTTATATGTTTTATAGTTATCTTTGGTCTGTTATAATTAAGTTATAAATCATCTCAAGTCCAAGATATTCAAGCAAGCACAAACAACCTCGACCAAATTTGATTAATCACAAAGATTATTTAGACCTTAGAAAAGGAATCTTTTCTTCAAAAGTTATTCGTTTTGCCACTTAAGTCAATAGATGACAATTAATCATAATCACATTGTTTCAAACTTTACTTGTATACTTAGGATTGTAAAAACTTAAGTTCCTTATTAAGGCCATTACTTGTAAAATAAAATTTAAAGATAAACAATTATAATATAAGCAATCTTGAGTAACATTTCATGTTGGTGTGTATCTCATTGTTTTATGTTATTATAATTACACGTTATTTCACACACTCACAAGCCTTAACAAGAAGCACAAGTGTGAAACTTAACTAAAAGTACAACACATTCCAAAGACATAATTTCCAGTATCCAAACCCTAGAACAACGTTATCCTCGGGATTCACGTTTAAAAATGCATTACATTACTTATGCATAAAAGCATCATGCTTCTTTAAACATTACTCCTTACCGGACCAATGATGCTGATTTCAGATATTGGATCTTATATTGTCTTGAAGACCGTGAGTGTATAATCTTGCAATCACAAAAGGCAAGTTCACACTTGCTTATGTCCTTTGGTTATTTCCTGTAAATTATTTTACAAATCCAGTGTTGTCATCACGTGTATTTGAAAAAGATCCGAAAACACTATTTTCATAATAATGTGATTATAGGTTATTTTACCATGAGGTAATAACCTACTATGAAAAGTTCCGGTGGTAAAGAACATATTATCTAGGACTTAACAACCAATGTCGTCAGTGATTCTTGCGTCGTATATCACGCGTTAACCATGAGATTTGGAATGGGACGGAGAAGAAGTCAGTTGTATCTTCTTCCTCTCGCATGTAGCCGGATGTGCAGGTCGTGGCTGTTATCACTCGTAGCGTGCATATTAATTGGTAATTCGTAGAGGATATGCGGCATATGGATGGGAACCCTCAACGTCCCACGATAGTTCTGGCATCTAACGGTCTGTACAAACCATTGCCATAATTCAATATGTGGGCATGGTGTATACCAAGGAGGCATGTGAGGTCGCGAAGAGGGTAGTGATTGGCTTGGATCATCTTCTGGACCCCACATCATGGAATTATGGACGGAAATAAGCTACCCGGTTGTGCAACAAAGAGTTGATCTCTCATGGGTAAAGTAACGCACCTCTGCAGAGTGTAAAAACTGTAACTTGTTACTCCCTGTTCCGGGAAGGAGCTGCGAATGCGGCGAGAAAGGAACTCCATGAAAGTTCTGGTAAACCCATGAAGGCTGGCGGACATAGTTTTTCAGAATAAAAACAACCTTTGAAGAAATGTTTACGAAAACTTGCATTGCCTACGACCTACGGTCTGTGGCTGTAGATATAGTTCATCAAACACTCCTTTTCTAGTGAACTTGCTGAGTACGCTCGTACTCAACGTATCTTCTTAATCCTTGCTAGATTTTAAAGCCATTAAGACGACGTCTACATTAAGTTATGCTCCAGGAATCCTCATCCAAAGCTAAAGCTCTTTCTCGAAGACAAGATAGTCAACATATACATCAATTCAAGTGAAGACAAAGTTACTGATTAAATAAAAATATAGTCTCTAGCCATAGAACCTATTTCTGTAGCGTATTGCAATAGCAGCAATGCCAGACCATTAGTTAAAATACTAGTCTTATTAATATGATAGTTTTTGAGTTGTTTATTTCTGATTCTTCTTTGTAAGAAGTTTTTTCTCTCTCTTTAACCTAGAGTGTTCTCTGGATCTTATGTATATAGTGAGTTGTAATCTTTAGCCATGTATTGGACCTGCTGTGTTTCTCTTGTACCACTCTGAGGGATGTAATATTAGTGAACGGTGTTTCATCGGTGTTATGTCAACGACTATAGTATACTACATCATGCAGTGGTATGCTGGGTCACCGCAATATGCTCCTCGACGAATCCTACTAGATTGAGCATATTGTGATGAAAAGTAGACATCGAGAGAGTAGAGAATGAAATCGATGTCTTTATTGATCAAGAATGAAAGTTTGTATACAATAGTAAGTTGGTTCTCTATGACGATTCCTGGAGGCAGTTCCGTGGAGACGCTCTCAGGATCGTGTACGTCGGTTCCAGAGTTGTGGAACCGTAGTTTCACATCTTGGAGGAAACGGGGATTATCCCCAATAACCGCTTGGGTTATCTAATTTTAACACCCCCTAATCACCGCTTGACTGTATATAGGTCAGCATCTTGATTAAGTCTCCTCCAAAAATATGGAAAAATGTGAAGAGTATGGTAGGATATGCTGCTAAAACTCCTTTAAACCCATTGAAAAAATAAGGAGAAAATGACACATCACATAATGATTTTTTTGCTTCTCTTAACTCGATATGAAGTAGATCCATAGAATATAGAGAACAATAAATATATCGTGTATACTTTCTAAAAAAAGCCGGGAAAAAAGATAGTATGACATATCTCATGTTGATATTACCTTATTAAAAACTTTAATGAGAACCTGGATAGTAAACTCATCAAGGGAAAAAGACTGTAATATGATACTTTAAACATGCATAGTTCAGGAAGACACTCCACCTGATTCTTGCAAATCTCGAACCGGCCGCATACCAATTCCTTGAATGTATTTCTGGAATGTTGAAGTTGGTAGAGACTTCGTGAATAACTCAGCGAGATTATCGCATGATTTAACTTGCAGGATGTTTATTTTCCTACTCTTCTAGAGTTTATGAGGATAAAACAACTTAGGGGCAATATGCTTAGTGATATTGCTCTTGATGTATCCTGTTTTCCGTGCAATACAAGCCGCATATCCTCATAGATAATGTTAGGTTATTTGATAGAACCAATTCCACGTGACCGTTGTATGTGGTTTATCATTCTGTGAAGCCACACACATTCGCGTGATGCCTCATATAATGTAGTTATTTTAGTATGATTGGTAGAAATTGCAATCAGAGTCTGTTTCAAAGACTTCCATGATATAGCAGTTCCACCATGTAGGAACACAAAGCTGGTCTGTGATCTGGCATTATGGAGGGAGCAGATAAGTAGCCAGCATCAGTGTATCCAATAATATTGGAGTCTAGATTTCTCTAAAACTGAAAGAGTAGGCCAAGATCCTTTGTGACTTGGAGATATCGAAAGATATTCTTGACTCCTGACCGATGGAGTTTGTTCAGAGCTGTGTTGTATGTAGCAAGTAAATTAACTGCAAATGCAAGATCATGTCTCGTACAATTTGCAAGATACATGAGCGCTCCAATGACACTGAGATATGGGACCTCGGGTCCCAACATCTCTTCTTCTTCATCCCTTGGTCTAAAGGGATCTTTCCCTACGTCTAGAGAACGAACCACCACGGGAGTTTTAGATGTGATAGGATTTGTCCATATTGAATTTCTCCAATATTTTCTAGATATAAGCAGGCTTGGTGTACCCTGATGCTGGCTACTTATCTGATCCCCATAATGCCTTATAGCTTTAGGATTCATCAAAAGCTAGATGTATCTTATAACCTTAGGATTCAACATAGAGGTTAAGGAAGGGGGTTACACCGGCAGTAGGGGTGGACATGTAGCTCGAGGCTCGAGGATCGGCTCGGGCTCGTCAAGGCTCAGCTCGGGCTCGACTCGGCTCGGAGATTGGACAAGCCAAGCCTAAATCTTGCAACTCAGGCTCGAGGCTCGACAAGCCTGCTCGGTGAAGCTCGCGGGCCGGCTCGAAGGCTCGATGTAATTGGAAAAATTGCAATGACTTTTGCTAAAGTTGTAACAATTCATAATTTTAATCAACAACTGGCAACCGTATATTGTGTGAGATATGCATAAATGCGCATGAATATACACACATATTAGTGCATTTCATCAGACTCCTTTCATCTGAACGCGTCAGTCGATGTTGGTCCTACATTTTGCATCTACACTCATATTCATAACGTTGATCAGTATTATACTTTGCATCTAGCACTGGTAACTTGATAAGCATACTTAATTTCCATCTATGCTGTTGCAGAAGACAAACTCATATAGCACTACTAAGCTTAATAATAAATTTCCAGTTGTTGTTGTTAAAGCGAAACCTAGTAAATATTATTTAAATCGTACTGAAATATACTTAGTAGTCTAGCACAGCGACTACCACAGGTTTCTATTCAGTTCTATCTACATCCATGCATGTAGTAAAAGACAGAGAATCTAAAAATCCAGTAAAAGACATTGGTGGTGGTAGTCTTTTTTAACGAATAGCATTCAGCGCTGCATTCGTTTGATTATAGAAGAAATAACGAGCAAGATCATAGTTCACAACACAAGGTAGAAGTCTAGCAGACCTAAGTCTGACTGAATAAACATCAAGCAACTGAAAAAAATAAATCGAACAGGGACCTACGATAACGAGAAATAGGCAAAATATTTGTCTTTGCCTGCATCGATTGATTTCAATCTAATCTGGCTCTCTAGGCCGAAGGGCAGCAGGTGAGTTTCCCTGCTCCTGGACGTTGGGCACCGGAGGGCCGACAGGCGGACCAGCGGAGGGCTACAGCTAAGCGTGATGAATGGCTCCACGAGAGGCCATGGGGAAAGAATCAAAGAGGAATAGGGGGTGGGGAGGGCAACCATGGAGAAGGACATGCGGAGTTTAGCGCGGCCGGCGTTGGTGCCGCCGACGGTCGTCCGTGGTGGCGCGAGAGCGACATGGATGTGGGGATTGGGGAATCGCGTGCGGGTCCGGTGCTGGGCACGGAGCGCGTCTGTCGCTTCCTCGTGCAGGGCAAGTGGATGAGACGCTCAGCTCGTCGAGCCGGACAAGCGAGCTACGAGCCGGCCGAGCCGAGCCGAGCCACGAGCCCAGTTTTCAGTAAAAATTTAGTGTCAAGCCGAGCTAGGCTTGGCTCGAAAATTAGCGAGCCTGTCTGAGCCGAGCCACGAGCCGGCTCGGCTCGGCTCGATTCCACCGCTAACCGGCAGAATGCCACCGCCAACGACCGTTGTGCTAGAGAGAGAACCCGACAGATAAAACGTCGATGTGCTAGAAGGAGAACCCGTCGGGTCCATCGTGGACATGGGTGGAGCCTCAAATCTAGAAAGTCTCGCCACGACCATTGATTTCAAAGTGTGGAGGAACTCATGGCCATTGATTTCAATGTGCAGAGGAGCTCGAAGTGGGAGAAAATGGTGGATTTCGAGTTAGGGTGACAGTGACAAACTTTCACAGGTGGCGACCGAGAATCTCCTGTCAGATTTTTCCCGGTGTAGGAGATGATGTCAAATCCCTCAACTACATCTGAGGAAAAGCCACATTCATGATTTTGGCAGCCTCAAGGATGGCTCACCGGATGTCCGAATTGACCGTTCCAGTGAGGCTGATTTGAGACGCGCTAGACACGATATAAAGTTGTCTAGAAATCTAATCACCCGGTTTTTGGCTCCCTAAAACACGACTGAACTTTCTACAGCCTCCCAAACGTGTCTCGGGAGGACCAGGAGTGAAGAGGTCGGGTGATGTTTGCAATTATGAAAACATGCCGACAAAGGACGAGAAGAGGGGTGTGCGCACAGGGCGAGGTGACATGTGGGCTGGTGCGTGGCGGTGCATCTGACACATGAGCTGTATGCGCGAGACGGTGCCATGGCATGTCCTCGACGAAGCCTACTAGATTGTTTCCCATCCTCACTCCCGAAAGCACCTCTACCAAGTACCAACACGTACGCTCTCACCAGGTGGACAGCCAAGGACACGTACCACCCCAAAGGAGAACAAGGCTCGGGGTTCCCTGAAATGCTTGGCTCTATTGATTGTATGCATTAGAGTTGGAAGAATGATCCTGCGGCATGGCATAGACAATTCAAAGGTCACAAGAAGGACTGCACTATCATCTTTAAAGCCGTGGCAGATTATAAGACTTGAATTTGGCACGTATTTTTTGGAATGCCCGGTTCCTGCAATAACATCAATGTTCTTCAACGATCTCCTCTTATGTCAAGGATTGCATTGCGTGAAGGTCCACAAGTGAAGTTTGAAGCAAATGGCCACACATACAACTATTACTATTATCATGCCGATGACATCTACCCAATATGGCAAACTTTTGTGAAGCTGGTTCACAAACCCAAAGATAAGAAAGAAAAGGATTTCCACGTCGCACAAGCGGCGGCTAGAAAAGTTGTGGAGAGTCTTCGGGATTCTACAAGCCCAATTTGCTATCAGAGGACCGGCTAGATTTTGGACCAAGAATGTCTTTGGTACACCATGACAGCTTGTGTCATCATGCATATCATAGACGATGATCATGGCAAAAATATAGATCACAACCACCACCATGATTTGATGGGATTCCCGTGTAAGTGCATAGGAGAGAGCACAAGGTGGTGTGTTTTATTGCCTCATATTATGCCATTCACGACAACAAGACTCATGATAATCTTTAAAAAATCTAATCGAGGAGTGGTGAAAATGGTTTGAGGCACAACATTGAGGTCTTATTTTATTTGTTGTTTGTTGTATTGTGAAAACAATTTCTATTTTATTGTATTATTTATGTATCATTTGGTTGTGTTGTAATAATAACTACTTCCGTTTTCAAATAGATGTCTTAAATTTGTATTTAGTGACTAGATTTATCTAAATTTTAAAAAACCTAAGACGCCTTGTTAATGCATATATGTGTTGTGAAAGCTGTTTTTGCACGCTGAATTTAGCGCTTCCGCTGAGGAACGATTTTAGCTCTATTTTTACATGTCGCATTCCGTTAGAAAAAAAGTATAGCATGTACGTTAAAACTGGATCGCGCGGCCTGCGTAGCGATTCACGTGTGGGGTTTCATAGTTTCTGTTCGAGTTGCTCTTAAGAGGACCAGCAGTCCAGGAGTGAAGAGGTCGGGGATGTTTGCAATTCTGAAAACATGCCGAAAAAGGACGAGAAGAGGGGGTGTTCGCAACATGTGGGCTGGTGCGTGGCGGTGCATCTGACACAAGAGCTGCCATGCGCGAGACGGTGCCATCTGCCATGGCATGCTATGCTCCTCGACGAAGCCTACTAGATTGATCCCAACCCCCGGCTCACCGCCCCTCCCCCGCGAAGGCACCTGTACCAACACGTACGCCCGCACCAGGTGGACTGCCAGGGACACGTACCACCTCCAAGGATCCACACGTGTACAACTGCATGAGCCCACCCACGCCTTCAAAAACAGGCGAGGCCGCACCTGCCCCCTCTACTACTAGACCAGTTCATCCCAACACACAAAATCTGCTCTGCTCTGCTCTGCTCACACGGAAGGAAAATGGCGGCCTCCTGCCACGACGTGGATCCGGTGCCGGGCAACCCGACGGAGACGGGAACCTCGCTGCTAGAAACCGCCACAGGCGCCATCCAGGGGTTCGCCCCGCTCAACCAGATCCACCAGCACCTGTGCGCGTTCCACTTCTACGGGGACGACATGGCGCGGCAGGTGGAGGCGCACCACTTCTGCGCGCACCTGAGCGAGGACGTGCGGCAGTGCCTCATCTTCGACGGCGCCGAGGCCGGCGCCCGCCTCATCGGCCTCGAGTACCTCGTCACGGAGGAGCTCTTCCTCACCCTGCCCGACGACGAGAAGCCGCTCTGGCACTCGCACGAGTTCGAGGTCAAGGGCGGCGTGCTCTTCATGCCGGGCGTGCCCGGGGTCGTCGAGCGCCGGGACCTCGAGAAGGTGGCCAAGACGTACGGCAAGACCGTGCATTTCTGGCAGGTGGACCGCGGCGACGCGCTGCCGCTTGGTCTCCCCCAGATCATGATGGCGCTCACCCGCGAGGGCCAGCTCCGGCAAGACCTCGCCGAGTGTAAGCTACCGCGCTCTGCCGTCTTCCCTCTCGATCGGCTTAGCTCTTACAGTATGTTTTGTACACGTGCAGGTGTGGAGAAGAAGTTCGGCGTGTCGTTCCAGAAGGAGAAGGAGAACCGGGCGTACATGAGCGGGCCGGCGCACGGCATCCACCCGCTGGCCAACGCGGCCGGAAAGGGCTTGAAGACGGGTATCCGTGAGGTGGATCTTAAGGACGCGGGTACTAGACCCAGGGTGTTCACCTGATCTAGGCACCGTTTAGGTGTGCGATGTCCCAGGAGGACGGGTGTGTGTAAGGATAGGCTAGTCAATAATGTAACTCCGGTACCTTTGTTTCGTCTCTTGGACATGTGGTAGTAGTGAACAGAGCGTGAAAGCTGGAATAACATGGAATCCTTCTTAATTTTCCTAATTGTTCATAGCAGCATGGGAGAGCAAATACGGACCGCATCAACCTTCACAACCCGGCACCCTGAACTATTCTCTTTATTTTGACGGTTTTTTTGATTTTTCTGAAGCAAGTTGTAACACTCCTTAAGAAATGTAACTATATGGAAATCTAGAATCCAACAATTCAGGTATTCAACTCTTCAAATTTACCTTAGAGCTCTTTTTGATTGGCGATGAGTGTCAAGGTAACCTATGAACAGAGCCCCCTCCCCACGCGTAGGGAGACGGGCGGCCGCCGCCACCTCTTCCAAACACCCCCTCCCCGGCATCGGCATTAGATGCCGGGAGTTCCCGTGCGGATGCGGTGCCCTGCTTGGCCACATCTAGGTCCGTTTGGGCCTCATCGGGTTGGGACAAGCCTGCTTTGTCGCGATCCTGTGCGGCTTCCAGGAGGTTGAGGAGGGGTGACGGAGGGTCTGGAATGGCAGCGGCGCTCGCAGCCGCCCTTGCTGCAATGTGGTGACGGGGGCTTTGCGGGCCCAATTGGGCTCGGCCGAGTCAGGCCCGGTGTGTTCCTGTTGCCGTGTTGGCTACTGTCATGGCAGTTGAGGTAATTCCCTCCCATGTGGCTGTGATGCTACTACCCCGGTACCACTATCCCCTTCTCGGGACTCGAGGGCTCACGCTGATGTGCACGGTGAGAAGACGAAGATGGCGCCGGGTTAGGCCGAGCATTTTGGACCGTCCGGAGTGGTGGTTCTTTGGGGTTTGGGGTAGGACAGAAATCCGGCTGACTCTAACATTGACGTCTGCCGTCATTTCTTCTTGAAGGGAGTCGGGTATCCTCCTCGTGTGTGTGTGGGGGGGTGGGGTATCCTCCTCCGTGTATTGGGTGTGTGTGTGGTGGGGGGTGGGGGGGGGGGGAGTAATCCTAGACCTACGGAAATTTGTTTACGGGGTAAACTTACAGGATGATGTGGCAGCAATTGGTTGGTTCAATTTATTCTACATCCCGTGATTTCAGGAAAGTGGTCCGTAAGTGAGTTTCCGTAAGAAACCATCTGTATGTGTAGCATTGGGGGGGGGGGGGGGTATCTTTGCTGAAAGTGCTGCTTGATACCGGGGATTCGGAATGATAAAACCTTTCGAGGGGCGGGAGCACGATAAAACCTTTCCAAGGGTAGAACAGTAGAGGGCCGTCTTTGTTTTATCGAACTCTCAATATTGGCATTTGTTTGTTTGTTCTCTTTATTTTCTTTTGAACTTGGTTGTCGTATGATTGCTATAGCGAGGCGGCGAAAGCCCGATTCAAGTGAACCTATGTCAGACCAGAACTAGAGAGCACAAAAGGCAAAGGAGCTTGAGACCAATTACGACATTGTGCAAGAAAACCCGGCCGCCTCTATTTTCCAGGGTCCAATGAAACCCACTTATTTTACACGTGAGTGAACGCGCATACGCTACAATCTAATTTGGACAAATCAAATTCATAAAACATCTTGCAAGACTGCTAGCTCAACACGACGGCGTACGTTCACTTCACCCGGTGCAGCGTACTAATAAGCGCTGGCTTCACCTTCACTGCCCAAACCGTCCCCGGAGGTCCTGAGCCTGTGCCCGACGAACGACGCCGACGCCATCCCCTTCCCGCCGTCCGCCGGCTGCACCACCATCCCGGCCACCGCGCCGGCATCTCCGCGCGCGCCGCCTCTCCGGACGTACCCGACGATCCAGACGAGCGTCGAGAGGCCCGCCACGGCGAGCGCGCCGGCGGCGACGAAGCCCGCCGTGGCGAGAGCCGCCCCGAGCGCGGCGGGCACGAGCACGGGGCTGAAGAGCACGGCGAGGGGTACGGCCAGGGCGACGCCGCCGAGCGTGAAGAGGAGGACGAGGGCCGAGAGGCCCAGCAGCGAGCCGCCGAGCGGGACGAGCAGCGCGGCCAGGGCCAGCGCGGACGCGCGCGGGTTGGTGCGCAGCGCGGACCGGAGCGTGAGGCCCTCCATGTGCCGCAGCGGCTGGTACTGCTTCGGAGCGCGCGGCGGGGATGTCGTGTACATGGTGGCGAGTTGGCTAGAGCGGCGGCGGAGGAGATGGATGGTGGTGTGTGTGAGCTGGTAGGATGTTGTGTGGGTATATAGGGAGGGAGGAGCGGTGCGTGCGCGGGTCGAGGCGAGCTGCCACGCCGGGTGGGTACGTGGCGAGGGGGCTGACACCTGAGCTGCATGCGCGAGAACGGTGTCATGGCGTGACATGTAGTACCGGCGCACACTCCCCACTCGTTCTCCAGCTAGCCTACCTTCTGGTTCCGGCCTTGTGCATACGTCCTGCGTGTCTGGAAGTTGCAGCGGCAGCGCCGATTGTTGCTGTTTCTTGCGGTTCTCTTCGTGACAGTTTTAGCTACTCAGGCGAAACGATTCTAGTACATTTTTTTTAGCAAACTGCCGCCGGCTAAAATGCGTTCGCCCATCTCAGCTCAGAGCATTTCCGCTCGGAGGCCTAAAAATCGCGTACAGCCCGTTTCTAATTTTTATTTGGTCGACCCAACCCATTTAGTTATCCGTCTCTAGGCTAAACCCTACCCACAGCCCACGGTAGGCAAGCGGGGCATCGGATAAAGCTAAAAACGGCGCAGACCAGCCCAGCAGTTAGAGAAAGCTTTGTTTTCGTCCTTTTCGCCGTTTTCCGCTCCGTCTTCTCGCTCTTTTTCCCGCTATATCTAGGCGTCCCTCCCTCCCTCGCTTTCCCTCTCGTCGCCGCCATGGGAGGCCCAACCTCAATTTCTACGAGGCTGTGATCTTCGTCCACTATGACATCCTCATGCCGCTGCGCGGCGAGGCTTTTGGCCGGCTTCGAGCTCAGCTACGCCGGTGTGTCCGTGGCGCCGAGTTGGTGATGCTGATCGAGGAGCGACGTCGCGAGCTGCCGGAGCGAAAGAGGGCGATGGCCTGGTACCCGCCCACGAGCACGTACTGGCCGAAGCGGTTCAAGAAGGAGCGGGTGAAGGAGCTCACGCTGTATCGAGCTCACCGGCGGCAGCTCCACCTGGATCTGCACAACCCTAAAGGGAGGCAGCGTTTCTAGACAGTGTGCAGGCATACGATCTACACCGCTATCGAAGAGACGCATCGTCAAGGTGACACGACGCGCCGTCAAGAATTCATGAGGAGGATGGAGGCCGCCGGGATCGTCGACCTTGATTCTAACACGGAGAAGGACAACGACGACACGGCGAACAACGCCGATGGCGAAGACGGCGACAACGGTAGTGAAAGCGGCATAGTTGATTAGGATTGCGCGAAGTTGGCAATGCAGAATGGCCTTTTATTTAATATATGCATATGAAATAAATAATATGTAACCTTGAAAGGGAGCGTGACTAGAAATACCCCTCCTAAACTAAAAAAAAATAGCCCGCGTCTCTTTGTACGGGAAAAAGTTGCTGCAGGAGAGGCCGTGTGGAGATGCTATCAGGGTCTCCATCCTGTCAAAAGCAAAAAGGACTTCAAAGGTCTCTTAGTACAAAAATGCAATCGCGGCTACTTCTCTGCGTTGAATCAGCCGTCCGCTACCTCGTGATTCGTGCTAGAGCCAGTCGGTATATCTGACTTATGTGCCATATTAAAACGACACTTCTTAATACCAAAATTAGAACCGTAACAAAATCTTGTTATTTCAGAAATATTCCATAGAGATACATATTTAGATATTTTCAGTCATTGTAATTAAATTACGGTAAATTTTAATTTTATAAGAAAATTGTGCCGATACGAGTACGCTTGTAGTTTAGTATAGAAAATATGTCTCACCGATATGACATAGGCTGAATACATCAACCGGGTCTAGCAGGGGCACAGTGAGAAAATCCGCGTGCACTCCTAGTAAATGCAGGATTGTGATCTCACCTATAAGATTACAATATTATCCTTGGTGACAATGTGGATGAAATAAACACATGAATTTTAGATTATGGAGGAGGGAGACGGTAGAGAGATAGTGTGAAAGTACTTTGGACTTCTCAAAAAAATAAATTAAATGTGGTCTGAACGTATTTGATAACTTGAGATTCCTGTAGAACGTAGGCATGAGATTTTTTTTTTGGCGGGTAACGTAGGCATGAGATTTTTTTTTTTTGCGAATTGTAGGCATGAGAATTGACTCCGTAGAAATTTGGTTACAAGAATCCTATTATCCAAAGAGCTCCCATACAAAAAGTTTTCTATAATTCAAATCCTCAAAAATTATTCCTACAAAAGATTTAGTTATGACGAAATGAAAAACACTTGGCTACCAAGTAGCAAAATGATTATTTTCCTGTGGTCGTCACGTTGCCGAAACAAACATTGTGTTGTTTTTTGGTTGTGAAACATGTGGAGGTTAAGTTGACCGTCCGTGGACGTACGTGTCCTATTATTGGGACTGTCTCCACAAAGGAAATGGCTAAAGAATATGGGGCTTAAGTTGCTCGGCCTCTTGAAACAAACATGCTCTTAAGCACTCCCACGCCCCTCTTAAAAAATGCAAACAGCTCATTCCGTACGTCGGACCCTCTCTCTTCTCTAGCTCGCCCTGCCGAGGTAGTACGCCGCTGATGCGACTATTCGAACCAACCGGCATCATGTCGCGGCGGCTCTCGATGGCGATGCTGTTCGTCCTCTCCCTTGTGCTGGCGCTGGCCCCGCGCACCGCCGTCGTGGAGGCGGTGGTCGTGGACGGCCTGCAGGTGGGGTACTACAACCTGTCGTGCCCGGAGGCGGAGCAGGTGGTCCGCGACGTCGTGGATGCCGAGGTCGCCATGAATCGCAGCATCGCCCCGGGCCTCATCCGCATCTTCTTCCACGACTGCTTCATCACGGTATGCATGCATGATGTAGTTACATGCCAACGCGGAGCACATGATGCAGCGCTGTGTTTAGTTAATGATCGCTGTGTACGTACGATACGTATAGGGTTGCGACGCTTCCATCCTGCTGGACGAGACGCCGGCGGGTGACGTCCCGGAGAAGGAGTCGTCGGCGAACGGGTTCACCCTGGTGGGCCTGCGGACGATCGACGTGGCCAAGACGACGCTCGAGGCCATGTGCCCGCGCACGGTCTCCTGCTCGGACATCCTGGCCTTCGCGGCGCGCGACGCCGCCGTGGCCGCGGGCCTCCCGAGCTACGAGGTGGGCGGCGGGCGGCGCGACGGCGTGCACTCGAGGATGGACGACCTCCCGGGCAACTTCCCGGTTCCCGGCCACACGGTGCCGCGCCTGACGGAGCTCTTCGCGAGCCGTGGCCTCTCGCAGGAGGACCTGGTGACCCTCTCCGGCGCGCACTCCATCGGCGGCGCGCACTGCTTCATGTTCTCCAACCGCATCTACGGCTTCTCCAAGACCTCGGAGGTGGACCCGTCGCTGGACCCGGCGTTCGCGGAGCGGCTGCGCAAGCTGTGCCCGCGGCCCAAGCCCGACGACAACCCGCAGGAGTCGCGCAAGGTGCCCTTCGACGAGCGCACCAGCGAGAAGCTGGACAACGTGTACTACCAGGAGCTGCTGGAGAAGCGCAGCCTGCTCACCTCCGACAACACGCTGGCGCTGGACCCCAAGACGAGGCCCATCGTGGAGCGGTACGCCAAGGACGACGCGCTCTTCCAGAAGAAGTTCGGGGAGGCGATGCAGAAGGTGAGCGCGCTGGACGTGCTCCTCCGCCCGGACCAGGGGCAGATCAGGCGGGACTGCCACGTCGTCAACAAGGCCAGGGGCCAGCACTTCCCGATCATCAGATGGCCCAGGCCACCCAGGCACCCCATGCAGCAGATGCTCAACTGGTTCATCCGTGGATTCCAGCAGGACTGAGCAGCGTACGCCTCCATCTGCTTATTATTGGGAATGCTGTCTGAGTTCCGATCGATATGACCAACATTATTATTCCTTCATTCCTACTGTAGTAGATAAAACATGGCAGGGATACAGCTCAACATCCACCTCCTGGAGCTTAATTCTCACTCTCTTCGATTTGGATGTTTTTCTTGTATTTTGTCCTCGGTCTAAGTAATGACGACTGTTGTTGATGATTAAGCCAACCATGTACTGTACATTTGCGCCTTTTTTATGTTTATTATCAACTTCAACTAATATGTATGTTGTTCCGACCATCGTCATCGAATAATAACTAGCAAGGTGGCTCGCAAGCTTTTCACGGGAGTAGATTTGTTATTATGAATGCACTTTTATTACTGTATAAGCTTTGAATTCTTGGAAGATTATTAGATGTAAAAAGCCTGTAACCAAGATACATGAGGTGAAGACTTAAACTCTATCACTCTATCAGGTCTTCCATTTGATTGCAAATGGCAAACACAGAAAGAAAAAAAAATATCTCAGCAGCTTGAACGGAATAAAGGAACCATGGTGGGGGAGAATAACTTAAGACTCCCTGTCGTACCGCATTTAGGTTATCTACCAAAAAAACTTGAACGGGATGAAGGAACCATTGTGGGAAAGGATAACTTAAGTCGTAAACCCTTTCTATACAACAATATAGACCCAGATGTCTTTTGAATGTCAGTTTTAAAATATTCACTAAAGTAAGGATTAATCGTATTACGGGATCGCTCCAAAGTTAATTATGTTGGAGATATGCCCTAGAGGCAATAATAAAAGTGGTTATTATTATATCTTTGTGTTTATGATAAAATCTTTACATTCATGCTATAACAGTATTAACCGGAAACATTAATACTTGTGTGATTTGTAAACTAAATTAGAGTCCCTAGTAAAGCCTCTATGTAATACTAGCTTGATGGTTAATAGATGATCGTGGTTTCCCGATCATGAGCATTGAGATATTGTTGACAACAATATCATATCATTAGGAGAATGGTATGATGGACATACTCCTATAGATAAGCGTAGCATTAAGATCAAGTCATTTCAATAGTTCGTTTGCTATAAACTTTCTGATACATAGTAACCTAATTCCTTCGACCATGAGATCATGCTAATCACCATCACTGGAAGGATGCTTTGATGACATGAAACACCACACCTTAACTGGGTGGCTATAAAGGTGGCATTATGTGTTCGGAAAGTATGTGTTGAGGCACATGGATCAAAAGTGGGATTTGTCCATTCATATGACAGATAGATATACTATGGGACCTCTCGGTGGAATGTCATCCAATTGGCTTGCAAGCATGTGACTGGATCACAAGGGATCACATATCACGGGAACGAGAAAAGAGTACTTATCGGTAACGAGGTTGAACTAGGTGTGCAGAGATACCGCCGATCAAAACCTCAGATAAGTAAACTATCGCGAGACAAAGGGAAATTGGTTTCGTATGTAAGTGGTTCATTCGATCGCAAAGTAATCGCAGAAATATGTGGGAGCCATATGAATTTCCAGATTCCTCTATTGGTTATTGATCGGAGAAGTGTCTCGATCATGTCCGCATAATTCACGAACCGTAGGGAGACACACTTAAGGATTCAATGTTGTTTAGTAGACATAGAATGTTATTAGGGATACCGAATGTTGTTCGGAGTCTCGGATGGGATCCGAGATATCATGAGGAGATCCGGAATGGTCCAGAGAATAAGATTCATATAAGGAAAGTCCGATTCCGGAGTTCGGGAAAGATTCCGATGTTTTCATCGGAGAGGTTCTAGAAGGTTCACCGAACCGGAAGGGTAATGGTCCATGAATGTGTCATGGGTAAGTGGAATGATTGGATCATATCCTAGGTCACTTGATGTGAGCATTTGTGAGAGAGAATTAAAGCTCTAAATTGAAAGTCAAACGGGAGTTTGAAAAATCAACTAGAACAATGGTTTCCTAGTGGAAGAAGGAACAAGTCCTTCTCTCAATCCAACTTGGGTTTGGGTTTGGATTCAAACCCACCCTCCCAAGGCTGACCCCCTCTCATAAATAGAGGGGGAGGGCTGCCCCAAAACACCAAGCCCTAGCCCCTCCACACCCGCGTCGCCGCCTAGCCGCTGCCTTGCGTCACCGCGCCGCCGCCGGCCCGTCGCCGTCGCCCTAGCCGCCGCCAACACCTCCTCATCCTCCCGGTCTTCTAAACACTGGATCACCGAGAAACCCTAGACCCACCATAACTCGCACCGGCTTAGGCGAAGCCCTGCAGGATCTTCCCTCTACTTCCGACACCACGCCGTCATGCTGCCGGAATCGCGAGGGGAGAACTACAACCTCCGCTGCCTGCTGGAACAAGGGAGAGGAAGGTCTTCATAGAGTACCGAACGTGTGACCAACTGCAGAAGCGCTGCCGGAACGCAGCGCCGGAAGGATCGTCTACGCGATCTTGAGATCGGCATGTGTACGACTACATCACCCACGAGAATCTGCTCTCGTTAACCGCTTTGGAATCTTCGAGGGTGAGTGCTTATATCGACTCGTTGCTACAATCTAGTAGATCGAATTTTTTTGTTTTCCATGCTACGAACCCCTACAGTGGTATTAGAGCCGTGTCTATATGTAGATCTATTGCACGAGCAGAACACAATGGTTATTGTGGGCGGTGGTGCTTTTATTATCAATTGATTTTTGTGTACTTTGCATCTTGCGGTATGATGGGATGAAGCGGCCCGGGCTAACCTTACATGGCATCGTTCATGAGACTTGCTCCACGCTTAACATGCAACTTGTATTGCATAAGTGGCTTTGCGGGTGTCTGTCTCTCCTATCATAGTATAGATTCAATTTACAACGGGCACTTGATAGTTCAAACATCAACGTTGTGGTTCTCGTTCGTAAGTTAGAACGACACTTATTGAAAGCCCCAAACCACGTAAAATATGCAAAGAAAATTAGAGGCGTCTAACTTTGTTTTGCAGGGGTGTGATGTGATGTGATATGGCCATGATTGTGATTATATATGATGTATGCAATGTTTCTTATTGTAAGTTGGCAACCGGCAGGAGCCATATGGTTTTCTTTTAATTCCGTTAAGACCTACGTGTCTATTCAAAGTAGTTGTAATAGTTGATGCTGGTGGACGAAAACCATGAAGCGGCGTCATTGACCTTGACGCCATACCGGTGATGATGGAGATCATGTTCGTGCTTGAAGATGGAGATCATAAGCACAAGAAGAAAGGCCATATCATATCACATATTATGAATTGCATGTGATGTTAATCATTTTATGCATCTTGTATTGCTTAGTTCGCGACGGTAGCATCATAAGATGATCACTCAAGGACAAAACTTTCAAGTTATAAAGTGTTCATCCTTAGTAAGCACCGTTGCTAAAGCTCGTTGTTTCGAAGCACCACGTGATGATTGGGTGTGTTAGATTCTGCGAGTGTATACAACGTGAGCAAGCCAGATTTGCTCATGCGGAAGCTAAGGTTTGATCTTGACGAGCCTAGCATGTACAGACATGGTCTCGGAACACGGATCACCAAAAGGTAAAGCATGAGTCATATAGCAGATATGATGAACATGTTGATTGTTCGCCATTGAAACTACATCAACTCTCGTGATGATCGGTTTTGATGTGGTGGATTTGGTTCGTGTGATCAGTAAAGCAATGTGAGGGATATTTTTTTGAGTGGGAGTTCACCTAGATTAATTTAACTATTAATTAGAACTCAATTTGTTATAAACTTAGTCTAAACTATTGCAAATATGTTGTAGATCAATGGCGGACCCTACCATCAATTTTAATGTGTTCCTAGAGAAAGAAAGGTTGAAAAACAATGGAAGCAACTTCGCGGATTGGTTCCACAATTTGAGGATTGTCCTCAATGCTGGTAATTTGACCTATCTGCTAGATGCACCGCTGGGTGACCTGCCTGCAGCTGATGCTACCGATGAGGTAAAGAATGTTTTCCTCGCTCGGAAGAATCAGTACTCCACAGTTCAGTGTGTTATCTTGTATGGTTTGGAATCGGAGCTTCAGAAAAGTTTTGAGAACCATGACCCACATGATATTGTCCGTGAACTCAAAATGATATTTGAGGCTCACGCGGCAGTTGATAGTTATGAGGCTTCTGAAAAGTTCTTTAACTGCAAGATGGAAGAGAGCAGCTCCGTAAGTGAGCTCGTGCTTAAGATGTCTGGGCACGCAAGCAAGCTTCAAAGCTTAGGTATAGTGATTCCTAATGCTTTGGGGATTCACCGTGTCCTCCAATCACTACCACCAAGTTACAAGAACTTTGTGATGAACTACAATATGCAAAATATGGACAAGTCGTTGCCCAAAAACTCTTCTCCATGTTAAAGTCTCTAGAAGTGGAGATCAAGAAAGAGCACCAAGTGTTGTTGGTCAATAAGACCACCAAATTTAAGAAGCAAGGCAAGTATAAGAAAAAGGTAAACTTCAAGAAAGGCGGTAAGAAAGTTACCGCACCGGCGAAGAAGACCAAGGCTGGGCCTAAGCCTGATACTGAGTGCTTTTACTGCAAGGGAGAAGGTCACTTGAAGCGGAATTGCCCTAAGTACTTGGCAAATTTGAAGAACGGCAACATCAAGAAGAAAGGTATATCCGATATACATGTTATTGATGTGTATCTCACTAGTACTCGTAGTAGTGCCTGGGTATTTGATACTGGTTCGGTCGCTCATATTTGTAACTCAAAACAGGTGTTGCAGAATAAACGGAAGCTAGCGAAAACAAGGTGACGATGCGCGTTGGAAATGGATCAAAGGTTGATGTGATCGCGATCGGCACGCTACCTCTTCATCTACCATCGGGATTAGTTTTATACTTAAATAATTGTTATTTGGTGCCTGTGTTGAGCATGAACATTATATCCGGGTCATGTTTATTGCGAGACGGTTACTTGTTTAAGTCCGAGAATAATGGTTGTTCGATTTATATGAGTAATATGTTTTATGCACATGCACCTTTGATAGATGGTCTATTCTTATTGAATCTCGATTGTGGTAATACACACATTAATAACATTGAAGCTAAACGTTTGAAATTGAGTGATAACTCGACCTATATGTGGCACTGTCGTCTTGGTCATATTGGAGTGAAGCGTATGAAGAAACTCCATTCCGATGGACTTCTTGAATCACTTGATTTTGAATCACTTGAAAGATGCGAAGCATGTCTGATGGGTAAAATGACTAAGACTCCATTTTCTAGTATGATGGAGCGAGCTATGGACTTATTAGAAATCATACATACCGATGTGTGTGATCCAATGAGTGTAGCATCGCACGGTGGTTATCTCTATGTTCTTACCTTCACAGATGACTTGAGTAGATATGGATACATCTATTTCATGAAACATAAGTACGAAAATTTCGAGAAGTTTAAGGAATTTCAAAGCGAGGTAGAGAATCAACGTAACAAGAAGATTATTTTTTTACGATCTGATCATGGAGGCGAATATCTAAGTTACGAGTCTGGCGAGCATTTGAAGAAATGCGGAATACCTTAACAATTAACACCGCCAGGAACACCACAACGTAATGGTGTGTCCGAACATCGTAATCGAATTCTCTTAGATATGGTTCGTTCTATGATTTCACTTACAGATTTACCGCTATCGTTTTGGGGTTATGCATTAGAAACAACCGCATTCACTTTAAATAGGTCACCATCTAAATCCGTTGAAACGATACCGTTTGAATTGTGGTTTGGGAAGAAACCTAAAGTGTAACACCCTCGCCTGATAAGACTGAGTTCATGTGTATAGTGCCAATCCCTGGATCGGTTCACTGGCACATACAGTACAAAATGATACCAAATATAACTGTGCATCATAAATACAACGAATATGATCCAGAATTTACATTTTTTTTCAAGTACACAGCGGAAAACGAATACAAGGTAGATCTCCATCCTTCAAATGTGCCACAGGCGAACAATTGTTGAGTGGAGTTTCGTGACCTATGAACGATCACTCATATACGATATAACCTGCAACATAAAACGTAGCAGCCCTGAAGGGTCAATACATGGAATGTGTGGCAAGTAGGCTAAAGTGATTAACAACAGATCTATCAACTACATGCTTATTTGGCTGGTGGAGTTAAGGCTCATTTGCGTAAAGCAATTTTTTCCCTAACATTTGTAACAAATTAGTTTTCCAATACGATAAATAGGACACTCTGGTTCACTCCCAGGTGCTCCTACCCAGTTATGTTCACCCAACAAGTTTTAAGTAATTAAGAAATAAGGATGAGTGGGAAATATCATAGCATCAGTACCAGGTCGCTCAAATTGTCCATAACCGGGGACATGGCTAAGTACTTAGTTTAGACACCCTGCAGGGGTTTGTACACTTTATCCATGTGACCTGGCCAACCCAGCTCGAACCACCACACTCATATTATGTGATGATAGGGAGAAGTCCAAGACGAGACAATTCGGGAAGAGCTTCCCAAATCCATCCACGCACCACACCAACCTACACTATCTATATCTCTGGCTACGTAGGGTTCGGGTCGCCATAACCTACTAAGTCCAGCCAACCGCCTATTTCATTATTGGCACATGGTTGCACACGAAAGCTACCAAACAAAGAAACCAATCCTTTCTCAGTGTCCTAGGCGAGATTCCCCATCATAATCCATACTCGATGACCCAATCAATGCCATTCCGCCCAGGTGGTTCATTAAAAACATATTGGTTTGTCATTTAGCAAAACATAAGCCTTTCAAAACATATAAATTTTCATGATGTGATTCCCATCCTCGTCTAAATAGCATAGCTAAGCAATCTACTAATACGATGGCTCATAAACAAGGAATGTTAGGGAATAATTTGGGACATAGCATAGAATATACACATCAATTCCTATATATGCAATTCTACAAAAACATCTACAATGCATAGGAAAACAGTAGGGCATTTATGACCAAGATAGCACCACTTGCCTTTTGTTGTAGATGTAGTCGATTAGATAATCCTCACAATTGAGAAGATTGAACTCATCACGATCACAATACTTGCAATCATAATACTTGAAATCACAGTAGTTACACTCCTCGCAATCTAAAATTTGAAGCAAACACACCATTCAAAATATTGCAAACATGCAACAATGCAACAATACAATAAAACGATGATGAACAAATGCATGTATGACAATTTAATAAGCCACAATGTTTGTATTTAGTTCTCTGAACATTACTACAACACATGATGCATGTGGAGAATTATTTAATGCAATAGGGTATTTATTATTAATTCTTGATTGCCAATATAGGGGTTTTAATAGTTCTGTTTGAACTTCTGTGCTCATTGCCGTATTAAATTTATATCTATAGTGTACTAGATATAGGACATTAATGCGAACTAGTAGCAATTGGATTCACCCTAATCGGAGTTATAGATCTTTTTAAATACTTAAAATACTACATAATATATTATAATCCTCCTAACATTATACGTACTGTACACCTATAATTTTAATTCATAAACTGGTTCTACCCTTTCTTGTGATTCCAGAGACATATTATTTGTAATTTTCTGAACAGTATTTATTTTCTTATGAATTTATAACTCGAAAATGGTTATTAGCTTGTTTAATTATCTGCAGCAAAACCTTAAGGTATTTTCCTGAACCATTTGCATATTGATAATCTACTTGGTACTAGCTTTCCATCGGTATATTATTTATATTTTTGTGATATGCAATTAATTTACTATGAATTTAATGTTTTCTAAAGCCATTAATTCTAATTAAATTGCTACGGGTTAATAATCTGCGAAAGCTGAATCCAACCAGATATTATTAATCTACATTATAGTAGCTTCAATTTGATATATTGTTCATATTTTTGGGAGTTACATATAATTTTCTATGAATTTATTGACCTAAAAGACCATTAAAACTAATTAATTTGCTACAGTAAATTCATACTGTAAATGTTAGATCTAATGCAATATTATCATTCTACACGTTTTTCTGAATCCATTGATATATAATTTGCTATTTTTGGATTTACGGATCTTTTTATATGATTTTTGCAAGTTTACACAATTTCCTACAATTTAAATTCAATTTTAAATCTACAGGGAATATGCCAGGGAATATTCCTGCTGACTGGGCGCTGACCTGATAGTTGATGTGGACACTGACGAAGCCGGACATGTGGCGAGACCTTGTTGGCTGATACCACTTTGTCTGGTGGATCTAATTGTGGTCGTTCAGATGAGATCCAACGGATGGGGAGAGAAGATCAGCTCGATTTTGGCTCAGAATAGATACGAAACACATATGTGTTAGAGAGACAAATCCGTAGGTCAAATCAAAAAACTTAAAATATGAAAGTTATGGAGAATCGTTAGATCTACCTTCTCACCAAAGTAATTTGGATTTGAAGAAACGAGCGTGAATAGATCTTGGATTTACACCATCATATCTGAAATATTGCATTACGAAATTCTCTGGATGTGGTGGATGAAAAGAGATGAGATTTGTCTGGATCAAAAGATTTCGACGAGATCTACAACTTTCGTGTTTTAGCCGAAGGCAAACGACGAAGTTTAGATGGGTGAATAAACGAAATAAGTTTCGGGCATGTGTAGATTCGGGATTTTGAGAAGAAAAACTCATACAGCTGGAGCTCCACGGGTTTATATAGAAATTTAGGATAGTGAGGAGATAGGTCTTAGAGTAGGGAACACGTAGGAACAAACGGAAGTCGATTCGAAGTTGCAGATTAAAAGATATAAGTATTTGAATAGAGATAAATCTAGAAAACGATTTTTCGCACGATTTGTAAAGCGGATGTGGGATCGATCCCTTTTTTTGGTGGCTGCTCGATCGGCTGAATGGGCCGGCCGGTTGGCCCATTAGGTTTTTTTTCTTTTTCTTTTTCTATTTTTCTATTTCCTTTATATCTTTTGCATACGAATTCCAAATGATATGATTCTTGTTTCTAAAATTTTCTAAATTCGAGTAGATCATTGTAGGATCATATTTGTAATCCTTTTACTAGTTTGCAAGTAATGGATTTATAAATCTTTGTATATTTTATTTTATTTATATCTTTATTTGTTTGTATTTATTCCATAACTTTTTCATAATAGCTCCGAATAAGCTCAATTTTGTTTCTAAAATTTTGTAATATTCATTCGATCTTTTTAGGCTATAATTTATCAATAATTTCTGCCTTAGATATAGTGGGTTTTTATAAAGCCAATTTATTTCCCTTTAGGAACAAAGTGGCATATACTATTTACTTCTTAGGGTTTATATGCAATGATGTTCATGCATGCTTCATGATTTTGAATTTTTGAAGTATTGCACATAAATTCTACAAATCAATCCATGCCTTTTTTGCCTCTATGGCTACTTAGGTCATAACAAAAGAATATAAGGTTTTGAATTCAAGGTTAAGAGGATTTTCAATTAAAAAGTTTCTTTTCTTGGAGAATTTTTAACAAAGTCTAAAAATCAATCAAACTTATTTTATTTATTTCACATTTAAAAATTAGGAGAATTTTGGGATGTGAGAGACTACCACCCTTAAAAGAAATCTTGTCCCGAGATTTGGGAAGGCTAGAAAGAAAGATGGGAGGATTCACTAGGACGCTACCACCCTTATAAGAAAATTGACTAGGTCACTTCTTGAGGGTTCACTTGGCTCAATTGGTTCTCATTGCACATTCTAAATTTCATGATTGATAGTTTCCAAGAAAGCACTTCTTGAACTAGCAAAACTCTCATGGTGGGCAAATAGGGAGCGTTTTCTTCACGATGACCATTAATAATGGTTGGAACCCATCCTTACCGTATATTCCTACACTTAGCAATGAATGCTTCTGTAAAGGTGGAACAATATACCATTCTATGGTCTAGGCTCAACGCCGGCTCTTTGCTAAGTCTAAAATACACTCAAGATTCACAAAGCCAACAATACCAGAGCGAATAATAAGAGTAGTAGGAATGGTGATCAATCCATCCTGCACCCAAATCATTACCCTGTATGAGGATAGGTGAATCACGTAACGTACCACTGTAAGATCCCTCCCTTTATAAAGGTAAGGATCCCTGTGATTGCAATGCTAGTCCCTAGATCAATGCTAGCATCCACAGTTGAAGATGAAGTACACAGAAACAAAGGTCATTATTACATATCATTCTAGAGACAAGCATAGTCTTTTACAAACTCCATGGCCACAGGCCTAATACAAGAGTTCAAATATATAATAAGATAAATAAGTATTCATCTTCATGTGCCACAGGCAAGCATGTTGAGTGTAGACTCATAACCTCTAATCATCATCAGAATAACCTGCAACATCACAAATTACATCCACAGTGGGTCAATACATTGGAATAGTATTGGCAAGTGATACCTTAGTAGAATATTAGTTGTCCAGATACTATATGCATTTTGGCTAAGTGTAGCTTAGGCTTGCTTTTCTCAAAATAGGTTTTACCTATCAGTTGAAAACACTAAGTTTTTCTTTGACAAAGATTTCCCAAGGAACCACCAATAGAAATTGGTGAACCTTCACCCTTGTTCAACCACAAGTTTTTACTTAGAAATTGGGATGAGGAGATTCTTGATAGCTTCCATGTCTTGATGCTCATGTTGTCCAATACCAGGGACATGGCTAAGCACTTAGATTCTTCCATCTGCTGAGGTTGTGCACTTTCCCCACAAGACTTGATTTTCACCAAGACAGGACCTTTCAGAAGCCTTCCCTTAGACCAAATTGACGCGTTCCAACCTATCATCCCACTACCACCAACTGTCCAAATGGCTAAGTTATTGCAACCTATGTGATCCAGGCAGAGCCCATATTGCCATGTGGCTGCACTAGAAGCTTCTTAACATATGGCTCTCAAAATCCCTTTGTTCCTGGGTGGCTTTCCACAAGTGAGATACACAAGGTAAACCATAGACATGGGCCTTGTGTAACCACTCAACACAAACCATTCTTTCCATTCCACCCAGGTGTTTCATTCACTTAGTTGTTTTATTAAGCAAAAACACAAGTCCAAAGACTTAGAAATATTTTCTCATAGCATGAATATATAACCACCCTTGGTTTCTACTAGCTAGGCTAAGCATGGCATTGATAAGCATCTTAACTTAGAATTTCTAGCAATTCTACAACTACTAGGATTTCCCAAGTATGGCATATAGATCAAAATATTCATGCAAGTCTAGCAAAATATTTCTAGTGCATAGTTGAAAAACATAGGAATAAAATCATGAAGCACCACTTGCCTTGGTAGTTTGGGGAGTAACAACAATCTTCACAATCACAATCACTATTTGCACCAAAATCTACACATAAAATAATGGCACCAACATCACATACAAAATATATACAAGCAAAAATATATGAATGCATGCAAAATGCCATGTGATGATTTCCTACACCAAACAATACAAGTATACAATACTGATTCATAAACAAGTCCAAAACATGCCAAATAAACTTTATTTGAACAACAAAACATTTTTCATAAAATTACTATACACAAATTATGCCTACAAATGTTTCTGTAAAAACAACCACTTTTACAGAGGCAAAACATTAAACACATTGCATAAATGGAAAGGATTTTCTCTCCTGATTCCAATGATATAAAATTTGTCAAATTTGGACGTGGGAATCAAAAGTTATGAATTTTACAAGTTTAAACATCTAATAGATCTAAATTCTGATTTTAAATCAAACCTACAGACACGCGGTGTGTTCTGATTGGTTGATACCGATTCATGCGGATCGACTAACGTGGACCGCCAGATCTAACTTATATCACACGGCCAGATCTAATCCATACCCCTTCGTTTAAGTGTTCTATCCAACACGTTGGATCTAGATCCAACGGTGGCCGATCAAGCGACCAAAGCCTGGCGGCGGGCGGCGACGGTGAGCGGCGGCGCGCTCTATCTACGGCATTGCGGTGGCTACAGAGGGGGCTGGGGTCGTCGGAGAGGCTTACTAGAATCGCAGAAGCGTGCTGGAGCTCAACGCGGCAGTGGCTTGTCAAGGGGCGCGCGGACACGGTGGGGATTCCTCGTCGGAGTGGAGGCAGACGTCGGGTGCGGCTGTTCGTTGTCGTGGCCAGAGTTGTAGACCATGCCAGAGCGAAACAAATGCTGGGTTAGGTGCGCACGAGTCTGGCAAAAACGTGAGCGTCAATAAGAGGGACGGGGGCGGTTGGAATTTACCAGGAGGCGTCGCCGGAGTTGTGCTGTGCTTCGGCTGCTTCCAGAGGTGGACGGTAACGACATTCTAGGATGATACAGAGGAAAAGTAAGGCATGAAAAGATGCGCAAGAACATGTTGATCATGCTCGCATGAAACAGAGACATGGGGGCGGACGGTGCTCACTGGAATTGGTCGCCGGAGGTCGTCGGTGCTGCGGGGTTCTGAGCTCGATTGTGCGCAGCCTGGTGGCGAGGTGAGTGTGTTGAGCGAGGGGAAAGATGCGGAGTGAGGAGAGGGTCTTATAGCCGGAGCAGGGGCGAGGATCTCGCAAGGAAACGCCGGCAATTAATCCTGCTTCAATCGCGGCAGTGATGAGGTAACGGTGGCGGCGACGGGGTCGTGGGGGTGCGTGGGTCGGGGACGACGCTCGCGTGGCACTTGGGTCCACCAGTCAGTGGGCGCGGGGTAAGTCTGCGCCGCGTGAGAGAGAGAGAAGAACCCCGGGTGGGCTTAGTGGGCTAGGTCTGTTGCTGGGCTAAAAGTCTGGCGCCGACCCTTTTCCCTTTCTTATCTCTTTTTCTTTTTCTGAGTTGATTTTCAGGAATCATTTTCAAATAAATTCAAAAGCAAATGAATTCAAATCTTTTCTGAATTTTTGTAAAGTGTAAACTTCATAATATTGAACAAAAACCTTGCTGTCTCATTGGACTAGCTTGGTCTCTTTGGAAAAATCAAAATAAACAGTGCCATAGCACTTGATTTGTATAGGTTTTGAAAATGGTTTAAAACCATATTTGTTTTCTAAATTTTTGTCCAAACTCTAACATTCAACCAAAACAACATGAGAGCAAACAAAGTTTGGTTTAAAATAATTATACTCTAATTTGAGAGTGGCATTAGATTAATGCTTGCTCACATAAAATAATAGCACTAAGTGCTTCTATTTTTCTTGAAATGAGTTTGAAATTGTTCCCTAAATGATATGCATGCATGGATGGTATGCAATCTTTGAAAACATGATTTTAGGGATGTTACAATCACTCGGCATCCTCACTTGCCTTGAAGAAGGTTTTCATGGGCACGGACTAATGCCCGATGTAGACTCCCATGTATCCAATCTACAAGGTACAACAAAAACTAAACTATTGATACTTTAACTTTCAGGTTGCGTAAACTACTACATAACATTCTTTGCAACGCTTCATACTTCCACATCCTTTTGTTGCATTAGATGAACTATTCTACTTTGTCGATGCATTAGGTTGTAAAACTTTCCACTTAATACATCATTATATCTCCAAGGGTTCAAGATAGGGAAGAATAGATTCTATACAAAAGAAACTACTAAGAAAATAACCCTACCCATAACTATATGAAGCAATCAATGTCACAAACAAGCAAACAATCATAAGCAATCAACACACAAGCAAACACTTGTATAATAACATTACAGGTGTATAAAATTAGTAGTATATAACCACAAAATAGTTATAAAACATTGGGAACAATACTAGAGTAAAATAGAGCAACATATAAGCAATAAACAAAATCTGTCAAACAGTACAGCAGACGTCACGAATTTTCTGACCGACCTAAACTCATCAGGAATTTTAACCAATTTTGTTGCATGTACTACAAGTAATTATGCTTCAGATCGTATTTTTTTACATTTTTCTGAGTTACCAATAAAATATGAAAAATCGCGCGGTACAACAGGTCAGGCAGAAAACTGGAACAGTAATCTCACGAATTTCAATCAAATTACACCATTAAAATGATTTTAAAACCACACGATAACTCCAACAACTTTAGAGTTTCAAAACAACAGATCCTAAACAAGGCATCACATAATATGGTATAGTACAAATAAGCAAGCAACCTATATTGTCATACCACATAAGTTGGTAAGAACAATATGCTAACACGATAGCGATGATCTTCTAAAGAGATAAAATATGGTGGTCCAGACCTATCCAAACTTGGTGAGATGTTAATTTATGTCATCTTATTTATTATTTTACTTATATGCTAACTCTCATATAGGTATCGTAAGAATGGAAAACTACAAATTTTGAACAAGAAGAGGTTATAGAAAAGATAGACAATGAATATAAGAACATCTAATAAGTAGGAAATATGATAGTTCTCCTAATACAAGTCTCTTATTGCTAATACATTTCTAAGGTCACGATCCTACAGTCAATACACAGCTCTGATACCATCTTGTAACACCCTCGCCTGATGAGGCTGAGTTCATGTGTATAGTGCCAATCCCTGGATCGGTTCACTGGCACACACAGTACAAAATGATACCAAATATAACTGTGCATCATAAATACAACGAATATAATCCATAATTTACATTATTTATTCAAGTACACAGCAGAAAACGAATATAAGGTAGATCTCCAGCCTTCAAATATGCCACAGCGAACAATTGTTGAGTGGAGTTTCGCGACCTATGAACGATCACTCATATACGATATAACCTGCAACATAAAACGTAGTAGCCCTGAAGAGTCAATACATGGAATATATGGCAAGTAGGCTAAAGTGGTTAACAACAGATCTATCAACTACATGCTTATTTGGCTGGTGGAGTTAAGGCTCATTTGCGTAAAGCAATAGTTTTTCCCTAACATTTGTAACAAAATAGTTTTCCAATACGATAAATAGGACACTCTGGTTCACTCCCAGGTGCTCCTACCCAGTTATGTTCACCCAACAAGTTTTAAGTAATTAAGAAATAAGGATGAGTGAGAAATATCATAGCATCAGTATCAGGTCGCTCAAATTGTCCATAACCGGAGACACGGCTAAGTACTTAGTTTAGACACCCTGCAAGGGTTTGTACACTTTACCCATGTGACCTGGCCAACCCAACTCAGACCACCACACTCATATTGTGTGATGATAGGGAGAAGTCCAAGACGAGACAATTCGGGAAGAGCTTCCCAAACCCATCCACGCACCGTATCAACCTACACTATCTACATCTCTGGTACGTAGGGTTCGGGTCGCCACAACCTACTAAGTCCAGCCAACCGCCTATTTCATTATTCGCACATGGTTGCACACGAAAGCTACCAAACAAAGAAACCAATCCTTTCTCAGTGTCCTGGGCGGCATTCCCCATCATAATCCACACTCGATAAACCAATCAATGCCATTCCGCCCAGGTGGTTCATTAAAAATATATTGGTTTGTCATTTAGCAAAACATAAGCCTTTCAAAATATATAACTTTTCATGATGTGATTCCCTTCCTCGTCTAAATAGCATAGCTAAGCAATCTACTAATACGATGGCTCATAAACAAGGAATGCTAGGGAATAATATGGGACATAGCATAGCATATACACATCAATTCTTACATATGAAATTCTACAAAAACATCTACAATGCATAGGAAAACAGTAGGGCATTTATGACCAAGATAGCACCACTTGCCTTTTGTTGTAGATGTAGTCGATTAGATAATCCTCACAATTGAGAAGATTGCACTCGTCACGATCACAATACTTGCAATCATAATACTTGCAATCACAGTAGTTGCACTCCTCGCAATCTAACATTTGAAGCAAATACAACAAACACACCATTCAAAACATTGCAAACATGCAACAATGCAACAATACAATAAAACGATGATGAACAAATGCATGTATGATAATTTAATAAGCCACAATGGTTGTATTTAGTTCTCTGAACATTACTACAACACATGATGCATGTGGAGAATTATTTAATGCAATAGGGTATTTATTATTAATTCTTGATTGCCAATATAGGGGTTTTAATAGTTCTGTTTGAACTTCTGTGCTCATTGTCGTATTAAATTTATAAATGCAGTGTACTAGATATAGGACATTAATAAGAACTAGTAGCAATTGGATTCACCCTAATCAGAGTTATAGATCTTTTTAAATAATTAAAATACTACATAATGTATTATAATGCTCCTAACATTATACGTACAGTACACCTATAATTTTAATTCATAAACTGGTTCTACTCTTTCTTATGATTGCAGGGACATATTATTTGTAATTTTCTGAACATTACTTATTTTCTTATGAATTTATAACTAGAAAATGGTTATTAGCTTGTTTAATTATCTGCAGCAAACCTTAAGGTATTTTCCTGAACCATTTGCATATTGATAATCTACTTGGAACTAGCTTTCCATCGGTATATTATTTATATTTTTGTGATATGCAATTAATTTACTATGAATTTAACGTTTTCTAAAGCCATTAATACTAATTAAATTTCTACGGGTTAAATAATCCGCGAAAGCTGAATCCAACCAGATATTATTAATCTACATTATAGTAGCTTCAATTTGATATATTGTTCACACTTTTCGGAGTTACAGATAATTTTCTATGAATTTATTGACCTAAAAGACCATTAAAACTAATTAAATTGCTACAGTAAACGCATACCATAAATGTTAGATCTAATGCAATATTATCATTCTACACGTTTTTTTGAATCCATTGATATATAATTTGCTATTTTTGGATATACCGATCTTTTTATATGATTTTTGCAAGTTTACACAATTTCCTACGATTTAAATTCAATTTCAAATCTACACGGAATATGCCAGGGAATATTCCTGCTGACTGGGCGCTGACCTGGCAGTTGACGTGGACGCTGACAAAGCCGGACACGTGGCGAGACCTCGTTAGCTGATACCACTTTGTCTGGTGGATCTAATCGTGGCCGTTCAGATAAGATCCAACGGATGGGGAGAGAAGATCGGCTCGATTTTGGCTCGGAATAGATAAGAAACACATATGTGTTAGAGAGACAAATCCGTAGGTCAAATCAAAAAACTTAAAACATGAAAGTTGTGGAGAATCATTAGATCTACCTTCTCACCAAAGTAATTTGGATTTGAAGAAACGAGCACGAGTAGATCTTGGATTTACACCGTCATATCTGAAATATTGCATTGCGAAATTCTCCGGCTATGGTGGATGAAAAGAGGTGAGGTTTGCCGGGATTGAAAGATTTCGACGAGATCTACAACTTTCGTGTTTTAGCCGAAGGCAAACAACGAAGTCTAGATGAGTGAATAAACGAAATAAGTGTCGGGCATGTGTAGATTCGGGATTTCGAGAAGAAAAATAGTGAGGAGATAGGTCTTGGAGTAGGGAACACGTAGAAACAAACGAAAGTCGATTCAGAGTTGTAGATTAAAAGATATAAGTATTTGAATAGAGATAGATCTAGAAAACGATTTTTCGCACGATTTTTAAAGCGGAGGTGGGTGGCTGCTCGGTCGGCTGAATGGGTCGGCCGGTTGGCCCATTAGTTTTTTTTCCTTTTTCTTTTTCTTTTTCTTTTTCTTTTTCTTTTTCTATTTTTATATTTTCTTTATATCTTTTGTATACGAACTTCAAATGATATGATTCTTGTTTTTAAAATTTTCTAAATTCGAGTAGATCATTGTAGGATCATATTTGTAATCTTTTTACTAGTTTGCAAGTAGTGGATTTATAAATCTTTGTATATTTTATTTTATTTATATCTTTATTAGTTTGTATTTATTCCATAACTTTTTCATAATAGCTCCAAATAAGCTCAATTTTGTTTCTAAAATTTTGTAATATTCATTGGATCTTTTTAGGCTATAATTTATTAATAATTGCTGACTTAGCAATAGTGGGTTTTTATAAAGCCAATTTATTTCCCTTTAGGAACAAAGTGGCATATACTATTTACTTCTTAGGGTTTATATGCAATGATGTTCATGCATGCTTCATGATTTTGAATTTTTGAAGTCTTGCACATAAATTCTACAAATCAATCCATGCCTTTTTGCCTCTATGGCTACTTAGGTCATAACAAAAGAATATAAGGTTTTGAATTCAAGGTTGAGAGGATTTTCAATTAAAAAGTTTCTTTTCTTTGAGAATTTTTAACAAAGTCTAACAATCAATCAAACTTATTTTATTTATTTCACATTTCAAAATTAGGAGAATTTTGGGATGTGACATAAAATGCTGTTCCTTAAAGTTTGGGGTTGCGAAGCTTATGTAAAGAAGTTACAACCCGACAATCTTGAACCCAAAGCGGAAAAATGCGTCTTCATAGGATACCCGAAGGAAACTATTGGGTATACCTTCTATCATAGATCCGAGGGCAAAATCTTCGTTGCCAAGAATGGATCCTTTCTAGAGAAGGAGTTTCTCTCGAAAGAAGTGACTGGAAGGAAAGTAGAACTCGACGAGGTTGTTGAACCTTCTCTCAAACTTGCAAGTAGCGCAGCACCGGAAGTAGTTCCTGTGGCGCCTACAACAATAAGAGAGGAAGCTAATGATGTTGATCATGAAACTTCGGTTCAAGTTACTACGGAACCTCGCAGGCCAACGAGAAATCGTACCACTCCTGATTGGTATGATCTCGTTATGAGTGTCATGTTGGTGGACAACATCGATGACCCTGCGACATATGAGGAAGCGATGATGAGCCCAGATTCCAATAAATAGCAAGAAGCCATGAAATCCGAGATTGGATCCATGTACGAAAACCAAGTATGGACTTTGGTGGACTTACCGGATGGCCGGAAGGCTGTCGAGAACAAATGGATTTTCAAGAAGAAAACAGATGTTGATGGTAATGTTACTGTCTATAAAGCTCGACTTGTCGCAAAAGGGTTTCGACAAATTCAAGGAGTTGACTATGATACTTTCTCACCAGTAGCGAAGCTAAAGTCTGTGAGGATTATGTTAGCAATCGCTGCATATTATGATTATGAGATATGACAGATAGATGTCAAAACGGCGTTCCTCAATGGAGACATTGATGAAGAGTTATATATGATGCAACCCAAAGGTTTTGTTGATCCTAAAGATGCTAACAAGGTATGCAAACTTCAATGGTACATATATGGATTGAAGCAAGCATCCCGAAGTTGGAATCAACGTTTTGATAAGGTAATCAAAAGCTTTGGTTTTATACAAACTTATGGAGAAGCTTGTATTTACAAGAAAGTGAGTGGGAGCTCTGTAGCATTCTTAATACTATATGTAGATGACATATTGTTGATTGGGTATGATGTAGACCTTCTTAATAGTGTCAAGGATTATTTGAATAATAGTTTTTCAATGAAAGATCTTGGCGAAGCAGCTTACATATTAGGCATAAAGATTTATAGAGATAGATCGAGACGCCTAATATCATTGTCACAAAGTACATATTTGGACAAAGTTCTAAAGAGGTTTGGAATGGAAGATAGCAAGAAAGGGTTCTTGCCCATGTTGCCCAATACGACCTTGAGTAAAACTCAAAGTCCTGCAACGAGAGAAGATAGAGAAAGGATGAGTAAGACTCCCAATGCCTCAGCCATAGGATCTCTAATGTATGCCATGCTATGTACTAGACCCGACATTGCATATGCTGTTAGTTTGACTAGCAGATATCAAAGTGATCCAAGAGTGGATCATTGGATAGCGGTCAAAAACATCCTTAAGTACTTGAGAAGAACTAAGGATATGGTTCTTTCTTATGGAGGTGATGAACAGCTCGTTGTTAATGGTTACACCAATGCTAGTTGGAACACCGATCCGGATGATTCTAAATCTCAATCTGGATATGTATTTACTTTGAATGGTGCAACAGTTAGCTGGAGGAGTGTAAAGCAAAGCATTGTGGCGAGATCTTCAACTGAATCGAAATACATAGCTGCTTCAGAGGCTTCATAAGAGGCAATATGGATGAAGGAGTTCATTACAGAGCTCGGTGTGGTTCCAAGTGCGCTGGACCCAATGTCTATCTACTGTGATAACATGGGCGCCATAGCCAATGCGCAAGAACCAAGGTCACACAAGAAGCCGAAGCACATCAAGCTACGTTTTCATGCTATTCGAGAGAATGTCCAAGATGGTGACATAAAGATTTGCAAAGTACACACAGATATGAATGTGGCGGATCCGTTGACTAAACCTCTCCCGAGGGCAAAACATGACCAGCACCAAACCGCCATGGGTGTTCGGTATATTACCATGTAATCTAGATTACTTGACTCTAGTGCACGTGGGAGACTGTTGGAGATATGCCCTAGAGGCAATAATAAAAGTGGTTATTATTATATCTTTGTGCTTATGATAAAATGTTTATATTCATGCAATAACAATATTAACTGGAAACATTAATACTTGTGTGATTTGTAAACTAAATTAGAGTCCCTAGTAAAGCCTCTATGTAATACTAGCTTGTTAGTTAATAGATGATCGTGGTTTCCCGATCATGAGCATTGAGATGTTGTTGACAACAAGATCATATCATTAGGAGAATGGTATGATGGACATACTCCTATAGATAAGCGTAGCATTAAGATCAAGTCATTTCAATAGTTCATTTGCTATAAGCTTTCTGATACATAGTAACCTAATTCCTTCGACCATGAGATCATGCTAATCACCATCATCGGAAGGATGCTTTGATGACATCAAACACCACACCGTAACTAGGTGGCTATAAAGGTGGCATTGAGTGTTCGGAAAGTATGTGTTGAGGTAGATGGATCAAGAGTGGGATCTGTCCATCCATATGACAGATAGATATACTCTGGGCCCTCTCGGTGGAATGTCATCCAATTGGCTTGCAAGCATGTGACTGGCTCACAAGGGATCACATATCACGGGAACGAGAAAAGAGTATTTATCTCTAACGAGGTTGAACTAGGTATGCAGAGATACCGACGATCAAAACCTCAGATAAGTAAACTATGGCGAGACAAAGGGAAATTGGTTTCGTATGTAAGTGTTTCATTCGATCACAAAGTAATTGTAGAAATATGTGGGAGCCATATGAATTTCCAGATTCCTCTATTGGTTATTGATCGGAGAAGTGTCTCGGTCATGTCCGCATAATTCACGAACGGTAGGGAGACACACTTAAGGATTCGATGTTGTTTAGTAGATATGGAATGTTAGTAGGGATACCAAATGTTGTTCGGAGTCTCGGATGGGATCCGGGATATCACAAGGAGATCCGGAATGGTTCGGAGAATAAGATTCATATAAGGAAAGTCCGATTCCGGAGTTCGGGAAAGATTCAGATGTTTTCATCGAAGAGGTTCTAGAAGGTTCACCGAACCGGAAGGGGAATGGTCCATTAATGTGTCATGGGTAAGTGGAATGATTGGATCATATCCTAGGTCACTTGGTGTGAGCATTTGTGAGAGAGAATTAAAGCTCTAAATTGAAAGTCAAACGGGAGTTTGAAAAGTCAAACTGGAACAATGGTTTCCTAGTGGAAGAATGAACAAGTCCTTCTCTCAATCCAACTTGGGTTTGGGTTGGATTCAAACCCACCCCTCCCAAGGATGCCCCTCTCTCATAAATAGAGGGGGAGGGCTGCCCCAAAACACCAAGCCCTAGCCCCTCCACACCTGCGCCCCCGCCGCCTAGCCACCGCCGTGCCGCCAGCCGCCGCCGTCGCCTTGCCCGCTGCCGGCCCGTCGTCGTCGCCCTAGCCGCCGCCGACACTTCCTCCTCCTCCCGGTCTTCTAAACCCTAGATCACTGGGAAACCCTAGATCCACCATAACTCGCACCGGCTTAGGCGAAGCCCTGTGGGATCTTTCCTCTACTTCCAACACCACGCCATCGTGCTGCCGGAATCGCGAGGGGAGAACTACAACCTCCGCTGCCTGCCAGAACAAGGGAGAGGAAGGTCTTCATCGAGTACGGAACGTGTGACCGACTGCAAAAGCGCTGCCGGAACACAGCGCCAGAAGGATCGTCTACGTGATCTTGAGATCGGCAAGTGTACGACTACATCACCCACGAGAATCTGCTCTCGTTAACCGCTTTGGAATCTTTGAGGGTGAGTGCTTCTATCGACTCGTTGCTACAATCTAGTAGATAGATCTTGGCTTGTTTGTGTGCATGCGGTAGAAATTTTTGTTTTCCATGCTACGAACCCCTACAAATTAGACCTACTCAATCTGCTTTTATGCCAGGACGACATATTCTCGAAGGAGTAGTTGTTCTCCATGCGACTATTCATGATCTTAACCGGAAAAAAATGGATGGGGTCCTGTTTAAAATTGATTTTGAAAAGGGATATGACAAGGTTAAATGGACTTTCCTCTAACAAACTTTATGCATGAAAGGAATCACGCCGGAGTGGTGTAAGTTGATCGAACAATTTGGTCAGGGAGGGAGTGTTGGCATAAGGGTCAATGATGATATTGGACATTATTTCCAAACTAGAAAGGGTTTACGATAAGGTGATTCACTATCCCCAATGATTTTTAATATTTTTATAGATATGCTTGCCATTCTTATTGCACAGGCAAAGGAGGATGGTCAAGTTGGAGGCCCCATTCCACATCTAGTTGATGGAGGGTTTCAATTTTACAATATGCGGCTGAAGCTATTCTTTTTATGGAACACAGACTACAGAAGACCGTGAACATGAAACTAATATTATGTATCTTTGAACAATTGTCAGGGCTAAAGATTAACTTTTATAAAAGCGAGATCTTTTGTTTTGGTAAAGAAGAAGACGATGAGTTATAGTAGAAGCAAATATTTGGGTGTGAGACCGGAGCTCTACCTTTTAGATATCTTGGTGCGCCTATTCATTGTAGAAAACTTAAAAAATTAGATTGGTACACGGTAGAAACTCGATGTGAAGGAAAATTGAGTTGCTGGAAGGGCAAACTATTATCTTATGATGATAGACCGGTTCTAATCAATTTTGAACAAGTTTACCCATGTTTATGTTATCTTTTCTTGAAATACCCAAGGGGGTAAGAATACCATTGAATTTCTATAGATATCGCTTTTTTGGCAAAGTGATGAGAACAAAAGAAAATATAGACTCGCGAATGGAATATAATTTTTAGACCTAAAGATCAAGGTGGGTTAGGTATTGAGGTGTTGGAAATTAAAAATAAATATTTACTGAGCAAACAGTTGTTGAAATTAATGAATGAGGAGGGTGTGTGGCAGGAATTTCTACAAAACAAAATCTTAGTCAGAAAACTTTGTCTGAAGCCTAAGCAAAACCGATTAATTCTCTGTTTTAGAAAGGGCTTATGCGGGTAAAGAATGAATTCTTTGCTAGAGACCATTTCAAGATGGGGAACAATATTGCTACTTGGTTTTGGAAGGATATATGGTTAGGTGATACACCTCTAGCATAGCAATATCCATCCTTATACAATATGACCAACATTATTCCTTCCTGGTATATAAAATATGCCTCGATCATTGGAGCTCCATCAATTGGGAATGCTCTCTGAATTCTGATCGATATGACAAACATTATTCCTTCCTAGTAGATAAAATATGGTAGGGATAAATCTCAACATCCACCTCATGGAGTTTAATTTTCACTCTCTTCGATTTAGACGATGTGGAAGTTTTTCTTTTATTAATAAGACTTACTGACATGGATATGCCCTACATGTACTCAATATTTGTCTATCTGATTTGGCCCAGCGAGAGCCCGCATGATAATCCGCACCTGATGATGAAGCCCAGGAAAGATTTGGGTGGCATAGGCCCATTCCTTGGAGGATACTACTAGCTTTAGATAGAAAGTTTAAAAGCCAAACCCTAATATGTAACCAACTTGGCCCTGTCCTGAGACCTGGCCTACCTATATAATGTCTAGGAGGGCACGGCGAGAAGGATCCACCTCAACCCTTGCACAGAAACCCGTCAGATCTCATATGCGCACCCTTGTTATCCTCGGTTTTGCTAATAATCAAGAACAAACAAACAAGAGTTGGGTTTTCTCTCCGGGGGCATAAACCTAGGTAAACCTCGTGTCCCGCATTGCTTGTTTGTTAGCCGAACGAGATCTCCAGTGCACCCCTCTTCCTTAAACCCAAGTCCATCAAGTATGGGCATTAACGTGAACACCCCACGTCAATTGGCGCCGTCCTTGGGAACCTAGAGCGCTGATATTGTGATCTCGATGCCCCATCACTTGCAATATTCGACTCGTTCGTGTCGGAGAACCATCTCCTCTTATGCGCCATCGAATGCATCATCCACCCGCTGAAACACGCCCGACCTTCGATTTCACAGGATGCGGAGTCGACATGATGATCGGTACCCTATGCTTCCAAGTTGGCAAGATCGGCACAATTTGCCTCCCCGAGCGGGTGACGCCTCCGGCGATTGCACCTGCCTCATGGACTCCGCCGATTGGCACGCTGAACAAGCGCAATGCTCCCACGCTGATCTACAACATGGACAACAACAACAGTTGCGACTACGAGCTATACGATCCGCTATCAGGAGAAGAGGCCTATGGCTCTGGATCGGAGAGCTATAGGAGCAACGACCTCCTCCATCGCCGCATGTGCGCCGCTATCGTTAACAGCGATGACACTCGCGGAAATAACGGGAACGGAGATGACCCTCCTAACCTCAACGTCAATGGTGGCGCCCCTACGGATTCCAGCGCCAACGATAGTAATGGATCGGGTCGCCCTCAGATCCGTCTCACTGATACCGAATAGGAATGGGTCAGGGAGGCCTTACAAGGCAATCCCTTACCAGACGACGCATCCCGAGACATGCTGATGGGCTAACATTGGCTCCTCGTGAAAGAGTGCCATCACCAGCAGGCGGTGAACGATCAACTTGAGGAATGCAAGAAGGAAGCCAACGAATCGAGTGCTAGGCACGTGGCACTCTCCTCCATGGGCGGATCCTCTTTAAAGGAGAACGGTGGCAGTGCTCTCGTCTTGACCACATGGGCGCGGATGCGAGGCGTGAGGCCACCATGGCCCTCGACTTCTCCTTCATGTCGGTGGACTCACAGGGTAACATCATACCCAAGACGCTGCAAGCAGTGGTGATAGAATATACTACGTACCTACTAACGAACCTGCCGTTGGTCGGGGACCCGCAAGACGCAATCCACCGATCTGCTATCGCCGAACTCAGACTGGTAGAAGTTGAGCTAACAACAGATCCGGCTCTAGAGCCGAAGAAATCAACGGTAGTTCACGAGCCACCGCACGCCATCCTCTAATGAGGAATACCACGTAGCCCCCGGCAAAATAGCCACAACTATAACACTCATGAAGAAATCATGTAGCGCAAGGTCGACAAGATGCGTGCCAAACGCGCCTACTCCACTGAGTCCGAGGATGAAGACACAGAGTTTTGTGGCGCTCGATGTTTTAGTTGAGACATCATACAAACTTGGATACCCAAGGGCATAAAGCTCTCCTCAGACAATCCAAAATTCGGCGGCCTACAGGAGCCGAAAACTTGGCTGGATGACCACATTCGGTCAGTCAAGTGCCACGATGGGTGCAAAAACACCTCTATGCAATGCCTATAGCTACAACTTGAAAGATCAGTATAAGCGACAAGAGGGGAGTGAATAGGCTCTACTCAATTTTTTTTCAAATTAAGGCTTGACATAAAGTAAGTTCTCTAGATATGCAACTAAGTGAGAGAACCCATATGACAAGCAAGCATGCAACAATAATAATAATGAGTAAAGGATCGAAGTCACCGAGAGTAGACACGGAGATGTTATCCTGAATTCCTTCCTTTTTAGGGTAAGTACGTCTCCTTTAGAGGGGCGGGAGATACTAAGACCACCAGTGCCACGAAAGGCCTAACTCTATTCTCCCACGCATCCGCCTCATAGCAAGCACGCGATCCACTATACGGTGGCCTTCAAGGTGGTGACTGAAACCTTGTACAAAACCTTGAGGCACTTCTTTACAACTGAATTAGAGGATCCCAAGACGAACTCGAAGCTCTTACACACGAGGATGAGATATGGAGGGCGAATTATTCAAGTTAGGGTTTCCTCGAACCCTAGGGCAACAACTTATTACACAAATGGTGGGGAAACACAAATGCCTTTGGTAGAAATCTAGATCTTGGTCTCCTCCCTTGATCCCCCAAGGGTCATCAAGTTCTAGTGACTAGGGAGGGAGAACTAGGAGGTTGGAGCTCAGAACAATGGAGGAGAGAGAGTAGAAGTCGTAGTCTTCACTTGGGGAAGAAGGGGGTATAAATAGCCCCCCAAAGAATCTAACCATTGCAGTCACTAACCCAGGAGTCTCCGGTCTCCAGGGCCAGAGTCTCGGACCCTGGTCGAGGTCTCCGGAGGGAAGGTAGGACTCCGACCTTGATTCCGGGGGGGGGAGGGTATACTGAGAGAAAATCTGGGAGCCCCAGAGACTGAGCTGGAGACATGACCGGATTCTCCGTGCACCTGCACCAGAGTCTCCGAGGGGGAGGCACGACTCTGGTCTTGATTCCGGGGGAAGGGTATACTGAGAGCTTTCCTAGAGGCGGAGACATGCCCGGAGGCCAGGGCGGAGTCTTCGGCCTAGCACACCAGAGTCTCTGGTGCTGGATCCCAGAGTCTCCGGACCTGGGTAGCTCCTGACCCCATCTTAAATTCCAAGCATCCTTTTCCTGATTAGATTTTGAACCGTTCTCCATTGCTAGACAGAACACCATCTTGTGCCTTTACACGGATAAAACCTGCAACATACTTAGCACACGGTAAAAACTTACTTGTGTTGACAACAAACACCAAAACATCATTAAGGAAGGAAATGCCCTTTCACAGCTAAAGGGCACAACACGAGCCTGGTTCAACAATCTCCCTCCGGGATCGATTCGCATCTCGGAGGAGCTTGTGTACAGCTTAGTATAGAACTTTAAAGGAACCTACAAGCAGCCAGCGTCAATCGAAGAACTCCGCGCCTACTGCTATAAGCCTAGCGAGTCCCTCCACTCGTACATACAGCGGTGGTCGATCCTCAAGAATTGCGCGGAAGACATCTCCGAGGAGCACGCAATCGATGCGTTCAACGGTGGAGTACGCTTCCAAGAGCTCAGGGAGGAGCTAGGTCGCAACAAGCCAAAGACAATGGACCACCTGATGGACATAGCGAATCGTTGGGCAGACGGTGAATACGCCATCCACAACAACCACGCGTGCTCCAACGACGAATATGACCTTGGCCGCAGACGCGGCCACCGAGGAAAGCGCCGATCGCGTGATTATGAGGACCACGAGGAAGTCGACATGGTCGCCGAGGCTACGCCGACAGGCGCGAGGATGGCAACTGCGGCGATGGCTACCGCGATAGCGGAAAAAATACCCAAGTATGGCAACACCGCACTCGCGACGACGCATGCTCTGCCATGAAGAAACTATTGGGTCCTTGCAACATACACTTTGATGTCTACGCACGCTTCTATTCTTGTAGACAGTGTTGGGCCTCCAAGTGTAGAGGTTTTTAGAACAGCAGCAAGTTTCCCTTAAGTGGATCACCCAAGGTTTATCGAACTCAAGGAGGACGAGGTCAAAGATATCCCTCTCAAGCAACCCTGCAATTAAGATACAAGAAGTCTCTTGTGTCCCCAACACACCCAATACACTTGTCAGGTGTATAGGTGTACTAGTTCAACGAAGAGATAGTGAAATACAAGTAATATGAATGATTATAAGTGGTAATTGCAATCTGAAATAAAATGGCAGCAAGCAAACATGTAGCAGGACTGATTGTAAATGGTGCTTTAATGCTTAGAAACAATGCCTAGGGATCATACTTTCACTAGTGGACACTCTCAATAATGATAACACATAAATATCTTCTCTTCACTATGCTGCCCTGAACTATGCTCCAGTTGGATAACGAACACCAATTCACCACGTAGAGCTATAGAGCACACCTTAAAGTCCGCATTCCCCATCTAGGTAACCCCTCACTGTCACCTTGAGCGCTAGATGGTTCCAGACAAACACCACAATTTCATAGAGACATCCAACTCAAATTATAACTCGTGATAAGTATTTCTGTAATCTTTAGCCTAAGATCCACACACGGTGCGCACACTGTCAACTTCACACACGTGGGACAAGGTGTCTCCAGAGATCACATTAATAAAAGCACTTGAGTAGCATAATAGATGAAGAGTAACATCTACTTATTCAACTAGATTACAAAGCTCATGATCACATAAAGATCACACCATGGAGAGAGAGATGAACACATAGCTACCGGTAATGCCCTTAGCCTCGGGGCAGAAATACTCCCTCCTCGTCATGGGATTCAGCAACGGCGATGCAGATGGTGGTGAAGTCGATGGAGATGGCTCTGGGGGAAATTCCTCGTCCCGGCAGGGTGCCGGAACAGAGACTTCTGTCCCCCGAATCTCGTCTTCGGTGGCGGCGGCGCTGCAGAACTTTTCATGGAATTCTGATCTAATATTTAGGGTTTCCGTCTTGGGGGGTTTATATAGGCGAATGGGCAAGGTCAGTGGACGCCCGAGGGGTTCACACCATAGCCAGGCGCGGCCAGGGGGACCCGCGCCCAGGGGTGGTGTGGCCGCCTCGGTGCCCTCCTTCGTCTCTGCTTTGGACTTTGTCTTGTGCTGAAAAAATAGGAACTTCATCTTTTGTTTCCTGCAATTCCGAGATTATTTCTTTACTAGTTTTTCTGAAACCAAAAACAACAGAAAACAGGAAACTGGCTCTGCGGCACTTGTTAATATGTTAGTTCCAGAAAATTCATAAAAATGGCACAATGTGTAGACAAAACATAAGATTGTTGGTGCAAAACAAGCATGGAGCATCAAAAATTATAGATACGTTTGCAACATATCAGCATCCCCAAGCTTAACTCCTGTTCGTCCTCGAGTAGGTAAGTGATAAAAAGAATAATTTTTGAGGTGACATGCACCATCAAAATCTTGATCAAGGTATTGCAAAGCATTGATAGCTGGAATCAAAGTACTCTAAACATAAGCATGAAAGATATATTTCTAACAATAAGACATAACAACTATGTTGCAACATGAAAGTCTACACAAACAAAAGATAATGAATAATGCTTTGAAAGACATATGTTTGTTTCACATATAGAAAACATAGCAAGAGTGGTATTCAGCTTGTCCTTCATGGAATAGCAAAACATAAATGCATAGGACACCTTCAAAGTTCATAAGGGTGACTAGATACAAATAATTTAAGAACAGGCAATACCATAATTATGAATCAATCAACAAGTTTTGGGATAATGCACATTGAACTCAAAATGACAACTATGCTCTCTTAACTGGTGCATAAAGATAGAAGATGAAGACTCAACATAAAAGTAAAAAATAAGGGCCCTTTGCAGAGGGAAGTAGGGATTAAATGGTTTTATAAAGCTTCCAAAAATTATGGTAGTTATTAGCTTTGAGCTCTCATTGCCCCTATCATAAGCATCTTGAAGTGATTAAGGTTAAAGTGGGGGTAAATATGAGTTATATGCTTGACAAATCACAAATTGAAAATCTCATGCCCCTTGAGTACGAGTACCGAGACCTCATGCTACTCAACTTTGGTCACAAGCAAGTTCTTGTCATTGTAAGTATATGTGTATCATAGAGAACCGCCAACGGGGTACCCCTTGCCCCATGACACAGGAGCTATCCCATATCAAAATGACAAGGCAACAGACAATGAGCATCTCAGCGATCTTTTTATTTGCTATTTGCATAGTTTTTTTTATTGAGGATGCTTCACAGAATGCCACTATGGTTTTGCTGCAAGTTTTCACCATGATTAGGCATGGCTTAGGCTAGCCGCCTAGGCGTTTCTATAACACATATACATACTCCATGAACTTACAAGTTCCCATCTTATTTCACACCGACGACATCTATAAACAAAAGAATATGATATCAACTAAATAGAATAAGTGCAATGTTGAAAGTGTGCCCCATGATAGCATGGTTTTGCTAATTCAAAACTTATAATTTGCAAGCATATAAGCATATAAGACAGTCACAATGGTTCAGGTTTATTAAGTGCAAGAAATAAAATGTGCCTTCGAGTTCGTCAGAGCTTTATTCACTAATTTTCACATAACAAAAATTTAATTTGGAAGATATATAAAAACATGAATATACTTGGAATGGTGTAACACACCATACATAGGAATTTATAGTGGACACTTTGGAATAACTTGGTTTCTTGGGAGTTGGATGCACGAGTAGAGCTCATACTCGGTATAGGTGGAGGCTAGCAAAAGACTGGGAGCGACCAACTAAGAGAACAATAATGGCCATAATCATGCAGAGCGACAAAATATTATTAATCAAAACATAAAGTGATATCACAAGTCAAAAAATAAATGATCATAGAGGCTAAGGTGACTGGTTCATGGCCATAACATGGTGTAAGCATGTGCCAAGTCAACCCAAATAAAGCATCAAAGGAGATTACCACAATATTATGCTATTGTATGCTAAAACAACGCATGATTCTTTCATGGCACATTAAGCAATCTCAATTGTTTGAAACAAATCATGCTACAACAATAATCTGTAAGCATATGGTCAAAGCAACATCTAACATGACATGATAAAGTCCAAGTCACAGTCAAAACAAGCTTATTTTTGTACCACCATAAGCATGAAACATTTTACTCTTTTCCAACACAAATCAACTTATTTGAAACAACTCACAAACATAATAATCAATAAAGACCAGAGAGCTTGTCTCACCTAACTAAAAAGAAGAACTAAAAAGTTCTAAGCAAAAATAATAAGAAAACTAAAGCTAAACGCAGTGCTAGCAAAGGAGAACACTCACAGAACAATAAGAGTGAAAACTAGAGTGTTCTAGGCAATGAAGAACGGGGTGTGTCTTCTCTAAAAGAAGTGTGCTAGGATCCAACCAAATTATTACAGCAAACAAAGCAAAATAAAACTAAAAAACAAAAACAAAGACGCTCCAAGAACAACACATAGTGCATGAAGCAAAAAATATAGTGTCTTGAAAGAAGACCTGAGATTTTTGTTGATGAAGAAGGGGATGCCTTGGTCATCCCCAAGCTTTGACGCTTGTACCTCTTGAATATTTCTTGGGGTAACATGGGTGACATACCCAATCTTGAGCTTTTGTCCATACTTCATCTCATGACATCATTCTCTTCCTACACTTGAAAATTTCCTTCATACAAAACTTCACACAATCTTCATTAACAACATTAGTATTCAAGATAATAAGCCTTTGGGCTCAGTTTCAACTCAAGTAAATCATTTATTAAAACATAAGCTACTGACGCAACTCCTTTTAAAATCTCAAGTGATCAAAAGAACTCAAAAAATCGATTTAAGAGGCAAATGCAAATAATGACAGAAATTTGTCAAAACAGACCTACAGGCAGAGACCTATTTTTTCGAAAATATTATGTTGCTCAAATCAAAAAGTGCAAATCTAAATAAAGTTGGGTAAATACCAGGGGCATGCACACACAAAATTACAGATCAATACAACATTCTGCGATTTTCACGATTTTTTACAGCGAAGCACAGAAATCTTTTTCGGGACAACCACTTCCCCAAATCTCACCTTCTTCCTATTAGAGGATATTCTTGGCATAAGAACGAAATAAAAAGGATAAGGAGAGGTGATACATAGGTAACAAATTTCGAGACTCAAATAAACAAAAATAAACTGAAAGCAAAAATATAATGGGTTGTCTCCTAAAAGCTCTTTCTTTATAGCCATTAAGATAGGCATGATAATTTCGATGATGCTCACATAAGAAATATGAATTGAAGTGAAAGAGAGCATCAAGAAGCAGATATAAAACAAATTTAAGTCTAACCCACTTCCTATGAAAAATAATCTTGTAAATAAACAAGTCATGAAAGCAAAAAATAATAAGCATAGGAAAGCAAAACAAGTGCAACTTCAAAAATTTCAACATAAAGAGGGGAAACTTAATATTATTGAGATGCATAAAACCATGTTTCCCTCTCTCATAATAACTTTCAGTAGCATCATGAATAAAATTAACAATATAACTATCACATAAAACATTCTTATCATGAGCCACATGCATATAATAATTATTACTCTCCACATAAGCATAGCCATTCTTATTAATTGTAGTGGGAGAAAATTCAACAAAATAGCTATCATTATTATTCTCATCACCATAATCATTAAATATAGGAGGCATATTGTAATCATAATTAATTTTCTCCTCAATAGTAGGTGGACTAAAAATATCATATTCATCATTGTAATCATCATATATTGGAAGTATAGTATCATCATAAGCAATAGAATAGTTATCTTCCAAATTGTGTTAATTTGTAAACATATCATCATTGGAAGGAACATGGATGGTACTAATAGTACAACAATTATTAACATCATCATTTTCAGAATTGGTATCCAAGAGATTTGCAATATCAAAATTGGTGTGCTTTTCCCAATCATGATCACTACTATAGGTAACAGGAATAGGTTCATCATCGAGTTCAGACTCATCAACAAAAACTATAATAGGAGCAACATGCTTAGGGGAAAACACTGTTTCCTCTCTCCTTTTACTCCTTCTCTTCTTCTTCTTATTCCCCTCTTTAGGAGGGAAAGGCTTGAAAGGAATCTTCTCTATATACCCTGGTTTATTGTTAGAGACAATAGGAGAAACTTTGGAGGATTCCTCCTTTTCATTAATAAGAGCAAAACACATATTATTCCTGTCATATTTTGGTAAAATCTCATCTTTTATAATATTTTGTATGTAAGTATTTGCGTGGCATTTATCAACACGGTAAAGATGACAACCATGCAGGACGTTATTAATATCAAAAGCACTCATATCTACCAAAGAAGTTTTTCTTGATAACTCTTCACACCCCAAAAATAATGTAAGTTCATCATGTTGATTAGGAGTGATCATGTCATCACAATACAAAGTTGCAGTACTCATTGGATTAGAAAGGCTATTATCATAGCTTGAGCATTGAAAATTGAAATGACCCACTTTATGGCAGAGTTCACAAATAAAAGGATAGAGGACACAAACTTTTTCACCAAGATCATTTAGAGCCCTAACCCACGTTCTAGTTTTTTCATTCATGTGGTGGATACAATATTCTTCTTCGATTTGATTCTTTTCACAGGGTCTAAGTACTCCACAAAAATTAACATGCTTATAAGAAATAGTACTTTCAGAGGTTTGAGCATGTTTATTGCAATCATTAATAACAATTTCATTTTTCACGCAAGTGTCTTTAAAAGGTTCATGATACATGTCCCAATTTTCTTTAGGAGCATTAATATGAGAAGCAAAGGCTCTACAATAATCAACAAGAATTTGAGTATCAATACCATATTTAGCACTAAACTCTTGAAAATCAGCAGTTTCAGTGAAAAACTTAACACAAAATCATACTCATAGTTTATACCTGGTTTTTTACCTTTGTCATTATCCCAATCTTTGGTATTGCATTGAATTGTTTCAAGAATATCCCACTTAGCTTTGACCTCCTTACTTGTGAAGGATCCCTCTAAACATGTATCTAGATAGTCCTTGTAATGTCTTGAAAGCCTTGCATAAAAAATATTAATAACAATATTACTAGGGAGCTCATGAATGGTACATTTGAGCATTAGTGACTTCAATCTCCCCCATGCTTGGGAAATACTTTCTCCATCATGAGGATGAAAATTATAAATATAATTCCTATCTTTATGAATTTCATGAGGAGGATAAAATTTAGAGTAGAAGAGAGATTCAAGTTCCTTCCACTCCGAATGATGAGGATCATCTAGTAGCTCATACCACTCCCTTGCTTCGTCCTTAAGTGATAAAGAGAATAGCTTCCTCTTAACTTGGTCCATTGAAATATCTACACACTTGAACAACTCACATAATTCATGTATAAAGAGTAAATGATCACCAGGATGGACAGTTCCATCTCGAAAATAGCAGTTATTTATAACACGTTCAACAATTTTTGTAGGTATTTTAAAAGGCACACTTTCAATATCACAAGAATCATTAGAATTACCACATATGGGAGATAAAGTATCATCAGAGCAAATTTTCTCTTCTAAAGTTGGGGAACTAAAAAGGTCATTTTCATAAAAACTAGCTTCCCCAAGCTTAGACGTTTCCATAGCATTAGCAACAACGGTGTTCAAAAAATTCATACTAATAACATTGCTATTAGCATGCAAAGGAAGTTCCATAGGTTTTTTAATTTTTTTCTTCAAACACTTCAGGTCTTCACTCAGGAAAAATACTACTCCCTCCATTCCTTAATATAAGGTGTATAGTTTTTTTGCACGAATATTAGCGCACAGGCTAAAATTGCAAATTTTGATACTTGCAGACGTTAATACAGGTAGGTGATCGATGTGAGAATATAGAAAAAATAGGGAAATCTATGTATCTTATCTCTCCTGATCAGATTGACTCCTAAATTGTGTTAAAAATCCCATAATCCCATCATACACCTTATATTCTAGAATTTTTTTACAGAAAAGTATACACCTTATATCAAGGAATGGAGGGAGTATAAAGACCTTTTACCTTACCTCCCCGACAACGGCGCCAGAAAAGAGCTTGATGTCTACGCATGCTTCTATTCTTGTAGATAGTGTTAGACATCCAAGTGCAGAGGTTTGTAGAACAGCAGCAAGTTTCCCTTAAGTGGATCACCCAAGGTTTATCGAACTCGGGGAGGAATAGGTCAAATATATCCCTCTCAAGCAACCCTACAATTAAGATACAAGAAGTCTCTTGTGTCCCCAACACACCCAATACACTTGTTAGGTGTATAGGTGCACTAGTTCGGCGAAGAGATAGTGAAATACAAGTAATATGGATAATTATAATTGGTAATTGCAATCTGAAATAAAAATGGCAGCAAGCAAACATGTAGCAGGACTGATTGTAAATGGTGTTTTAATGCTTAAAAACAAGGCCTATGGATCATACTTTCACTAGTTGACACTCTCAATAATGATAACACATAAATATCTTCTCTTCACTATGCTACCCAGAACTACTCTCCGGTTGGATAACAAACACCAATTCACCTCGTAGGGCTATAAGAGCACACCTTAAAGTCCGCATTCCCCATTTAGGTAACCTCTCACTGTCACCTTGAGCACTAGATGGTTCTAGACAAACACCACAATTTTATAGAGACATCCAATTCAAATTATAACTCATGAAAGTATTTCTGTAATCTTTAGCCTAAGATCCACACACGGTGTGCACACTATCAACTTCACACACGTGGGACAAGGTGTCTCCGGAGATCATATTAATAAAATCACTTGAGTAGCATAATAGATGAAGAGTAACATCTACTTATTCAACTAGGTTACAAAGCTCATGATCACATAAAGATCACACCATGGAGAGAGAGATGAACACATAGCTACCGGTAGAGCCCTTAGCCTCGGGGGAGAACTACTCCCTCCTCATCATGGGAGTCAGCAACGGTGATGGAGATGGTGGTGGAGTCGATGGAGATGGCTCCGGGGGCAATTCCCCGTCCCAGCAGGGTGCCGGAACAACGACTTCTGTCCCCCTAATCTCATCTTCGGTGGCGGTGGCGCTACGTAACTTTTTGTGGAATTCTGATATGATATTTAGGGTTTCTGTCTCGGGGGGTTTATATAGGCGAAGGGGCAAGGTCGGTGGACGCCCGAGGGGCCCACACCCTAGCCAGGTGCGGCCAGGGGGACTCGTGCCCAAGGGTGGTGTGGCCGCCTCGGTTCCCTCCTCCGTCTCTGCTTTGGACTTCGTCTTATGTCGGAAAAAATAGGAACTTCGGTTTTTGTTTCATCCAATTTCGAGAATATTTATTTACTAGTTTTTCTAAAACCAAAAACAACAGAAAATAGGAAACTGGCTCTATGACACTTGTTAATATGTTAGTTCTAGAAAATTCATAAAATTGCCGCAAAGTGTAGACAAAACATAAGATAGTTTGTGCAAAACAAGCATGGAGTATCAAAAATTATAAATATGTTTGCAATGTATCACACTTCTACAGCGACAACAAGCTAGGACTGCAAGAAGAAATCCTGTCACCTACTCAAGTATTATTGAGAGTGCCAGAAACTCCACGACGGGTACGCCCAACTACAGCGTGACATGGTAGACCAAGGGTATGTCACCGCCCCAGGACTCATCGTATATGGCACTCTGCCACCACCACCACCTGGAGGACCTACGCAGCCTGTGGCTGCGCCAACACAAAATAACAAGGTAGAATAGTACCCACGCCCGTTGGGAAGTATGGGCATGATCCAGAAGAGGCGTCCATCCAACAGGATTCAGAAGACGATCACCCACCAAATAAACTTGACCGTCACCGCCCCACCAGTCGTACCTAAGTACCTCAGTGGCTCTGAGTCTAGCATTACCTTCGACAAACCGATCACCCTCACCAAATTTCTCTCCTAGGACACTCTGCCCTGGTGCTCGAGGCACATATCGACAACTTAAATATGAGTCGAGTCTTCATGGATGGTGGTAGTGGAATCAACCTCATTTTCGCCAGCACCCTGTGTGCCATGCGGATCCCTGTCTCCAGCCTGGAAGCCTCTGACACAACCTTTCATGGCATCGTCCTAGGGAAAGGAATCTACCTCCCAGGAAAACTCTGGCTGGACGTCATCTTCGGCAGCCCCAAGAACTTCACGTGCAAATGTCTCGAGTTTGAGGTGGTCGACTAGCCATCGCAGTATCACGCCATCCTCAGACGGATGGCATTCACAATGTTCCTGGCGATAGCGCACTATGCGTACCTCCTGTTAAAGATGTCAGGGCAAAACATCGTCATCACCATCCTAGGAAGCTTCACTAAGTCTGACAAGTGCGATAGGAAATTCAACAAAATCTCCCAGTCTTTAGGCATGCATGAGACACCACCCTTCCCCCGGTGACCAAGCAGAACGCACCTGAGCAATCATTCGACTCCACGATCAACACCAAGGAGATCCATGTTCACCCTACGGACTCTACCAAGACGGCCCTCATCGCCAACAACTTGAGTTCCGCATAGGAACTCACACTCAACGAATTCCTACTTGATCATATCTATGGTGATACCTACTTGGTTCAACAAAACTACTCCTTGATACTCTATGCTCACTAACTTTCTCATGATTCCTAATTATCAGCTTATCTCTTAAGTCTAGATGTTTATTCTGGTTAACCCATAAATGAGTTAACTCCTCCAACATTGAATGGTTTAATCTCAACTAAGACTCTCATTCTAGTGATAATGGCACATTCAATCATGTTTCGTTCCTCTCTTCTTAGTAATATCCTTCAAGACTTTGAAAGGACAATATAATAGATCTAGAGTTGAAAGGTCAAGATTTGATCACCCATCATTGATTATCATCAGATTCTAGAACAAGATTTAGTAGGGATGACAATGATTAGTATGACAAGAATGATATATGGTAAAGAGTCTTGACTTGACTTTTCCTGCCTACTCAATATAAACTAAGGATTTAGGGTTTTAAAAGTTACCATGATGCTCATGGTAGAAATAGACAAGAACAAGATAGATCAAGATTTTTTTATTGAATTCCTTTTACTTGAATTATATACTTAACTTGGTATTCATGAGTTATTGTAAATAATATGCGGTGACCCAGCATACCACTGCATGTGTAGTACACTATAGTCGTTGACATGACATCCACAGAACACCGTTCCGTAAATATCACATCCCTCAGGGTGGTACAACAGAAACATTGCGGGTCCATATTACAAATGTACACACATTATTATTATTACAATACCGGAAGTTCAAGACTTCCAAAAGATCCAACTTACAAACCAAAATATAAAGTGTTCAACGGAAATTTCAAAGTAGCAACTCCGACTAGGAGTTGAGCTCAGCAGCTTATTCTATAGAGTTCATGCTGCTCGACTCCGTTAGTTACTACTAACTAGGTACTTAGTTAGACTCGTTCTCATCGACACTATAGCGTATCTCGTAATCCACTCCTTTCAACTCCTCCGGACAGACCAGGTTCCACGTAGAACACATCTTCTTGACATTCGGCTGCATACATTGGCACGTCTTCGGGATCCTCAGAGTCTAAGCAAGGGATCAAAGGAAAGAATGAGTAACAGTGTTACCCAACAAGTTCATTATATGCAAGGTGGGTAGTTTGATGCTCTAACTACCACCTCGGATTATAAATCCTTGGCACTATGCAGTTTTTGTAAATCTTTCTTCAAAGATTGATTTTATTCTGAAAAGAAAACTATGACAGTCAGCCTTCACAAGTTGACCAGAAATTTCATGGAGTTCCTTTCCTGCCGTGTTCGTAGCTCCTTCCTGGAACAGGGAGTAACAAGTTATAGTTCTTACACTCTGCAGAGGTGCGTTACTTTACCCATGAGAGATCAACTCCTTGTTGCACAACCGGGCGTACTTTCCCGTCCACAATTCCATGATGTGGGGCCTAGTAGTTCTTATTTGATTCATGGTCAAGATTATGATAAGATACAGCTACTGTTTAGTGCTGTTAGCTTGGAAATTAACATGTGGTTTGAGATCATGATCTCAAATAGTGAAGTGTATCATAGGAATATCCTAGTTATGATTCCTGTGTTAACAGGAAAATGATTAGTTAGTTGATTGTCTGAATCTATGATGATTTACTGTCTTTGCTGATTCATATTGGATTGTTCTTGTGACACCATCATGTATGGCACACAAGTTTGATTCTAAACCATGGATTTGGTTAGTTTATGCTTAAGACAATCTTGGCTTTGAAAGATAAATATAGATGCTCTTATCTGAATTCCCTAAGACCAGTGATGTTGGTATGAGGCTTAGGGATTCAAATCTTATCTAATTGGTTCATCTAGATAGTCCTGGTAGTGGTACCAGCTATTCTTTATTGAATTAAAGCTTGGAAAAAATTGATAGTGAGTTTGATCAATCTATGGATCCAAAGATTTGTTTCTAAGGTGCTACCCTTCCTTTAGGGATGTGCCTAGAAATAGATCATAGGTATATGTATGATTGAATTGTAAAATATAGTTTGACAACCAGAGCAAGGATGTTGCTCTGAGCTCTGGTTGTATCTTGGTACTTTGTTGTTTGCCTTTAGAGTTTTAGAAATCCCTATGATGGATTCACCCCTCTTGGGGTGCTCTCTGAGGGTTTGTTTTATAAAACAACACATGTTCCTCTCTGAATATGATGATTAGATCATGTGAAGGTTTTATGAAACTCACCACACAATCTGATGGTGGTGTAGTAAGTTGATGATGATGATCTTGATCTGGTTTTGCTGGACTACTTTGCTTGCTCTTGAGCTAGCCTTCTCTTCCTAGCTCCTAGGCTTGATCTTGTTGTCCACCTGATCCATCCCCCTCCTTATGTCACCATCTTGGTGATGTTTGGTTGATCCTTAGTTGGTGTGGTTGTTGGCTGTGGTGCTTCGTTTAGCTGATGTGTACACTGGCTGTTCTTGTGTGCTGTGTAGTGGGGTGATGCACTAGTGCCTCCCACGGCTATGCTGTGGTTTTGTGAGATTGGGTTGCTCTGTGAGCTTGACAACACACCATATGCATGCTGGTGTGTGTCCTGCCTGTGTGCTTGCTATGCACCTGTGGATATGTTCAGAATTTTTGAACTTACTCTTACTAGGTTACTTTCACCTAGCTGGTGAATTTGTCCCTCAAAGCTGTCATCTGACTTATGGCTTTGAATTTATGAAAGATGGAATCTTTCATATTGGTGAAACTTGCCCCTTTTATAACATTTATCAATGATGAATTTGTCAAGTGCATTTCACTGACATATCTGAGAGAAATAATACTAACACTAATCTTTTATTTCTCTTTATATTTTCTATTTGTTTTGCAGGTACATATATAAAGATGAAGATTTAGTCTAGGTTTAGTTATAGAGTAGTTATAAAATGTTCCAATGTAATTTTCTTATTCTTCTATAATTTTCTTTTATTATTGTGTAATTTTCATTTTCTTCAATTGTAATAAAGATTATATTATTATTATTAAAGAATATTCTTATTCTTTATTCTTTTGTAACTTGTGAAGTTTGAGAATGGCTTCAGTATGTTACATTCTTTGTAACTTGTTTATATATTGCTAATATGAAATAAATTTCATATTTATTATTGTTTTTCTTTGGATAGAATTTAAGTTATAATACTTATCTCTTAATTAATTTAAGATTCAAAACTTATATCTAAATCATTTGAATTATAATTCAAACACTCAAGTTTAAAAATTCAAATTCATTTTAAAACACATAACTCCTTAAAGATCATCTCAAAGTTCATAACAATCTTCCTTTAAGACTAAACCTAATCTCAAAGTAAGAAAGAAACATTGATCACTTAAAATTTTAATTTGGCGAAAATTTTACCCACATTTTCACAAATATATGCATGCAAGATTCCATATTCCTAAATCTACCCTTCATTAGTTCCTAAATGCTGGGATGTTACAGACTTCCCCCCTTAAATTAAACTTCGTCCCGAAGTTTGTGGAGATGTACCTGAATAGTTCTGGATAGGCTTTTCTTAAATCTTCTTCTTTCTCCCATGTGGCTTCCCTTTCAGGGTGATGTTCCCACTGTACCTTGCAATATTTGATTGCTCTATTCCTTAATCTCTTCCAGTTTTCTTCCAGAATCTTATAAGGTTTTTCAATATAGGTCAGGTCTGCTTGTAGTTCTATCTCTTGATGTGTGATTGCATCATCTGGAACTTTCAAACATTTGCGAAGTTGTGACACATGGAAAACATTATGCACTTGAGCCAATCTTGATGGTAACTCTAAAGCATAAGCTATAGTTCTGTTTTGACTTAGTATCTTGAATGGTCCGATATATCTTGGACTCAATTTTCCTTTAACTTCGAACCTTTTCACTCCTTTCATTGGACTTACTTTCAAATAGACCATATCTCCCACTTCCGGATGCCATGATCTTCGACTTTGATCCGCATAACTTTTCTGCCTGCTCTTGGATATTTTCAGTCTATCCCTGATCTTATCAATGATGTCTTGTCTTTCCTTGATATAATCTGGCGCAAATTCTTTGCTGCTTCCAGGTTCATACCAACATATTGGAGATCTACACTTCCTTCCATATAGAACCTGATATGGAGCTGCCTTCAGACTACTCGAATAACTATTGTTATAAGAAAATTCTGCCAATGGTAGGTGATCTTCCCATGTTCCTCCAAAATCTAATGCACAAGCCCTTAGCATGTCTTCTAGGACTTGATTTGTTCTTTCAGTTTGACCTCTTGTCTCAGGATGATATGCCGTGCTGAAATCTAACTTTGAACCAAGTGCTTCATGCAATTGCTTCCAAAATGCTGAAGTAAACACTGATCCCCTATCAGTTATGATCTTTTTGGGTACTCCATGCTTACTTACTGAAAGAGCATTTTCCTATCCCTCTGATTTTGATGTTTGATAACAACACACTTATCGGTTTAACTGTGTGCTAAGTTTATCACAGGATTAATAAGTGGTGGCACAAATAACGGCATATCAATTCCCCTTGCAAAAACCTCTATGTCAACCGGTAGTACCGGAACTACGACCTTCCCCTCAAAAGGAAGGAACTACGGAAAACAAATCCTTGTGTCTCCGCGTCCACTTTTCGGTTACTTCTATCTTTTTACCGCACCTTACTTTCTCGTTACTACTTTGTGTTGTGGTAGCTCTTGCATAATTGTCATATGGGTAAATTCACCATAGTTGCATTATCTAGAGAATTTACCTTATTGTCAATCTTTAATTTGAAAAAGAAGAAAATTTGAAGTAGCACCTATTCACCCCCCCCCTCTAGGTGCCCATACGATCCTTTCAATTGGTATCAGAGCCTCGGCTCTTTATTTGGACTTTACCGCCTAAGAGAATATGTGTCACATCCCAAGATTTTCCAAATCTTGTAATGTGAAAATTAAATGAATAAAATAAAGCTTTGTTGATTTTCAGGGCCAGAAGAAACTTTCTGAATCCAATTGGAAACCTTCCAACCAATTTGGATCAAATAAAATCCTAAAGGGATTTAAAAAGTTTAATAAACAATAAACTTCAAAATATTTAAAATTATTATTTTGGATCTTTTAATAAAAGGATTTGGTTTTCAAAAGAAAAGGGATTTATAAATAAAGATTATTTTATAGAGCCAAATTAAACCTTGGCCAAACTTTTGAATTAAAATGGTTTGCTTTGATTAAAAGAGTAAAGGTTTATTTAAATAAAATAATAAGGATTTAATATCCAATTTTATTTAAGTAAAGGCTTTTCCCATTTTAAATAAACACCAAAACTTATTTATTTTATTTTATTTTATTTTAAATAAGTTTTCCAAGTATTTTATATTCTCAAATAAAACCTACTGAAGTGTTTTGGTTTTATTTTAGATTTCAAAATAAAGTTTTTAATAAAACAAAACCTATTTGATTTAATAACTAAGGCCCATTTTATTTAATTATTAATGGACCCTAAAATAAAAGGTGATTTTACTTTAAACAAGTTTTCCAAATATCTTTTATTTTCAAATAAAACCTACTGATTTGGTTTTGAAAATATTTGGATTTCAAATGGAGTTTTAAAATAAATAAAAACCCATTTGATTTATTAACTAGTGTCCATTTTATTTAATTGTAAATGGACTCTAAAATAAAAATATTATTTTATTAATTGGACTTTGGTTTTGTGTGGTTAAAACAGAACTAACACACTACAAAGTTTAGTGATTATTTGAATTGTTTGAATGTTTGAATAGTTGATTAAAATCAAAACAGAAAATTGATTTGGAAAAAAGAAAAAGGTTTCAGACAGAAAAAAAGAGAGCAAAACGACCCAGCCCAGCTAAAGCCCATCCCAGCCCAGCAGCCCACCTCCCTCCCCAGCGAACCGTTATTTTCCTCACTCAGGAACTTAACCGCTAAGTCGCTGACGACTGGACCCCACACTCGCGCTCTCTCTCTCTCGCAGACAGCCAGGACCCACCCCTCCTGTTCATCGTCCTCACCCGCAGCGACCAGTTCATCCCCGTTTCTGGCTTTGATTTCGCGGCTTGAATTCGTCTTAACGCGGCCACCATTACTCGCAGTGACCATGCCCCTTTAAACGCCAATGACTCTCCTCCATTTCCCCTCTGTCTCCTCCCCCAATTGCGCCTCCAGGCCGCCCCAATTCCTCCCCGAGCACCCCTGTCTCCGACGACCCTCCTTGCCGATTCCGGCCAGTACTCGCCACCCCTCGCCTCCTTGACCACACTCGCATACTCCCCGAGCCCTGGCGCACCTTTTCGCATCGCCAGCTCACCCGCGCGAGCTCTGCAAGCTCGACAGCGTCACCCCGAGCCAGCGCTGTCGTCTGTCTTCAACTGCGGCGACGTCTCCCCGGTAAACCAGACCTCCCCTCTCTTCCCCGTGGACACGATGATGATCGCCATGCTCTTACGAACCTAACAGTGTCTTCCTTTTGTCCTAGGGTGCCCCTATCCTCGCCCTCGACGACCTCCAGAGCCGCCCGAGGCCCAGCTCATCTCCGGCGAGCAATCAAGCCCGCTCCAGTGCGCCCCTCGACAAGACGACATCACCTTGAGATTCCCCAGGCCTCTGCGAACGCTGTGAGTACCTCCCCAGCCACCCTTGCTTCCTGTATCACTGGCGCCGCCACCATCTGGCCGCTCCGCCGCCAGCCACCGCCGCAGCGCCGCTCGTTTAGGGTCGAGCTCGCAGCAGCCGTCCGATCTCGATCTGGTGGATAGGATAGAAAGTAAGCGAATGGGTACACACGCTTCTGAGCCGCATGATTCAACTTGATCCAACGCGCCAGAATGTCCAATCCGAGCGAAGCGATACCGACGAATGGGAATAGGACGCGTGGCACCAAACGATTTAAAATAGAATTTGAAATCAGACTTAGATGCCATTTTGAAACCCTTGTAACTTTTAAACCACACGTCCAAATTTTGCAAACTTTATATCAATGGAATTATTGGAGCAAGCCCTAGCCAACCATGCCTTTTGTTTAGTAAAAAGCCTCTGGAAAAATGGTTGTTTTTGCAGAAACATTTGTATGCTTGTTTAGATTATAAAAATTATTCAAAAATGAATTTGGGGATAAAATCTTTTACAAATGGTGTGATTTGAACCTACTGACCATAGGAAACACTTTGTGGATTCAAAAATGTATTTGGTGAAACAAAATAATGATTCTTTGATTTAAAACCATTTCTAGTCAAATAGAAATGTGGTTTATTTATTGAAAATGATTTTGAAGGAAAACCTTTGGGAAATGTTTTGTTTTAAACTCTCTAACCCTAAACACCAAGTTTTATAGTTTGAAAACATATTTGGTGAACCCTATAGATTAATGCCTTAGTAAAAATATTTCTACACCACATAAAATGATACTTTGTTTTGAAAATGGTTTAGGAAATGAAAACCTTTTGCAAATGACTTTGCCACTTTACAAAATGACCATTAGGTGTTTTCAAATGTTTATGTCCCATTAGGAACCACTTGTCCAAATAAAACAAACCTTGGCATGCTTGCATGCATTATCTTAGTTTTATGATTTTATGTGATGTTTTGCTTGATTGGTAGATTGAGATTGTGCCTTGCTTGATTGATTTGTAGTGACTTGAAGAGTGTGATTGTTGCAAGGACAAGGAGTGAACCTATACTCTACCAAAAAGGCAAGTGATGCTTCATACTTTTTGTCCCATTACTTTCACTATGCATTAGTGATTTTCTCTAAGTAAAACTTGCATGGATTTTTTGCTAAGTATAAACCTTGCTATAGGAAAACCTAGTAGATGAACCTTAGTAGAATTTTTCCTAAGTCAAGATACCTACTACTATCATGCTTAGCTTAGCTAATAGAAAACAAGGGTGGAAATATATTCACACTATGGAAAAATTTCTAAGTCTGAGGACTTGTGTTTTTGTTTAATAAAACAACTAAGTTAATGAAACACCCGGGTGGAATGGTAATTGCTTGGTGGATTTTGGTTGAGTGGTTCACAAGGCCCATGTCTATGGTTTACCTTGTGTATCTCACTTGTGGATGGCCACCCAGGAACAAAGAGATTTGAGATGTCAAATGTTGAGAAGCTTCAAGTGCAACCACTTGGCATTATGGGCTCTGCCTGGATCACATAGGTTGCAAGAACTTAGCCATATGGACAGTTGGTGGTAGAGTTTGATAGGTTGGAACGCGTCCATTTTGGTCTAAGGGAAGGCTTCTGAAAGATCTTGTCTTGGGAAACCAAGTCTTGTGGGGAAAGTGCACCACCTCTGCAGAGTGTAAAATCTAAGTACTTAGCCATGTCCCTGGTAAAGGACAATTTGAGCATCAAGACATGGAAGAAAACAAGAATCTCATCATTCAAATTTCTAAGTTAAAAACTTGTGGTTTGAACAAGGGTTAAAGGATCTTCAATCTTTGATTGAGAAAAATGTTTTTGTCAAGCTAAAACTTAGTGTTTTCAAAATGATAAGGAAAATCTATTTTGAGCAATGCAAGCCTCAACTCCACTTAGCCAAATGCATGTAGAGGATAGACTCCACTATACTACCATAATATCACTTGCCAATACAATTCAAATGTATTGACCCTTGTGGCTGTAACTTGTTATGTTGCAGGTTTGATTGATTTAGTGAAGTGTGTGTTGATTAGGATTACAAAGTCTACAACCAACATGTCTGCCTGTGGCACTTTGAAGATGAAGGACCCCATGCTTATAGTTATTCCGCTGCAATGTATTGTAATAGCCAAATGAGCTATGTAAAGATGTAATAAAATTATGTTATTCCTGGTTATAAAGTTATATTATGACCTTTGTTTCTTGATATTACATCTAAACTGTGGATGCTAGCTATTGATCCAGGGACTAGCATTGTAAACACAGGGGACACCACCTTATGTTAATAAAGGTTGGGACACTCCCTCTACAATATGGGTAGCCAAGAAGGGGATGGTGGTAGTGAGTCGACCCCGGTGACCATGGAAGATCTCAGAAACTTGGAAACAAGATTGAGATCTTCCTTGGTCAACGAAGTCAAGAAGATGCTTGAGAAACTTCTTAAAGACAAAGATGGCTCATCACCCCCATCTCCTCAAGAGGATCTACCATCCATTGTACCTAAAGGGAATACTCCGGTATCCCCCGAGGGTATGGTGGTAGGGGACAAACTAGACAACGCTAATTCCTCCACACGACTCGATGGGGGGAAGGGTGAGCACCGTGATTCTTGGTACTCTCATGATCCTCCCATCCCTCACCATCATGTGTACAATAGAGGTGATCCACCTAAGCTAGAAGAGTCTGCTACTTTTGCTCAATGGCAATCACTAATGAGAACTCATATGCGCAGCTCTTGCATTGAACTATGGAACATCATCGAGCATGGACTCTTTATTGGGGATCCAAACGACCTGACAAGAAGAGAGATTTTCAATAGTCAACTCAATGCCACTGCTTTGCATATGATTCAACAAGGATTGGGAACAAAGGATTACCCACACATTGAGCATTTTAGCATTGCCAAGGAAGCTTGGGATGCTCTCACTGTGCTGTTTGTTGGCAATGAGAGTATGAGGAGGAATCGATATGATGCTCTAAGAAATGAAGCCGAAGGCTTCTACATGAAAGAAGGTGAAGATCATGAAGACATGTACCGAAGGCTCAAGACCACCGCCACCGCCTTTAGAAATGTGGGTGCCTCACATGTGGATGATGCATGGATAAAAAGAAAGTATGTGAGTGCACTCATGCCTTTTGAGCCCACCGACTTGAAGAGTCTACAAGGAAGACACAACTACCATATCATGACCTCAAATGAAGTTATGCAAGAGATGGCCGCTTTCAAGGTTGCCGCCAAGAATGCCAAAGATGCCCGTGATCGTGCCATTGGTATGAGTAATATTGTCAATGTTGCTTTGAAGGCCAAAGTTGTGGACCATGGGGATGAAGATGATAGTGATGAAGGGCCTTCCATGGACCATCCCGATGAAGTGAAGATTGCTCATGGTCAATATATGGCTTTCTATGCAAAGAACTTTTGGAAGAACCCTGCCAAGGCCAAGATGGAAATGGAACGGAGAAGCAATCCAAATGGGAAAAGAGAGAATACCACAAGATTGAGAACTTGCTTCAATTGTGGTGACCGCTACCACTTTGTGGCTAGTTCCCCTATGAGAAGAGAGAAGATCATGGTGGAAAGCTTGTGTTGAAGAAGACTCTCAAGGGACCGTACAAGAAACCTTTCATCAAAAAGAATCCCATCAACAAGAAGTCGGGAGAAATTGTCTTGATCACTCATGAAGAGTACTCCTCCGACAATGAAGATGATGAAGATGACGAAGAGGAAACTTCTCATGGTGTGGTTGCTCTTGCCACCACATCTACTCTGACATTCTCACTCTTCGATTCTCCAAATGAGAACTCCTCCACCAAGAACGCCACTTGCCTTATGGCAAGAGGAACGGAGCTATCTTCATCATCCCGCTCTACTCACTTAGATAATGATGAAATTGATGATGAGATGTCTCTTGATGTTAAAAAGGAATTAATTGCCTTTGATGAGTTTATGACTAACCTAGAAGGTGATGCTAAGCTACATTTTGGAAACATCTTAGATCAACTATCACATACTCAAGAGCTTCTAGATGTAAAATGTAAACTTGGGCATGAACATATGATTGAGCTAGAGGCCCTAAACAATGCTCTAGAAGAAGAACAAGAAACTAGGTTGTCACTTGAATTAAAACTTGAAGGGCTTGATGAGGCCAATGACATTATTGTTAACAAACTCATCAAAGAGCGTGATCATGCTATTGCTAAATACAAAAGAGCTAAAAAGGACAAGATTGAGTTTGGTGTGGTTCATGAAAAACTTGCCGAGGACTTTAGCTTGCTTAACAAGGCCCACAAGGCCTTGGAGAGTGAACTCTTGTCACTCACAAAGTCCCATGAAATGCTTCAAACTCAATTGGCCAATATTCCTTCACCTAGTAAATTCATTCCATCTAGTAGCACAACTATTCTTGAAGAGAATGCTAGGTTGAAGGGGGAGCTTTCTAAGGCCACATTTCCACAAGGCAACAAGTATATTGATGATCTTTTGAGCAAGCAAAGGCGTAGTGGTGATAAAGGGGGCATTGGTTTTGTCTCCAAAATAAAGAAGAAGAACAACAAGAAGAATAAGGACAAGCCCGCACAAGAGACCAACAAGACCATTGTGGAGAGTAAGACCGCAAATGGTAAAAATATGTCTCATGATGATTTTGCGGGAAGTGCTAACCCTCACTATGTTCTAATGCGTGATTATTATGGTGATGTGTATGCACAATATGTTGGCCCTTATGATGGTTATATTGCTTGGTCTATTTGGGTTCCCAAGACCCTTGTTGCTAACAAAAGAGGACCCATTGAAAAATGGGTACCTAAAAACTAGCTTGATCTTTTGTAGACGTATGCTTCCGGAGGGTCAAAATGGGTGATCGATAGTGGTTGCACAAGTCATATGACCGGAAGCTCGTCTATTGTCAAGGACTTGGTGCCAAATGAAGATCAAATCACCGTCACATATGCTGACAAGTCAAAGTCTAAGGTAATGGGTTTCGGCAAGGTAGTGGTGGCTCACGACATTACACTCGTGAACGTCATGCTTGTTGAAACCCTTGGATACAATTTACTTTCAGTCCGTGCTCTGGGAAAGATGGGCTTTGCCGTCTTTATTGATGATGATATTGTGGTCCTCATGTGGAGCAAGTCTCTCAAGGTCGCTTTCGTTGGGTACGTCGAAAATGACTTGTATGTGGTGGACTTTTCGGGGCAAGCCACTGCAGGTCCGATGTGCTTATACGGAAAGGCCGATGTTGGTTGGCTATGGCACCGCCGACTAGCCCATGTCAATATGAGAACTTTGCAAAGTCTCCATAAAGAGGGCCATATTGTGGGACTAAAAGAAAATGTTTCCTTTGCCAAAGATCGTGTTTGCAGGGCATGTGTTCTAGGGAAGATGCATGACGCTCCACACAAGCCCACGAACCAAATCAAGTCTAACAAGATATTGGAACTCCTTCATGTGGACCTATTTGGTCCTCCATCTCATGCAAGTCTTGGAGGGAAGAAATATTGTTTGGTGATTGTTGACGACTTTTCAAGATACTCTTGGGTTTATTTCTTCAAGTTGAAGAGTGAAACTCAAAGGACTTTTATCGACTTCATCAACTTGGTTCAACGGCAACACAATGTTCCCGTATTCATTATAAGAAGTGACAACGGCACCGAGTTCAAGAACTACACCTTGAATGATTTACTTAGTGATGAGGGGATTAAACATCAGTATTCCGCTGCATACACCCCTCAACAAAATGGTGTGGCCGAAAGGAAGAATCGGACTCTTATTGAGATGGTTAGGACCATGTTGGCAGACTTTAAATCTCCATACAACTTTTGGGCCGAAGCCGTCTCCACCGCTTGTCATGCTTCAAACCGACTCTACCTTCGCAAGAAAATCAACAAAACTCCATATGAGATACTTACCGATAACAAGCCCAACATATCTTATTTCCGGGTGTTTGGTTGTAAGTGTTTCTATCTCATCAAAGGTGTTCGTTTGTCTAAATTCGAGTCTAAAGCTTTAGAGGGTATTTTTGTTGGCTATGGTCTCGAATCTCACACTTATAGAATCTATGACAAGCTCTCCGGAGCCGTCATAGAATCTTGTAGTGTGACCTTCGAAGAATATGATGGTACCCAAGGGGGGCGTGTTGATGCTTGTGATGCAGATGATGAAATGCCTCAGGATGCCATAGGAAGAATGGGTGTGGGTTATATCCGCCCTGTTGAGGAACCCCTTATGGCGGATCGAGAAGAACTATGCTCCACTCGAGTGGAGCCATCATCTTCACAACCTCAACATGCTCCATCTACCGAAGAGGACATTGACTCAAGCCAAAGACAAGTTCTGGACCCTCAACATAGTGATCAATGTGTGAACTCTAGTCAAAGGGTGCTTGGTCCATTCGATGGGTTGTCAAGTGGTGCCAAGTCAATTTGTCAAGGAAGATCCATCCAAACTGTTTTGAGACAAGCTCAAATTGATGCTAGAAGAGCACTTGATCAAGACCAAGGTCAATCCTTGCCTCCCAATGTAGAGGATGAATCCAATGATGATCAAGGTAAAGTTGATGGTCAAGACGAGGATCAAAATGATGAAGAGGGTCCTCCAAGAAACAATGAGGAGATCCACGCTCGTCGCGAAGCTCAAAAGGAAAGAATGTTGGAATTAAGAGACCACTCCCTCCAAAATGTTGTTGGAGATCTAAGGAAAGGAATTTCCACAAGAGCACAATTGAAGAGGTTCAGTGAACACCAAGCACACATATCCATGTTGAAAGAAAGTGTGGGAAGCTCTTGAAGATTTGGATTGGTTAGAAGCTATGCACAAAGAGCTCAACAACTTTGAGAGAAACAAAGTGTGGAAGTTAGTTCAGAAGCCAAAGGATTGCCGCAATGTTATTGGAACAAAGTGGATATTCAAGAACAAGCAAGATGAGCATGGAATTATAGTAAGGAAAAAGGCTAGATTGGTTGCACAAGGGTATTCTCAAATTGAAGGCATTGATTATGGAGAGACTTATACACCCGTGGCTCGCCTTGAGTCCATCCGTATCCTTCTTGCTTATGCGGCACATCATAACTTTAAGTTGCAACAAATGGATGTAGAAAGTGCATTCCTTTATGGTCCTTTAAATGAATTGGTATATGTTAAGCAACCCCCGGGATTTGAGGACCCCAACTTCCCAAGCCATGTCTACAAACTTGATAAGGCGCTCTATGGGCTCAAGGAAGCCCCACGCACGTGGTATGAGCACCTTAGAGAGTTATTGTTTGACTGTGGCTTTGAGGTTGGGAAAATCGATCCCACTCTTTTTACTAAGAGGGTCAATGGGGAGCTTTTTGTATGTCAACTATATGTTGATGATATTATCTTTGCCTCATCTAACAAAGCTTTTAATGATGAATTCTCAAAGCTTATGACTAGTAGGTTCCGGATGTCTTTGATGGGGGAGTTGAAAGTATTTCTTGGCTTTGAGATCAAGCAAGTTAGAGGAGGAACATTCTTCAACCAAGCCAAGTATACTCAAGATATGCTCAAAAGATTCAAAATGCAAGATTTGAATGGAGCTCCTACTCCCATGGCTACAAAGACTCATCTAGAACAAAATCCAAATGGTAAAGATGTGGATCAAAAGGTATACCGGTCTATGATTGGTTCTTTGCTTTACCTTTGTGCATATAGACCCAATATTGTGTTGAGTGCAGGTGTGTGTGCAAGATATCAAGCGGCTCCTAAGGAAAGCCATTTAATGGCGGTCAAGAGAATCTTTCGATATTTAGTTCATACCCCATTTTATGGCCTTTGGTACCCTCAAGGCTCAACATTCGCTCTTTGTGGATACACGGATTCAGATTGGGCGGGAGACAAGGATGATAGAAAATCAACATCCGGGGCTTGCCAATTCCTTGGTAGGTCCTTGGTATGTTGGTCTTCTAAGAAGCAAAATTGTATATCTCTCTCCACCGCCGAAGCCGAGTATGTTGCTGCTGCTAGTGCTTGCACCCAATTGCTATGGATGAGGCAAACTTTAAAGGAATACGGTGTCCATTGTGACAAAGTGCCTCTTCTATGTGACAATGAAAGTGCCATCAAAATTGCATACAACCCGGTGGATCACACAAGGACAAAGCATATCGAGATTCGACATCACTTCATTAGAGATCATGTTGCTAGAGGTGATATTGATCTATCCTATGTATCAACCAAAGAACAACTTGCCGATATCTTCACGAAGCCACTTGATGAAGCAAGGTTTTGCTACTTGAGGAATGAGCTAAATATCATAGATTCAAGGAGTTTGACTTGATTATCTTGCACTCTCACCTAATACTCAACCCATATTCGGTTTAGGTGTAGGCATGGACATAGGGGTAGTGCGGTCCTAATTGATTGGACTATCCCTCCCCCCATTATGCGCAAAGTAAACAAAATCATTCCTCTTAATATCATTTTGTGATATGTGAGCTCAATGATGAGTTTCGGTAATGGACCCAAGATATATCTTCGTGGTGCCAAGCCGAGTATACTCAAATATGGTGGCCTAGGCCACCGCCCCCTCTCAATCGAGAGGTTGAAGTACTTACTCGTGTTTGTCATCTATTTGAATTGGTTTTCACTCATGATTGTCATCTATTCGAAGTGCCTTCATTGTTCTTAGAATCATGCACTCTATTTTGGTGTTTATTTGCTTCTTCCATTTTTTTGAGTGCATGTGCCTCTCAGCTCACTTGTCTTAACCCAAGCCTCCTTACTCCCTCACGAAAACCTTCTCTCTATCCGCACAAGAATCCTCCTTGATCCCTGGCTTTGGCATCAGATGGGACCGGTACTACTAGATATTCGAGCGGTACTACCGGACCTGGTAAGTTCCCAGGTCGGCTCCTGGAAGAACTGCTCCAGGAACGGTACTACCGCCCACATGTCCGGTCCTACCGGTCACCGGTACTACCGGTTATGGAACCGGTACTACCGCTTACAAGCGGTAGTACCGCTCCAACAACCGGTACTACCGGTTGACGGTTTCCAGGTATATATTGGACGCGTGGGGAGAGGCACCCCTCAGTGCCTCATTATTCCCCACGCCCTCCACTCAAACCTGCATCGCCACCGGAGATCTTGAAGCCACCGAAGCCCTGCCGCGCCCTCCTCTCTCCGGATTCTCCTTGGATTCGGCCTCTTGGCGGGCTCCCACTCCTCTCCACCGCCATGGATCCCGGTACAACCGCCCTTTCTCTCCCCGTTTGATTTCCCCATTAGATCTAGGTTTTGGCTTAGATTTGTGGAGAAATTGACTATTTGCAAGGTTGTACTGCCATATGATTCCTTGTTACCGAGTAGAATCTTCTATTTAGCAGTTTTATGCAGTCAATTTGGGCCGTTTCCATCAGATCTGACGCTTGTGTGCCGCTCAACCGGTAGTATCGGAACTTTTTCCGGTACTACCGCTTGCAAGCGGTACTACCGGTCGTCAGGTCCGGTAGTACCGGTCCACTCTGACCGCATTTTTTCTGCCTAAACTGTAGATTCTCTCGTTTGCTCCTTTTTTATTCTTGTGCCCTTACCCCCTTGCTATCCTCCCTCGTGCTTTCACAGATGCAGGTGGTTCTCGGGGTGCACGCAAGCACTCCAAGTCCAACCGTGAGATTGTTGAGGAAGAGACGGAGTCTGAGGAAGAGGTTATGCCACAGCCAAGACACCGTTCCAAGTTGCCTGCCACTCGAGGTGGTCGTGGGGGTCGTGAAGGGGTTACCAAGCACTCACCTGGGAGTGGCAGCGCCCCTCCTTCTCGCCCCCTTCCACTGGGCGTACCAAAAGTCTCAGCTCTGGGCCATCTTGGCCAAAGAAACTTTCAGACATCTTTGAGTCAGATTTTAGGGCTCTCCGGATGGACAATGCATACTCCCGCAACCGGAGCGAGGCAAGGGCAGACAGTCTCTTCTATGATGATTTCCAAGAGCGTGTGTATCATGAGGTTCTTTTGACCAACATCCAGATGGTGGTGCCTTAGCAGTGGATTGATATGGGACACATTGACAAGAACCTTGACTACTTTGCTGAAGCTAAGGAAATCTGCTCACACCTTGGCTTGTTCCCCATTATGGAGTTTTAGTATGACTATGATCCCCTCCTTATCTGCCAGTTTTATGCCACTGCACATTTCCACAATGGCCGCACTCGAAAGATTACCTGGATGACTCAAGGTGCTGTCAAGGAAGCTACACTTGCGGAGTTTGCCGCAATCTTGGGGTATGAAGACCGCGGCCGGGACGTTCCTTGTGGTTTTCGCTGTCACATGCGGGAGCATCCCTCCAAAAAGGATGTTCTTACACCTTTGTATATTCGAGGCCGTGGGGTTGCTGGCAAGATCAAGGATCTACTCCCCACATATGACATTCTCCATCGCATTTTCCGTGAGAATGTTGCTCCTCGTGCGGGCAACAAGGACGAGATACATGGGTTCTCCGTTGACTTGCTGTTCAACACCTTCCTCAACCGAGAATCAGGCAATCCTCTTGATGTGACAGACTTCATATGGAATGAAATGGTTGCTGCTGCACACACTCGGAGGGTTCCACCATTTGCTCCTTATATTATGGCCCTCATTGTGTCAAAGTGCCCCGTCATTGCTAGGACTCTCTCCACTCGCTCTCTCATTGTGCACAGGCCAAAGGCACTCAAGATCAAGACACATGCCAAACCTCGCGTTGTGGCGGGTGAGGAGGATGAGGATGACTCTGAGGATGCTGACAGTGGTCATGACACTGATTATGTTGTCTCTAGTCGAAAGAATGCTAAGCCCTGTTGGGCCAAAAGGATGGAGGTCAAGCTCAAGAAGATCTTCTGCTTCCAGGTTGACAACCAGAAGTGCATGTATGAGGCGCATGTGTATGCCAAGAAAGCCAGTGCTCGACCGAAGGAAATGATGTCTGCTCAAGGTTTGACCATCTCTGAGGGATCCGAGAACAACACACTCCAGAAGATCAGTGGATCTCTCAGCACAGCCGTTGGGACGATGATGTCTCTTCCTCGCACCGCGCCCCACCCACTTACGAGGATGAGGAGGACCTTGAGGATGAGGAGGAGGACAATGATTGACCGTTGGGACGATAGTTTTGCACTTGCCCCTTTTTGGCGTTGATGGGATGTGCCTACCGGGGTATACCCAGCAGGACGTTTCCGACTGGCCCAGAAACCGGCGAGTGGGCCTGCAAGACGGCGACTGGATCAAGGCCCGGTGTAGATCCAAGCGACTGGAAGCTGAAGGCCCAGGCGAGTAGATAAGCCCAGTCGGATTAGGTTAAACAAGTAGCGAAGCCTTAACTAATTCGGTTGAGATATGTAAACCCTATGGGAGGTGAGCCTATATAAACCTCCCTGCAGGGCGTGTAGAGATACATTCCATCATACACCCAAGCGACTCGCCGCCGAGCTCGCCCATTGTACCACCTTCATAATACAATCTATCAGGAGTAGGTCTTTACCCTCCGGGGGGCCGAACCTGGGTAAATCCTTGTGTCTCCGCCCTCATCTCGCACCGCAGATGGTTGGCCGCCCTTGCCCCTCGTTCTACTCCTCGCTGCCGATTGCAGCATCTGCCGTGACCATTCCCACGACAGTGGCGCCCACCATGGGGCCTGGCCGGTCTGGCCGGTGTTCTGCGGCGAGATCCAATCTGCCCATCAACGAGACGGTCGCCACTGGCCGCATGATAGCGATCGGCGAGATGCTCCAAATCTTGCCGAGAAGCTACGTCCCGGCGGCGCGACCCGTCACGCATAGCGTGATCCTGCCGGTCGGCACGATCAGCCTCTTCGTCGGTCTCACCGACGTCATCGTTTCGGAGGACTCGGCTCGCATCCGCGAGTCGACGCCACGCGATCGGCTCTCCGAGAGCCAGATCCGCACGATCCATCGCCTTGCCTCCGAGTACAAATCGGCCCACAGCAACGTGGCCGCAAACTCAGCGGCCGCGGAAGACGCAGCCCTCAACGACGACGCCGATTCGGCGACCCTGGCGTCATTCGCCGGATCCATCACCGCGGCTTCACCCTCGGGCTCCATCACCCAGGTCTCCAACATGGGAGACTTCGAGGACCCCTCCATCCTTGGAATCTTCGACTTCGACTCCAGGTTAGAAAATTCCGGCGACCTCCGCGATGGTACCGGTCGCCACACCGCGACCTACACGGCGACCGGCACCGAACCGCCGGAGGACCCCTTCTCCACCCCGATCCCTCCTAACGCCACGGCAACGGAGGTCGAGGAACTCCGCCTGAAGCTGGCGGAGGCGGTGCGCAAGGAGCAAGCCGAGCGCGAAAAATTTCGCCTCGAGCAGGTGACGGTGCGCAAGGAGCAAGCCGAGCGCGAAAAATTTCGCCTCGAGCAGGTGACGGTGCAGGAGCTATCACGCTACCACCAGCAGCGAATCAGGTTGCGCCTGAACCCCACCGTCCAGGGGCGCGCCCTGAACTTCGACGACGAAAACGACCCGGCCTGCGTGGCCGAGCGCGCGATCTGCGAGAACGCGCCACCAGGAGGAAGCGCCCGGCCCCCGCCAGGGTCGACGGCGATGGGCGCCCCACCTCCACCCAACCGCACACCCCCCAGGGACCAGCCGCGGATAGTAGTCTCCTCACGGGAGCGAGACGCAAATGGCCTCCCACTGTTCTCCACCCCGATGGACAACCTCGTGGCGGGCCGAGCAGCAGCCGACAACATCACGGCCACCGGCGACGGCGCCCTACAGATCCAGTACGTCAGGGCCCTGCTCGCAAAGGCCGTCGAGCAGCAAAACGCAGGCGCCGACTCGCAAGGTCGAGTGTACTCGCGTTCTTCGGGAAGCAGAGCAGCCTCGAGCGGCCGCCCAATGGCGGCAAACACCCTCAACTGCCCGCCACCAGAGCCACTGCAGCTCCAACACCGACCCGCGAACGCGGCACTCTCCACCAATGACCCCAGGCCAGCGACCAACTTCGTCGCCGCCAACGGTCAACCCATCGACGCCCGCACCCACATCATCAACAACCAAAGCTGGCGCGCACACCAGCCCGACGACCTGCGACACACCCTAACCAATCGCCACGACGGCGAGCCAATGGGGTCGCTAAGTCGACTCGGCCCCAAGTGCTTCGGACCGATGATCCGAGGCGAGAAGTACCCGCCGAACTTCAAGGCGCCGAAGGAGATAGAAAAGTACGACCCCTCGTACGACCCCGCCGTCTGGCTCGATACATACCTCATGGCGATGGGGATCGCAGGCCACACCGACCTGCTAGCCGCCCGTTACCTCCCCCTGATGATGGAGGGGACGTGCAGGCAGTGGATCAACACCCTCCCCCAGGATAGTATCGACTCCTGGGAGGAGATGCGCGACGCCTTCGTCAGGCACTTCGAGTGCTCCTACACCCGCGCCACCACCATCGAGGACCTGGAGCGATGCGTCCAGGGACCTCGCGAGTTGACGCGCAACTGGGTGCAGCGGTGGCAAGAACTCTGGTACAACGTGGTCGGCATCCACCCGGACACCGCGATCCATTGCTTCAAGACCTCGTGCCGCTACGAGCCTTTGGTCACCAAGCTCAAGCGACACTCTCGCACACTCGACAACATACCGGACCTCCTCGAGATCGCCAAACGGTACGCGGAGGAAGATCCAAACCAGGAAACCGACGACGAGTCGGGAGGACAACGCCGCACGAGCGGCAACAACAGCGGACGATGGTCCGACCTACGCTATAGCAACACTCGCCTCACCGGCAAGCGCCGCAGTGACGGGCGAGTCGACTTCGTCGCCAACGCCGGGCACGCACAACGCGAGCCCAAAAGCTTCCGCCGCGACGGAGGACAACGCCGTGACGGCGGCAACTACAAGGCCAAGCCAAGGTTCGACCCTGCGGCCCTCCTTAACCAACCTTGTGCGTTTCATAGCAGGGAAGGCAAACCTGCAACGCACACGACTGCCGACTGCCACACGCTCAGGGAGATTGAGAAGGCACGGCGAGCAAGGGAGGACCCCGACAACAACCCGCCAAACGGCGGAAAGTTCGGCAACATGGCCGGCTCGCTCCATACCTTCACCGGCTTCAACACGAAGCGCGAGAAGAAGGTCATCACCCGCGTCGTCGCCGTCAACACAGTGGCCCAGGTGGACGTTCCCCAGTTCCTCAACTGGTCGGAGCAGCCCATCACCTGGAGCCGCCAGGACCACTCGCCGCGCATTGAGTACCCAGGCCGAGTCGCCCTGGTGGTCAAGCCAAAGGTGGGCGACTACTGGCTCCCGAAGACATTGATGGACGACGGCAGCTCCATCAACATCCTGTACCTGGACACCTTCAGGCAGTTGCGGCTCCCGCAGTCGATGATCAAGACAACCCACACAATGTTCCACGGCATCGTCCCCGGTCGGAAGGCGTACCTGATCGGCAAGGTCACGCTGCCAGTCACCTTCGGCACACCAGCAAACTTCTGCACCGAGCGGATCGTCTTCGAGCTGGTGCCCTTCGACAGCCCCTACCACTGCGTCCTGGGGCGCCAGGCGTTCGCCAAGTTCATGGCAGCGCCACACTACGCGTACAACGCGATGAAGCTCCCCGGGCCGTGCGGCGTCATCACCATCAACGGCGACCCAGACATGGCCGCCGAGTGTGAGGCCAAAGGAGAAGAACTCGCCGACGCCGTCATCGTGGCAGAAACCAACCACGCCGACGAGCTCGCCAAATATGCGAGCGGGGTCAACAACTACGACCCCACCATACTCAAGAAGCCCAACTCGGAGGGCGCAAACACCTCAACCTTCGAGGCAACGACGCACACTCGCACCGTCGAGCTGGTCCCAGGCGACTCCAGCCAGACGGTGACGATTGGGACGGGCATGAGCCCAGCCTAGGAAGGAGCACTCATCGAGTTCCTCCGTGAGAACAGGGACATCTTCGCATGGAAGCCCTCTGACATGCCTGGTGTCCCTAGGGAGCTCGCTGAGCACAAGCTAAACGCCGACCCCAAAGTGCGACCCGTCAAACAGTCGTTGCGGCCCTTCAATGAAGAGCGCCAACGAGCCATCACCGAGGAGGTGCAGCGTCTACTCGCTGCAGGCTTCATTCGGCCAATCAAGTACTCCAAGTGGCTGGCAAACCTAGTCCTGGTCGAGAAGAAGAACGGGACCTGGAGGATGTGCATCGACTACACAAACTTGAACAGCGCCTGCCCAAAGGAGCAGTTCGTCCTCCCGCGGATCGACCAAATAATCGATTCCACCGCGGGCTCGGAGTCGCTATGTTTCCTCGACGCCTACTCTGGGTACAACCAGATCAAAATGGCTGTCGAGGACGAGGAGAAGACGGTGTTCATCACGCCATTCGGAGCCTTCTGCTACACCGCCATGACCTTCGGCCTCAAGAACGCCGGGGCAACCTACCAGCGGGTGCCTCGCGAGCCAAATTGGCCGCAACATCCACGTCTATATTGACGACGTGGTCGTAAAGTCCGCGCGCCAGGGTGATCTACTCGCCGACCTGGCGGAAACGTTCGCCAACTTGCAAAAATACAAGATAAAGCTTAACCCAGGCAAATGCACCTTTGGTGTACCAGCAGGGCAACTACTGCGCTACGTCATCTCCAAGCGCGGGATCGAGGCGAACCCCACCAAGATCGACACGATCGCCCGACTCGGCAAACCCGAGTGCCTGCGCAACGTCCAGAAGCTGGCCGGGCGAGTAGCGGCTCTTAGTCGCTTCATCCCCCGCCTAGGCGAAAAGGCGATGCCCCTATACCGCCTGATGCGCAAGAACCCCACCTTCCAGTGGGACAAGGAGGCGGACGACGCGCTCCGCGACCTCAAGAAGGTGCTACTCGCCGCACCGCTACTCGCCGCCCCCGCCGACAAAGAACCCATGCTGGTATACGTCGCGGCTTCCGAGCGCGTCGTCAGCGTCGTCATGGTCGTCGAACGGCCGGAGGAAGGAAAGGAGCACCCAGTACAGCGACCGGTGTACTACATCAGCGAGGTCCTCACCGAGTCACGCCAGCGATACCCGCAGTACCAGAAACTGGTATACACGGTCTTCAGAGCACAGCGGCGCCTGCCGCACTACTTCCAAGAGCACCCGATCATGGTCGTCTCCTCAGCACCGTTGCAGGACATCATCCGCAACCGCGAGGCGACCGGGCGGGTCGCCAAGTGGGCCGTCGAGATCGGCGTCCACAACATCAAATATGAACCACGGAAGGCAATCAAGTCGTAGTCCCTAGCGGACTTCATCGCCGACTGGAAGAGGCCCAGCAGCCAGAGAAGCTGCCATACCTCCATTACTGGAGCCTGCACTTTGATGGCTCCAAGAACGCGGACGGCGCAGGAGCAGGGATCGTACTAACTTCACCGAAGGGCGACAAGCTCCGCTACGTCCTCTGCCTCGACTTCACCCCCTGCACCAACAACATGGCCGAGTACGAGGCCTTACTCCACGGCATGCGAGCTGCCAGGGAGATGAACGTCAACCACCTACGCTGCTACGGTGACTCTGACCTTGTTGCTGGGCAAGTCGCTGGCACCCGTGACGCCGTCTCCCCCACCATGGCGGCGTACCGCCAAGCAGTGGACAAGCTGGGCGGACACTTCGCAGGCTACTCCGTTGAATGGATCGACAGGTGGAAGAACGAGGAGGCCGACGCACTCTCCCGCATCGGGTCGGCCCGACTCGCACCACCCGCCGGTGTCTTCCTCGACACGATCACCAAGCCATCAGTCTCTCCCCCGAGGGAAATCGACATCGGAGTCCCGTTACAACTGGAGGCAACCCTGGTCGCACTCGTCACCGAGCCAGACGACTGGACCAAACCCTACGTCGCCTACCTGGAGGCCGGCACCTTGCCGGCAGACGAGACGGACGCTCAGATGATCGCACGCTGATGCAAGTCCTACACCATCATCGACGGCGAGCTCCACAAGCGCAGCGTCACCGGCGTGTTCCAACGCTGCGTCCAACCCGCCGAAGGACGCAAGATCCTCCATGACATCCACTCCGGTGACTGCTGCCACCATGCCGGCGCCCGCTCTCTGGTCGCCAAGGCTATGCGGCATGGCTTTTACTGGCCCACCGCACACGCCGATGTCGTCGACATTGTTCAGCGGTGCGCCGGGTGCCAGAAGTACGCCAACCAGACGCACGTGCCGAGCTCAGCGCTCAAAACAATCCCCATCACCTGGCCATTCATCGTGTGGGGCATGGACATGGTAGGCCCCTTCAAAAAGGCTCCCTCCGGCTACACCCACCTCCTGGTCGCGGTTGACAAATTCACAAAGTGGGTGGAGGCCAAGCCAGTCCAGAAATGCGACGGGAAGACCGCTACTAAATTCCTACGCGAGCTCATATATCGCTACGGGTTCCCAAACAGCATCATCACGGACAACGGCACCAACTTCGCCAAAGGAGCCATGGCCGAATTCTGCGAAGAACACCACATCCGGCTCGACCTCGCGTGAGTCTCCCACCCGGAATCCAACGGCCAGGCGGAACGGGCCAATCAAAGCATCCTCCACGGCCTGAACCCGCGACTCCAAGTACCACTTGAGCCCACCGCCGGGTGCTGGGTCGAGGAGCTACCCTCCGTCATCTGGGGGATCCGCACCTCGGTCAACAGGTCGACAGGATTCACCCCCTTCTTCATGGTGTACGGCGCCGAGGCAGTCATGCCCACCGACCTCGAGCACGACTCGCCGTGGGTCGTCCACTACACGGAGGCTGCAAACGAACTCGCCCGCCAGGATGGGGTCGATCAACTGGACGAGGCACGTGACCTCGCTCGGTCACGCACCGCCATCTACCAGCAGGGACTCAGCCGCTACCACAGCCGGCAGGTGAAAACTCGCACCTTCCAAGAAGGCGACCTGGTGTTGCGCCTCATCCAGGACAAGAAGGGCATGCACAAGCTCTCCCCTCCATGGGAGGGACCATTCTCCATCGGGCGAGTACTCGGCAACGACGCCTACTACCTCATCGACGTTCGCGGGGACGGCGAACTCGGCGTCAAGCGACCATGGAATGTAAACCTCCTACGGAAGTTCTACTCCTAGAACCCCACATATGTACTCTCCAGTCGCTATGAAATAAAAAGAATTGGTTACCGCAAATTGCGCCTACTCTCCGTGTCTTGTGCCACTCGCACTCGTAATAACAGCGTCAAGCTAACCGCAGAAGTCAACCTTTGGTACAGCGATCGGCACGGCTAAGTAGTGCGGTGCGAGAGCACTGAGTCACCTCAGGTCTCGCATCGTCCATGAAAACGCCTACCCGGAGCCCCATCGGAGTCGCCCAGCCAGACTGGCTCTATGAGCCAAGACAACTGCCTCCGCTTCTTACAGCGACCATGATCCTCCGCATCCTCGACATAGCGACTCGAACGGCCAAGTACCACGCTCGGGGACTGATGACCAGTTCATCGCGAGCGGCTCGGGAAAACGCCGAGTATGAGAGCATGCCCAGGACTCGCCACGCGACTGACCCAACGGGCCAGGAAGGAGTGATGCGCCCAAACTAACGTGCCAAGACCTCACCCACCCTCGAGTCGCGCCTAGAACAACCAAGTACCACGCTCGGGGACTTGGCCACCCGACCTCGTTCGCGCCAGGGAAAACGGTGAAGTACAGAGCGCTCAAGGGAGTCGCTTGGCGACTGGCTCTTCGAGTCCGGGCGAGTCGACCACAAAAACAAAACATTTAAAAAACCACAAACACATCACACACGAGGTAAACCCCACAAAAGGGCGGACGCGCTCGGGGACTCGTTCAAACCTCAATCGGAATACACATGACAAGTCACAAAACAAACACGATATCACATTCATAGCATGTTGCAATCATCTCAGAATACAAAATATGCCCATACGGCAGATCTGCTACTAACGCCCTCGGGCAGACTATCCTACTCCGCAGGCTTCGACGACGACTCACCAGCACCCTTGCGATTGCGGATGAACGACATGTACGGGTTCGACGGGTACGTCGTCAGCTCACCCGCCATCGCCGCGCGGAAGGGCTGCTCAACCTTGAAGTCCCGATGCTGCGGCTCGGGGTCGTTGGGTGCGACGACCGTCTCCTGGTACGGAAGGAGGTCGCCCATTGCCCAGACACGCTCGGAGTACATCGCGGCGCGGTCCGTCAACTTGAGCACCTCGGAGAGTTCCACCACGCCAGTCGATGATGGGTAGCCACTCGTCACGTCGTCCAGATCAAAATCTTCTAGAAAATGAGCAAGTCCAAGGCTAAGCGCCGTCGCCGCTCCGCGCCGGAATGCCGATCGCGTCATGAACTCAATGACCGACGGCGCCTTCTCCAAGTACTTCCACACCTCGACGAGGTCGCTGGGAATCACTTCTGTGGGCGATATCTCCTGGAGGTAGGCTCGGATGCATGTCGCCGACAACGTCACCGAGTCGACAAGCGTGGCCACACATTGCCGCGCGTCGAATGAGCTCGCCTCTTCCGTGCTATCAAGGATGCGACCTGCGAATAGAAGATAACAATGAGTACATCGGGCATCACAACAGAACACATGTTATTGGCAGAGGCAGATACACTTACCAATCAAGGGGCGGGAGAGATCCGTGATGAAGCATTGAAGCGAAGTATAGTCGTCCTGAAGCCCCGCAACAAGGGCATCGGACACTTTACGATCCTTTGCGGCGGTGGTAATAGCGGCCTTGGCTCGCCCATCCGCCGAGCTCGCTTCCTCCTTCGCCTCCCTCAGCTCGCGCTCGAGATCGGCGATCCGCTTCTCAGCTGAGCTCAGTGCCGACTGAGCCACCGCCAACTCACCCGCTGGGACAAGTCCCTGGCGAGCCTCCTCCGCCTTCGCGGCAACTGCCTGAAGCCCCTTATTCGCCTCTTGGACGGCGGCCAGTTCCTTCTCCGCGCGGTGTTTAGCTGCCAATCGGTCAGCTGACTCGCGTTGCAGACCCTACACACAATTCAAACAGTTAATCAAAGCAACATCCTAAGTGCCCACCCGCTGAAATTTAGCGAGTGCGCACTCAGGGACTGGCAATCAAAAACTCCTAAGTGCCCACGCGCTGAAATTCAGCGAGTGCGCACTCGGGGACTGGCAATCAAAAACTCCTAAGTGCCCACCCGCTGAAATTCAACGAGTGCGCACTCGGGGACTGGCAATCAAAAACTCCTAAGTGCCCACCCGCTGAAATTCAGCGAGTGCGCACTCGGGGACTGGACGCGAAAAATAACGACTACACATTAAAAGAATCAGACCGCTGCAACACACCGACCTGATCCTCGGGGACTGGACATACCTCGATGGCTGTGCCAAGCATGCCATGAAGTTGTATCGCATCCACGGACGCGAGGAGAGCTGGCGTGTGCCCGCGACGCTGCTCGACCTCCGCATCAGCGACCCCAGGTGCACGGCTCGAGGGCGAAGTTCCACTCGATGTGGCCGCTTTGGCCATGAAGCACGGGAACGTCGCGATAGAGGCACCGGCACCAAAGGAGGTCGGCTCGGCCGCCCCAGGTGAGGGAGCGCCCTCCTTCGTGGATGCGGCCGCCTCTGTTGCGGGTTCAGTCGGCGCGACCGCCGTGTCGTCGGAGATCGTGACGACATCGTCGCCCTTGGCCTTCTTGCCGCCATCTGCAGGGACGACGACTTCGTCCGCCTTCCTCTTACGGGAAGGATCCTCCTCGCCGGCGACGGGTGGCACCTTAGCCACGGTTGGGTGGCCCATCTTCTTTGCTTTGGTCCTGTAACTCAATCGTGTGAGCAAGATAATTCAAGGTGCTATGAAAGACTAGGGTAGGTGAGCGAACTCACTTGGCGACTGGAATGAAGCGTAGCCCCGTGCGGATGCCGGCCGGCTTCTCCAGTTCAGGGCCCAGTCGGCGGCTGAGGCCCATCTCCAGGACGTCGCGTGCCCAAGACACGGACGGCTTCTTCTTCGTCGAGGCTGCAACGGGAGCCTCTGGGACGTCTTCAGCAGGAGCTTCCTCGCGAGGTGAAGTCGCCACGGCCGGAGCGGCCCCTAGCCCAGAGACTGGGGCGAATGGCGGAGGCATCGAGGCCAGTGGCACCTCGACAGTGGCCGTGTCCAGGGCGGTTGCTGTCGGCGGCGCCTCGTCCTTGGCCGGGCTGGGGGCGTCGGAGCTGCTCGCCGAGTGCGGTGGCGAGGCCGGTCTCACCGGTTTTGTCTTCTTCTTCGGAGGAGCTTTCGCCTCCTTCTCCTCCTTCTTCTTCTTCTTCGACGGAGTAGCCTGGCGATGCGACATGGTCTCTGGAAGTTCTTCATCATCATGGCGCTCGAGGCTTTTGCTCGCCTCAAGCTCACGCTGACGCTGCCCGCGGGTCTTGCGGACCAGCGGGGCGACCTCCTCCTCGGACTTGTCATCGCCGTTGCTCTCGTCGCTCTCGGTGTCGCCCTTGGCGGGAGGCGATTCGCCCATGTCTTGGACGGACGAGCTCGAGTTCTCGTCATCCGAAGGCGGGAGCCATCCTTCCACCACTTAGAATAGCTGCAATGAACACAAGATGAGATTAGAATAACCGCGACTGTACGAACTACGACTGCGAATGATGCAAAAAGACTTACCGTTGGGGCTGGATGCTTCGCGGTGTAGGGGGCGAATCCGGCCTTTGCATCCAGGTACACCGCCTGGGTGATCTTCTTCAGCGCTGAGGTGTAGTCCTCAAGCTTCCACTCGGCGGAGCAGGACTTCGTCGAGTCTTCTCGGCCCATATATTGATACATATAATGGTCCCGCCGCGCCAGAGGGACGAGCCGCCGCCCGAGCCAGCAGTTGTATAAGTTGATCGTCTGGAGGCCCTTCTTCTTCAGACCACGGATGGTTTGAAGCATTTCGTCCACGACCATCCACTGGTCGGTGGGAAACTTGCCGACTTGAAGTCGGCGCGGCTCGGGTCAGTCGGCAGAGTACCGTGGGATCGCCACCTCGCCCTCCGGAGTCGCCTCGGTAACGTAGAACCACGAATTCTTCCATTGGCTCGCCGCCTTGGCGGGTAGCATCAGATCAAAGAAAGAGGCCTTCGATTTAAGTTGGAACGTCAGGCCGCCCGCAGCGAGCATTGGGCCGCCCGCTTCCTCGCGACTGATCCGTCCGTGGAACAGATCTTGCCACAGAGGGAAGTAGGGCCGGCAGCCCAGGTAGCACTCGCAGAACGCCACAAAGATGGCGAGCTGCTCGATGATGTGCGGACCCAGATCTGACGGCTGGATCCCGTAATAGGCGCAGAAGCGCCAGAAGAACAGGGACGTAGGGAATCCCAGCCCCCGTTCCAAGTGGCTGGTGAAGCAGATGAATTCTCCCGCGCGCGGGTTCCGAGTCACCTCCCCGGCCACGGGGATGCGCCACCTGCCGGTGCGCAGGATCCCGGCCTCCTCGAAGGACACCGGTTGTGCTCTCGTGCACTTAGATCTGCCCCAAGGCTCGGTGGAGGGGGCCATTGGCGGAAGGGTTCGTGGAGGTCGGAAGGTTTCGGGTCGGTTGGATCGCGATACGAAGGAAGGCGGAAGTGCGTGCGCTCGGAGGAAATGGCGAGAAGATGGTTCCCTGATCGCCTGCCATTCCCCTTATATAGCGGTTGTTACCCGCCAAATCAGGGAGCCGTTACTACGCGGTGATTATGTCAAAAGTTACCGTTGGATTACCCCAACGGCTAGTTTAACCACGTTTAACGGTCCAACTTCAGCCACTCGGCTCGCCGACCCGATCACTTCGACAATGACTGAGTATTTCGCCGACTCGACTCGCCAAGAGCTGCGATCAGAATGACTAGTTTCCTCCTTTATACAGGAGCCCGCCGATGATTCGACTGTATGTCTACTCTGCAGCCGTATACTCCGACTGCCAGCAGCCACCTACGCCCAATCGACGACGGCCTCGGGGACTACTGATGGGGATGTGCCTACCGGGGTATACCCAGCAGGACGTTTCCGACTGGCCCAGAAACCGGCGAGTGGGCCTGCAAGACGGCGACTGGATCAAGGCCTGGTGTAGATCCAAGCGACTGGAAGCTGAAGGCCCAGGCGAGTAGATAAGCCCAGTCGGATTAGGTTAAACAAGTACCGAAGCCTTAACTAATTCAGTTGAGATATGTAAACCCTAGGGGAGGTGAGCCTATATAAACCTCCCTGCAGGGCGTGTAGAGATACGTTCCATCATACACCCAAGCGACTCGCCGCCTAGCCGCCGAGCTCGCCCATTGTACCACCTTCATAATACAATCTAGCAGGAGTAGGTCTTTACCCTCCGGGGGGGCGAACCTGGGTAAATCCTTGTGTCTCCGTCCTCATCTCGCACCGCAGATGGCTGGCCGCCCTTGCCCCTCGTTCTACTACTCGCTGCCGATTGCAGCATCTGCCGTGACCATTCCCACGACAGGCGTCTTGATGCCAAAGGGGGAGAAGTTGCACTTTAGGCACGGGTGTTTCATGGGAAGTCACAAGCTCGTTCTTCTCTTTTGATCCTTTTATTGCTTGTGAACTTCGATTTCCCTCTATTTATGTGTGAGACTATGTGTTTATGTCGTGTGAGACTATGTGGTTGGATCCATCTTATGAGACTATGTGGTTTATTTCATTGGATCCATCTTGTGATGTTATGCCGTATCTATTGTCTATATATTCCTCATCACATGTTTTGTGCAAAGGTATGTTCTCAAAGGCTAGTATCCATATTTGTGCACCCATGTTGGGTTTGTAAAATAGAGGGGAAGGTTTGTTTCTACACATCTAGGGGGAGTCCCGTCTCTATTTTACAAATATCATATGCTTACTATTAAAATCATCTTGCAAAAGTGTATTGTCATCAAACACCAAAAATGGGGAGATTGAAAGAGCATTTTCCTATCCCTCTGATTTTGATGTTTGATAACAACACACTTATCGGTTTAACTGTGTGCTAAGTTTATCACAGGATTAATAAGTGGTGGCACAAATAATGGCATATCAATTCCCCTTGCAAAAACCTCTGTGTCAACCGGTAGTACCGGAACTACGACCGGTACTATCGCTTGACACCGGTACTACCGGTTCCAATACCGGTTGGCACTGACCAAAGCTGAGAAAGGTGTGGGCCGTTCAGTACCACCCGGTACCACGAAGCGGCACTACCGGTCCAACCGGTAGTACCGCTTGGCGGTACTACCGCTTGAGACGGTCGTACCGCTCGGTAGTACCGGGGCATACTGGCTAGCACACACCCCTCTCCGTTTTTGTCAGTACCAAGTGGTACTTGGGACCGGTACTACCGCCCAAAACGGTAGTACCGCTTCCTACGACCGGTACTACCGCTTGGGGGTAGTACCGCAAGGGCGATACCGCCCAAAACTAAAGAAGGGTGAAGAACTGGAGCACCTTCGGTACCTACTACCGGTACATTAAACACTCCAACGGCCATATTTCGTGGAGGGGTATAAATACCCCTCCACCTACCTTGGGACAAATTGCTAAGTGCATTAAAGTCAAAGAACACCATTGGAGTCCATTGGAGCCACCCAAATCTTCAAGATCTCCTCATCCCACCACCCAAAGTCCTTGATCTTTGGGGAATCGAAGGAGTAGGCCCTGATCTACTACTTCACCAAAAGAGATCTTCATTTCCCCCTCATTTCATTGAGGGCCCCTTTGCTCTAGAGTTTTCTTGGAAACCCTAGTTCTTTTTTTGGTTCTTACAAGCTTGTCTTTGATTGCTTTGACAGCTTGCTTGTATTTGGGAGCCTCCGATTAAGTTGTGGATGTGTGCCACAAACTTGTAACGGTGCTGGCTTCCACCTTGAAGGTTGCCGATATAGTGGAAGGTGAATCGATCCCGTTGGGGTGAGATTCATCGGATAACAAGGGAGGCCTTTCGTGGCGTTGGTGGTTTGAAACCACCCCCTCTCCAAACGTAGACGTACTTCCCCTCAAAAGGAAGGAACTACGGGAAACAAATCCTTGTGTCTCCGCGTCCACTTTTCGGTTACTTCTATCTTTTTACCGCACCTTACTTTCTCGTTACTACTTTGTGTCGTGGTAGCTCTTGCATAATTGTCATATAGGTAAATTCACCATAGTTGCATTATCTAGAGTATTTACCTTATTGTCAAACCTTAATTTGAAAAAGAAGAAAATTTGAAGTAGCACCTATTCACCTCCCCCCTCTAGGTGCCCATACGATCCTTTCACTTACTATCTCTTTGACATATACTTCAACTAACTTCTTGGAATTATCCTTTTGATTCACCGGAATAAAGTGTGCACTCTTAGTGAGTCTGTCCACAATTACCCATATCATATCCTTCCTTTTTGGTGTCATAGGCAATCCTGTAATGAAATCCATACCTATTTCCTCCCACTTACATTCAGGAATTTCCAAGGGTTGTAATGGTACTGCTGGACTTTGATGTTCATCCTTCACCCTTTGACAAGTATGGCATCCCGATACATATTTAGCAATATCTCTTTTCATGTTATTCCACCAGAATAGTTCCTTTAAATCCATATACATCTTAGTACTCCCCGGATATATAGAATATGGTGTATTATGTGCTTCTTGGAGTATGACATTTCTAATCTCTGTCACATCTGGAACACATAGACGGTCTTGAAACCATAAAGACCCATACTCTCCAAGGCGAAAAACTGATTTTTGCCCTTGAGATATCCTCCGAATTTCCTCAGCAATAAAAGGATCTTCTTCTTGATGTCTAAATATTTCTTGCTTAAGATCACTGTCCTGCTCTGCAACTACCTGCATAGTAGCTAATCCTCCAAGAACCTCTGTTCTGATGAATTGAAGTTCTAATCTTTCCAAGTCCATTTGTAACTATTTTGGTAGCTCCCTGTTGCTAGGCTGAGTATCTGCACTCTTTCTGCTTAAAGCATCTGCCACAACATTTACTTTCCCTAGAGTGTAGTTGATTGTTAAATCATAATCCTTGATTAGTTCCAACCAACGCTTATGTCTCATATTCAATTCCTTTTGAGTGAAGAAATATTTGAGACTTTTATGGTCAGTGTATAACTCACATCTGGATCCATAAAGAAAATGCCTCCATCCTTTTAGTGCAAAAACTACTGCTGCTAACTCTAAATCATGAGTTGTATAGTTGACTACATGTGGTTTCAATTGTCTAGAACCATAAGCAATCACTTTCCGATCTTGCATTAATACACAACCCAAACCTTCTTTAGATGCATCACAGTAAACGGTGAAATCCTTCCCTATTTCAGGAACTGCTAAGATTGGAGCTGTGGTTAATCTAGTCTTCAACTCTTGGAAACTTGCTTCACATTTCTCATCCCACTTGAATGGTGTATTCTTCCTTAATAATTTGGTCATTGGTCCGGCTATTTTGGAGAAACCTTCAATGAATCTCCGATAATAACCAACCATTCCTAAGAAACCTCGAATTTGCTTCACATTGGTCAGTGCAGTCCACTCTAGTACTGACTAAACTTTAGATGGATTCACAACAATTCCATCTTTACTGATCACATGACCGAGGAATTCTACCTCATCAAGCCAAAATTCACACTTACTGAATTTAGCATAAAGCTTATGTTCTCTTAAGGTCTGCAATGCTATTCTCAAATGATCAGCATGCTCTTCCTCATCTTTGTAATATATCAAAATATCATCAATAAAGACTATGACAAACTTGTCCAAATATGGCATGAAGATCTTGTTCATCAGATTCATGAATATTGTCGGTGCATTGGTAAAACCAAATGGTACTACCAGATACTCATGGTGTCCATATCTTGAGACAAATGTTGTTTTTGGAACATCTTCTAGCTTGATTTTTATTTGATGGTATCCAGATCTTAAATCGATCTTTGAAAATACTCCAGCTCCTTTCACTTGATCAAACAAATCTTGAATTCTTGGTAAAGGCTACTTATTCTTGATAGTCACGTTGTTCAGATTTCTATAATCACCACACATCCGTCTTCCACCATCTCTCTTATCCACAAAGATTACTGGTGTTCCCCATGGAGATACACTTTCCTGTATAAATCCTTTTCTCGCTAACCTATCAATTTTCTCTTTGAGTTCTTTCAACTCTTTGGGTCCCATTTTATATGGTGCTTGAGCTATTGGTGTTGTACCAGGTATTAGGTCAATAGTGAACTCTATCTCCCGGTCTGGTGGCATTCCCGGTAACTCTGTTGGAAAACATATTGGAATTCATTAACTATAGGAATCTCTTCTAATTTAACTTATTTCATTGAATTCAACTAAAGATCCACCATGATATGACTGTGTTTATCTGCTTGATAAACTATCCTTGCTCCACTTGGAGTTTTGATTGAGACAGTTTTCTCCTCACAATTTATCTGAGCTCCGTGTTCCATCATCCAATCCATCCCCAGCACTACTGCAATTACCTTCAAAGGAATCACATAAAGGTCTGCAAAATATGTACAACCATAGATCGAGATAACCTAATCTTGTTTTATGTGGCGTACAATCACATTCCCTCCTGCCGTAACTACGGTCATAGGACTTTCTAACGTTGCCCTTCTAATCCCGAACTTATCACAAAATTCTTCAGAAATGAATGAAGTAGTTGCACCAGTATCAAATAGAACTTTAAGGGATTGGTAAGGATATTGAGCGTACCTATCACTGCATGCTCCGAATTATCCACCTCCTCGAGGGTTGCATAGTTCAGTTTCCCAGTAGGTCGGTTCCTATTGCCATTGTTGTTCTTGCCATTATTTCCTCCTTTATTGGGTTGTCCATTTCCTCCACTGACTTGTCATCCTCCCTTGGTAGGCCATCCTCCAGGTGGTTTGCTCCGACAGTCTGGCTTGATATGCCCCTTCTGACCACAACCGTAACACATCACTACAGGCTTTTTGCATTCCCTCTAGAAATGCCCTAGAATTCCACAATTGTTACAAATAACATTCCTTCTCGGATTGGATTGATTTCCACTACTGCCCTTGTTATTGTTGTTGTTATTGTTGCCATAATTCCTATTCCGAGGTTTGAACTCCAGGTTGGGTTTAGGTTTGCTTGCCTGAATTCTCTTAGTTTCCTTCTTGGCTCTCTTCCTCCGGTCCTCTTGGACATTCTTGTAGTCATCTTCAAAAGTAATGGCTGCATCCAACAACTGCTGATAATTTTGCTTATTGGCTAACCTTAGCTGCATCCTCACAAATGGATTTAATCCACGCAGGAAACGCTTCTTCCGCTTCTCTTCAGTGTTGAAATCCTCCTCGGCATAACGAGACAGTTGGCTAAACTCCCGGATGTACTTCATGACACTAGTATATCCTTGCTGAAGCTCCTCAAATTCTCTCCGCTTCAACTCCATAACACTTTATGGAACATGATATTCACGGAATCTCTGCTTGAACTCTTCCTAGGTAAACTCTCTTCCTGGTTGTTGCATGGCTAACTGATTTTCCCACCATGATGCTGCAGGTCCAGTCAGAAGATGAGTTGCATACCTCAATTTCTCCTCATCATTGCAACCTACAGTTTTTTCAGCTTCCTTTCAGTACCCGCTAGCCAGTCTTCTGCATCCATTGGTTCAGGAGCTGATGCAAAAGTTAACGGTCTTGCATTCTGGAAATCCGATAGACTCACTCCTCCACCTTCAGGTGCCCTCTGATTTTCTCTCCCCAGCAGCTCTTCCATGAACTTGTTTTGGGTTTCTTGCATCATCTGCATGCATTGCATGAAGTTCTGCTCCATTAACGGCCTCATTGGTGGTGGTGGTAATGCTTCTTGGTTTGTTGCATCTACATCAGCCTTTTCCTTGGCCTCTCGCTCCATCCACTACTGCTCAGTTTCCATTCCTACACCCGTATCCATGACCCTCTAGTCCTGAAACATAAAGCGAATACTCATAATTACATCATGCACATGTGTTCTGAGCTCGACTTTACGCACAGAACTAGTCACACAATGAAGATCCAAAGAAAATCCAAATATGCATTTCACATATTTTACATAATATCATAATGGTACATAGTCATTATAACATATACCATATAGGTATATTTACAAAACTACCTTATTACTTGGGGTACAATACACAGTACTCGATACTACTAGTTAATTGTCTCCTTCTAATAGTAACCACGCTCATCGTATATGCCTGATGTCCAACCGTGATGACATGTTGTTCGTCGCACAGTTTGTGGAACATATGGCCTTCCAGAAGGAACATACTTTGTATCTGAAGTGTCAGGACTTGAGTCATTACTCAACCTGAGCGCATTGACTCCCTCCAGCTTAGCTGAAAAGTCTTCAGAAACATATTCAACATTATCTCTAGCCTGCATCTCCTGAGCTTCATTTCTTGAGTTGTCAACAGGATACGCGGATCCTGCTGCTTCCCAGGTGCTCTTGTGGGCAAGATAGTTAAACACTGGATAATGTATATTCCCTGGGTTTTGAGAAGATTTTGATGATTCAAACACTCTCTCCTCAGGATATTCCTCTTCATCCTGATTATCTATTGACATGGTATTTATACTACTATTATTAGGATTCATTCTTGCACCCATCCAACTAGATTGTCCGACATTTCTGTCAGAACCATCTGTGGACATCTGGTATTCATGAGTTCCATCATATGATCCCATTCTCCATCCATCTGAATTCTTAATAGGAAGTTCTGAATCCGAACCATCCTCTGAGCCCTGTGGTACTGCATACCGCATATCCATAGTAGGATCATGTATAGGTTTAGGTCTTGGTGAATAAGGATATGGTATAAAAGATTCAGGATCTATAGGTATATCCTTAAAGATAGGTGTTGCACTACTACTTGCTTCTTTCTCTAGCTGGAATGCTAACTGCTTCCTCCTTTCCGGATCAGTTAGATCCTCTAACATGTCATTTTTGTCTTCAACAATCACTTGATGAGTCTTATAGAAAGACGCAACAAGTGTCCGGTATCTATCCAAAAACTTGGAAGCTAACTTAGGATGCTTCTTAACCAAAGTAAGATGATCCGGTATAGGCTCCGAGTCTATAGAATCATGAGGTATCACGGAGAATGTGCTACCTTCTAACTCCTTGGTTTTCTGCTCCCGGATATTAGCTATCGCCTCCACAACAGCAACATGATAGACTGCTAAATGACTCCTACCTTCTCCTATAGGTAGATCGTGATATAATCCAAGCTTCTCTGGAAGTTGGATACTCACACGATACTTGGATAACATTCGACCACCGAGGTAAGTGATAGTGTTTACTAGAATTCTAGTTGTACAACTAAAGAGCTTTAAAAGTTGACGAAGTTGGTCTGTGAATGATCCTTGATAATCATCAAGAGTCTCCTATTTCCTTACCAAAGTCTGTTTTGGAAACTTTGGTGCCATATCTCTGTATATCAGAAAAAATAATTTTGATTAGTATCCAATGACATATTGCATCATAACAAAGAATTATCGCACTAAAATATATAACGGAATATTCTCATTTGAATACCCATTATATTACTTTTAGAGAATTCTTTATCGTTGCTAAATTCCCCTACAGGTAATACCCTTTACTAGGTTTCCAACCTAAGGTCAAAGAAATTTGCTCTGATACCAACTTCGGTGACCCAGCATACCACTACATGTGTAGTATACTATAGTCGTTGACATGACATCCACAGAACACCATTCCGTAAATATCACATCCCTCAGAGTGGTACAACAGAAACATTGCGGGTCCATATTACAAATGTACACACATTATTATTATTACAATACCAGAAGTTCAAGACTTCCAAAAGATCCAACTTACAAACCAAAATATAAAGTGTTCAGCGAAAATTTAAAAGTAGCAACTCTGACTAGGATTGAGCTCAGCATCTTATTCTATAGAGTTCATGCTGCTCGGCTCCGTTAGTTACTACTAACTAGGTACTTATTTGGACTCGTTCTCATCGACACCGTAGCGGATCTCGTAATCCACTCCTTCAACTCCTCCGGACAGATCAGGTTCCTCGTAGAACACATCTTCTTGACATTCGGCTGCATACATTGGCACGTCTTCAGGATCCTCAGAGTCTAAGCAAGGGATCAAAGGAAAGAATGAGTAACAGCGTTACCCAACAAGTTCATTATATGCAAGGTGGGAAGTTTGATGCTCTAACTACCACCTCGGATTATAAATCCTTGGCACTATGCAGCTTTTGTAAATCTTTCTTCAAAGATTGATTTTATTCTGAAAAGAAAACTATGACAATCATCCTTCATAGGTTGACCAAAACTTTCATGGATTTCCTTTCTTGCCGCGTTCGTAGCTCCTTCCCGGAACAGGGAGTAACAAGTTATAGTTCTTACACTCTACAGAGGTGCGTTACTTTACCCATGAGAGATCAACTCCTTGTTGCACAACCGAGCGTACTTTCCCATCCACAATTCCATGATGTGGGGCCCGGTAGTTGGTCCAAGCCAATCACTGCCCCCTTCGCGACCCCGCATGCCTCCTTGGTGTACACCATGCCCACATAATGAATTACGACAATGGATTGTACAAACCGTTAGATGCTAGAACTATCGTGGGACGATGAGGGTTCCCACCCATATGCTGCATATCCTCTACGAATTACCAATTAATATGCACGCTACAAGGATAATAGCCACGACCTGCACATCCGGCTTCATGCGAGAGGAAGAAGACACAGCTGACTTCTCTGTCCCATTCCAAATCTCATGGCTAACGCGTAATATACGACGCTAGAATCACTGATGTCAGGGGTTATTAAGTCCCTACTTGATTATCATTATTGCAATTAGAACACTAAGTTCTATTGCTCTATCATATCACCACTTAGGATGATATCTATAATTTCTTTATTTGTGAAAATAATATTTTCTTTCTTTTATAGCATATATGATAACACACAATTTGCAAATACTTTGATAAAGACTCTTCAAAGGACATGAGCAAGTGATGAACTTGCTTTGTGATGGCAAGGTAGTGAAGTCTGATGCTTGCATTGGACCTTGAGCTTCTAGTTCTACAAAAACATCATTATTGCCCGGTAAGGACAATATTTAAAGAAGCAAAATGATTATGAAAGTAGTGTAATGCATTATTTAATTTTATATGCATTTACTCCAAAAAGTTCCTTTTTAGTAATAAATGATTTATAAATATTACTTTTTAATATTTATAACATATATTGGGTTATTTTATTTTATTTCCCTTTTATTTGACTTTTATTGATTTAATAATTCTTTAAGGAATTATTAATTATACATTAAAAATGGTGCTTAAATATTTATTTAGTATTTTTCTAAAATACTACAATATTAATACATAATGAAAGTGAATTTTAATTAATTTTATCATCCTTTAATAATTTTGTAAAATTCCATAAGGAATATATAATTTACAAAATTCCTAATAAAATTTAAATGTCTAAAATTTTATATTTTAATTTATTTGAGTAGTTTGGATTTTTATGAATCCAAAAATATTTTATTTATAATTTTTGGACTTTTATTTTATTTTCTAGAATTTTATTAAGTCCAAGGGTATTTTGGTCTTTTCTTTTTATTGAAACAGGTCTGGAAAAGGTTTCTGGGCTAGTTATTCTTATTGGGCCCTGGTGAACCATTAATTCTAGACAAAAGAGCCACCCCAAAGGGTCTGGCCCATCTTGGCCCACTCCTCACTGCCTTTCCTTCTCCCTCGAGTTCATCCTTTCCTCCTCTGACCCCGACCCCGTGGCCGGCGATGCCGCCGCCGTCGGTTGTTCTGGTCGCCACCGTGGTGCAATTGGGGGTTATCGATGACGCTCTTTCATTCTATCCAATTGGATTCAAGCCTAGGGCTCCCCTGCGATGGATTGATGTCGTCCCAAACCCTAGGGTTTGGGGGTTGACATGGATTCAAGTTCTGTTGTGGTCGTCGTGCATCGAGGTGATGCTCTGCTCCTCCAGGTGTGATCAGGGTCGCTGTCGTGGCGCTGTGCGGGTTGCAGCGCCCCCTCTGGGGTGCTCCCCGTGCCGCCATGGTCGTCGGCCCTCTGCTTCCTCTTCTATCCTTCGGCGAGGACCTACGGTGGGTTTGATTCTTCTCCCCTGGTGCTCTCTCTGTTTGCTGGTTCAATGCTAGACGCTGGCAGTGTTCTCTCTGGCTACTGTCTGTTTCATATTAAGATGATCATCCATTTAGGGATCCTGCTATGTGCTTGTTCATGTACTGGATGAATTGATTCATGTTTGGATGGTCTGTACACATGCTAAATGCTTATTGGCCCGAGGCTTGTTGCTTAAAATGATCTATGATGTTTCTGGTGGCTTACTAGATGATTTGATGCTTGGATTGCATCTGATTCAGATGATGTAGTTGTTTGGGAAGCATGCTTGGTAAAGCCAATGACTTGATAGCTTTCCACTGTTTATTTGATTCATGGTCAAGATTATGATAAGATACAGCTACTATTTAGTGCTGTTAGCTTGGAATTAACATGTGGTTTGAGATCATCATGATCTCAAACAGTGAAGTGTATCATAGGAATATCCTAGTTATGATTCCTGTTTTAACAGGAAAATGATTAGTTAGTTGATTATCTAAATCTATGATGATTTATTGTCTTTCCTAATTCAAATTGGATTGTTCTTGTGACACCATCATGTATGGCACACAAGTTTGATTCTAAACCATGGATTTGGTTAGTTTATGCTTAAGACAATCTTGGCTTTGAAAGATAAATATAGATGCTCTTATCTGAATTCCCTAAGACCAGTGATGTTGGTCTGAGGCTTAGGGATTCAAATCTTATCTAATTGGTTCATCTAGATAGTCCTGGTAGTGGTTCCAACTATTCTTTATTGAATTAAAGCTTGGAAAAAATTGATAGTGAGTTTGATCAATCTATGGATCCAAAGATTTGTTTCTAAGGTGCTACCCTTCCTTTAGGGATGTGCCTAGAAATAGATCATAGGTATATGTATGATTGAATTGTAAAATATAGTTTGACAACGATAGCAAGGATTTTGCTCTGAGCTCTGGTTGTATTTTGGTACTTTGTTTTTTGCCTTTAGAGTTTCAGAAATCCCTATGATGGATTCACCCCTCTTGGGTGCTCTCTGAGGGTTTGTTTTATAAAACAACACATGTTCCTCTCTGAATAATATGATTAGATCATGTGAAGGTTTTATGAAACTCACCACAAAATCTGATGGTGGTGTAGTAAGTTGATGATGATGATCTTGATCTGGTTTTGCTGGACTACTTTGCTTGATCTTGAGCTAGCCTGCTCCTCCTAGCTCCTGGGCTTGATCTTGCTGTCCACCTGATCCATCCCCCTCCTTATGTCACCATCCTGGTGATGTTTGGTTGATCCGTAGTTGGTGTGGTTGCTGGCTGTGGTGCTTGGTTTAGCTGCTGTCTACACTGGCTGTTCTTGTGTGCTGTGCAGTGGGGTGATGCACTAGTGCCTCCCACGGTTGTGTTGTGGTTTTGTGAGATTGGGTTGCTTTGTGAGCTCGACAACACACCACATGCATGCTGGTGTGTGTCCTGCCTGTGTGCTTGCTATGCACCTGTGGATATGTTCAGAATTTTTGAACTTACTCTTACCAGGTTACTTTCACCTGGCTGGTGAATTTGTCCCTCTTAGCTGTCATCTAACTTCTGGCTTTGAATTTATGAAAGATGGAATATTTCATATTGCTGAAACTTGCCCCTTTTATAACATTTCTCAATGATGAATTTGTCAAGTGCATTTCACTGACATATCTGAGAGAAATAATACTAACACTAATCTTTTATTTCTCTTTATATTTTCTGTTTGTTTTGCAGGTACATATATAAAGATGAAGATTTAGTCTAGGTTTAGTTATAGAGTAGTTATAAAATGTTCCAATGTAATTTTCTTATTCTTCTGTAATTTTCTTTTATTATTGTGTAATTTTCATTTTCTTCAATTGTAATAAAGATTATATTATTATTAATAAAGAATATTCTTATTCTTTATTCTTTTGTTACTTGTGAAGTTTGAGAATGGCTTCGGTAAGTTACATTCTTTGTAACTGGTTTATATATTGCTAATATGAAATAAATTTCATATTTATTATTGTTTTTCTTTGGATAGAATTTAAGTTATAATACTTATCTCTTAATTAATTTAAGATTCAAAACTTATATCTAAATCATTTGAATTATAATTCAAACACTCAAGTTTAAAAATTCAAATTCATTTTAAAACACATAACTCCTTAAAGATCATCTCAAAGTTCATAACAATCTTCCTTTAAGACTAAACCTAATCTCAAAGTAAGAAAGAAACATTGATCACTTAAGATTTTTATTTGGAGAAAATTTTACCCACATTTTCACAAATAGATGCATGCAACATTCCATATTCCTAAATCTACCCTTCGTTAGTTCCTAAATGCTGGGATGTTACAGAATACCATGATATGATCTCTAGAAGATCTGACATTAATCATTAAATATTGTGTTACACATTTAGTTTGATTCCATTTGATCTATCCATGGATCAAATTATCTTTACCCAAAAATAAAGTTTTAGCAAAGGTCATATTGAAACTTATCGCACTCAACTTGATTTCTTTCGCATGAAGACGAAGATCTGCTTGATGTCTGCCCTCCTTGATCTGGTCTGGAGAGGCGGGTTCCGGAAGGCTCCGCCGGCGAACTCCCATGGGCGTATCATGCCTGGAGATTGTTGGATCGGAAGGTATTCGGTCGCGCGCACCTTGTTTTTCTGGCCGATTGGTTTCAGCGGGAGTGGTGTGAAGCTCTGTTGTTTGTTTCCACCAAGTGACATGCTTTGAGCCATGGTGATGTCAGATGCGGAGAATGTCAGGAAAGTGGAAATTTGAGGGTAGCGATGGTAATTTTTGTTTTTGTGGTGACGGAGATCTGGCTGCGTGATCCGAGACTCGTTGCAGCGACTGTTGGTGCGGGAAGACAACACAGGGGAGTTTCCAGTCTTATCTTGCAGGGTGAAAATCCAAGGTCTGGCCTTAGCTGGTTGTGTCTGGTAATGATTTTGTTGAAGACATTGTTTTGTAAGTAAGGACTTTCTCTAGGGTGAAAAACCTATGGCCTTTGGTCGGACAACGACGGCGATTCAGTACTGTTTCCTTCTTGAAGGCGTTGTTATTGGAGTGGAGGACTACTGGTGTTGTTCTGATGGTGTCACTGTTGTTTCTTTGAGGATTAGTTCTCTGTAGCGGGACTTTTCTTTTTTTGTAATTTCTCTTTCTTTTTTCTAAGCTGTGTGCATCCGTAGAGCCGCTAGGGCATGCGTTGTTGCAGAGGCTGGGTGTAATTGATGTCCATGTGATATTAATATATGCTCTTTTCCCAAAAAAAGAGACGTTTCAATCACTTTGACAAGTTTTACTCAAAAGTGTGAAAATTATTCAGAATTTCTATGCATGAATGCAATGCACACCTCCGATATCTATTTATTCTAGCCTCTAATGCTGGGATGTTACATCAACCCTCCGTCATCTTACCCTACCCCTCTTCCCACCCAATCCTCGGCGTCCACATCACAATCTACATAAAGTATCAGGTCAACTCCACCGGCGCAAACTTCTTCAAGTGGCGGCAAACTATTGCTTTTCTCCTCACCATGTACAAGGCGCTCGATCACATCATGGAGGGTGTCGCTCCTGCCAACCCCAGCGACGATTGTCTTGTGGTGGACATCCACATCACACTGTGGTTCATGGCCACGTTGAGCGATGACCTCTATCGTCTCGTCCAAAGTGACAATGGCCGGGCCTGCTCCACGTGGACGCGACTGACGTGTTTCTTTATCAACCAGCCAACAAAGCCACTATCATATACTGTGATAACATCAGCGCCACCTATCTCTTGACTAATCATATGCAACATCGACACACGAAACATGTTGAGATCGATCTCCATTTTGTCCGAGATCGCGTCGCACTCGGTGAAGAATGCATGCTACATGTTCCTACCAGTTCATAGCAATGTTAAGGATATCGCTTATCGGTAATTTATCGGTCGGCTGAAAATTGGCGATTTTTTAGCATATCGGCTGATTTATCGGGCGATAAATCGGAAAATCGGATGATAAATCATAAAATCGTTATATCGGTCACCCTCAAGTAGAGATAAATCGGACGATTAATCGGCATATCGGCCGATTTTTTAAACAGTGGTTCATAGTATGTCAGCATCTTCACCAAAGGATTACCAACTGCCGTGTTCCATGAGTTCGGAACCAGTCTCAACATTGTTCCTAGCCTGGTTTCGACTGCGGGATGGGGGGTGTTGAATGTTGTATATTTATACTTGTATTCCCTAGTCTTTAGGACATAGCGGTTCGGTTAGGGTTAGAGTTTAGTCTCTCTTTCTCTCCCTCCTATATATTTGTACCTTTAGTGATCATTATCAATACAACAACCTATTCTATCCAACTTCTGCCTCCACTCGACTGAGACGACTTATTACACTTACATGACTCAAACCTTCACTATTGCACCCACAATGTTGTGTTGGTTCATGCTATACACTCGTTTGCATAAAAATCACACTATCATAGATCCCTTTTTTTTCTTGCCCAATCTCCTCCATTCCATGTACTTGGTGGTTCTTATAAGTTCCGATCATTAATCAACCACTTCGTTGTCACTTCTAGCGGCTGGAACGCTACTAGTGCAAGCAGATTCATGCATCATGTCTTTATGTCATGTATCCGTGCCTGTCTATTCACCTAAGAAACTCATGCCCGTTCAGAAAAATCTAAGCAACTCATGCATGCTATGCCTATGATGCACATTTGGGCGGCGACCTTTTATTCCCTGTAGTGTGTATATTCTGATGACATTGTGCAATATAATTTGAATTTAATTACTTCCCTCCGACTCATATTAGTTGACTCAAATTTGTCTAAATTTGGATGGATCTAGACACTATTTAGTATATAGGTTCTTCCAAATTTTGACAAATCCAAGTCAACTAATATGAGCTGGAGGGAGTATTAAACTTGTAAAACGATTTAAGTTATATAACTTTCCATTAAAATTGCTTTTAGATGCTTGTGCGCATTGGATTTTCATCTTATGTTTTTGTTTGATTTGTCACAGTCTTGCTAATTCTCATTTAACCAAGATTAAGTTAGAGTTCGGTTAACTCGTGGACCATTAGATTGCGTTGTGATTCATGCTGGCCACATAGTTGCACATGGATTGCAATTGAGAATAATTGTTCATGGAGTAATCGGTAAACTTTCGGACTGTTTTGATAACATCGTGAAGTTGTGCATAGGTCGTTGTAGGGGTTCGTAGCATGGAAAACAAAAAAAGTTATACCGCTTGCACACAAACAAGCCAAGATCTATCTACTAAATTGTAGCAACGAGTCGATAGAGGAACTCACCCTCGAATATTCCAAAGCGGTTAACGAGAGCAGATTATCATGGGTGATGTAGTCGTACTCTTGCCGATCTCAAGATCGCGTAGACGATCCTTCCGACGCTGCGTTCCGGCAGCGCTTCCGCAGTCGATCACACGTTCGATACTTGATGAAGACCTTCCTCTCCCTTGTTCCAGCAGGCAGCGGAGGTTGTAGCACTCTCCTCGTGATTCCGGCAGCACGACGACGTGGTGTCGGAAGTAGAGGGGAGATCCCGCAGGGCTTCGCCTAAGCCAGAGCGAGTATGGTAGAATAAGAAAGGGCCTACGGATTTAGAGGCACCAAAGGGGTTGGCTTGGCTGGCGACTAGGTTTTGGGGAAACCCTAATTCAGCAGCTAGAGGAGCCCTAGGTGGCGGCAGCACTTGGAGGGGTGGTGGCGCCTAGAGCTAGGGTTAGGGTGTGTGAGGGGTAGGGGCGCCCTACCCCTCCTTATATAGGTGGGAGGGCGGCGGTTTGGGAGGAGGGATTCCTCCTCCAACTCCTCCTCATGGCCGGCGGGTGGAGGGAGTAGGACTTCCACCCTAGGTAGGTTTCCTACTCTCCCTCCACCAAGCAAACTTCAGATTTGACTTTTCAAATTGGCGTTTGACTTTCAAACTTCGATTTGATTTCTCTCTTTATATTGCCTAGCCAAGTGACCTAGTACATGATGCAACCATTCCACATTGTCATGACACATTCATGTACCCCTCCCCCTCCGGAGTGCCGGACCTTCTAGACCCTTCTAGAACATTCCTGGTGAAAACACCGGAATCATTCCCGAACTCCAAAACAGGACTTTCCTTATATGAATCTTATTCTCCGGACCATTACGGATCTCCTCGTGATATCCCGGATCCCATCCAAGACTCTAAACAACATTCGGTCTCTTACTCATCATTCCATAACTACACAACAACATCGAATCCTTAAGTGTGTCTCCCTACGGTTCGTGAATTATGCGGACATGACCGAGACACTTCTCCGATCAATAACCAATAGAGGAATCTGGAAATTCATATGGCTCCCACATATTTCTACGATTACTTTGCGATCGAATGAACCACTTACATATGATACCAATTTCCCTTTGTCTCACGGTAGTTTACCTATCCGAGGTTTTGATCGTCGGTATCTCTGCATACCTAGTTCAACCTCGTTACCGATAAGTACTCTTTTCTCGTTCCCGTGATATGTGATCCCTTGTGAGCCAGTCACATGCTTGCAAGCTAATTGAATGACATTCCACCGAGAGGGCCCAGAATATATATATCCGTCATATGGATGGACAAATCCCACTCTTGATCCATGTGCCTCAACCCATACTTTCTGAACACTCAATGCCACCTTTATAGCCACCCAGTTACGGTGTGGTGTTTGATGTCATCAAAGCATCCTTCCGATGATGGTGATTAACATGATCTCATGGTCGAAGGAATTAGGTTACTATGTATCAGAAAGCTTATAGCAAATGAACTATATTAAATGACTTGATCTTTATGCTACGCTTAACTATAGGAGTATGTCCATCACATCATTCTCCTAATGATATGACCCTATTGTTAATAACATCTCTATGTTCATGATCAGGAAACCATGATCATATATTAACCAACAAGCTAGTTTAACAAGAGGCTTTACTAGGGACTCTTTTATGTTTACAAATCACACAAGTATTAATGTTTCCGGTTAATACAATTATAGCATGGTATGTAAACATTTATCATAAGTATGAAGATATGATAATAACCACTTTATTATTGCCTCTTGGGCATATCTCCAACAGTCTCCCACTTGCACTAGAGTCAATAATCTAGTTTCAAACCTTTGTGCATTCAACACCTATGGCTTTCCAGTGTTGTATTTACACGATTGCTAGTGGTCAACTGATCTCCGGATCCGACACTTTCAGGTCCGTGTGTAATTGCATGTCTTTGCGTCTCTACGCATCACTCATTCTTTAATGAGATGGCTTTGTATAAATTTGGTCCTTTGGTGAGACCTTTAGTTCCTTGGGGTTTAAAACATGTTGATAATATTGCCATACAATATATCTTCATAGTACTATCCCGCTATAAACTACACCTAGTTTGATAACAAACTACTTGACACAAATGCCCTCTTTTGCTGTTATAATAGCAGTCATATACTTAGCCTTTTTGTTGTAGTATCTGTCACAATGTCTTAACTTTGGAACTCATCCAAATTCATTATGGAAATTACTTTCCATCATATTGTGCCACCCTTAGTTTAGATTGAGATAAACTTAATTTGTACTTTGTGACAAAACTAGTATCAATGTAATACTTTTACAATGAACTAACCATCTATTTGTCACTTCTACAAAATAATATATTCTTAGTTCTTTTTAAAAGATCATAAGGATATCTTTACTATCGTCCAATAATCATCTTATGAATCATTCTGGTATATGCTCGTAACATTTAGAGCATAGGACATATCTAGATTTGTACACATCACAGCATGATTGATAAAATACTCTTTGTAATTTTATCTATCAAGTATCAAAAATACTTAAATATTTATTCAATCCTTCCTGTGCAACAAGAACCTTTCTTGTAGTTTCTATATTGAACTCATTCAATATCTCATCTATGTACTTCTGGCACAACCATATTGGCGTCACAATTTATCCATATAGATAGATACCAAATATTCGGGTTCTGCCTAAGCCTTTCACCGAGATGAAATTCTTATCATGTGTTAATAAAAATATACATCACTTCCAATCAACAATATGTCTTCCACATAATGTATTAGAAATATGTCTTAGCGCTCCCACTTAATTTCTTGCAAGTGCAAGCATCCTCATCGTCTCCGATGAAATTAAACTCTTTTAACAGTTTCATCATAGTGAAGATTTCAACTCCGCGATGCTTACTTCAACCATTGAAGTTTGCATATGCTTTTAGCATCCTTTGAATTAACAAAAACCTTTGGACCGTGTCACGCACACGTCCTAGGTAACCATTCTATTAGAAGAACTTGTTTTGTTTATTCAACACATAACAAAATTATATGTCGTGGTTGCTATATTAATCCGTCTAGGCTAAATATCACTTAATGAAAGATCAGATCTTGTCATAGTCAACTTTTTGAACATTGTCGTGAACTCTTTCCCGGCATGTCTATAATTTCATAGATGTGAAACATCCATGTCTATTTCTTTATAGATCCAAATATGAATGTAAGGTATTGTACCTTTCCAGAGGTTCTTTCAAGTTTAAAGCTTGATCTCTCGTATATGGAACTATCACGGATTTTATGGCTTCAAGCCATTTGATGGAGTCAGGGCCCATCATCGCTTCTTTGCATGTAGTCGGATCATTATTGTCAAATAATGATTTAACTCTCAAATCTTGGTATTTGATTGTTTACCCGACCTACTTGTTTCAATAGGAACTTAGATCTCTATGACCACAACCTTTCACGCACGTGAGCCATGAGCATTGTTGCTGCCTCCGGAACACGTTTCGGCGTTGCGCAACTTTGCACATATAGCTAAGGTTCATTTAACCTCATCAAAGTTCTATTGTCCTCCCACTTAACTTTTCACGGAAAATTCCTTCTCAAAGAAACTTGACATTCTAAGCGACAAACACTTTTGTCTTCGGTGTTATGGAGGAATACTTAACTATTATTCAAAATAGCATACAAAGATATGTTCATCCGATTTTGGTTGCAAACATCTTTCTTATGCATAGCATACCAATTTTTTTAAGAAAGGACAACTTGGGTTTTATCCCAAACCATAACTTTATATGGTGTCAATTCAACGGATTATGATGGAGCTCTTTTCAGTGGAAAAACGGTAGTCTCTAAAGCTTTTAATCTTTTAAATATAATGGCAGTTTTGTGAATTACACCTTTGATCTTACCATGTCAAACAAGGTTTAATTACATATCTCGAACGCTCCATACTCTTATGGTATTTCGGGAAATGCAAATCCACGGAACGATTCCTTATATCTTAGGTGTTTTATGCTAAACTTGTAACTCAAATATCTTCTTTTATGATCTTATCATAAACTATTTATATTCTTGTTACAATGATTTTGCACTTCATCTTGAAAGTCTTTGAACTTTTCAAATGTTTCATACTTCATCCTTATTAAGTAAATATTCATATATTCACTCAAATTTTCGGAGAAAGCATATGAAGTTGAAATTCATCGCTTTTGACTACACATAATGGACTTCATACAACAATATGTACAAGTTCCAATAAGCTAGTCATTCGTTCCCTTTTAGCCTATGAACGAAGTTTTAATTATCTCTAGGAAATTTTCACAAGTGTCATTTGATCAAAAAATCAAAAGACTCCAAAATTCCATCCACATGGAGTTTCTTCATGTTTTCTTTCCAATATAATTTAAATGGTGATGTCACTTTCTAAGTGATCTTTCTTATCAATTGTCTTTCGACATTTTTAGCAATAAATTTATGGATGTGATTTATCCAACGGGATTTGTAAATCATCCATCTTTTATGGATTACAGCAATTATTTGAACAACCCTTTTGTTCTCATAATACCTGATAAAACAAATCTTGAAGGCAAGTTAACGAGCAACATAACAACCCTTTATTTGTTCTCGATGAACATCATCACATATTCTTTTGCTAGTTACTTAGGCCATTGTAGTTCATGAATTGTGTTGTTTCGTATGACGATTCACACCAACAAATTTAGTATCAAATACATAAGAACCACATTGTTCAATAAGCAAAGAATATAGCCAAAACATGTATATACTCTATATACCTAAGGTGAACAATTCTAGTCTTTTCTTTTCTACCATATATTTATGAGATTCTCTTTCAGTATTTCCTTTTCTGTTTGAAAGAATCTATCAATATCAATAGTGGAGTCACACACATGACACATAGTCCAAAACATGTATAATTAAATACCAATGTCTTTGGACTTGCACTTTGAAGCATATCACCATCATCAAACGTTTGGTGTTCTTTCAAATTTGATTCTTTAGTAATCTTTTAGTGCAATAAACATTTTACTTACATTAAATATTCATCCTTATCATAGAACTATTCATGATCAAGCTACTTTAGCTTATAACGGTGAATTACGAGTATAATGTTGCTCTCCAAAACCTTTTGGAGGATTAAGACGACCAGCGTCTCCAACCTTTTCCAAATTCTCATCAAATATGAGAACATGACTTTTGCCATATTATACTCTATCATGTTGCAACCAAAACTTTGTTTTAGATATCACAATATCTTCCACATATCATGGTTTCTAAAACAATTCTTTCAGATCCTAGATAACCTTGATATTAAAACAATCTTTTGAATATCAAGAATCATGGAGACAAACATGATACTTATATACTAACACTAGAATTGTCACTCTTGATTTAATACCAATTATTAAACTTCATGGAGTAACCGGAACTTACTGAAAGTTTGCAATGGGACTTTTAAACTTTAGATTAACACTTAAAAACAATACGATACCAGTTTGTAAAGTAACTAACCAGAATTCTATAGTTCTATCATCTCAATTATAACTAAGCGCAAGGTGGTAAACGGATGCCAATGACTACAACAATTATGCAAATTCACTTTGATTTAATTTATGATAAATAGTGTTCATATTTTAATCATATTGCCGTTGAACTCCCACTCAAAACAATATCCATCACATTGTTTTAGTGATCACACGAACCAAATTCACTACACCAAGTCCGATCATCACGTGACATGATATAGTTTCAAAGGCGAACAATCATCATGTTCATCATATCATCTATATGACTCATGCTTTACCTTTCGGTATTCCGTGTTCCGAGACCATGTTTGTACATGCTAGGTTCGTCAAGATCAAACCTTAGCTTCCGCATGAGAAAATCTGGCTTGCTCACGTTGTATACACTCGTAGAATCTAGCACACCCGATCATCACGTGGTGCTTCGAAACAACGAGCTTTATCAACGGTGCTTACTAAGGATGAACACTTTAAAACTTGAAATTGTGTGCTTGAGGGATGATCTTATAATGCTACCGTCGTTAACTAAGCAATACAAGATGCATAAACAGATTAACATCACATGCAATTCATAATATGTGATATGATATGGCCTTTCTTCTTGTGCTTCCGATCTCCATCTTTAAGCACGAACATGATCTCCATCATCACCAGCATGGCGTCAAGGTCAATGGCGCCACTTCATGGTTGTCATCCACCAGCATCAACTATTACAACTACTTTGAATAATAGACACGCGGGTCTTTAACGGAATTTAAAAGACAACCATATGGCTCTTGCCGGTTGCCGACTTACAATAAGGAACATTGCATACATCATATATAATCACAATCATGGCCATATCACATCACAGCACACCCCTGCAAAACAAAGTTAGATGCCTCTAATTTTCTTTGCATATTTTACGTAGTTTGGGGCTTTCAATAAGTGTCGTTCTAACTTACGAACAAGAACCACAACATTGATGTTTGAACTATCAAGTGCCTGTTGTAAATTGAATCTTTACTATGATGGGAGAGACAGACACCCGCAAAGCCACTTATGTAATACAAGTTGCATGTTGAGCGTGGAGCAAGTATCATGAACGATGTCATGTAAGGTTAGCCCGGGCCGCTTCATCCCACCATACCGCGAGATGCAAAGTACACAAGAAGCAATTGATAATAAAAGCACCACCACCCATAATGACCATTGTGTTCTACTCGTGCAACAGATCTACATATACACACGGCTCTGATACCACTGTAGGGGTTCATAGCATGGAAGACAAAAAAAATTCTACCGCATGCACACAAACAAGCCAAGATCTATCTACTAGATTGTAGCAACGAGTCGATAGAGGAACTCACCCTCGAAGATTCCAAAGCGGTTAACGAGAGCAGATTCTCGTGGGTGATGTAGTCGTACTCTTGCCGATCTCAAGATCGCGTAGACGATCCTTCCGGCGCTGCGTTCCGGCAGCGCTTCCGTAGTCGATCACACGTTCGGTACTCGATGAAGACCTTCCTCTCCCTTGTTCCAGCAGGCAGCGGAGGTTGTAGCACTCTCCTCGTGATTCCGGCAGCACGACGGCGTGGTGTCGGAAGTAGAGGGGAGATCCCGCAGGGCTTCGCCTAAGCCGGAGCGAGTATGGTGGAATAAGAGAGGGCCTTGGCGATCTACGGATTTAGAGGCACCAAAGGGGTTGGCTTGGCCGGCGACTAGGTATTGTGGAAACCCTAATTCAGTGGCTAGAGGAGCCATAGGTGGCGGCAGCACTTGGAGGGGTGGTGGCGCCTAGAGCTAGGGTTTGGGTGTGTGAGGGGTAGGGGCGCCCTACCCCTCCTTATATAGGTGGGAGGGAGGCGGTTTGGGAGGAGGGAGTCCTCCTCCAACTCCTCCTCATGGCCGGCGGGTGGAGGGAGTAGGACTTCCACCCTAGGTAGGTTTCCTACTCTCCCTCCACCAAGCAAACTTCAGATTTGACTTTTCAAATTGGCGTTTGACTTTCAAACTTCGATTTGATTTATCTCTTTATATTGCCCAGCCAAGTGACCTAGTACATGATGCAACCATTCCACATTGTCATGACACATTCATGTACCCTTCCCCCTTCGGAGTGTCGGACCTTCCAGACCCTTCTAGAACATTCCTGGTGAAAACACCGGAATCATTCCCGAACTCCAAAACAGGACTTTCCTTATATGAATCTTATTCTTCGGACCATTCCGGATCTCCTCGTGATATCCCGGATCCCATACGAGACTCCAAACAATATTCGGTCTCTTACTCATCATTCCATAACTACACAACAACATCGAATCCTTAAGTGTGTCTCCCTACGGTTCGTGAATTATGTGGACATGACCGAGACACTTCTCCGATCAATAACCAATAGAGGAATCTGGAAATTCATATGGCTCCCACATATTTCTATGATTACTTTGCGATCGAATGAACCACTTACATACGATACCAATTTCCCTTTATCTCACGATAGTTTACTTATCCGAGGTTTTGATCGTCGGTATCTCTGCATACCTAGTTCAACCTCGTTACCGATAAGTTCTCTTTTCTTGTTCCCGTGATATGTGATCCCTTGTGATCCAGTCACATGCTTGCAAGCTAATTGGATGACATTCCACTGAGAGGGCCCAGAATATATATATCCGTCATATGGATGGACAAATCCCACTCTTGATCCATGTGCCTCAACCCATACTTTCTGAACACTCAATGCCACCTTTATAGCCACTCAGTTACGGTGTGGTGTTTGATGTCATCAAAGCATCCTTCCGATGATGGTGATTAACATGATCTCATGGTCGAAGGAATTAGGTTACTATGTATCAGAAAGCTTATAGCAAATGAACTATATTAAATGACTTGATCTTTATGCTACGCTTAACTATAGGAGTATGTCAATCACATCATTCTCCTAATGATATGACCTTGTTGTTAATAACATCTCTATGTTCATGATCAGGAAACCATGATCATATATTAACCAACAAGCTAGTTTAACAAGAGGCTTTATTAGGGACTCTTTTATGTTTACAAATCACACAAGTATTAATGATTCCGGTTAATACAATTATAGCATGGTATGTAAACATTTATCATAAGTATGAAGATATGATAATAACCACTTTATTATTGCCTCTTGGGCATATCTCCAACAGTCGTAACTTAGGTTGGGTGGCTTCATCTGACCAAGCACTAGTCATCATCCATTTATAATGTGAACTTGATTTGCATTATGGCATAGCAGCAATCCATAGTTGCACATGGTACAACGACTATTCACTATTCATTTGCTTAGAATCTATTTGTTACTTCTCCTTCATGAGATCGTCTCCTTCATGAGACCACCACCACCCAAAGATAAAGTGATCTCAAGCTTCTCCTTCCAAGTACCAAAATTTCTACCAGTCAACTTTTCTATGCCATTAATAATACCGGCAATTTGAGAGACATTAGATGCTGCAAAAGAAAACAAATGCTTTGAATAAGCATCACTATTTTATACTCCTTTCATCAATCTAGTCTACATCAGCTTTGGCCAGAAATAGACATGATCAATAAAATTTTGTGATCAAAACATCTTCTAATCAGCTTTGGCCAGAATGACAGATATAAGCCACACTAAATTAAATCCTCTAATATATAAAATTCTTTCATCAATCTGGAACACATCAGCTTTGTCAGAAGTGAACTAGATTAATAAAATTTCATGGTCAAAAAGTCATCAATCAGCTTTGGCCGGAATGATAGACATAAGCCATGCTTAATTAGAAGATTCACAAACATTATCTTGCAGCAAAACATTATCATCACAATTTATTTGTAAAAAAATACAAAAGAATCAACCACAATTATCATCACAACTTATTTGTAAAACAATGCAAATAAAACAATACAACATTATCATCACAATTTATTTGTAAAACAATACAAACATTATCATCACAACATTATCATCGTTTTACAATTTATTTGTAAAGCATCACAAATATAATAAAGCCATAAAAGAATTAACTTATCATAATAAAACACATTAAACTTACTTGAGTGAGATACACAATTGCATGACAAAAGAATAATTTGTCACACAATTGTGTTCCATAATTGACATAATAAAATATGCCAAAAAAATTAACCCCAAAAACCATATATAAAACCCTAACTTATAAAAATTAATCTTTAAAACCCCTTTTATGTTAAAATTTTAACAGAAGAAACTTTCAGACTGGGCCGAACCTGGCTTAGACCGTCTCCCCGTGGTCCCAAAGCGGCCCACGTGGCCCGTTAAGCAGCTAAGCACTACGAGCCATTGGATCGCATCCAACGATAGAGGATGTGCCGGGTCGGAACAAACCGACCTGCGATGACACCAGCGCGAAACTGTAGCCTCATTTTCCCCCTCCCCTTCCCTCTGCCTCCCCACCTGCGAGCGAGAGAGAGCAAGCGGCGGCGGCCGCCGCCGCAGTGGAGAAGGAGGACGACGCTGGTGGGCGCCTCTCGTCGGATTCGCGTGCAGTCAGTGTGCGGCTCCATCGAGCGGTGCTTGTCGGTGCCCTTTGTGCCACAGCCGCAAGCATGCGAGCGTCCCCACGACGACAACGATGACACATCACCGTACCCAGCACAACGACGAGCTCCAACGGCCACAAGGGCACGAGAGGGCTCGACCACCAGCCGATGCAGTGGACGGCGAGACCGCTGGGGTATGAGCCCGAGCAGGTCTGCCCAATTGAGAGATGGCTCCGGCGCCACCGTGGCCAGCAATGACGACGAAGCCCATAAGGTATGTGTCCACTGCCTCTCTTTAGATCATCAAATTAGGATTAGGGTTCCTTGATCCAAGAAATTAGGGTTAGGGTTCATCTAATTTGGGAATTAGGGTTAGGGTTCTTGACTAATTGGGGAAAGTAGGGTTAGGGTTCATCGATTAGATGAACTAGGGTTAGGGTTCTTCGGTCAAATTGGGGATTTCACTTAGGAACTGCATAAGAATTGAAATCCCCTCATCATAGTTACATAATAAAAACCCTAGCACCTGTTCTTGATTAGTTAGGGCTTAAAATTAGAAAAAATTAGGGCTAAATCATCGACCTTATTCAGTTCTGAGCAAGAACTTGAATAAAACATAGTTCTAGCGATAGAACCTTAATCATAAGCTTGAAACTTGATCTCAGCAAGAAGAACAAGCTTGCAAGAACAAAAACCAATACATAAGAGGGCTCGATCTTAGAGCTAGATGCTCTGATACCACTGTTAGAAACCCTTAGGATCATCTAGTTTAAGATTTGAGTCACAAATAGGGAATCAGGTATATGTACCTTGATCTGGAGGTCCAGCCATGGTCTCCTCTTGATCCTTCTCCCCTAATCTTCTTAATCTTGAGCAGTGAGTGGTTCTTCCTAGTGCTGTGAGTGCTAGCTTGATCAGTGAGCAGGGTAGAGTGAGAGAGAGAAGCACACCTGAATGAGCCATCAACTCAGCTCAAACCGTAGGACCCCTATTTATAGCACTATGGGAACCAACACCTCTAATGGATGGTCAGGATGTCCCTGATCAGGGCATCCAATGGCTGTAAATAATAAGCTCTTAAATGACCTTAATATGTCTTAGATTAATCACAGCAACATATAGATCACTGTAGATTACTTATATCCAACACATTGATCATACAACCCTATAAAACATACCCTCCCTCCCTTTTTGTTGTTTATTTTTACAGTATTTTCTATTGGATGATCATGAAGCTGCATAAGTGGTTATAGATAGTATGGTGACCTTGTGCAAGGATCCATGCATGGTTGGATAATCACTAATGTAATCTTGGTTATGGATGGAATAGTTATAGGTGGACATGCTTATGATTGGATGATCATTTGTCTACTCCTGAGCATGCCAGGCATTCCGTATCACCAAACAAGCAGCAAGTGACATGCATGGCTGTTGGACTCCTTTTGTATTTTTTTACCTAAATAAATAACTTGAATGGTCAGTTTGTCGAATTGATTAATTGGCGCAAAAACCTGGCCCATTCTTGTTTCTGCTGCCTTGATCAGAAATATCTCCTTTGTGCATTCCACTTGTGCTCCTTCTTCGCACTCGTTCAGAACTCTTGAAGGAAGACGAAACCGTATTTGCCAATCGTGAAAGCCGATGGAATCGACCCTTTTCAACCAAAAATAACCATATTGTGAAAACAATTTCCATAGCGTCTGTACCGCGTGAGCCATATATATTAAACACTGTGGCGCCGAGCATATATAGAGGTCGATGTTGCAGTACTAGTTTTTCACTCCAACACCTCCCCTGCATCCCATTATTTTCTCTCTCCTGCAAGTATGCATTTATCAAAAAAAAAGGATCGTGTTGAGCGTCCCCCCGGGGGATCGGGGCTTCCGATCCCCCACCTCCCAGGCCATCCGATTTAGATTGGCACTAGTCGTTGGATCAAAAGTCAACCAAGGAAAACATTTCCTGAATGCTTCCTGCCCGCACATCGTGCTCCGTGCACATCGCGCTCGCCCATGGCACCCGGAGCTGCACATCCCTCCTAACCGCACTCTCTCTCCCTCCACCCCGTGCACACTGGCGTCAGTTCCTCTATGATCCACGGCCATCGCCGGAGAAGCCGGTGCATCATCGCCGAAAAAACCTGTCGTGGTGCCCCTGATCCAACATCCCTCCTCGGATCTGCCATCCCTCATCACCACTATCTTTTCAGGCTTCCCCCACCATCGGCGTTACTCCTCCGTGAGCCATGGATGTTTTTGGACAATCCCGATACGGCGTCGCTGATGCATCGTCATGACAGTAGCTTGCAGCAAACAACGACGCCCCCCGCCGCATGGAGCAAAACTGGCCGCATCTGTAGCAAGGCCATGAGTCGCAGGAAGCAAAGCTGGACTCTGCATGGAGCGAAGGCCCTCTTCTCAGGGAGCAACATCTGCCGCTGGATGGAGTGAAGCCGTTCTCCGCAGAGAGCAATGCTGGGCACCGTAGGTAGCAAGGCTGGCCACCGCAGAGAGCAAACCTAACAGCCATTGGTAGCAAGGCCGGCCGGCGTCGGCAGCAAGACCTGCCACAGCAGGGAGCAAGGCCCCGCCACCATCGGTAGCAAGACCGGCCGCCGTCTGTAGCAAGGCTAGCCACATGAGGTAGCAAACCCGACAACCGTCGGTAGCAAGACGGGCCACATCAGGGAGCAAGGCCGGCCGTCGTCGATAGCAAGGCGAGCCACATGAGGTAGCAAACTCGACAACCGTCGTTAGCAAGACAGACCACATCAGGGAGCAAGGCCAGCCGCCGTCGACAGCAAGGCCAGCCACCGTCGGTAGCAACGCCAACCACATGAGGTAGCAAACCCGACAACCGTCGGTAGCAAGACTGGCCACATCAGAGAGCAAGGCCGGCCGCCGTCGGTACCAAGGCCAGCCGGTGCCAGTAGCAAGACCAGACGGTACTAGTAGCAAGACAAGCCGTCGCTGAGAGCAAAGCCAGCCGTCGTAGGGGGCAGCGTCGTCGTTCTCCTCGCAGAAGCTGTAGGGGTCAAGGACGAAAGGATGACGCCTTGAGCGGGAGTCGCGGCTGTGCCTGTGGCCGCCGTCAGGATTTCTACTAGTGCGAGCCTCTAGTTCAGGCGGAGCAGTGCGTGTGGCCGCCGTCAGGATTTCTACTAGTGCGGGTGGGTGCGGGAATGAAAACAGGGAGAGGAAAGGAAAAAGGCAACGATGTAAATAGATAAAGAAGGTTGGGTCCCACTCAGATTTAACGCGATGTCTCTCCGGTGCGAGAGAACGACCCGGGAGATAGCAAGGCGTTATCCCCGGAGGATACGTATCATTTTCAAAAAAAACTGACGCGGTGGGATCAATTTCTTTTCCCTCTGCGTGTCGATCGACTGCCAGCTTTATTTCCAGGTTGCCAGATGGGGTCCTGACTGACTGACTGACCGACTGACACACAACAAACGCTAGCCAGCTTTACAGTACACACATGGAGCACAAAGATACGGTAGGGTACGCCCACCGCACCGGCCGGGATCAACTTCAAATTCAAATTCAGATCCAAATTCTCTCTGTATTTAACCCCTTCCCAGTTCCCACCTCCTTCCCCTTCAATCCCGGAGCGTTGCGCTCCATTCCTTCCCCCTCCCCCGGCCTACTAGCAGCAGAGCAGCCAGCGCCATGGGGATATTCCAACTTGTCGCAACGACGGAGCTCACCTGGCTGTTCCACGTCCTCCTATACGCCAACACCTTCCGCCTGGTCCCGGCGAGCCCCGTCAACGAGTGCGGCGCCGATCTCTACCACCGCATCCTGCTCACCCACCGCTACCTCCTCCTCACCGCCCTCACCGCCGGCGCGCTCCTCCTCGCGGTCAAGGCGGCGGCACGCGCCGCGGAGGCCCGCGCCCTCGCCGCCGCCAAGGCCCTGCAAGCCGGCCACGAGGGGATCGGCTCCGTCGCCGCCGGGTGGAAGAGGCGCTCGCTGCGCGGGACGCTCCTCCTCGCCGTGGCCCTCTCCTTCGCCGCGTCCGTCCTCGCCAAAGTCACCTTCGAGGACGGGTTCCTCTACCGGATCGGCTGCCACGCCGACCACGTGGCCGGGTACGGCTTCGGCACGGCCCTGGGAGTGCTGGTGGTGGGTCTCTTCGCGCTGCTGCACGGATTGTTCGCTTGGGTGGCCGTAACCCAGAACTAGCGTGCATGACCGATGTTTATCTTGATTATGACCTGAGCAAACATTCTCAGTATCTGCTGCTGGCCAATGCTCTCTGGTACTGCATGTGCTAGTAGTCCTGTCATGTGCTGTTGCAATCAAGAGCTAGCTAATTACAGGCATACTGAATCTCTTGAATAAGTACTACTGCAGTGTTGCAATCAAGACCTAGCTTGCTGATGCTATGCTTCTTGTTAAACTCATTTACGAGTATGTGCACACCACCGTCGTCTCTACGAAAAATTGGTTTTTGTTTCCTTGGTCCTGTCTTTTTTCTTCAATTTAGGCTATGGTTCTTTTTATAAAGCAAATGGTAGTACTTCATTAGAAGGATATCACTTATCTGGAAACCCCTTATTTTCCATAGGTTTTCACAAGCATGGCCAAGTACATACAAGGCAATAACGGTGCCCCGGCTACTAGGCAAAACCCCTAAAAAAAACTATGGTTTCTTAATTCAAAGGAATTTCAATATAATTTGTAGAATATTTTGTTTTATTGTTCATCAATGGAGGTGTCTGTCCGGCCACAGCCCATGCAAGCCCTCAAAAATTGTTTTATGTGGCCCTTATCTGTGTTTTAAAGGTCTGCATGATACAATATCTGCTATAGATGCTCTAAGCATAGGATTCTAGGTTGTCATCGAGACACTTTTTCAGTATATGTCTCTTCCTTCGGTCAACATGTGTGGCTGGCCCTGCTCTCTTTTTTCTACTCCCTCTGGTCCATAGTAATAGGCTCGACTTTATATAAATATATATGTATTTAGTTAGTTATTTAGAGTAGATGCATTCATATCTACATAAAATTGAGGCTACTAATATAAACCGAAGGGAGTAGTAATTCCTAGCTTAGTCATGTAATGTTGCAATCAAGAGCTATCTAGTCATAGTGAGAGTAACATAAGTAGTAACATGCAACTACATGCATTGCCAAATAAGTAATTTGATGACATGACACTCTATTAAATGAGGAGAGAGATGGTTGTGGCAACTAACTATGTTACCATATCACATTTTTCTATTAGAGACCATTGATCCGTTTAGAATAGTTATAGACTAATCCTTGTATAATGGTTTTGCATGTATGGATGGTAACAATGGGCACACCGGATATGTTTACATATGGGTGGTTTATAGATGGAACACGATGGCGTCTGGTTGGTGGCAGTGGATGGCAGTGGGCTGTGGGCAGGGATGGGGGTCTCCGGTCTCCACTCCCGCGCCTGTGCGGCAGACCACTCTATGGCGAACGACAGCGCAAGGCGGAGCACCTGGTGATGACGGGTGGATGGCGGGCAGGTGGAAGTCGGCGACTCGGGTGCTAAGACATGACGTCTAGAGCTTTATGGGCCTGAGGGTCTGGTGTGCTACGGGTGTCACGTCCGGTCGGCAACCGCTTCTAGCAGTGAGATTGGTCGATTGGTCTTCTCTGATGGTTGTAGAGTGGCTGGCTGGACCATCTCCCTGGCCTGCTAGTTTCCGTGTTGTGTTGCTTCTTGTGACTTGGGCTCATGTGCGTGGATATCGGGGTGGTGACCCTAGAAGGAGAGGCTGCATGGGTGCTCTTGGCAGGCAACATCGCAGCGGTTGTGGCCATCCCTTTGGCCATGTGGGAGGAAGGGAAGAACGCCTCTTGGGCAGAGGGGCCTGGCTCCCCCACCTCATCCCCACCTCATCCGCCTCCGGCTCCGCCATCGTTGGCTCCACCTGGCCTAGCTAGTGTCGCGTTCGGGTTGCTCTAGCGTACCCACTCAAAATGAAAAAAAAAACTAGTGTGCTTAAACAATGGACAAGTTATGATGGGATGTTGCGAATGCATGACCACTCGTGGGCTACTTTTTTTAAAGTTCATTTAGGCTAAATATATGATTGGATTTGAGCACGCCTAGAATATTTTTATGAATTCGGTGGATCAGATAATCGAAAGAGTAGTCATGACATCCGCATCTCGATTCATCCTCTAAAGATTTTTCTGTCTTTGTAAAATAAATATAACTAGACGCCTTTTAATGTATATATTTATCGTAAATCTTTATAAATCTATACACTAAAATACGTCTATATATATTTGATTCATATAACTAAACCGTCTTATATTTCTGAATGGAGAGAGTAGCTCCTTTTTTGAGTTGATAGCTTCTGTTTTTATGTTTTTCTTGATAGAGGCAGAACACCAAGGGGTACCAAAAAAGTTATGGAGGACATTGGTGAGTAATTTTTTTCTAACTTTAATATCAATAGAATATTCCTAAAATCTATCGGCCGACATCAGCTAAATAGTTAAATTGATGGCCAGCTGTTTCTGTTTTTCTGGGATTTTTTAAAATTTTCTCTCGCAAAAAATACCATGTTAACTGAACAAAAAAGATAAACGTCACTATACCAATGATGATGGCCCCGAAAGCTGCAATCCTTCACTATCAGATTCTTAACCAATATTCCTTCGCTTGCCTTGCAGGACATAAGAGACATGGTGGAGGTCAAGGAAAAGAGAACCGGGCGGAGCTCGCGATGGAAAGGGTTCCGACGTATATAGGAAGGGGGATCGTGAGGAGCCATGCGTTTGTTTATGTTAGTGTAGTGTGTGTCTAGCGGCGGGGTGAGGAGCAGGTGGGGAGACGTGGGCTGGGCTATTGGCCTGGTGGCCCTGGCCGATTATTATTTTTACTCTTCCTTAAAAACAAATTTTCTTTAATTATTATTGGATTGTGCTAACGCGAGGCGTCGTACGTAGCTACGTCCCGAGCGACGGTTGCCAGCTTCACGAAAGCGACACACGCCGAAAGGACGTGTCAGAAATAGCGCGTGCAGCCAAACCTCCAGGACCAAGTCACTCCCGGGCCTAAAGGACAGCTAACGCCTGGACCTCCAGGACAGCTGTACTGCCAACCCAATCATTTTCTTAATTGCCAGATTAATTATTCATAGTTGCTAGATTACTAATTATAAGATAGTTAGGCCTAGTTATGGGACCAATTGTTGTTAATTGCCATATTAGTTAGCTGCCTAGTTAATTAGGCCTAGCTGCCAGGTTAATTACGCCTAGTTGCCAGATTAACTGTATGCTGTATTTAATTATTCATAGTTGCCAGATTACTTATTCATAGTTGCCGGATTACTAATTATAAGATTAGTTAGACCTAGTTGTCGGACCAATTGTTGTCAATTGCCATATTAGTTAGTTGCCTAGTTAATCAGGCCTAGCTGCTAGGTTAATTACGCCTAGTTGCCAGATTACTGCCTGCTCGGTGGCGCTGCTCTTCTGCGCTAGAGGCCCTATGAAGGAGACCGATGCCTCGTCCTCGAGCTCGCCAGACACGCGCTGGCTAAGCCCTCCCTGCGTTGGCGAGGGGCGTCTCCTCCTCGAGCTCGTCAGAGATGCGCTAGTGGAGCCCTACCAGAAGTGGCGAGGGACGCCTCCTCCTCGCAGTCACCGGAGACGCGCTGGCATAGCCCTCCCTGCAGTGGTGAGGGACGCTTCCTCCTCGCGCTTGCTGGAGACGAGTTGGCGGATCTCTCCCCGCGCTCCTCAACGGCCTGGTAGTCGTGCTCGTTGACGGCGGACTCCCTACCTCGAGTTTGGCGATGATGGCGGCCTCCCCACCTCGAGTTCGACCGCGAGGGTGGCCTCCCCACCTCGAGTTCGGCCAAGACGGCGGCCTCCCCACCTCGAGCTCGGTTGAGACGGCGTTCTCCTCCTCTCTCACCTCTCTGACGCGGTGCTCCTCCAGCGCGCCGCCGCTCCCGTGGCGATTTCTGTGTGCGCGAGAATGTGTGGGGAGGAGGTGTGTAGGGTGAGAAGATAAGAGATAAGGCTGTGGTGAAGCCACGATCCGTTCTGCGAATCTTAGCGCACCGCTGCATGGTAGAGAGCCGCGTGCGGCGCCTCTTCTTAGATTTTTCCATTATTGTTTATGTTCTCTTTTAAAATCATTTTCAGTTTTTTAGACATGAAAAAAAAGAAATAGGATTCTACTTTGAAATTGGAAAGTTATTTACTAAGTAACAAACAGGGAAACGATTGGGGCGCAAACTTGCTCTTTCACAGCAACACGCGAGCATTGTGCTAGTATATCTAAAAAGGAAAAAAATTATGTAAGAGATCGTCCCTATTTTCCTTTATGAGACCACCACCACCCACCACCACTCAGATGGTTCAGTTTGTCTACTTCCTTGAGATTGTTGTTCTCTCTTCATTCATCCCTATTCGCCATCTCGAATACCTCTGAATGCCTGACAGGCAAGGTGCTTCTTTTCCCTCTTCATTCAGCCCTCTTTGCCATCCTCTCGGGCTCGGATTTGCCTCTGGCTCTGCTACCACGTCATCAGTTTGCTCCATCATTCTGTGTCATATTTCTCTGTCTCCATCTAATTCTTAACGCCGTTGCATCCTCGATCATTCCGCGTCGCTCAACTATGTCGTGCGCACTTTCTCCAACTCCGATGGATCTCCATTGTGCTTCCAGTCACCTCTAGCAATGAATGGCGACGCACTAAGCATCTTTGTCTTAACAATGGCAACACCAATCCCACTGCATCTGACAATGGCGACGAAGGTGTGCCGATCACATCTTGCTCCATATCAGGCAACAACTATCCTATGGCCTCAATTGCTCATGATCAGCCATTACAGCAAGACCACTATTCCTGACATATCACTCTGGTGCCAATAGTTATCTCAAACCATGCATTATAACAAACATTGTACACGAGATGACTTCAAAGATGCTGACATGAATAATAAAGACTGCGTCATTAGAAAATCAACCATGTGCTATATTAGATGGCCAGTGTGGCGGTTGTGCCCAGGGATAAAACCTCATTTCTAGAGGCAATGGGATAGCCCGTGGAGATCTATTATTCTGTAAGCATCACAACACATTAGCATAAATATAACATACCACATGAACATGTACCGTAGATGTACAATATATAAGAGGTATGTATGTTGCTCACTCATCCCGTGAAGTTCCCCATCAATGACTTACCGATGATTTTGTAGGAGCAGGAGAAACAAACTATAATGAACCACCAAGTGAAGTACAACTACGTTGTGTATTTCATCGGAGCAGGAAAGTTAAAAAGCCTTCATGTGGCAATGACATGATTTTGCTATCTACAGCGACAAGTCCATACCCAGTTCGTCAATGACACTCGAGAGCTTGAACAGCATATCTAGAGAAAGAGAAAGCACAAAATTAGTACAAGACTGAATGGTGAAATGAGGATTCTACTTACTTGTAATACAAATAATACATCCCATGGGTTTCCAGGTCAGCACATGTTATTTAGCAATGCAAATGCTGAAAAAAATGTGAACGTACCATGGAATGAGTCATCGGCTAGATATGCCTGCATAAATAAAACATAAGATATCAAAACATGCAAACTGTACGCAGAATTCAGAGGGAAAAGTTAATGGACCCACTAGAAGATTCCTGATGCGGAAAATACCTTTATCCTTGCCATAATATCATTTGTTGATTTACTAGTGTCGATTTCTTTACCAGCAGTGTTTTCATCACTGGCAACTGCAATTGAAGGAAATACTGCAGATAGGTCAGGAAGATGAAGCATCAAGATGCTTAAGCAGTAAATGATGCTGAAATTATGTGTACCGTCATGACAAGTATCTTGAGTGTACACCTGCAAAGTTTACTAATATAAAGAACATTTCTTAAGTAGTGCGAAATTGCAGTATTTAATCACGCGTTACCTCTTGAGTATGGTCTGTTCCAGTCAGTGGACGCGGGTCCTCCGTATCTGATTTGAACATATGAAACATTTTCATGCATAACCAAGGAAACATCAAAATAAAATATAATGTTATTAATTATAACATCATCCAATAGGAATTCGCTTACCTTTTTCTTTCCCAGTTGATAAAGTTGTCAGCATTTCAGTGAAACTAGGAGGGAAACCAGAGTTGATATTGTCAATGTTGGTAGCGAGGAGAGGTTGAAATACAGGCTGGTCTGCTCCATGATACGGGTCCTCTGTATCTGATTTGTACATACGAAACATTTTCATGCATAACCAAAGAAACAACAAAATATAATTTACTGTGATTAAGTATAACATCATCCAACATGAATTGGCTTACCTTTTTCATTCTCGGTTGATAAATTTGTCAGCATTTCAGTGAAACTAGGAGGGAAACCAGAGTTGATATTGTCAATGTTGGTAGCATAGAGAGGTTCAAAAGCAGGCTGGTCTGGTTCCTCATGGTAGCATAATGCTGGCACCTCTGTCCTCTGGTCTGAAGCTGGCTCCTCAAAGCTGGAAGCATCATCAGGCCCATGCATTATATATTATGCTATCACAGAAAAATATATCTGGCAACATATAAACCCGCGACAGCTCTACTATACCTGTCCCGAAGTTCATTAGAAGCAATATATTCAGATACTGATGAATCTTCACACGCATAGTCGCTTCCAGATGGTATGATATCCCTGGTGTCACCTAAGCATTCCTTTTTAATCAACGACGAAAATTAATTTACTGCTTGACAAAGCTTATTAAGCAAAACCAAAGCTAGTGTTAGATCTTTCTTTCTCTATGTATTGAAAGTTTTCTATAACTAGCACAAATAGTATGTTTCACTACTGCAGTTCCCATACCAAGAAGCTAAGTGGTAACCATCAGCACTACAGTCTCTGATTTTTTATATTAGTCTAGGCACAGGCACATGTAGTAAGTTATACAAAGGAGGAATAACAAAAGTACCATAGTTTTCTCCATCCGTATAACACTTTGTAGTCATAAGTTAGTTAAGAATACATTAAATTAGGGGTGTACATTCAACATTATGAAGAATAGATACATCCATCAAATATTAGTTGTACATAAGAACTCAGAAAAAGTAGCAATAAATTGGTTAATACATAAGCATTCCTTTAAGACATTGCTTTTGCATATGATTAACCTTATTTGGTAGTTGGTGCATAAATACTTCCACATGATCAAAAAGTTCCATTTATAGACGTAAGGCTAATGTTTACCATAATGGTATTATTTCTCTGTGGCAAGCTCACATGAAGAATATGCAACTACAATTAAACACACCATAATAAATATCACATTATGTGCCACCAACTTCCGATTTTGAATATAACCATGCATAATACTGTGTTAGAAAACACTTCAGTTCACAAATATACCAAAAGATAATATCCCGATGACCTATGAAATGAATGACATAAGACAATACCAAAGAGACCACAGGAAATCGCAGCTTCACATGGTCTGGAGAAATATCGGAAAGATGAGGAACTGCACCTTCACGCAATTTAAGAATGACTCCGTATCACTGAACACCGGGAAACGTAGAGCAAACTTCTGTATCTGCAGAGTGAGTAACCAATGTGATCATGATTGTATACATATATTCTCCATTAATAATTTAAAAATGCTATGTGCATAAACATCCAAAAGAACACAGACCCATTTATTCCAGATACTCTGTAATATTTAGGTGACCAAGTCACTGAGATCATAAAATCAGTGCAGTATGGTATATAAGACTTGCCTGTTTGGACTTGTCACAAAAGCTCACAAAAACCACCCTACTCCCTCTTACTGGACATTCTGTCATACATGTAATCTGAGGCCATGAGAAGTTGAGAATGGACAAAAAGTGCTCCTCCTGTGCCACAAGCAAAGGCAATAATGCCAACCAGTTATGTAAGGAAGAGGGAAAATCCAGCAAAACAATGTTAGAACAGAATATTCTAAAATTTGTGTAACTTGTGTAGAATAATATAACATAGAAATAATTGTGCAATTTAGAAGAAATTGTTAAAATAATTAAGACTCTCAATTTATTTCCTAGGATTACATAGAAGCGGGTTATACAAGGACCCAAAATTAACTCATACTAGACCCATCTGTCTAACATGCAATATTTGATTGTAGTTATAACAATGCAGCAGATATCAAAATTACCAAGGCCTAACCTACAGTTAACCTACTTAAATGAATGAGTGACAATTAGTATTACAATACTAGTCCAGTTTTGAGAGGTAAAATGATGCTAAGGATTTCCTTCGGACAGAAATCTAATTGCTTAACATCAAATTAGTCAGCCAACATCACCCGCTTTAAATTTAATACGTACAACTAAAGGAATTTCCAAGCATGTTCACTCATAAACATCAAGGACACTGACAGGATAGATTCTTTTGCTCCTGAGCTCCAATGATCTCTTTATTTTGAAATATTTAGAAAGTGTATTTAAAAGTTTAAAGAGTCCAAAAGGATATGATGTGTACATGCTGGAATGCTCTACGAATCTGCATAATTTCGTGATTTTTGTTCATGTGTGGGCTCTACACGAAAAAATGGTGATCCATAATAGCGAATAGTATTGCTACTGTTTATTATTGTAGATTGAGACATTTTGTTTTACTTGTGCAGCCCACAAAGGAAAGCATTATTTCATGAAACTTTGTAGATTTGAAGTGTTATCGCACATATACATGTAGGAATCTTCTTAGACTTATTTTTACTTATCAACGCACTTTTTTGAATTTTTCAAGAAATATTGATACCACTGGAGCTTAGGAGCCAAATGCAATTGCGATACTCAATGAGATGAATGAAGAATTAGTTTCTCTGCTTAAAGGCCATGAAAGCATACCATAGCTGAAGCATATTGTTCCAGTAAATAACTAGAAATAGACAGTGTAAGGGGACAGAATAGATTGAAAGTTTGTACAAAATGATTGTGGTGCTAGGCCTTAGTACAGAAACCTGATCAGGCACAAACATATTTATGCAGAACAACTGAAATAATCCAGTGATACTTACTATAATTTTGACAACAAACATTATTGAACACACACAAAATCATTAATATCCCTCGGGCAGCACCTCACATCTGAACATTAATATAGCACAACACTTGTACACAAAGCATCCGCCAGTTCTTTTCACCAGCACATTGGAAATAATAAATTTGGAAGGAAAACACTAGGATGATAAGGAACCATGGTTTCACAGTAATCGCTTGCATAAAAACATGCATGGATTCATCCACCTAAGGTGAAGCGCAAATGCATCATACAAAAATCACGCCCTCTTTCGAAATGCACACCAGCACAATTCACAGTCACTTGAACCATCCAAAATCAGAGTACGCCACGATCATATCCCAACACAGATACTAAGTACACAGATGGAGCCTGTCAGCCAAAATCAACGTCCTCACAAATTCTTGAAGCAAATGAATTCAGAGCACATGTATCAAGCCTCATCAAAACCATAACCGAAACCCCATCCCTCCACAAACAAGCACGCAGAGGCACAACTAATTGTATCGGCCAAGCACACAGCAAGCAAGCAGCCACATCACCAGATATAAGAAGGGAAAGGGAAGGGAGGCGGTACGGACGAAGACGACGTCGCCGAAGGAGACGGTGAGGACGGGGGCCGCGGAGGCGTGGACGGGACGGGAGACGCAAAGAGTAGCCGGGGCGGTGGCGGGCAGCCAGGCACCGGGATGGCGACGCTTCGCGTGGAAGGCGTACCGGACGCCGGGGGGAGGCAGCGTCGAGGGGACGCGTGGCGGCGCCGTGAAGTAGCGAGCAAATTCGACCTCCCATTGCTGCTTCCGCCACCGCCCTGCCGCGGCCTCCGAACGCAGTGCGAGCAGCGCCCTGCTGTCGTCGACGGCGCCTACCATGGTGCCGAGGTCCTATTTGCCGTTCTGCTTTGGGGTTTCTGTAGCACCTTTGGTGTGGAACAGTTTGGGTGAAAGTAGCTATCACCTCGGGGCTCCTAACAGCTGGCTTGCGGAAAAAATTAAAAGGAGCGTCTATTATTTTGCAGTACTTGCTAACCTGTTTTACCCGTGAAATATTTACAGATGTATAAACTTTTTTATGAAGTTTTTTTTTAAATGACGCATACCCTACTATGAGCACCTTCTAAAGCTTAAGTCCGAGATAATGATCTGACGGGTTTTGAGAATGACGAAAACACCACAGACGCCTCGCTGTCGACGGGCATATCGCCTACAACTGAAATATTTTATCATTTATGAGACAACAAAACAGCAAATCACAGGGTTTAAACTCTGATGAACTAATGATATCAGTGCCTCCTAACCATCCAACCACATGTTGAAAATCACCTTCTTAAGAAAGTAGAGCATCTAACCACATATTAAAACTCATCTTCTTAAGAAAGTAGAGCATCTCCACCCAGCCTCTAAGAGGCCCCCAAGACCCCTTTTTTCTCTGGATGTAAAAAACGTCCCACTCGCGCCTCCAGGAAGCCAATTTCCGCTCGATTAGCGTCAAAAATCCGTCGGCATACCCAAGGCGAACCCAGATTTCTGGGGGCAGCCGGGGACACCGAATGAAACTTTTGCATGCAGCCAGGCCCACTTTTAGCCACTCCCAACGCTCTCTTTCCTCTTTTTTTTCTCCACACCCACTGGCCCTCTCTCTCCTCCTTTTCTCTCCCACTGACCGCTTCTCTCTCACTCTTGTAGCGCCGCAAGCACAGGAGAGGTAGTGCATACCGTATGCCTACGGTGCAGCCGCCATCGCTCCGTGTTCCTATCCTCGCGCCATCGCCTGGTCGTCTCCCCATGTGTCGACCTCACGCCGTCGACCGGTCGTCTCCCCATGTGTCGACCTCACGCCATCGCCCGACATGTCACCGCCTCTCTGCCCAGCTCTGCCCTACGTTCGCCTTCCTCGGCCTTCCACTCGCGCACCCGATCCCAAGGTCGCTCTCTGCTTCCTTGGCCTCGTGGTGGCTATTTTTCGGGTCGAAGCTCGGGCCGAGTGGTTGACGTCCGGGGATGGCGGTGGTCGTTGTGGAAAGCCGAGTTGCCGCCACGCGTCCACCAGATGATGCTTTGTTGCTTCTTGGACGGGGGCGCGACTGTGAAAATTTCAGCCCCAGGAGGCAAAATTCCGCTGGCTAAAAAAATGCATCCTAGGGGGCAAATGGTTGGAGGTGCTCTTAGCCAGGAGTAAACGACCTGGGGATCACTAGGCATCTCATTTTCTCTATAGAGGTATCAGGGACATATAGCACGATTCTTGTTGGATTAGGGTTTTAGTTTGCCATGGTGACTGATCCTACCATAATATACTCTCTCAGGTACCCACTTGGTAATGTCCACCTGACCAATCATCATGGATATATATAATCTATTTTCATAAAGAAGTGAATAACTCGAGTCCACTCTGTGTCTAGCCTGTCTTGGTCTTGCTCACTTAGTCTTTCTATCGTATTCGGCTTCATCCATTAATGTAGTATTGTTAAGCTTCGTCAGAAGCGATTTCTTGTACTAATTAATGTGTTTGGTTTAGTCTTTCTCGTGCCTCCTTCCTTGGTGCCAACATGTGCCAGATGGACAATAAGCAATGGTGCTACTAAAGTTACTCCTTTCAAGTTAGTCTATAGACAAAAAGTTGTCTTACCTGTGTTAGGTGAATCAGCATGCCTTGAGGTTTGCTAAACAAAATAGTTTGTCAACTAAGGACTACCACAACTTTATGATCGATAACATTGATGAAGTCGTTGGCGAACGAGTGATTGACTAGGAAATATCGAGAAGCAGAAGCTATAGGTATCAAGAGTTTACAATAAGAAGATCAGACTTAAGGAGTTCCAAGTAGGCAACTTGTCTAGAGAGTTACATTGACGATCGGCTCTCGAAGCTACAAACTTGATAAATGGTCGCCTAGTTGGAAAGGTCCACTACGAGTCGTAAGAATCATTCTTGGCAACTCTTATTTGGTGGAAACAATGGACAAAGACTTATTTTCTAAAGCTTTAAACAAATGGTATTTAAAGAAGTTTCATCCTTGTGTTTGACGATTCGCCTAAAGACATGAACAAGACGGTCAAAATATGCATATCACCCTTAGTAGAAAATGGTCAATGAATAACAAAGAATCACCCTTGGTAGCTTTACATGGAGTATTTCCCGACAAGTGAAGCTACGCCACGGCCATATGTTAACAGATTTTTTTGGCTAAAATGGAGGCTAACCGTTAGAATCTAGAAAATCGGCATAAACCAAAAGCAAAACAAGTTTGAGAGTGAATCGTGCCAGAAGAAAATTCTAGAAAGCTCTCAAAAAAAAGAGGCCAGAAGACAGGCGACTAAAAGACGCAGAAGACAAAGCTGGACGTTCTAAAAGCCAGGTCAATAGAAGTCGGGTTTGAATCAACTCATGTCCGTGAAATCAAGACTTTGCCGGAAATAGCATGAAGATGGGGAAAAACTACTCCAACATGGAAGGCAAGGTTGGCTCAGGCGATTGGAGTGCGGGTCTAGTACAAAGCCGACCTGCTTTTCTACCTAGTTTAGTAATATTTCTTAATAAAGAATCTTTATTTTATACATGTAATAGCCCTTCTAAATTTGCACGAAAAGATCATCCGCACCATATATATGTGAGTGTGACAACCGATTAAAATTAAGTACAAAATCGACATACATTAATACAATCTACTTTTTCATAGCCTCGAAACCCTTGTCCCTCTTTCGTTTCTTCGGCGATTTCATCTAAGTTTTCGCTCATAGAATCGATAATTTAGAGGTGGCCAAGCTGACTTAACTCAACCAATAGCCACCGTAACCTCAAACAACGTTCCTCTTGAGGAACCTGAGCTTCTGGTCTAAAAGGTGTCGGCTTACTGTCTTGCTTATTATCGCAATATAAGTCTAACCTTCCTAGACGCATTGGTGTGCATCACCCTTTATCCTATGGGTAAATCGGCTAAGATCTTATTTGTTATTCGATCAAATAGTGTGGCGACTCCCTAAATCACACGACTACGAGTGTGGGGCCACCTTAAAGCGCAACATTATGTATGCATGTTTGAAAAATGTTCATGTTGTGTAACAATATGTTTAGTAGTGCAAAAAAACATATTGTTAGTTCCTAGAGTTACACATGTAAATTCTTACATGGATATTAACTTTGGATCAACTATTATTAACATCTACTAAGATTTACAAAATTCCCCAATGGACTAATAATTAGCAAAACTGGAAATTAAAATGTTGTCATCAATTTTTTACATGTTAGTGAGGTGTTATATTCCATTTTACCAGCATAAGACATGAGTTACATGAGTCATGTGAAATTTTGAACATAATTTCACACTTTCTTTTCTTAGAATTTCATAGGTTTATACTTATCAAACCAATTGTCGTGGATAAATGTAACAAGTAACAACCCTTCTCCAATTATTTTCAATGAAGATGTTTTCAGCTTGACACCCTTTGGGACATCCATTTGCCTAGTAGGCCGCATAGTCGTGGTTTCTGATTTAATCTCGCCTGAGATGGAGGAACTGTATGTTATGCATGGTTTGCCATAATAGAAACTTTCTCTTATATTTATGGTATTTTGATTTATAATTTTATTTTATATGCACTTGTATTTTTTATTGTTTTTGCTTACATATTTTTTTGTGATATGTCATTGGAAAACTATATCACCAAGGGAGAAAATATCAAGTATATATATGTGAGATACCTTCCCCGGTGTGGAGCCGAAAAACCTTCAAGATAAAAAAGCAATATAATATGCAAGGGAAATCTGCTTTTAATGAACTAGAGCTTGTTATGAAAATGACCACAAGCTTTAGATCCTCACATGCACAAGATCCAAAACTAACAACAACCAAGAAAGATGATACAAGAATGCAAAGGTTTGAGCTCTCTCTAAAAGATGCGATTGAGTCACTCACTCGAGAGTCCCTCATGATAGTACGGCTATCTATCCTAAACCCGGTCTCCCAACTAACAATATGAGATCGATAAAAGAGAAAACCTATCAAGATCATATCTTTTCCTTGAGCATTGCACTGGAGCTTGATATAGACCGTCTTGTCCTCCTCAAGATGGAACACCTTTATTGATTGCTCTTGCTCGCTCTTGCTTGAAGAAGACTTGCAAATTGCTCCCCCAAACACCACGGGAGACCTCTTCCGAGAACTTGTGTTCATTAATCCATGATCACCGAGGATGGCAAGCATCAAGCATGAGATCTTCTAGAGATGGTGAATCTTGAGCTTGCACTTCATTTTTTCTATCCCCATAAGGACGATGTCTTGAAGATGCACATGATGAACTCCTTCTTCAATACACTCTTGATCTTCTTCTTCTTTATTTCATCCACCTTGAAACCAATACATGGTCCAAGCAATGCCAATGGACAATTCTTACAAGTGAAACCCAATTCAAACATTAGTCCATAGAGATTATCATTAATTACCAAAACCACACATGGGGGCATACATGCCCTTTCAATAAGTTAGGGTTGTGGGTATATATTTCAAAGAGAATCTCGTATTATATCAAAACCAATACCAAGATCTAGTTTTCGACATGTTCCATTAGAGCATCATTGTGGGATAATGTACAATTAATATTTCAATTCCATTATGGTTCACAAAAAATTAGTTGAGTTTTTAGTTAGGTTTGAAATATTCATTATGTAACTCCTTTTGTCTTGTTGAACTAGGGCCTCACAAAGGTTTAACAGAGGTCCCAAACAAGCTACAAAGTTTAAGATTAGGTTTGCTATATGCCTAGATCTAGGAGGTAAGAGAATAATGGTATGCGAGATGAGGTTTAAGTATCTTTAGGATGTAAGAGAATAATGGTATGCGAGATGAGGTTTAAGTATCTTTAGGAGGTAAGAGAATAATGGTATGCGTCCTACTTCTCTTAAAACGTGCCAACAATTGCCTTTTCCTATTGAAGTATGATATTTTAGTCATTTTCAAAATATAAAATGGCATCGTCGTGCCTATATATTTTTTGACAACTTTTTTTTAGGGAAACGGTAGGAATCCGTCCTATTGCATAATTTTATTAAATCTCAAACGAACTTACGCTCGTTTATGAGTTTAGGCAACAAAAAGCTAGGGGGGTCATTGTCCTAATAACAATCAACATGGTCAGTAAATCTAAACCTAGCTAGCACGTGAGCAGCCTTATTTGTCTCCCTATTACAATGTTCGGAAAAAATTCCCTAAAGCCTGTGGCAAGGATCTTGTAATCATTAAAAATTGCCGTAGATAACGTCACTGTGAATTCACCATCAATCATTGTTTGAATGACCTGCATATTATCTGATTGGCTAATGAATCTATCGCCTCCAAGGTGTCAGGCTAAGCTAATTCCATCTCTTAGTGCATAAGCTTCCGCCATAAAAGCGTCCGCCACAAAGTGAATCTCTTTGAAACTTGCACTTATAAATTTTCCATTGCAATCACGAGCTACAACCCCATACCTCCCTTAACTTGTTCAACATCATATGTCGCGTCAACATTTATCTTGTTAGTTCCATCTGTTGGTCGTAGCGATGCCTCCTTCCTTTCTTTTGGTTTCTTCTTTGACCTCCAATAGTTTGTAATCAGTACCCCAATCGACATTACACTTCTATGGGTTTGAATTTCTTCGCCATGAGTGAACTGTCGTCTTTCTCGCCATTTATACCATGCACAAGTAAGAATAATCTCAAGAAGTCCAATATCTCCTAATGATGACAAGGACCCAAGATTCAATATCATATGCTCCATCATCACATAACCTAATCGCTCATTTTCCAGGACACCATCAATTATATTTCCAATTCCTAACTTCTGCCAAACTTGTCTTGCACCCTGGCATGAGAATAAAGTGTGCATAATATCTTCACAACCCACATTGCATATAGGGTATTGACTAGATGTGCCAATATGTATATTTGCTAAAACCCCTAAGCACATGATCATTCCATGTAAAACTCTCTAACCAAAAGTTTTAATTTTAGCTGAAACTTGTAATCCCCACAACTTCTTCCCTCCTTGTGTTCCTTCAATATACATTATTTACGGATTATGCCTCCCGAATTGGTACTCCCATTGAGCATGATATGCATATCGCATAAAAAAAAGCCATTTTTTGTTAGATGCCACACAATAAAGTCTTGCATACTCGAAGGTGCAAGAGGGATTTCTAAGATCCGGGCTGCATTTACACTCGAGGAGACTTCTCGAATCAACTCCTCATCCCGCGGTCCTATCTGGATTAATGAGCTCTAAAACTTTAGTTAAGATATCATCTCCTCTTTTTTTTTGACTTGAGATGAGATAATATCTCTTCTTGGAGTATACACCTTTCTCGTTGGGCTTTTTTTTGACAACTTCGTTGTGCCTATATTTTTTATTTTTTTTACTATTGAAATTAAAATCTTAAAATTAGGTTATTCTGGGCTCCTGGGCCATACTAGGGACGTTTAATCGGCGCCGGATCCTGACCCTACATCGTCGGGCTGTCGAGCTCGGGCCATCGTCCCGAGTCCTGACCTACCAAGGCGGCTCTAAATCAACGCGAAAAAGAAAAAGCGCCTCTAAATCTCTCCTGATAGTCAACCTTAACCACCGTGCCCTACATCTGCCGCCGTACCTTGCCGGCACCGCCGACGTCTCGATCCCACGCCCCACCCCCACCCCCACCCCCCCCTGCCCCTGACGCGTTGCTGCCATCTCCGTCCCCGTTCTTCCTCGTCGTCACATCGACATCCTGCTGTCTCCACCTGGTCCGCAAGTCCTCGGCAATTGGTTCTGAGGTATGATGTTGTTTTGATCCAGCGATTAGTTAAATCCCACTGACCTTCATAACACTCGGCACTCCATCTAGATCCGCCCCTGGTCTGGATGGAGGACAGAGCACGATTTCGTTGCTATCATGCGACACATGGAGCTCTGCAGAACCTGAAATTGCTATTTAATCTATTAATAATTGATGCTCCTGGCGTCCTGGGATTACCATGTTTTGCAATCAGATGTTGCTTATGTTCTCCGAGGATAACCAACTAGGGTTACCATGTTTTGCAATCAGATGTTGCATATGTTCTCCGAGGATAACCAACTAGGGTTACCATGTTTTGCAATCAGATGTTGCATACGTTCTCCGAGGATAACCATTGATGTTTCTGTCAAGAACTAGGGATTTGATTATAATTTAATTGCAATGATCGATATCAGTACAATTTAGGGTTGTATGTGGCACTTCCTCCGTGCTTACATAAGCTTTGAATGCATGGATATTCTTCGAGAGTTATAGTTGGACGTATTCTCGTTTTGTTGCTCAAGTAAACTGGCATCTTAAAAAGTGTTTAGGTAGAAGTGAGGCTCCTGCGGAGGCCACGCCTCGAACTCGGGTGGTCGAGCTCATAGGCGTGCGCTCTAGCCAACCGAGCGCTGCTCGGTTCTTGTAAACTGTCATCTTTAATGTAGTTTCCTTTTCTTTCGCAAGATTAAGGATTGTTTGCGTGTTGCTTTGGCTCAATATACTTAGGATAGTCACCAAAAGGGGTGGGTCTGACCCCTGCCTATCTCAAGAGTGTGTGCTTCGTGGCAATCCCTAATTTGTTGTTGATGGCTTGATTAATCAGTCATTATCTTTGCGGAAGACTTATTATATTCTACTGTACAAGATATTCAGATCGGGATGCACACTTTTTTTTCGTGAAACAGACACATCCTTCTATCGTTACTACTACGTCCATGCTCCGTAATACACTATCTGTTTCATTTTCTACTATTGAAGCAATCTTATCAATTTTACCTCTGGTCAAACTGACTCTGTACTGTTGCTCTTTAACAACTTTTGAATTTGTTTTGTCTATAAACTATGATATAAATCTGCTGTGTGTCCATGCTTAGCCTTGAACATGCTAGAATTCTGAATGTTGACTTCTCTGTAAAAGTAAAAGATAACATGGTCTATGCCTGTAAAGCTTTTTGTTTTTGTTATACCATATTGTTTTTCACCATGTCTTGTGATATACTCATAACCAACATTCAAACACCACTTGTTCCCTCAGAAACCGAACTAAAACCAGGGGTTTGCTAACTTACAGACTCAAATTTGGTAGTTTGTATTGTCATGCTATATGTATCTCTAACTAATATATTGCACTCTATGTAGATTTGATGAGCTGCAAAATATTGGCGCCTTCCTTTGAGCATAGAATACAGATAGCAGTGCCTGATTACCACGAGGAACAGCTGGAGTGTATTAATAAAGCTCTTATTTCTCGCGATATATCCAATGTCTGGTCCACCTGTTTTTTCTATGTTACAGGCAGGCAATCCAACTCATAACCTACAAGGTTAGCTAAAATGCTATTTACTGAGCCTTCTTGCAGCATTGAAGCTGAAATTTATGGTTTTCAACAGACAATGTGATTTAATGTGTATGCATATATCTCATAGGGCAACAGATCTCAATGATTGGGCATGGTCATCCTTCTCAGCAAGGGGTATGTTTAATGGTCTTCGATAAATTTATATTCACAAATTACTATTTTGTTTTGTAACATATTAAATGCTACATGCAGGTGTATGTCATGGACTCTTCTTTTAGCCAAGGTACGGCAGAACCACTGACATAATAACTTTCTGATTACTAAACTACTATTTCTGTTCCACTGACCATAATGTACTTGTTCTAGGTATTTATGCTGATAAACAAAGCAGTTTCGCGGAGCGTGTCAATATGATGCAGCTAAATGTAAGCTACAATGTCTTCTCATTAATATGGTCCACTCTAAATTGTGTTCTCTGAGATATTCATGTTTATCTTTCCATACAGAAGTGCATGGCGGATTCTTCTTCTCCTGGTATGTTTTCTTTTATATGCACTTGTCCAAACATTCACTTTATTCCAGAGTCCACTATTTTCAAAATAAGATACTCTCTCCGTCCCAAAATAAGTGACTTGGATTTGTCTAGATTTGCATGTATCTATATACTAAAACTTGTCTAGATACATGCGGATCTAGACAAATCCATGTCACTTATTTTGGTTATTTTGGGGCGGAGGGAGTATAATACTTAGTCCTTTTTTTTTGCAATGATGTTTGAAAACTACAACCCTTTTGTGAGCAAATTTCTATTTTCTCAAGTATCTCTCAAGATGGAGCCATTGATGAGTTTGTTATATTGGTGTTTTCTCATTGTACGTAAGCGAGTTTTAGATATTTATTGGTTTTAGGCTAATATGATTTGGCAGTTTGGATAAGACCAGACTGTAAACATTGGAACACATAGTTGGCTAATTGGAATTTATTCTGGGAATAAAATCAATGTTTCTGTGTAATGTCTTGCATCTTTCTTAGGCCTTTTTTTTCTTATTGAACAGCTGGACGACGCTGTGAGAGTCTCGGGTGTAAAGAAGCTGCTGAAGGGCAGACAGTGTTGTGCAAAAATCACCGTGTAGGCCAACATTCCCAGATGGCTGGTTGCCCTCAAATCCTACCAGATGGCATATCTTTGTGCATGTCCCATGGGGGAGGCCACCTATATAGTGAACCTGGTTCCGCTGCAGTACCATTCACCAAATCAGAAAGTTCAATGAAGTATGAAGGAGATGGTGGATTTAGACTGATGGAAAATGCTGGAAATGCTATGGGCAGCACAGAAATTTATAATCCTGATGGTGAAGTTGTGATGTGTAATTACCAAGGATGCAACAAGCGAACCCAGGGAAATACAGTGTACTGCAAAGTCCACAGCGGTGCTTCAAAGGCATGTATGGTTGAAGGTTGTACCAAGGGTGCACATGGAGGCACTCCACTGTGCATTGGCCATGGAGGAGGCAAACGTTGTTCAGTTGCTGGATGCTCCAACGCAGCATGTGGAAGCAGTCAAGGCCGTACTGACTGCTGCGTGAGGCATGGTGGTGGCAAGAGGTGTAAACATGATGGATGCGGAAAAGGTGCTCAAGGAAACACAGATTTTTGCATTGCACATGGTGGAGGGAGACGGTGTAAGTTTGAAGGGTGCGGGAAGAGTGCACAAGGGCGGAGTGATTACTGCATCAAACATGGTGGTGGTAGACGTTGCAAGTTTCAAGGATGTAGTGCAAGCTCAAAATGGGGGGTGGATTTCTGCTCTACACATAGGAAGAGCATGTTGAGTGGCGGTGATTCTGCCGATGGAGTGCTTCCAGCACCACAGCCGAAACGTCGGGCGAAGAAGGCCGGCACCAAGAAAACCAAGAAGGCGAAGAGCACGGTTGAGCCAGCTGGTGCCTCTGAGAATGTTACCATGTCTGCCATACCTGCAACTGGTGTCTCTGAGAATGTTGCCATGTCTGGCATACCTGAAGCTGGTGTCTCTGAGAATGTTACCATGTCTGCCATGCCTGCAACTGACATGCCAGAGATGGGCACTATACATGTTACTGATGCTGGTTCGGACCATCTGAAATCACCTGAGAGTGCGATAATGAAGCAGCACTCTGCTGTAGCGTGTCAACAACCGCCTCATTCTGAATCTCCATCTGGATTGGCTGCTTCAACAGAGGGTGTGCCAGCATTAGGAAATCGCGTATTATTTGGTTTATAGATCAAATCATGCTTTTGCATAGAGGTGGGTTGAATAGAGTTGTTACATTAAACGATTAACTGTGTTATTACAAAGTGTAGTCTGGCGGATCTTAGGAGATTAGCGATCCGGTGCCCATATATTGAAGTGATTTGACCTTCAGTAGAACTGGTCATGTTGGTCTGCCGTTTGTTCGTTGTCTTTAGTCTGTCAACATCGTGAAAGTTACAGTGTCTATCAAATCTGGTTAATCTGCTGACTTGGATGTTGCTGATTTCCTTCATTTTGCTTTGATTATTGCTGCCCCTCTGTACTAGCTGCTCTGTAATTTTGATCGCATTTTGGCCGTTTTAAATAGAGTTTAGACTTACTATGAAATTCAAATGGATCGCATTACCAACTTGCAAATGATTTACTGAAATTTAGAAAGACAGCTTTTAATACAGTACTGAAATCTAGAAAGACAATTTTTTGCCCATTCTCTGCGGTCTTCTTCTATGGGGAGCAGTTCATACTGTTGGAAATGGGGAAAGGACATAGCACGACGGCATGTGTAGGGAGGATAGTTTTTTGTTTTGTTTTGAGAATTTGTGTAGGGAGGATAGTTAAGGTTGACTACAGATGTTTAGAGCCGCCTTTTCCTTTTGGCGTTGATTTAAAGCCGCCTTGGTAGGTCATGAATCAGTACGATGGTCCAAGCTCGATAGCCAACTATATATAGGGTTAGTTAAAGGTCCCAAGTATGGCCTGTAAGCCCGAAATAACCTAATTTTAGGATAAAAAAATGGCACAATGATACCATTTGATATTAAGGAAGTGACTAAAATAAGCATTATGCATAACAAAGAAAGTCATTTTTGCACAGATTTTTGTACCTGTCGTGAGTGTCTACGATTGTACCGTGTTTTTTTAAAAATAAAAATAACAATAACATAAATATATTTTCTAAAAAAACATAAATAGATGAGAATAATAAAGGTAGAAGTGTGAATAGAGTCCAAGTATGAATAGAGTCTCAAACCCTAATCTTACAAGTGTATATCTCTCAATGATGGTGGAGTGGATGATCTAGAGGTCGAAGATCACAGAGCACATCAAAGTGTTTCTTCTCCATATCTCTTTTTTCTCTGTTCTGGAACAAATGGTGGCGGTTTTGTTGTGTTTTCGCGTATTCCTTCTTCACGAAAAGTGTTCTTTCTGACCAAGCGAAAGCGGCGGCAGGTGGTACGGCCGGGTGATACAACGGCGTCCGTCTGTTCCCGTGGTTGTTAAAGGTGTTGCGCACCTCTGATGGATTTTTTTTCCAATTAGCAACTTGCTTGATTTGCTCCAACTAGCTCATAAATGAATTTATATCCTTCCAAAAGTGCACAACACCTAAAATTCATCTAAGGGAACAAGATCCTTTGTTTTCGCAATATTAGCGTTAGTTGGAAGGTGAAAACCATCGAAACCAAATGAAAACCAATATAAAGTAATTCTCTGCTTCTTTAGTGCGCTTGATCACATGGTGAGGCGGTGATGCTACACCCGTATATGTCGATACCTTGGAGGCGTCGTCTACTTCAATGCTTGATCATATGGATCTTCACGAGGAGAACCTTCTCACAAATAATCGACTAGTTACGGGAATCGACAAACATCTACCCTGACAAGGTCATCAACTTCCGAAACGTGACACACGGCGAGGGTATGCTTTGATTGCTTGCAACTCCATGCGATCTTGGTTATGCATGTAGGTAATTTTTTTGTTTTACGTAGCATTTCCCCCAACACATCAACTCCCGTGGGTCGGAGCTGGCATGGAGCGTCGAGGATTGGCCGCAGGAGTCCCCTTTGGCAATGGCCTAGCCATCCCCCTGCCCTAGGTCGCCAGTATGGAAAGCCGACCCCAATAGCATGGAAACGTGTAATAACGGCCCCAACATGCCACTGTATCCCTCTTTGGTTGTGAAAGTGCAATGGACGTCGCCTAGAGGGGGGTGAATAGGATTTTAAAATCATTACGGTTTAGGCTCAAGTAAATGCGGAATAAAACTAACGTTTAATTTATTGAGCACAAAACCTAGCCACTAAGTTTCATCTAAGTGCACCAACAACCTATGCTAAGCAATACAAGCAACAAGGTGATAGCAAGATATAAATACTTCAAGCACGATGGCTATCACAAAGTAAAGTGCATAAGTAAAGGGCTCGGTTGAGAGATAACCGATGGACGCGGAGACGAAGATTTGTTTCCCGAAGTTCACTTCCAAAGAAGCTACGTCTACGTTGGAGAGGTGCGATGGCAAAATGCTCTCCAAACGCCACAAATGGCTCACCTCGAGGTGTGGTGGCTCGATGCTCACCCAACTCCACACAAGGCCTCACCCCGGATGCGGAAGCACGCAACTCACCGACGCCACAAAAGGCTCACCCTATTCTCCCGAGTACGCACCATAAAAGGTGGGCACTCTCTCCACTATAGGACTCTTGAGGGCAGTCACCGAACCCGTACAAGATTGAGACTATCTCCACAACTCAATTGGAGGCTCCCAACAACAAAGCCACAAAAGGCTACAATGCCACAAAAGGCTAACAAAACCACAAAAGGCTACAAGACCACAAAAGGTCAAGAAGACCATAAAATGTCAACAACCCAACCACACAACCGTCTAGAATTCCAAGAACCCAAGAGAAACAAGCCCACAAGCTTGAACTCACCAAATCTCCGAGGAGAACTCAAACCTATGCACCAAATGCAAGGGCAAGCCCTTCTCTCCCAAATTCCAACAAAGCTACAAAAGCGATTGGAGGAATAAGGGAGGAAGAACACAAGAGGAGAACACAAAACTCTCTAAGATCTAGATCCTAATGATTTCTTCACAAAGAAGAGATTTGACTTAGGGGGATTGTAGATCTAGATCTCCTCTCACTTTTCCCTCAAAAAGATGTAAGAATCATGGGAGGGAGAGGGAGTAAGAGAGCTCAAATAGGTCAACAATGGTGGGCAAAAACGAGCTCAAAAGATGGGGAACCATTAGGGAAGAAGCCTCCCTTAAATAGGACAAGGAAAAACTGACCGTTTGGGCCAGATTCGCGCACCACCAGAACTTCTGGCCCCCCACCGGAATTTCTGGCAAATAGAAACACAAGTTACTGAACCTGACAGGAACTTGGGTCGGAACTTGGGCCGGAACTTCCGCTCAAGCAAAAACGCAGGATAACATTGCACGAAGACTTTAATAACTTTTGATTCCGGACTCCGTTTTTAATAATCTTGGGCTCGTTTTGAAGAGAAAGAAAAGCTCTATAAGATTATGAAAAGAAACATAATAGTCCAGCATGGAAGGATAAAACCAAATTGAGAAAGGTATGACCTCTCTAGAAGCGATGAACCGATAAAACCTCCAAAACCCAAAATACAAGAAGTTGAGCTTGGAAACTCCGATTGGGATGAAACCAATTTTGTTGGGAAGATAAAACCAAGAGAACACAACAAAATGTTAAATATTGGATACCACCATGGGAGAAAATATCAAGTATATATATGCGAAGTATCCCCCAAGGTGTGGAGCCGGAAAACTCGCAAGATCAAAAACCGCAATAAGATATGCAAGGGAAATCCTTGAACGATAAACTAGAGCTTGTTATGATGATGACCACAAGCTCTAGATCCTCTCATGGACAAGAACCAAATAACAACCAAGAAATATGATGATATGAATGCAAAGGTTTGAGCTCTCTCTGAACGATGCAATCGAGACACCCGCTTGAGAGCCCCTCTTGATAGTACGGCTATCTATCCTAAACCCGGTCTCCCAACTAACAACACGAGACCGGCAAAAGAGAAGCCCTATCAAAAACATACCTTTGCCTTGAGCATCCCACTTGAACTTGATGTAGACCGTCTTGTTCTTCTATAGTGGGAACACCTTTCTTGTTTGCTCTTGCTTGATGAAGATGAAGACTTGCAAATTGCTCCCCCATACTCCGTGGGGAAACCTCTTCTTTGAACTTTTTTTCATCACCCCATGATCATGAGGATGGCAAGCTTCAAGCATGAGATCTTCTAGAGATGGCGCATCTTGAGCTTGCCCTTCTTCATACCTTCTAGAGGTTGATCCATCTTGATGCAAATCTTTGCACTTGTCTTGATCAACCTTCAAGCTCTTTCTTTCTTCATGATTCCAATGGCACAAAGCCCTTGGACATTTCTTCAACTCTCAACCTTGAGACCAACACATGGCCCAAGCGACGCCAATAAACAAACCTACAAGTGAAACTCAATTTACATATTAGTCTAAAGAGATTGTCATTAATTACCAAAATCACACATTGGGGCATACATGCCCTTTCAGGTTGTCACACACACTCTCTCTCTCAAGGGGAATGATGATGGAGTGGATGATCTAGAGGTCGAAGATCACAGAGCACATTAAAGTGTTTCTTCTCCAGATCTCCTTTTTCTCTGTTCTGGAACAAATGGTGGCGGTTTTGTTGTGTTTTCACGTATTCCTTCTTCATGAAAAGTGTTCTTTTTGACCAGCGAAAGAGGCAACAGGTGGTACGGATGGGTGATATGGCGGCATCCGTCTGTTCCCGTGGTTGTTAAAGGTGCTGCGCACCTTTGATGAATTTTTTTCCAATTAGTAACTTGCTTGATTTGCTCCAACTAGACCATAAATGACTTTATATCCTTCCAAAAGTGCACAAAACCTAAAAATCATCTTAGGGAACAAGATCCTTTGTTTTCGCAATATTAGCACTAGTTGGAAGGTGAAAACCATCGAAACCAAATGAAAACCAATATAAAGTAATTCTCTGCTTCTTTAGTGCGCTTGATCACATGGTGAGGCGGTGATGCTACACCCGTATGTGTCGTTACCTTGGAGGCATCGTCTACTTCAACACTTGATCATGTGGATCTTCACGAGGAGAACCTTCTCACAACTAATCGACTAGTTACAGGAATCGACAAACATCTACCCCGACAATGTCATCAACTTCCGAAACGTGACACACGTCGAGGGTATGATCTGGTTGCTTGCAACTTCATGCGATCTTGGTATGCATGTAGGTAATTTTTTTTGTTTTACGTAGCATGTTCCCCAACACATCAACTCATGTGGGCCGGGGTTAGAGTGGGAGCGTCGAGGATTGGCCGCAGGAGTCCCCTTTGGCAATGTCCTAGCCATCCCCCTGCCCTAGGTCGCCTCCCCCATGCTTGGTGCCTCTCCCAACCCCACGAATCTCCGCTAAATCGCCGCTGCCACCCTCTTTCCAATGTGTAGTTAGTTCGTCGGTTAGTACGGAGCAACATGCCACCGTATCCCTCTTTGGTTGTCACTCTCGCGTCATGAGGAGCCGTTGCTGCTTTAGATTAGGACACTAGGAGTCGCCGGTCTAGAAAGCCGACCCCAATAGCATGACAACGTGTAACAACGGCCCCAATATCGTGCGTGGATAAAAACACGACACTTGTCTCGAGAAAAGCGCGTGGGAAGGAGAACGTGCTACTTGGCACGAGAAGAGCATGCTAACAGATACTTTCGTTGACATCTGCTTTTTCTAATGATTTTGCACAAAATCTAGGCTAAAATTGTAGCTACCAAATGCTTGATGTAGAGGACGAGGATATGCTCTTTATTTTGAAAAAGAAAAACACCAAATGCATTGTAGGATAATCTTGGGCTCAAACCAAACACGTTTGGGCTACTGGCGGCCCCATTCGTCTTTGGAAGACGAGGGCGGTGCTCCAGGAGATGCTAGAATTTGTCTCAAAAAAAAAGGGAGATGCTAGAATTGCTATATCCACCTCCCCCATTCAGCACCAAATTCTGCTCTGAAAACCCCAACTCCCCCAAACGGCAAATACTCCGTACCACCTTCTCGGCATCATCGTCGTCGCCATGGCGGGTTCCGGCGCTAGGAGCAGGGAGCTCCTCACGTCGCACGCGGAGGCGCGGGAGGCAAGCGGCGGAGCCAGAGGTGGGAGGTGGAGTTCGCGCGCTACTTCGCGACGCCGCGGCGCAGCCCCTCGACGCGGCCGCCCCCCGGCCTTCGTTACGTGTCCCGGGGCAGGCAGCGCCTCCACGGGACCTGGATCCCTGCCGCCTCCCCCGCCGCGCTCTGCATCTCGCGCCCCAGCCACTCCTTCGCCGCCCACGTCCTCACCGTCTCCATTGGCGACGTCGTCTACGTCCGTACCGAAACCGCCCCCTTTCCCCCTTCTTGTTTCGTCCATTTTCGCTTGTGTCGCTACATTAGATCGACCCAGCATTTCTCTTTGGTGTGCTTGCTGCTGCTGCTCTGGATTGATTGTTTCAAGCGTATGCGATATGGATTGTGTCTTTGTATTGTGTTGCTGTTGCAGGGTAAGCATGATTGTTCATGGTTGTTTGTAGGCTAGCACTTGGATGCCACAACATTGCTCAATAGGATCATAGACACCTGTGGTCTTCAAATGATTTCACGTTTGAAAATAAGGGATGCTTGTTGAACTGATTGATGTGCCAAATTATTACCAAAATAACTTCTCCAGTGTTTATGAGATTATACTGTGTTGTATTTTTCTGATTTAGTGCTGTTTTTCCTTATTGTCACTTTTTTGGATGTTTTTTCTGTTGTAACCTACCATGATGGAGCATGTTCTCATTTAATATAGTGTTTCATCTTCCTTTTCTTATATTCTTCCTTGATCATCGTATTATGGGAAATTATATTCGCTGTTATATCAAGTTTTACTTTTTTAGCTAGGTTCTACATTAAAACCTACAAATTTGTGAATCTTCGAAAGAATGTAATACTCCACAAGGCCAGATATGTGACGTGGGTGGAAATTCAATAATGGTTCCTTAGAGGTGGAGGAACTCTGACTGCATTGATTTATTACTAGATTTTTTAGACGACTTGGGTTGGTTGTAGCCTGTAGGTAGTTCCTGAACCCAATCTTCGTTTTTGTTTCCTTAATGACAGAAAGCATAGCTGTCATGTGTATTCTTGCGTCATCCACGCATTCTCTTTTTGAACTCACTTATTGTAGTTTCTTAAGTTATCCAATAGGCTCTCATTTTCATGCTACTCAATGAACTTCTACCCTTGGAGAAAAACTCATGCTACCTTGAATCTTTTGTGAGCTTTGGTCAGAGCAAGTTTGATATTCGTTTAATTGGGACCCCTAATGTATAAGAGGGAGCAACCCTGGAAATTTCATTTTCATGGTTGCATAAGCACATTTCTCCCAAAGGAAGTCTTCAAAACCCTTCTAACTCTAAAAGTGAAAATGTGGTATCGTGATCATACCTAGCACTGCTCATCTCGTGACAAAGTCCCCCCACCATGGTATTCAGTTTTGCACAATCCTTGAGAGAAGTAATGGAGGTTGGAAAAATGAGGATACTTTGCTAGCTTTAACACATTGTTCTTTTCTGTTTTGTCATATCTTCTTTTTCCTGTCTTAAGGTATTGTTTCATGGCACAGGAGGAGCACTATGTCTCCATCCTCAACTTCTCATGGCCACAAGTTGCATGCGTGACAGAGTGCCCAGTTAGAGGGAGCAGGGTCGTGTTCGTGAGCTTTTGTGATAGGTCCAAGCAGGCATGTTTTCTTGCAATACCAAATGCGATTCTAATGACTGATGTTGTTGTTGCAATTTCTTCATATGGGATGTTTCTGCACATAAAATTATCCCCATGTGCTCATTTGTAATGAAAAAATTACATATAACATTGATTTTTCTGCAGATCCAGAAGTTTGCTGTACGTTTCCCACATCTCAGTGATGCAGGATCATTCTTGAATAGTGTGAAGGTGCATTTTTTTTATCATTCTGTTATCTGCAGATGCTGTTCATTTGTGGCTTAAACACAGTTACGTACTTACGTTGGTCTCTGAAGACTGCATGCCATGGCTCAATTTCTCTCTTGTATTTGTGACTTCTATCTCTGCATTCGATAGCTTGCTAATACTGTACTATACTATAGTTATTCCCAGAATAAAATAATGGAGAGATCCATGAAGTGATGAAGGCCACATTTTGTGAAAGTGTTGTGACACCTTTTCATTTTATCTGCATATTTTGCATGTCAACTTATTGCAAAAAATGAAATTGTATTTTTCCCAGGTGTGCGTTCCCCTCTACTTAGAAAGAAGCTTATGAAGTAGTTATAGATTCACAATATATACCATACTAGTAGCTGTACAGCAACCTTAAAAAAAGTTTTTCGTAGTATTCACACCATTTCTTAAGTTGCACCTTGTTTTGAAAGATTTATCTATATCTTTATCAGTGGTACACGACACATCCCTGCTTGGCTGCTCTAATGTGTGAACATGAGTACCATGATGTTAGTGACTGGATAAAACGATTTAGGATGCTTTTCAGCATTTGACATACTATACTGGTTCTCTGTTACCGAAGTTTGTTTGCCTTCATTTATCACCTTGTTGTGCGGTAATTAATATGTCATAACCATTCTGCTACTCCCTACGATCCAAATTAATTGACTTAGGTTTGTTTAGATATAGATGTATGTAGCACTAAAATGTCTCTAGATACATCCGTATCTAGACAAATCTAAGTCAATTAATTTGAATCAGAGGTACTATCACTGCACAATTCAGATTGCTTTGGTGCAAGTTTACTTTTTATGGGAGTCGAGTAATAACATTTACTACCCTTGCTAGTTGCAGATTTTCTTGGAGGGATTAAGCAAATAAGAATTAGTATTAGACATGATTTGCCTTTACTGTGTAAGGTCTTATGTTTTGTCAAACACTAAATGCATTTGTTCGATGGACTTTAAAGGAACTCTCAACCAACACCATGGATATCATACCATCTGGAAGCGACTGCGTGTATGAAGATTCATCATCATCTGAAGATATTGCTTCTGATGGACTTCAATACAGGTAATGAGTAAGCAAAAATGATCATTTTTGTCACATGTGGAAATGATGCCTTTGATAACTTATGTTCAATGCCTAGGCCTGATGAGGTGGCAAGCTTTCAGGAGCCAACTTCTGATCACAGGACAGATGCACCTTCATTAGGCTACCCTGAGGAAGTAGACCAGTCTGTTCTCCGATCTCCCCTGGCTACAAATATTGGTAGCAGCTACTCCAGTTTCCCTCATAGTTACTCTGAAATGCCGACAGGTTATTCGATAAAACATGAGAAAGGTAGGCAAATGATGATCAGATGCATTTACTCTGAAACGCAAATATCTTCATTTTGATGTTTGATGTTCGAGTTTAAGTAACTTTTAACACATGTAACTCAGATGGAAACATACCCTGTCCAGTGACTGCAACTGATCACGCTTCTGAAAAGGTAATCCTGTGGTTATTTGTAAATCCTGCAAATGGTCTACAAGGAAATTTTCTTAATGTCTGCGATTTTTGCAGGCCTACACACTGGATACTTGTCATGATGGTACAGATAATTTTGATTGTATTGCTAGTTCTTTTTTGATGGTTGTATCCCATCTTTTCCTGACCTGTAGCTGTAGCTGCAGTTGCTGGTAAAGAATTGATTGCTGATAAAGGAAAGGGTGCTGCTAAAGAGATGGATGCTAGCAGTATCGAAATTCTTGATATTTTGGCAGGGGTAAAGGTATCTCGCACGTCAAGATTGTTCTTAAATCCACCAGACTAATTTATATGTTCTAACATGTTCTGTTTTACTTTTACTATAGGAGACATGTGCGGCCAGTGACTCTTTTAATGGTATGTTTTCTCTTCCTCTTCCAGTGGGTTTAATTTTTTAGTATGCTTTGATAATTGCTAATAAACCATCAATTGCCTTTCTTATCATTTCGGGTGCTAACACGTGCCAATTTGAAAACTTACGCTATGTATTTTTCATAATATTATCAGTACACTGAACCTCATTTCACAAGCTTCTATTAATTAAATACTCTTGCTTCCCCTAGATATGTTGGCCTCGCTCGACAAAGCCATCGATGAACTGGGCGGCGACATGTTACTTTAGTTAGCAAAACCTCTTGCACGCTGCTGGAAGACCTTACTTGCTTCTGATCATATATATAACAATGTAATGGTACGTTGCCTAGTACTGGTACTGCTCATATAAGGTAAATTTAGGTTTATCCTGTATCGCTGCAGGCTACTGTAGATGATAACATCGTGGACTAGCAAAGCATTATGCAGTATATTTTCTCCGTACTTAGACAATTAGACGAATTATTAATCCAGAGGCTTTAGGCCTTTCCGTCCTTGACTGTGTTTGTAAGCTTATTGTCCTGATTGAGGCCATGCTGTCTTTCGCTAATGTTCGTCCCTTTGTGATCTGTCTTGTGTCTTCGTGTATTCTGCTATGCTTTTGCTGTTATGGACTGCGAGATGAGCATGGTGGATTTTCCGGATCTATGAGTCTATGAGCAGCTGCTCATTGGCCCGATGATCTTGGATATATTCTTTTAGCAAAAACGCATGGGATTGTTGGCCGATATTATATGACAGATTTTTTCATTGTGTGCATCTTCACTGGAAATCTCATGGCTTTCCATGGGTCCGCTGGAATCTGATGCTCGTGCATCTGTTTCCTTGCATCTAGGCAAAAACTGTTATGTGGTCCGAGGAAATGCTGGCTCGTGTGGTGACGGAGAAAGCTCCTGTGGTGGTGTCAACCTGGAGATCATAAGGCTCAAGTGTCCAACTACCAGGAACAATGCCATGGAGCAAAGTGCTTGCTCCTGGGATGCCCAGACTGTACGCATGTCGTCTTCAGGGTTCGCACTCTCCATGGCAGAGGGAAGCGTGGCCGCACCAGGGATTTGCCTCGTTCTTGCAGCGGTGTGCGTTGCTCTGACCGTTCCAGTGTCATCCACCCATGCAGCACATCGTCTGGCCGGGCTTCCGCCAGAGATCGTGAATGCTTGTTGCATTTCCTGCACAAGGCGGGTTCTTGCCTTTCCTATCCGTCCGTGCTTTCTTCTTACAGCAGGAGAGCTATCGGACGACAGCAAGAGCCCATTGAAGATATGACGAAGCAGGTGTTATTTATGGTCTGAAGTTACCCTACTGAAACTGCATGCAAATGCCCTACTTACATACGAGCCACGGTTTATTTGATTGATCTCACCAGGACAGGTCTGTCATGCTCGTTTTGCAGCTACTCCTCCAGTTAGTAGACTGATGATGCATGGGAAGCAAAACATCACCTTATTATATATGATCATTGTAAAGTACTACCTCCGTTCCAAAATGCAAGCCTCTTTAGCAGTACAATTTAAACTGCTAGAAAGGCTTATATTATGGAACGGAGGTAGTATAAAATTTATGCTCATACAATTCTGTCCCCTCACCCCAAGGCATTGTTGAGAAAGAAAACAATATGCCGTCTGGACCAAAGAGACGATATACTCTCTCATATAGTAGTAGTTTTGTCGATGTCTTCACACAAGTTACATTTGTTTTACATGTGACAACAAGGTAACAAGGACTGGGCTTCATCTGCACACTTGTAAGCAAACCGTCCTCATTTCAGGGAAATGCGTTTGTACTCCCTCATAGTGTTCGTGATGGCCTGCTCAACCGGCAATCTTTCCATGCTCGAAGCACCGTAGAACCCATGGACCCTAGTAGTGTTCTTCAGGACAAACTCCGCCTCTCGGGGGCCTGATATGGGACCTGATGGAATTGTGCATGGGAATTACATGATTTTGCAGAGCATTAAGACTTGACGCATGCAGAAATTAGAATGGGTACCTCCATGGCAGAGAACAATAATGTCAGGGTTAACACCCAGTGCAGCGTCGGCGATGGCTTGAACACGAGCAACGCTGTCGTCTAAAGTCGCAGCTGTCTTTGCGCCGATCGACCCAGCTGTTGTGAGACCCATGTGTGCCACTATGATGTGAGCACCAGCCTTGGCCATAGCAGCGCCTTCTTTTGGATTGAAAGCGTACGGAGTCGTCAGGAAACCCATGTTGTGAGCTCTTGAGATCATCTCCACTTCCATGCTGGCAGAAGACAAGACCAAGTTAACACATTTTTCCTCTAAAACACACACACACAAATGCATGCCATTAGAAAGCTAACCATAATCAAGTGACTGAAGCAGAAACCATGACCAACATTCAGTACATAGTTTTTCATGCACCGATTATGTTTGTGCCATGCCATGGATAAATCATGTACAGTATCCAAAAAATAAGGAAGTGATGAAAGTATACCCGTAGCCCATTCCAGTTTCTTCCAAGTTCTGTCGGAAGTTCCCATCGAACAGACCAACTGTAGGGAAATTCTGGACACCACAAAATCCAATGGCTTCTAGCTGTTTAAGAAAGTAATCCATTCTGCGGAATGGATCAGTAGCGCAAACCCCAGCAAGGACAGGAACTTCTTTAACGACCTAAATCAACATGTCATTAACTTTCAGCTATACTCAGTCGGTTGACAGGAAAGAAAGAGTGAAGTCTGTTACTACAAGAGAACTTACAGGCAACACTTCATTGGCCATCTCAAGTACAATGGCATTTGCGTCAGCAAATGGTAGGAGCCCTGCTAATGAGCCCCTTCCAGCCATTCGAAACCGACCAGAATTGTACAGCACAATCAGATCAACCCCACCAGCTTCTTCAAACTTTGCAGATATGCCTGTGCCAGCACCAGCTCCAATAACAGGAATACCCTCACAAATTTGTTGCTTTAATTTACGTAATATTGACTTTGTCTTTTGCAAAGTTTCTGTCAGCATAGAAGAGCAAGCCATTAGGGCATACAGTTTTAAAACTGTGTCAAATAGATCTCAAAACCTGAAACAAACGAAGAACACCTACGAGGAGACAACTGATTTATTGAGATATGCTGTCGACTTATCCCCGACCATGCTTATGTTCTAATGCCTACCACCCCCAAGCCACGACTTGCGCCTAAGCACTCCTACCATTGCGTGAGTCCTTGGACCATTGCCTGCTGGTCTTCCCCAAATCAAACCCACAACAATTTCATGATGTTAGGACTAGAGAAAGGTGGACAACATCAACTGGTGAAGCTGACTACAGATTATTGTAGCGCATCCCCAAATGCGTAGTCAATAAGAACTAATCTTTGGCCTATGGGACAATCAGAAATGCAAAGATGTTTTTTCTCGAAAATATGTGTCGTTCTGTATTAGAAGAAACGTCAAGATCACACAAACCTTAACAGGGTTTCCCTGCTGTTTTCTTTCAAAATAAAGTCCTAGGCATATATGAACTTCACCCTGCGGGATTATTCTGTCAGGCTGTATCAGATACAATTCTACAAATTCTTATATGAGAAACTGCAAGTTGTTTCAATCAACAGGCTGTTTGTGTGAGCATAAAAGAATTGTCCATAAGAGAGAAAAATAGGATCACCGCTTACCTGGTCTTGCATCAGGGTAATCCACAGGAGGTCTCCATATGATAGAACTATCTGAAGTCCTCTCTCCTGAACAAGATTCTCCTTTATTTGCATCTTCCTTAGGTAGGACCAATTTGTTTTTCTGAGTTATGTCACTAGAGGCCTTTATATCCATACTCAAGAATGCATCCACCAAGGCATTGGCAAATTCAGGATCATTTATGTGATAAGGAAGCAGCTTCACCTATCAACAACTCAACCAGCTTAGTTCATCTGAAGACCCTCAAGCGATGAAACTGCATATGAGATTATGTAACATGAAGAAACCTGTCTATTTTCAGTTTTGACTATACGAGTGTTTAACTCATCCAAGAGTGCAGATGTAGCCTCGGGATCATAAAATGGCATTCCAGGTGCATCTATCGCAGAGATGCCCTTCTGTGGCAGGCAAACAGTAACTCTGGACAAAGATTTGTTCAGCTTGTCAGCAATAAACTGAGCGCATTTCTTGTTCTCTTCCACCGTAGTCCGCATCAACGAGATCTGAAAGAATTACATGGTCTTTTACTCAACACAAGAAAACCAGGAAATGTGAACTCCTCACAAATAACAGAACATAAAGTATTCATAAGGTAGCAATTACAGCTTACATGTAAAGGAATAAAGGATAGATTTTTCTGAACTGTCAGATAGGATTGGTGTTGAATATGGTGACGCTAATCCTAATTTATTAGAACTCAAACAGGCATGGAACCAGAAATCCTAAAGGAATCCTACCAGGACATGGACTGTGGAGTGTTACTTGCTTTATAGGAGAACAAGCGGGAACCTATATAACCTCATGAGGAGGCATCAATCAACCAATCCAAAGCAAGGTGCAGGCAAGAGAGAATTGGATTCCATGTTTTATTAGCATGAGTTCTTCTCTAGGGGCATGATCAAAGGGTCCTAAAAGGTGCCCAAGGGTTACTGTTATACCAGTGAACAAAGTTTCATCGCAGATCAGATGATTCAAGATGCTCCGTAAAAAGATCATCTTGGTACTATAATAATTTTCTGTAACAATATCCTAGTGTACTAGTCTCGTAACAGATCATGGTGCCAACCTAACAGTATATATACGATTCAATATTTACAGTGAGTATATACATCATAAAGGAAATTTCGCAAAAAGCATGTATGTAAATGTAGGCAGCAAAATGACACCCAAAATTGGAAAATTATGCTTCGCCTAACCTGTTCATTATGTACATGGATCTTTCTGTCTGCGAAAGCAGCAGGTATTGTGTCATGAGCTCCAAAGTTAACCATATCCAAGGCCCCGACACTGAGAACGAGAGGGATATTTTTATCTATAGCTGCATCAAACCTGGTCTCATCGCATGCCATGATACCACCAACAATGTGATCCGCAACTTCTGTTGTTGTTATGTCCAATACGCCCTATATGCAACCAAAATGGAAGTAAGATGGGTATACAAACAGAAAATTAATATCCGCAGAATTTGCATCTGACAATGAGTTCATGAGCTGAAAAGCATAATTACGCACCAATTTATGCCACCTGGCCAGGAACTTACAGCAAAATAGACAAGACAAGGAAATAAATGTACAGTACGAAACCACATGAAAGTTTACCTGTATGAAACCACTTCTGACTAGTTCTTCCATTGCTTTGCCTCCGACACCAGTGGCATGGAATACAAGCGTCTCATACCCTTCTTTGTTTAGCCTATCTTTGACAGCATTTGCACATGGCGTGGTAACACCAAACGTCGTAATACCAACAGTCAGCTTTGTGTCTGTTTCATCTGATTCACTGGAAGCCATTAATATACCATGTACCATTCCGGCCACAGCTGTAGCAGCATTAGACAGTATAACACGGCTGACACTGTTTATTCCACAAATGTCCACAACTGAAGGAAACAATACCAAGTCAGATGTCCCAACATAGGGTGCAGTATTGCCACTAGCGACAGTAGACACAATAAGTTTAGGCACTCCGAGCGGTAGGGATCTTAGAGCAGGAGCAATTAGTGCGGTTCCTCCACTTCCTCCTAAGCCAACAGCAGCAACCAGGGTACCCCCCTCATATCTGTTCTTCATAAATCTCTGAAGAGCTTTTGACATAAGCACCATCGCTTCACCTCTGTCATCTGGTAGATCTTGTAGGTTGGCATCCGGATAACATGAGAGAACCGTGTCTCTCGCAATAACTGTGAAGTCTTTAGAATCCTGTGCTGGCACTGTTTTACTCGTGGAGACATCCACTATGCTTACCTGAACCTACCATTTCAATAGACCACAATGCCGCATGTTATGATAAGAGTTAACGAAGAAAGTTATAAGATACGTCACAACTCCAATGGCATTCCCAAGTGCACATAAAGTTGCGGCACGCGTCAGAAGTTTGGATGCTCTAATGTAACACACATGTTCAGTAGCACGTGTTGACAGGAGTACTTGGCAAATGATTGCCTGGTGCTGCGAGCATACGATCGATCATTAAGACTATTGTATGTGGCTAACACAAATTAATGAAGGGCTCGTGTATTCTGATCCATAAGCAAGAAATGGACTTTGGTGAAGTTGTAGTATAAGAATTCCGAGAGTGGTAAAACATTAGAGATAACATCTGTTGTCACCTGGTCAATAAGCAGAATTTCCACAGGCTAACGCAATTGCTGAGCTGAAAGAACATGTTACCACATGATTTCGTCAAATTTGTCTGAACCTTTAATCTAGAGGCTTGGCTCTTTAATGACATGGCAATCTAGACATTACCAAACGAGGAAATGAAGTAGCTCCAAAAAACCATATGGCAAACAATACATTCACATGTTCTCGTGCTGTATCCGACTGTGATGAAGCAGTTTCTACTTTCAGAGGAGGAGCTCCAGCTTCCACATGAGTTCAGTGAAGGGACTCTCTCGATAGCAAAACTGCAGGGTACTACTTCGAAACTAGGCGGAGCCACGATCTTGTGTGAACAACCAAATAAAATGCGACCGACCGTCGCATCAAGCATACGAATGGGAATCAAGCTGCAGATTGGTAAACTCCTCACCTACTTCTACGTGCACGAGGGGACGAGAAGACACGGGCGGACAGTGCAGTGTGATACCTCTGGGGCGGAGGCGGAGAGGGAGGCAGAGGCCGAGGCGGCGAGGCTGGAGCGGAGGCGAGTGGCGAGGAAGAGCAGCTCCTCCAGCTTGGTGTCGGCCGTCCCGATGCAGAGCACCTCCATTTCGGACGGCTCGGAGCAGAGATCGGGGCTGAGCACAGAGCAGGGGGTGGACCGTGACGGATGGGCGGGTGAGTCGGGTGGGGGAAGAAAAACAGTGGAGTTGAGGTGTGTGCGTGCGTTAGTTGAGATTGAGACTTGCGTAGCGTGTCGTGGATCCCGCTACCGGCGCCACGTTCGGCACGGCCGGGGGACACGGAGGAGGTGCGGGGCCTGATTTGGGATCGAGTTGTGATCTGCGAGGGTATCTTCACCGAACCACTCTTGGTCATATTTCCTTTTATAGAGAAATATGTTGGTAAACTAGGCCTGTAGAGGCCTACTCGGTGTGGCCTCTATCAAGTTAGGGTTGACCCATGTGGATATCGTATTCCCTTTTAGCCTATAAATAGAGGAACAATCTGTGTACGGGAGTTTACCGACAGAGTTTTCAATAAAGTTTACTGTTTCATCTACTTTGTACTGTGTGTGTCTTCTTCTACTCTTCTTCTCGGTGTGGAACAACCTCGGGACCGGCCAGTCGGCAGGGGGTGTTCCAACACGTTATCAGCACGAGTCTCTCCGTCGAGCCTCCGTCAAGCCACTGTCGAGCCTGCATCACGCAGGCTTTCGTTGAAGGTAACACAAATCTGACCGCAAAAATAGATTCGTCTCGCGTTTTCCTTTCAAGATTTGCGTTCAGATCTTAGATCAGATCCCATCTTAGGTGCGGATTTTTCTTTCCGGGAGTCAAGCTGACCTGCTGTCGCCGACCAATGTCGATCTAATCACTCCTAAATTAGAAATTTGTTGACTGTACCGTCGATGCGTGCACCTGCTGTATCGTCGATCTGTACCGTCGACCGTTTTCGGATCGGATCTACAGTTTTTGCACGTATTTTTTTTTGTAACCGGGTACGTACGTACCTTGCAAATGGAGAGGTCATAGCTATGGAGCAGCCCCGCTGGCTGCTCGCACCGCGCACGCGCCACGCACGACGGGCTGGCCCCGTTGGCCGCCGCCGGAGTGCGCCGTCGCGCCGGCCGACGCTCCCGCGACCCGCCGCGCCCGCCGCCGCCTGCCTGGCCGCCGTAGCCGCCGAGGCCACGCTGGCCGCGTGCCTGGCAGTCGCCGCCGCCGAGCGCGCCCGCCTGCCGCCGCCGGCCTCCCGCGCCGCCGCCCGCCGCGCCACGCTCGCGTGCCGCCGCCGGCCTCCTGCGCCTGCGCTCGCTCGCCGCGCCACCGCCTGCTGCCGCCGCCGCGCCGCGCCCAGCCGCCGCAGCCCCGCAGGCCGCGTGCGGTCCGCCGCCGTCCCCCTACCTCGCCGCCGGTCCGGTCCGCTGTCGGCGCCGCCGCCCCAGTCGGGAGCTAGCTCTGCTAGCTCCGTTCCCCCGCTAAGCGGGCAGGGACAGTCGGGAGCGGGCTGGCCGCATAGAGGCAAGTGTGGCCGGGTCATTTGGGAGCACACGATCGCTGGGCGGTGGGACCGTTTTTTGCTCTGTTTTCAGTCCGATTTAGCACAAGCTTTTGTAATATGTTTTACTACAGTTATTAATTACCGCATGTTTTTAATACTTTGTATCTTATAGATAGCTTGCACCGTTTTTAAATTGAATTTTGGAACGCCGTCATATTTGAATTATTGTATCGATTATCGCATTTATGCAACCGATTATCTGCTGTAATCTTACACACTTTGCATAAATTGCAGATGACCGGAATCGTCAGCCGCGAGTTCCCGGAGTTGACCCAGGATGGACTTAACTACCTGACTTGGGCCTCGGACGTTGAGATCGTCCTTGAGGGCCGATGCATCAAGTATGCGTTGATTGCGGGGACCCCGACGGCCCCCAGCAAAACCATCTCGGTGGATAACGCCAAAGCCCTGCACTTCCTCCGCCATCACATGTGTGAGACTCTCAAGAATGAGTACATGGCAGAACGGAGTGCTTCTGCCCTTTGGACCGCCCTCAACAAGCGGTTCTCTAGGCTAAAGTACACCATTCAGCCACAGGCGGAGGCAGATTGGATACATCCGAGGTTTGCGGACTTCAAGACGGTGGGAGAGTACAACTCCAGGTTGCACCGGATTTGTACTATTCTTCAGCTGTGTGGGACCAGTACCACCATCAGCAGAAGATAGACAAAACCCTCTCCACATTCCATCCGGACAACATTCAGTCCTCGCGAAACTTTCGCCAGGAAGGATTCACGGAATATGCAGCGCTTATTGATGCTCTCCAGGTGGCCGAGACGCAGGATAATGTTCTGAAAAAGAACTTCTCCGCGCAACCCTTCGCAGGGGGCCCAAGTCATGAGGCCAATGCTGGTGCCTACAAGGTGCGCAAGCCCATCCACAAGAAGAGAGGCAAGAAGGGCAAGAAGGGACCCAACTCCTCCAACCCGGCCAAGCAACGCAAGGCGGGCAAGGGGGAGGCGGGGCCCCAGGACTGCTTCCGCTGTGGCTCTAAGGCTCACTTTTCCAGGCAGTGTTTGGCCCCTAAACACGTCGTGGACGCGTTCAAGACCAACAAGAAGGCGCGCGAGGCGCATCTTGTCCAGGTTGAGGCACCACTGGCGCCCGGAGCGGCGCCTGTGCAGAATGTCACACACATAGTGGCGCGGGACGTAGCACAAGTGGCAGCACCCTCGGCGGTCCCCACGGATGCCGCTGTGCCCATGGAGGTTGAGCACGTTGTGCCCCCGCCACCTCAGCCAGGCCCCTTGTCCATGATGATGGCCAACGCAGAGCCGCCCACTGACCTTGAGATACTGACTGAGCTTGGTGATTTCCTCGCAGAATCCACCTGAGCTCCTTTTTGTTGTGATGATTCCTTTTCCGCAATAATCAGATACAATTACTCGATATGGTTGTAAGCTCTATGAGAGCATAACATTTATTTGTTTCCGGCGATTGGATGACATTTATTCATTTATTCCATTATTTGATTATGTGATGTTCTGAAATGTTTATGTGTTTTACTTACTTGATGTAGCATCTTCCTCACTCCATTATATTAATTAGGCACTATATTTTAGAAAACGTGTGGCGCCCAAATGGAGGAAACGTGCCTTGCTGATAGCGGCACCACCAATACCATCTTGAGAGAAACAAAGTATTTTGAGTCAATTACCAAAAACCCTGGTAACATAATGACGATCGCCGGCTGCGGTCCGAATGTAGTTGGCTCCGAAAGAGCAACTATCATACTCCCAAATGGAACAACTCTGATCATTGAAGAGACATTGTTGTATCCGGAGTCGACTCGTACTCTCTTAAGTTTTAGAGACATCCGCGCAAATGGTTTCCATGTCGAAACCGATGATGATGAGAATGGAAAGGAGTTCCTACTCATTACCAAGCGCGACGAAAATGGTAAACATGTTGTCGAAAGACTCCCTTCATTAGCTACTGGGTTGTACTACACTAAGATAGTAGCACCACCTATTTACACTACCCTTAAGATTGTCTTTAGAAGCTCCGAACTATTCTGCCTTTGGCATGATAGGTTAGGCCACCCCCGGTCTTAGGATGATGAGAAATATAATTAACAACTCGAACGGTCATAATGTTAATGTGAAAAATTTCCCGAATCCCGATGATTTCGTGTGCTCTGCATGCTCTACGGGGAAATTGATCATTAGACCGTCCCCCCTAAAGGTGAAGGATGAACTCCCCGTGTTCTTGGAACGCATTCAAGGGGATATATGTGGTCCAATTCAGCCCCTCTCAGGGCCGTTTCGGTACTTCATGGTGCTCATCGATGCTTCCTCTAAATGGTCCAATGTTTGCCTGCTGTCAACAAGGAACCATGCTTTTGCAAAGTTGATCTCCCAGATCATACAAATAAGGAATAAATTCCCAGATTATCGTTTAAAGTCTATTCGAATGGACAATACCGGAGAATTTACTTCAAAGGCATTCGATGATTATTGCATGGCAACTGGAATCAAACTTGAGCACTCCGTACCGCATGTCCACACTCAAAATGGACTTGCGGAGGCATTGATTAAAAGAATTAAATTCATTGCCAGATCACTCCTTCAAGGTTGTAATTTACCAACTACATGTTGGGGACACGCGGTGTTACACGCCGCTAATCTCATCAACTTTCGACCATCGGCCTACAACATCCACTCTCCCATCCAACTTGCGCAAGGGTCGGCACCGAAAATTTCCCACCTACGTAGGTTCGGCTGCCAGGTATATGTACCTATACCACCACCCCAGCGATCAGCAATGGGACCGCTCCGTAAGTCGGGGATATACGTTGGTTATGAGACTGTGTCCATAATCAGGTTCTTGGACCCCTTGACAGGTGACTGTCACACGGCCCGTTTTGCTGACTGCATTTTTGACGAGGATCTTTTTCCGACTTTGGGGGGAGGGAATCAACCCCTGGATGACAAAAGTCAATAAATCACGTGGAAAGCCACGGGGATCCACGCTCATGACCCGCGCACTATTGAGACTAATAGAGAAGTCCAAAAGATACTAGATTTGCACTCCCTAGCGAATCAACTGCCCGATCATTTTAGTGATTTAAAGACTGTGACAAAGTCGCATGTGCATGCACGCAATACACCGGAAAGGGTTGAAATACCAAAGAAAAATGATGGTATACCCGCTCCTGCTCCAAGGCCTAAGAGGACGCGGATTCCGGTTTCTCAAATCCCAAGTACCCGGGGACGCCCGAAGAAAAAGGATAAGAGAGATTTATTACAGTCTGCCCCTGTTGAGGGGAGCCAGTTGAGACCTGGCACGAGTACGGATATTCCAGTGCACGAAATTCCGGACTTGAACTTTCCTATATCGGAAATACCCAGCGAAGTTGTGTGCGCACACATCGGAGCGGGAAAACTAAAGGACCTAGCTCCTGGATTGGGAAATCCGGTGGAGCAAGAGGATGTGCCTGATGCACTCCATGACAAAATGGTCATTAACCATGTTAATTCGGGAGAGTCATACAACCGAGCCATGGCAAATGTCGACGTTAATTTTGCCAAGAAAATTGCCTCAATCATAGATCTTGACCCTGAGCCTAACACGCTCGCTGATTGCAAGAAAAGGTCGGATTGGAAAGATTGGCAGAAGGCAATTACTGCTGAATTATTATCGTTAAACAAAAGAGAGGTATTTGGACCTGTTTGTCTAACTCCTCCCCACATTCGCCCCGTTTGTCATAAGTGGGTTTTTGTTCGAAAGAGAAACGAGAATAATGAAGTAGTAAGATACAAAGCAAGGCTCGTTGCTCAAGGTTTCACTCAGCGACCAGGTGTCGACTTTGAGGAAACTTACTCCCCGGTCATGGATGGAATTACCTTTAGATACTTGATCTCAATGGCAGTAAACATGGACTTAAAAATGAAACTAATGGATGTTGTCACCGCTTACCTATATGGTAACTTGGATTCGGACATATACATGAAAGTACCAGAAGGTATCCCTGTCCCGAACCAGGATAGAGCAAACAGGAGCTTATACAGTGTTCAGCTTAAGAAGTCATTGTATGGACTAAAACAGTCAGGTAGGATGTGGTATAATCGTTTAAGTGATTTCCTTCATCAAAAGGGCTAAGCGAGCAATGAAGATTGCTCATGTGTTTTTATACGGAGATCCCAGGATGGTTTCTGTATTATCTCGGTGTACATGGACGATTTGAATATAATCGGTACACCTGACGATATTGAGGAAGCGAGTTCCTACCTGATGTCGGAATTCGAGATGAAAGACTTAGGCAAAACCAAGTTCTGCCTCGGTCTGCAACTTGAGCATTCCCCTGCTGGGATTCTAGTTCACCAGTCGGCCTACACCCAGAAGGTGTTGGAACGATTTGGGTTTGATAAGGCATATCCTTCTAAGACCCCGATGTTCGGAAGATTTTTGCAGCAAGACAAGGACCCGTTCAGGCCTAAAGAAGAGGGGGAGGAAATTCTGGGACCGGAATTCCCCTACTTAAGTGCAGTTGGCGCACTTATGTATCTCGCAAATTGTACACGGCCGGATATTGCATTCGCCGTCAATTTGCTTGCAAGGTACAGTTCTGAGCCTACCAAGAGGCATTGGAAAGGCGTTAAGGACATCTTTAGGTACATACAAGGGACAAAGGACCTTGGCTTGTTTTATCAAAAGAACCAAGACCTATCTGTTGTAGGCTATGCAGATGCTGGGTACCTTTCGGACCCGCATACATCCAAGTCGCAGACTGGATATGTTTTCCTTTGTGGTGGAACAGCAATTTCCTGGAAATCGTCTAAGCAAAATCTTGTGTCAACTTCAATGAACCACTCGGAAATCATAGCATTATATGAAGCATCACGAGAATGTGTATGGCTTCGACGAGTAGTCAGTCACATCCAGATGTCATGTGGACTGAACACCGTACAAACCCCAACAATTATCTATGAAGATAATGTCGCTTGTGTTGCACAAGTCCAGACGGGTTACGTGAAGAGCAACCTCACAAAGCATATAAACCCTAAGTTCTTCTATGCACATGAGTTGCAAAAGATGAACGAAGTGAAAGTCTTGGATACTAAGTCGTGTGAAAATCTCGCTGATTTGTTCACTAAATCATTGCCAGCGTCTTCTTTCGAGAGACGTGTCCGAGGGATCGGCATGATGAGACTTAGGGAGATGCAAGGTTCAGGGGGAGAATCTTCACAAACTCATCGCTGAAATCTTGATCCCGATGATTGGGTGCTTAACTTTATAGTTAAGTGAATTGTACTCTTTTTCCCTTAGTGAGTTTTTATGAAGTTTCTCACATGAGATTTTTAATGAGGCAATTCGTGCAACATAGCAAGAAGTATACCGTGTGCATTTCTCCATATTTTTCCCACTGGGTTTTTCGGAGTTTTAAGCCATGGTTATATAGATAAGATATCCAGGGGGAGTGTTGGGAAACTGGGCCGGTAGAGGCCCACTCGGTGTGGCCTCTACCAGGCTAGGGTTGGCCCATGTGGGTATCGTATCCCCCTTTAGCCTATAAATAGAGGAACAATCTGTGTACGGGAGTTTACCGAGAGAGTTTTCAATAAAGTTCCCTGTTTCATCTACTTTGTACTGTGTGTGCCTTCTTCTAGTCTTCTTCTCCGGTGTGGAACAGCCTCGGGACCGGCCAGTCGGCAGGGGGTGTTCCAACAAAATAGAGGAAGCTATACAAGGATAAGCACTAACACCTTCCTCATTGGGGCTCCGCGCGCTGGGAAAAGGCTTCCGCGACAGGAAACCGCTGGCCAGACGCAAACGAAACAATCCAAACTGTTCGATTTTGTTAGTTTGGGTGGGGCCATGAACGATTTGGGGTTATAGTCCGTTCGGCCAGCCACGCATAGCAGCGCGACCTAAATGAACGAAAACGGACAGGGCAATCTAAAAGAAGAAGGCTCATGTGCGTCTGCATCTGGCCAGTTTGTGTCCGCGTCTGTCCGGATAGACCCATCCAGGGACGAAGCTAAAAAAATCTGCCAATGGGGTCAGCTTTATAACTTCTAAATTATATTGGGGTCATCTTCTATAAATAAATATCACTTAGTATAAATTAGTGAGGATTTTGCTAGTTTTTATTGGGGTCCGCTGACCCCAATGCCTATAAGGCAGCTCCGTCCCTGGATCCATCCATGCATCAGATCTGGGTCACGGATGGATCGGTCCGCCCGAATTAATCCGGATGGGTTGCGCAGGTCCCGCGTGTTCGCGCAGACCTATTCGGACATGCTCAGACCGTTTGGGTAGTCCTGGTGAAGATGTCATGAGCCCCCCAATGGTGATTGTCACAACTCACAACCTCGTCTCCAATCAGATCTGGGCGTGACAAAACCGGCCCGGTCGTGATTCTCAAAAAAAAAAATGGCTCGGTCCGCCAGGCCCCAAGAAAGACCGACGGGTTGGTCTGTGGCTCGGTGGAAGCTTGGGCCAATCTCGGTCTAAGGAAAATGCAAATTTAAGGAACGCTGGTCTCACAGCCCAGTGTCTAGACCCTTCTGTTGATTGGTGAAGGCTGCTTGGTTTAGTCTCACCTCGTCTACGGGAGGAGGCCACATCCAACTTATAAGGGAGAGATTTCTTCCTCCTTTCAGCCCGGGCTTTTGGGATGGAGTGGACTATCTTATTATTGGGTTGTGTGCGCAAAAACGTCTAGGTCATGGGTTTTGTCTGTCAGGCCTTCCTCGATCCGGTCCGATGATAGACGAGAACGCACAGACAACTTTCCAGGTGTTATGATCTTTTTCTGTTCTAAAAAAATGAATTTAGTTTTTCTCCCTACTTGTGCAAGTTTGGGCGCGTGGTAGGCTGTCGAAGGATTAGGGTTTTTGGTAATTGCGACGAGCATGGTTTGCAGCTGTCGAACCGTTTGTTTTCTCCATGTCTTTTTTGCTTGTATGTGTACCATCTTTGTGTTGCTATAGTCATAAATACAAATAATGTATGGCCATGGGCGTACATAGTCAAAAAAAAGTTTGGATGTGTTTGGTAGGCTGTCCGAGGATCAGCTAGGCTCTAGGGAGAAGAAATTGGGCTGATTGGTTGCTTGCCCAGGCTTCGTGTTGTGGTCTGCGCGAACTTTAAAGCACATCGTGTCACTCAACTAGGAACTGATGATTAGTATGTTTCTAGCAAGCCACCCTCAGTGTGCTCTCTAGGTGCAAAAGGAGAGATTCCCTGTATTAGCACGGCCACACATGGAGATGGCGGGAGCAATGCGGGTACCGGTGCAAAAAGGGGAAATGGTTGAGAAGGATTCCGTCACCTCTCGTTGAAACCCTTCCTCCCATTGAGCTCCATTTTCTCCGCAACAGTCAGCTTCCTCATCTTCGATCATCAGAGACGGTGGCGACTATGAATACTACGCCCTTTTCGTCGAGCTGGCAATGTGGTCACCAAAGTCGCCATGTAGTGATGGAATGATGGCAAGAGCTCGAGCCAATCGTACATAGGAGTAATCTCAATTTTCCCCAATTCCTCCATAGGGGTTAGGGTATGTTGCCGATTTGGAGATTTTTTATTTGACCTTGGTTGAACTCGATTTCTTGGTGATTTTGGGTGTGTTAGGACCTCATGACATGGGCTATGCTCCTGAATGTATCGAAGATCCCACATTCACCGACATAACAGTAGATTGTCCGGAGGTGTGCCACATCCACAAGGTTGAGCCTATCAAGTGTATTGCATTTGAAGAAAGCAACATAGACCGCCGATTTTTATCTCTGCCAAGTGCAGAATGTAAGTTCCAAGCTTCTGATTTATCACATACTAGATCATCCACAAGTGTGAGTAGGATCTTCTAATTTGTAGGAATTCACAAACTTTGTTTTTGCGGCTTGGTTGGATAAGGAATGTCTAGAAATAGCAAAAATGCATTCGGAAAACTCTACGGAATGTATCATGGAAGTAACAATGCAAGAACCGATGAAAAGATTCATAGTGCAAAGTTGGTGAAGGAGCTAGCATATGAGAAGACCAAGATTGGGAATAAGTACTCAAGCCTGTTAGCTGATGTAAAGAAATTCATGGGTAGAATTGAGAAGATGGTGCTGGAGGAGAACTTGTCTAGGATGAAGGACAACACTCCTAAATTCGAGGACAAATCGATGGAGAAGTACAAGGAGAGGACCGAAGTGTTGTGGAATGAAGCAGATATAATGAAGCGGGTGCAGTAATATCAAGCAGACATATTGAAGGCCAAGCAACATAAATGTAATGAGAAAAAGGAGGGTATGAAGGAGGAAAATAAGAAGCTTGAGTACATATTCGATATGCTCAATGCAAGAGAGGCTAAGAATCACAAGTTGAAGAAGATCAGGAAAATATGGATGATTGTAATTTCTATTGATTTCTTCTTGTTGTACCTAGGTGGTGGTAGAATGATGAACTCGTGGTGCTAGATTGATACTCGTTTTTGATGTGGTGGTAGGTTGACAATATGATCTTATTTTGCTAATGATCATTTGCATGTGTTGTGAACTTTGTGGATATTGGTAAGCTCACCATTTATGGATCATGGACACTGTAATATTTCGTAAATTTGAGAGACTCAAAATGGGTAGAATATAGTTATGTGTATTGCACAGATGCATATAAAATCTAGGAGAATTAAAACTTTTCGATAGAATTTGTTAAAGTGATTGAAGTTTTACTTGAGCTGGTGATTTAGGACTAGTTTATAAGATGAGTGCTCAAACTTTGAAATAATCTTTGGCAAACTTCTATGTTAGGAAGGGTAAATGTTAGATTCATAAATAAAAGTGATTCAACACACAAGACACGTAAATAAACAAATAACAACTTAATAACTAGCTTATCTTCTCTAAATCTCATTTAACGCATGTGCTGAATAGTCCTTAGCGCATGATCACTCCACCAAAACAAGATCAAGTCTATTCTTATCTAGTTATCTTATCTTATTTTTGATATACCTTAGCTTGATCACCGTCTTATCTATCATCACTTGTGATTGACAAGAGTCAAGTGACAAGTAAATCTTCAAGTTTATTGATAAAATCTTGATCTTCAAAATATATTATTTTTAATCAAATCATAACTTAATAAATATATGGAAGGGTGCCTAGGTCTCTGTCGCGAGCGTTTCTAGTTCTCTGTCACGAGGTGCTTCTGGAAGGGTGCAAGGCCAAATGCTTAGTTGATGTCTGAGTCTAACACCTCGACATCGGTCCTACAATTTTTATGTCTTCAGTGCGTCGCCTTGATATTGAGGTCCAGACCCTCGTTGAATACATAAGACGTCCGAGCAACATGATTATATGTATTGGGGGTGAGACCTCCTAAATGCCGAATACCCAGCCCCAGTGTCTGCATCCAAACAAAGCATTATGGATTTGTGATGTCTAATTTGTCATGAATTATTGTAGTGATAATATGTGGAAAATTTTAATTTTTTTTTTAAAATATTCAATAATTTGAAAAAAATAGAAAAAAGATAAGCTCAAAATGAGCAAACTAGTTTTTGGCACTCATAAAGTAAGCTCTCCAATTTATCTTATCTATTATACTCCCTCCGTCCCGGTTTAAAGGACACAATTTGCAATTCTCTGGGCCCTATGTGTCATCTAATTGGTCCATTTAATAGTATGTAGTAGAACATGCATAAGGAGAAAAAGAGTTAGAAAAGCGAAATTGCTTTGCATACGACATTTTCTATACGATTCTTGTACGACCCTGTCATCCACTGGTCCATGTTGATGCTCTGATGCAAACAAAGGGCCATGGGTTGCGTCGTACAAAAGTCGGACAAGAATCCATCGTACGTATAGCAGTTCTCGAAAAGTGTTCACATTTGTTCACACATGTGCATGCAAGCATTTTATTGCTTTCACACAGAAGTAATTACAGAAATTAAATATTTTTGTGTCTAAGTATTTTAGGATTGCATGGTTTGCAAATTGTGTCCTTTAAACCGGGAGGGAGGGAATAACTTATTTTGCAAAAAAAACCGCTCTTATATTCTCAGCAGACTTGAGCATGGCATAACGTGCTTTGCTCTACAAGCGTCCACGCCAGGTGGCGGCCGTCCGCTTGCACTCCCTCCCGTCCGCCGCCTGTTTCGCGCTATACACACAGCCGCGCCCCCTTCCCCGTCTCGCCGCCGCATCGCATTCACCCATACCCCTCGCCCAAAATCCTACGCCTCTGGGCTCTAGCGGCGCCTACCTACAAGGCTACAACCTCCCGGGCGGCTAGGCTCTCCGCCGCCACCATGCCGTCCTCCACCTCCAACATTGAGGCCGCTCTCAAGAGTAAGAGCCGCCGCCCTTGTATGTAGTATGTACGACCGATTAGTCTCCCTTGTCTCGAGCATTCTCGTGGTGCCTGCTTGGTGGCTGGGTGGTTGCAAATCCACAATTTCGATGCGAGTTTTTCCGATAAAACTTTGATTCTCTCGTGTAGGCGGAAACCCCCAAAATGTTAACTTCGATTCGCACGTGTAGGCGGAAAACCCTAAAATGTATTTCGAAGTAGCAAACCCCAAAGCCAAATGTGAGGCTGTGCGGACTCACTTCACGAAATCAGTGGGGGGCGAGCGCGCTAGTTGCATCGATCTGGTGTCTGTGCATGTTTCAACCCAGGGGATGCTTGCTCGCTGGAATGATTGTGCTGTCTGACTTCAGTTATGGCTGTGATTTCCCTTTGCTAGGGCTGGCGAAGAAGAATGACCTGAGGGGAGCAAAGGACGAGAAAGGGGAAACCGTACTCCATTTCGCCGCGAGCCAGGGCTGCGTGGGGAGCTGCCAGTTCCTGGTGGAGGAGTTGGGGCTTGATGTCAATTCAGCGTCCAAGACAGGTTTGTCTGTCACACTCACACCTCTTGTTCATGAGTGCATCCATGGCAGGAGATTCTGTTTCTATTGGTACTGAGATGTTGTGTTCCCCTTGTAGGCGTGACACCCATGCTGTTCGCCACATTCGAGGGGAATGTCCAGGTTATGAGGTACCTTCTCGGCTGCGGCGGCGACCCTGCGATGCCCGACGAGACGGGCTGCACGCCGCTGCACATTGCAGCAGAGAAAGGTGCGCTCTCCCTGTCCCTGAAATCAAAGGAATGGCCATTTCTGTATGTACAGTCTGTAGAGGCTCTACTTGTGATCTATCTGGATTTGTACTATCTTTGTTGTGCCTCCAGGGCACTGCGAGGCCGTAAGGCTATTGCTCTCCCAAGGAGTTTGTGTGGATCCTATTGATCATCGGGGAACGCCATTACACTTGGCTGCCGCAAAGGACCATGATCAGGTTGTGAAGGTTCTGCTGGAGCATGGTGCTGATGTAAGTTGTTTATGTCATTCACCCAGGCAGACACAAATCTATGTTTTGGAAATGCAAATGCGACAAATTTCATGTGGCTTGAATATAAATTAATTTATTCTTGGGGGTGCATCAGAGTACTTTGGTTGGTTGGCACATTTTAAGTATATTTTATGTGACCTGACTGACTCCTTTCAGAATTGTGATTCATTTCTCTTTTCAGCCCAACAGAGTTGCCCATCACGTCTTTTCACCACTCATGATGGCTGTCTGTGGCAAGGCCTTGAAATGCATGAGGCTATGCATTTTCTTGTGTTTTTTTTTTCTATTTGAATGGTGTCCTGATTCTGAAGTAGTATAACCTGTTGGGTGAAAATCCAGATTAACGAAGCAGCATTGTTTTTCTATTCTAACTTACTATCTTGATTACTTGTGCAAATACTATCTCTAAGCCTGCCTAATTTTATTTATAGGCTGGTGCTGATGTGAATGCCCATGGTTACTCTGGACCAACTCCTTTAACGGAAGCTGTTGATGATGGCTTAACCGACTTTGTCAAGGTCTTGCTAGAGGCTGGAGCCGATCCTAACATCCCTAACCAGGTAAATATAGATCTGTTTTCGGCTCTCCGTTTACTAGTACTTCTTATTCTTTGTGATTTGTAATCTTGACCCTTCTCTTTGCTTATCTGATTTTGGGTGGAATCTAACTAAAGCCTCTGTAGAGACGAGGCCATTGATTAATTGTTTGTGTGTCAAGTTAATAATGTTACCGTAGGTTTGTATTCTAGTGCATCTTTTTTGGTTTGCTTCAGAGTTCGATCTAGTCAGAGATTGCAAGATTGCAGCTTCATTGCTAAGTGATACAGCAGGTTTTACATATCTCATCTCAGAAACATGATACTAGTAGGTCAATAACTGAGACAGAGTACAGTGTCTAGCTTTCCTTGACTGCTGTTTCTGCCAGTATCTAGGACTGTTACTTCCAGTGGAATAGATTCAGGAATATCTCATATTCTAACGATGTTTTTTGACTAAAGAAGAGCTAGTGGCATTGATAGCTTTGTCATTTTTGCACTTGATTATATGTCATCTTATGTTTCGTTTTATGATATAGCATGGAGCAATTCCTATCGAGGTAGCAGCAGCGCGAGGTCGACGCAAGCTTGTTGAAATTCTATTCCCTGGGACAAAACCAATTTCATCTCTGCCAGATTGGAGTGTTGATGGGATAATTAGAAGTTTCAATTCTCCACATATCAATCCTGGTCCGGTATGTACATGATACTTCTATTGCTTCATTCTAGGATAACCTGTACTCCTGCAGCTTAATGCATGGTCGCTTCTTATTTTGTATTTAGACCGCAATAATTCGTTATCCTCTCATAGGCAGCTTATGCTGCATTTTCCTTGTCGGGGTTGAAAGTTCGCCATGCAGTATATACTCATGAATTCTGTTTACTTGCGTGGATTTCTTTGGTCCTTCAATTGTTTGCCACTTTGTTTTTTGCGACTGTGTCAGACATGATAAAATTTGTGAAATTAGGTACAGGCACCCTTTTAGATATTTGGATGCAAGGTATTATACACGAGCACAATCTGTATTTCAGTTCACTTCTTGTTTAATTTGTAATACTTTTGGATGATGAACTATTAATAAATGGCTGTGTGCATCAACCGATGCAGAGGCCGGGGTTCTATTCCCCTTTTCGAAAAAAAAAGATACGAGTAGTTCTCGTTGCATGGGTAGTGCCCCCAGCTAACTTTGCAAAGCTAACATGACTATGATTCAAGGAATTTTGATCAAGCAACACATTATTTGAACTTCCAAACTTAGATGGTTATCGTGTTATCCAAACCGTCAATTGCTACGCCTGTAACTAGACAAATTTACTGTTTTCAGGCCACAGTTTCTGTGGAAGAAAGAATTGCTGATCTGAAGTCACAAGGAAAGGAAGCATTTGCAAAGAAGGACTACCTTACGGCGATATACTTCTATGGCCTGGTAAGTGCATGAACCAACATAGTACTTGTTTGGGACAATCAGAAAGATCGCAAGACAAATTTATAGGTCTGAAACATCAGGGTCAAGATTGAAGAAGTGGTGTCTATTTATAGTTCTGAAACATCAGGGTCAAGGCAACGACATGCTCCACGGAGCCTGTTAGATCCATTAATCACTGGTGAATAAAATAATCCTGCTAGACTGAGCGCATGCTTGCTGGTTGCAAATGCAGGTAATGGAGATAGATCCATTTGACGCCGCCATGTTTGCCAACCGGAGTCTCTGCTGGCTGCGGAAAGGCGAAGGGGACAGAGCTTTGGTAGACGCACAGCAGTGCAAAATGATGCGTCCTGACTGGTCCAAGGCATGGTACCGTGAGGGGGCAGCCCTCAGTTTCATGAAGGTACAAATGCTGTAGTATCAGTCATATCCTTCCTTGTATGCCTATTCCTGACCTGGTATCTCCCCCGTGGCACTCTATGTGCAGGACTATGCAGGAGCAGCCGCCGCGTTCCAGGAAGCTCTGCGGCTCGACCCCAGGAGCAACGAGATCAAGGAAGCGCTGAGGTAACAATGCTGGCTGGTTACTACTACCCTGAACAATTGGATCGATGGCGATGCTGTTTTGATGCCTTTGATTCTGGCAACTTGCTCCCAGGGAGGCTGTCAAGTCTATGGAGGAGCCACAGTGCGTGTAGGCAACTGCGATGTCAAGTGTCCCCAGAGACGGAAGGATAGGAAACCTTCTTCCTTGTTTCTTCTGGTATCTTTGGAACCGACCGTCCTGTTACTCCTGTATATATCCCTGCTCTGGCTACTACGTACCCTACTAGTACTGATAGTTAGGACTTATTATACTAGTACGTTAGAAGGTGTTGCGATGGACAGTTTCAAACTGTGCTCCGGGGTCTCTCGATTTTGGCAGGTTACCGTGATGAGACCTCGTGTTTTGTGATGGCAGTTCCCTTATGTTTGGTGCTGTGCTGCATGTATGGATGTATATATGGATGTTCCCTACCCCATGTTACGCCTCAGTCAGTCATACTTAGCAAAAGTAAGAAATGCTAGGCCCTGATCCTTTTTCCATCTTCATATCGGCCCTCATACTCCCCATTCATTCATAGAGTTGGGGAATCTACAAGAGGCCTTGCCCGTGCATATAATAATTGCATAAACGAATCATTCTTTTTATGAAAACTCTCGAAGTGTTTCAGTCCATTCATGTTTCTAAATTTAAATTTGCAGTCTGAAAATGGCACCTGTTCTTGCTTACACCTGGGTCGCACGCACCAGGTTGATAAACCATCTGGAGACCTATTGACGAAAGACAAAACAAACACCTACTCCCTTTGTTCATAAAGGAGTGTATCTATGTTCACTCCGAATCTAAAACTAAAAAAGTTTAGATACACTTCTTTTACAAAGTTAAAACACCTTATTTTTTAAAATGGAGGGAGTATATTCTTATCTTCGAACGACTTTATTTTTAGAACATACAGGATGCCTAGATTAATGGAAAATGATAGGTATCATCCGGGGGATCGAACAATAGGATCCCCGGGTCGCTCGCTCCTCGCAACTACCCGCGTACTTGATCAAACGATAGGATCCCCGGGTCGCTCGCTCCTGGCAATTACCCGCTTCCTTGCGAGAGCCCTTGACGCGTCGTCTCCAACTTCCTCATTTGCGCTGCTGCTCCTTGACCCACATACCTTTCCTCGATGGCATGACCTCGCATGGTTGCTACTCGACGGCCTCGCGCCGCTGCTCCTACCACGCGTCGCCGGAGCCAGTCCCCGCTGCCTGACCAAGCCACCGCTGCCAACAATTTCCCCCGTGCCGCCGCCGCCGGATCTCCGCGGTGGTAGTGTCGTGCACGATGCAACATCTCTTTCTCCCCAGTCCATCCTCCACCGGATCCTGCAGGCTAGGGTCGAGGACGACAATGTTCTCATCCAGTAGGCCTCACCCTTGACGTGGATGCCATGGCTGTCGTGCCACGCCCAGCCGTGCCCACCCTCGTTGGAGTAGCCTCCGTGCACCGTCCTTCCCCACCCTCGCCGGAGTAGCCTCCCTGCACCGCGGCCCTCCCCCACCCTCGCTGGAGTCGCCGGTTTCCGCAGCCATGTCCCGCGATGTCTAGACAACCTAAGGCGTGCGGGCTTGCTACAACTGTCTTTGACGTGGTCTTGCTATATACGTTCCTTGGTTCTTTCCCGAAATCTTCGTACTCATCGTCTAATGCTTTCCACTGGCTTGCATCCGAAGGGTGCGTCAGCACTGGGTTTTCAACCCGCACTGGATCCTTCATCACCGCCTCCTTCCTTTCTGCATGCCAACGCATGAGCTTCGCTTCCTTGGGGTCCACGAAGTACCGCTGGAGAAGGGGCCTGAGCAGGAAGTACCACACAACTTTTCGAGGAGCTTTTCTCGTCCCTCTCTTGTATCGAGGCTCGACGCACCTTGGGCACGTGGTCAAGTCCTTGTGCTCGTTCCGATAAATGACGGAGTTATTGATGCAGGCGTGGTATTTTTCATGCGGTAAATCGAGAGGGCACACCACTTTCTTGGCCTCTTGTAGACTACCTGCCAACGTGTTATCCTTAGGTAAGTGCTTCTTTAAGTATCGGAAGAGTTTGTATGTCTTGCATCGTTCCATCCGTATCTTTCCTTCATCTCTAGAAGATCGAGAGTTACTCTCAAGCGGGTCTCCTCCGGCCCGCGACCTGCGTCGTACAACGGAGTTCTCGAGTGTACCTCCAGTTGATCCAGCTTAGACTTCCGTCTACCAGCGAATTTGGGGTCAGTCGATGCGTTGCCGAGAAGAATTTCCTGAACATGAGGGTCGTGCACGACCGCGGTTAGCGGGGTATTCCTACTCCTGTCCTCGTTGTCCGCATGTTCTTCTTCTTCTTCCCGACCTTGTTCATCACGGCCTTCATCGTCGTGTGCGACATCCCGTTCTTCTCCCTCCTCATCATCTTCATTTTCGTGTTGAACGGCATCCTCTTCCTTATGGTCAAAGTCATCATCATCATCTTCATCATCCATCCACGGAATAGTGTAGCCATCCATGAAACTATACCTGATGAGGTGCTCATTCACCGTGCGTGACAAGGGGTCAAACAATGACGATAGTTTGCATTTTTTACACGGACATCTTATTTCCAATCGGTTATTTCGATACATGTCGGCAGTCGCGCGTTCCACGTATCTATCCACCACGCTTTCCTTCATCTCGATGACCATTGTCGCCTGCGCAATAAGAGAATAGATTAGAACCGTCGCCTCGCTCGGCTGCTTTGACGAAAAAATTCGGCATGATCTTTGCTAAAAATGGTCTCGTTGGAGTGCCAGAAATTCGCCGGAATGAAAGTTAATCGACATTCTGATAAAACATTGGCAACTCATTGTACATGCACATTCCACCGGCAAAACAACACAAAAGGTCCACATATGCGTGCAACCACGCTTTTCACCATCACAAGTGACATCACCGGTGACTTTTGTCGCCAACACTCATGCAAATTCCACCATATTATACCTATTAGTTGACGCTAGGTCCAAGAGCACCGGTAGAGAGAAGTGGAAAAGGTGGGGGGAGAGCACCAATAGAGAGAAGTGGGAAAGGTGGTGGGGGGAGATGGATCTAGATCTAGATCTAGATCTTGCTAGGTAAATCTACTAATGCATGCGAGGGGAGCGACATCTCCACAAATATATTAAACTTTGTTGGTTGAATTAGCTAAAATAGGTGGGGAGAAGTGGGAGAATGAGCTAGCAAAGCTTGGGGTTGAGTTTCCAAGAAAGGGGAGCTAGTGGTGAGTGAGGAGGTGTTGGTAGGTGGCTGGTTCGACCTTGTAATAAGTGCCAGGTTACCACCGGGAAAATAAGCCCAACACGCCGGTGGTAGTCCTTTACCACCAGCGAAAAGCACCGAGGCGCCGACGGTAATAACACGGCCCAGTGGCCCACCCGTCCCCCCTATGCATCCCCGACGAGTGCTACGGTTTTTGCCGGTGGTATAAGGCTCTATCCCCGGCGAGCAGGAGGCCTTTCGCCACAGGTAAGTGGCGACCCATTCGGGGGGCACGAGGCCCACCCTATCCCTAGCGTGTGCGGGCCGTTTTCGTCGGCGCTAATTGTGCTAGCCCCGGTGAGCATGGGCAGTTTCGCCAACGGTAAGTGGCAGCCCATCCGGGGGGCACGCGGCCCACCCTATCCCTGGCGTGTACAGGCCGCTTTCGCCGGTGGTACTTCTTCTCTCGCCGGCGTGTAGATTACATTTCGCCGGTGGTAATATTATGTAGGCCTGGAAGCACTTACCGCTGGCAAGCACGGGCCCACTTCGCCGGCGGTAAGGATTGCTGCTATAAGGTTTTCTCTACTAGTGTTGAGGTCGGTTACGAGCACGACTACATCAACCACGTTTCCCTCAGAACATTAAACATTTTCGGACTACAAGGGTATGTATACGAAACCTCTCGGCCGTTACTGCATTACTAGTAGATAGATCTTGGGTATCGGGACGATCCGTCATAGTAATTTTTTTGATTTTCTGCACCAGAACCCTAACTAAACACATCTTGGAGAGGGAAAAACATCCACAAAGTTAGAGATCAACCCGTCCTAAGTAAACCTGCAGAAATGAGAAAACACCAAAGAATCAGCTCATGGCATGTCTTGAGCTAAAGATGAACATTATTTTTAGTCTGTAGAAGATCCATCAGAATTAGCTTGGCATGCAGTTTTGAAAGCTAAATAGAACATTTACCACCAAGAATTAGGTATAAAATAACAACCATTTTCTAATAAGATGGCCAAGCCAAAAGGTTCGAAATAAAAAAGAAGGTATATAGAGTTGATAGACCAGCCACATATAGGTTAATAGTACTCAAATTGTCTAAAAATAACATGATATAGATTTAATTATTTAAATATTGGCTAGTTAAATCCACAAACATAAGTAACTTAATTCTAGTTCAAAGGATAAACTAAAAGTGTGAGCTAAATTTTATTCTGCACTCCTATCACTGAAACACGGTGATTTGGACTACAAATAAAGAGCCACTCTCCCAAATAAAGAGACTGGTATAAGGCTAAATTGCTTCCATTATGTAACTTGACTTAATGCCACAACAAAAAACTTCATAGATACAGTGCCGAAATCAAAATTCAAGAATGAGAACTGCCACAATATCCATCATGCAATATCCTGGATTGGATTCTACCAGCGTTGCAGGAGAGCAAACACACCGAGAAGAACATAAGGAAGATAAGAACTCGTGATCGTTCCACGATGTGTTGAAAATAATTCCATAAAGAACATGGGCATACTAACTTGATTTTCCTTTATATACATGTGTACCATGGTGGTATGCAAAAAGTAAAAATAGTGTCTTCCCTAAAAAATACCAGAACAACATGTGTATTGAGGTTTTTCTGATTAATTTGCAGTTGAATTTACTAAAATAAATACATGTAGTTACTGATTTTACAATAAATTAAAATTTTGTCCCTAGTATGAACAACCAGTGCTTCTACGCTGAATTTCATCATCCCTAAAAGAATGTGTGTTGTCTGTTCATTATAGTAAATCAAGAAAGCCTAACTGAAAGACAAACTAAAGATGCACAAAGACAGCTACAGATGCATATTGTTCGTTCCTGGTGGAGGGAGTGATTTTGCTAGCCAAGGACAAAATCATATACCGGTGAGTGAGTGGCAGAGAGAGATCCGGACTAACCAAAAATGGAGCGAGTCCTGTTGTTGGTACAGGACACACCGGCGAATATCAAGCTCCCTCCTTGACTGGGCCTCCACCTCGACGCTCCTCGCCCATGCCCCCCTTCTCGTACTACCAAACAACTCCCTCCCTTGCTAGAAGTTGCGGGGCCTCCTTCCTCCCTTGTGACTGACCGGGGCAGCAAGGAGGCAGCCTCGTCGGTGCTGCTGATAGAGGAGCGTTGTGGAGGGAAGGAGGAGAACAGGAGGGAAGGTGCCAGGGTCGCAGACTGAGAAGGATGTGGTGCCACTCCTCTCCTCCTCTGCCACTGCTTGCCGCGCCACCCGCTAGCCCGCTGTCGGCTCCCTTTCTCCCCGCTGTCGGTGTGCCTTTTTCAGGAGAGAGGGGTGATGAAGATGGCAAAGGCGCACCGCCGCTCCCTCTCAAGCAGGAGGAGCCGAAGCAAGAGGAGAGAGAGAGAGGGATAGGACGAGAAAGAGGGATATGAAGAGAGCAGCGGGGGAAGGGGAAGCCCGGAGGGAGAGAGAGCACGCATGAAGAAGCGTACATAGCGTCGGCGTAGAACCAGGTGGGGCAGCGACAACTCATCTGGTACGAGGGTAGGATTGTGGGAGGAGGATGGTGGAGATTAGGCTAAGGTTTCACATGGGCACGCATAGTCTGGGTCGCTACCCCCGCCAGACAAGGAACACCCAGACAACATAAACTACACCAACAAGACCGACGTATGGGTCCGGGCGTTTCACGACACCAACGAAAGGTTCCTGGGCAAAGAGCAACACGACTATGTGTAGGAAAATCGGGTGCACGCAATACACCAGTTTTTTACTATAGAGGTGGGAAAAATAGTCTTACCAGCAGCTAACGGCCCAGATGTTCTCTGGAGGCCCGATCGGACGGTCCACAACATCAGATCATGCTAGGATCCCCACGGGTGTACCAATTACACCTTTAGATACTATTTTTTTACCTTTTCGAATTTGAATAGTTTTCAAGTTATAAAAGTTTTGAAATTTGAATAGTTTTCGCAGCTATTTGAAATGTTTAAATTCTAAAACTATTCAAATTCAAAATTTGTTCATAATTAAAATTGGTTGAATTTAAAAAAAATCAAATTTATAAACTGTTTAAATTCAAAAAGTGTTTAAATTAAAAAAAGTTGACTATGAAAATTGCTCATATTAAAATTCAGCAAAGACAGAAAAAAATAAAAAAGAAACCAAAAAATAAAAAGAGAAAATGTCAAAAAAAGAAAATAAAAAGAGAAAAGAAACATAGAAAAATACAGAAAAAATAAAAACGTCAGATGGGCCGGCCCAACGCGCTCATCCGCGTGGGTGGAGACTATAAAAGCGCGCGTTAGGCGATAAACAGCATTCGGCGCAACAGTACCCTCCGCGTGCGCATGCGGCCCGCTCTTATCTTACAACGCGTGCGCCTTGAGTACTTGATGAGTGTAAACCTCCCGCACCACGACTGCCGCCTCCCTCACCATAAGCCTCGTCCTCGTCTTCTAACGGCATCTCCGAGGTTCTGTGCAAACCTCCCCTGTTTGACCTCACGACACCCAATCTAGAAAACCCTAGTTCCCAAGATGAAGACGGCACCCTTGTACTCGATGTACAGACGTGGAGTCATGACAAAGTATCTTAAGATCATGGAATCCCTAAAAGTGAATTTGAAGATGTCAAGGGGGCGCCGCCACTGGATATCATCCTCTACAGAGGTACGGTGAATTTTCGCGATCTATTTTTATTTTTTTTATTAGGACTGAGGTTTGCAATTTACTCTAGGAATTTTGTACTTGGTTTGTGTTCCATTTCATGGTCGAAACATTCAGTCCCTGCAGAAATTGATATTTGGTTTGCTCTAATCTGTGCTCATCTTTGCATGCTTGTGTTGTTCAGTGTGCCAATGGTGCATTTCCCTCCTATCCTGTATCATTGAATTATTTTCTTTTCTATGCTTGCTATTACTATCGGATTTGATCTGACTAGTCTTTCTTCCGTATTAAGATCTTATTATGGACACCAGATGGAGTTCGGATAGGCTTTTGCCCTGGAAGCCTGGCAATGTTCCTTTCAAAGTCTACTCGTTTTATCTCAATGAGTACTTCTACCGAAATACTCCTGCTGTTTTCAGCATGCATGATGCAGCCCATAATGTAAGTGCCCTACCGCATCTACCAAGCTGAACTATTGTTTGATTGATTGTTCTGTTCATCAACTTCTTTACACCGTGGCAACACTATGTATTCAAGTGTCTGAAGATGGAGAACAGACTGAGTTCCGCAGGAGTTTTGACTGCTGACGTTGAAACACTGAGCAACAGGATCAAGCAGCAAGCACGCTATATGGCTGAATCAGATACTGAATCTCCTGTTGCAGCTGCTGCCTTCATGGTGCCTTCTGCTTCATACAAATTAGATCAAAATGATGTATTTCCTACATATAATTTCTAGTTTTTATGCTGAATTGTTATTAACATATTTGCACCATTTTAATTGATTGTTTCAAGTGTATTGCGCAAGAAGCTGAGCTGATGTTTGAGTTATTGGCATGCAAAACAAAGAACAGTGTGGAGAATGATGTGTTTATTACTGAGGTTCTGGACGACGACTCCTTTGACTTCAGCAATAAGGTCCGAAAGGCAGCGTTTGAAATTCTGACTACCTACAGAGGGCCTTGTTTCGACTCTATTGCTGCTACCTTGTTGGTATGTTCATGCCTGTTACCATAAAAATTTGTTTACCAAATTTGTAGTTTTATGCTTTAATGCCTGCTATAAGCTTATTGTCACTGACTTTAAATAATGTTTGAAGGGCATGAAAAAGGAGGCCAGTCTTCTACTCGAGTTGCTTAAGCTGAATCAGAACCGCATAGACAGATTTGAGAGGCTTAACATTTGTGAATATCTGCGGGTGCATTTGCTGAAATTTCTTGTCGACGTTAATGATTGCAAGTTCCCCGAGTAAGATCTGAATAATAAGTATTATCTATTTTTTCTTGTTGCGTTTACATTAATTCTTTGGTCTGAAGTTCAAATTTATTTTTTGCTGTCAACAGATTGCTGTATGGTACCGATCCTGCTACTGACATATCATGGTATGATCTCTATAATAAACATGTTCTTGTCTTTTTGTTGCTAGTCAATACAGAATGATGGAGCTCCTGTTACCTTGAGTAAACCGTAGCCTCTCCCCATCTCTCTTTGCGAGCTGTCTCCCTCTCCCTCCCCATCCATTCATCCCGGTCTTGTAATTTTCATCCCCACAACATCCAATCTAGAAAACCATGGATCAACACAATGAAAGGGCATCTGCACTAATAGGATGAGTTGTTGCGCAGGAAAAAACCCATGCTTGCCCGCAACAGCCATAAAGATATGGTGAGTTATCTTAAGACCATGGAAGCCAGAATAGAATTCGAAGATGTTAAGGAGGTGCCGCCATTGCCATTGGATATCATCCTCTACAGAGGTACGCGGGATTTGCGTGATCTTATTTTCGTGTTAGGAATGATGTTTGCAATCTACTCTAGGAATTTCATAACAGCTCGTTTGGATGTTTGTACCAAGGAAAGGATAGACATTGGGTATTTGGGAGGTGTGAGGCCCGAATACACAGAATGCAGCTGTGTTTTGGATGTAGTGGATATTGAAACTGGGGTTTCGGGCTCGATATCTATTCACAATCTCCGCTGGGCCAAAAATCTGATGTCGAGGGGTTGGCCTAGACATCGTGATGCATTCTGCCATGGACCCAGCTTCGACGAACAGGTGTGGAACAGAGGATACGAGTTCTTCCCTCCCGCTGATGAAGCTCCTAGGCAGAAGACCTGCTAGACGCCGCCGGCGCTGTCGCCCTCCCTCCCTCCTTCTCTGGCTGGGAACGGAGCCGTTGCCCTCCCGCCCTCCTTCCCCACGGCCCCCTCAACTGTCCGCTCTCCCTTCCGCTCCTCTAATCTCTATTTTCTATGCCAAACGGAAGTCTGCTGGCTTGTTCTGCGCTGCGGAGAGCCAGGGTGATGAGCACTTACACGTCTACACGATGAACCACCACACAGCAGGATCTCGCGTGATCACATCCCTGCCACATTCTCTAAACAGGCCCAACCCACTACCATTTTTTTTTAGCGAAATCGTACTAGGAAATGCTTGCGCGCGACTCAAAAAACGAACAGGCCGATCGATAAATCGATCAATGTCTCCGAGACTGGACACTGAAAATCGAGCGAGTTGCCCACAAGCCTAATAAAAATTCTCTTTTTTATATATATACTAATTTATAATTTTTTTATATCGCCTAGAACGGCTGCCCCGCCGGTCCCCAGGGGCCGGCCCTGATCCCTGCCATCAGCTGGATGGGTGCACGCCGTTGTTGGCCAGCGCTCATGTGCTACAACTGTAGGAAGCCAGGTGCACCCTCGCGCTCGTGCTGTCGCTGGAGCGGAGCATGTGTGGACGTGGGTGTTCGCCGACGAGTAATTACCTGCCCCAATCGAGCTGCAAATTAGAGCATCTCCACCCTCCTACCCAGGGGCCGATTTAGACGTTAAAATTACGTCCGGACGCTGAAAATCGGTCTAGTCGTGTACAGCTGAAGGAGCCTAGACAAGACCTGTTGACTGTGACATTAACTCATGTTTGCTCAAATGAATTTAGTTGCTAATCACTAAGTGAACATAATTAATTAGTAGAGATTGGCCGGAACAGTCCGGGCAGCTGCCCGGGGTCGCCGGGCCCTGGCTCCGCCACTGGTCGCGTATTCAGTGACCTCTTTTCAGCCAGATTTAGGCCAACTTTGGTCCGGACTACCCAGGCCGAACCCAGGATCCCGGGTACGTCCTGGGGACGTCGGGCGCAGTGAATTGTCCGAGTGGACCAGCCTGTCAGCGACAGAAGCCGAGTCGCCGCCATCTTTCCCGTCGTTTTCCTTTTCCCGCCCTCGCCGCTACACCCCTCCCGCCATTCTTCCGGCGGAACTCCGCCTATAAAAGGCGTACATCTCGCCGTCTCTCTTTACAGTCTCTCACACCACCACAACTCCGGTGAACTTCGGACGTTCACACCTTTCTTCCTCCTCAACTCCGCCGAGAAACCATGGCCGAGGGCCGACGCACGATGCCGCTGTGGGAAGCCCGGCTGCTCCGCGAGGCGCGCTATACGGCGCCGCCGGACACTCGTCTCCCCTTCGGCTGGCAACTCAGCACCGGTGGGATCCCTGTTCCGCTGGTGCCGGCCGACGAGGACCTCGCCGGAGAGATCCAGGTGGCTATCGTCGACATGCAAGACCCGGATATCGCCGAGGATCCTGGCAACCTGGTCTTCTGGAGGCAATTCTTCGCCGACAGGCGCCTCGAGAAACTTGCCCGACACGACGAACCGCCAGGCTCGCCGCCGCCGCCGCGTCACAATGTGGCTTTCCGCCGCCGCTTCTGGAGCGTTCCAGGGCGAACTCTCGTCGGCGTCATGGAGCACATCCAAGCCGGCAACCACCCCCGCCTCGGCTTGTAGTTGCGGCGTCCGGCGTCGACCACGACGACGGCGGCCTTTTCTTAGTTTTTAATTCGGTGTAATATGTGCGCCCTTGCCCTACTTAATAAAATCCGCCTATATTCGCCCATATTTCGCCGAGTTTAACTGAATTTCGCCGAACCTGGGACTCGGCCTGGGTACGCGGGCCGAAAACTTGCTTTGTCCGGCCAAAAAAAGTCCGGTTTTCGGCCTGGATTCGCTCAACGAGTGGAGATGCTCTTACATGCGTACATACAGCCTAGAGGAGATTGTGTGAGCTAATTTTAACTTAAGGGAGGTCCCTGTCCCTTTTCTGAAACTTGTGGGGTTATCTATACTTTTTTTGTTGTCAAACTATTTCGAGAATACTGTTATTGGTATTTATTGTTCATAACATATTATTTGTTTGTTGTCCTGAGTACTAGAATATTGTGGCTGTTGCGTACAATTTTTACACGTATATATGACAGTATAACGATCCAAATCTCGTGGACCTGAAATTCATCGCTTTGGCATTCAAGCTTAATATCTAGTTCTCCTCTGAATATCTAACACATCCAAACAGAAATATTGGCATTTAAGCTCAATATCATTATCCTTCGTATTAGACATTTAACCGAATATTATAATGCCTAGCTTCCCAATGCGAACATCCAAACGAAGTGTAATTGATTTGTGGTGCATTTCATGGTTGAAACATTCAATGCATCCAGAAGTTGGTTTCTGGTTTGTTCTGTAGTCTAGGTATCCTTTGCTTCCTTTGCGTTGTTCAGTGTGGTGATGGTGCATTTCCCTCTGATCCAATCTCATCACATTATTTTCTTCAATGCGTACTATTACAGTTAGATTTGATCTGACTAGTGTTTCTTCTGTATGAAGATCTTATGGAAACCACATGGAGTTGGGACAGGCTGTTGCCGTGGATGTCTGATTATGTTCCTTTTGATTTCTATTTGGTTTATCTCAATGAGTACTTCTACCGAAATACTCTTGCAATTTTCAATGCTCATGCTGCGGCCTCTAGTGTAAGTTCTCTCCTGTCTCTATCTAGCCAAACTGTTATTTTGATTCATTTTTTTGCTCATTAGCTTCTTTACATTGTTGCAAAATAATGTTATCAAGTGTCTGGAGATGGAGAAGTTGAGTTGCACAAAAGGTTTGACTGCTGATGATGCACTGAGCAAAAAGATCAAGGAGCAAGCAGGCTGTATCAAATTAGATAATGAATCTCATGTTGCAGCTGCTGGCTTTATGGTACCTTCTGCTTCTTACAAATTAGATCAAATTGTGGCATTTCCTACATAATTTCTAGTTTTTATGCTGGATTGTATTAACATATTTGCACCATTTTGATTGATTGTTTCAAGTGTATTGCGGAAGAATACGAGCTGATGTCTGAGTTACTGTCATGCAAAACAAAGAACAGTGTGGAGGACGATGTGTTTATTGCTGAGGTTCTTGATGACGACTCCTTTAACTTTAGCAATACAGTCCAAAAGACCGCGCTTGATATTCTGACTACCTACAGTGGGCCTTGTTTGGACTCTGTTGCTGCTTCCTTGTTAGTATGTTTCATGCCTGTTACCATAAAAATTGTTTACCAAATTTTTAGTTCTAATGCTTTAATGCCTATATGCTTATTGTCACCGATTTTTGATGATGTTTGAAGGGCATGAAAAAGGAGGCCAATCTTCTGCTTGATTCGCTGAAGATGAATCAGAATTGCAAGGACCGCTTTGCGAGGGTTAAAATTTGTATATCTCAACGTCAGCGATTACTGCAATTTCTTACTGACATCCATGGTTCCATGTTTTCAGCGTATGATCTGAAGATAACTATTATTTTGTTTTCTAGTTGCATCTTTGTTTTCTGGTCTGGAGTTAAATTTTATTTTGTGCTGTCAACAGATTGATGACATCTGGGTAAGGTAATGGAAGTGGTAAAGCAGATGAGATGCTTTGTCCCTCTATGGATGCTCCTCGTACTGCCATATGATGGTATGTTCTCTATAATATGCCATATCATTGAGAGTTGGTGTTTTGGCTATTAAGAAAAATGTATTTTAGAATGTCAAAAAAAAATCCGATAGTGATTTTTACATGTACATACAAAAAATTCTATGCTCACACATGTAGTTTTGTAGAGAACGAACATTTTTTGTGGCTTGTGTAAAAAGACAAAATGTTTTGTTAATAGTCATATTGGAGCATCGAAAATTATCTTTTTTACACAAGCCACAAAATTGTTCCTTTTGGCTGAAACTTTGTGTCTGTACATAGAATGTCTGGATATACATGAATATTTTTTTCCTTCTTTGACATTTTAAAATGTGGTTTTAGGCAATGGGTTTATACATGATTTTTTTTACATTTTAAAATGTGGTTTTAGGCAATGGGCTACACCTATGAGCCATAGTGGATTTCCAATATCATTTTATGATCTCTTATAAAATATTATTCTTGGTTTTTGTTGCATTATATCGTTGGCCAGAATTGTAGTTTACTGTTTCATGTAAAAAAACAGTGCTATGACTCTGAATGATGGTGAACCTGGCCAGGAGAACAAGATCCGTGGCTCTGAATGATGGTGAAACTTGGTTGAAGAATGCTTTGGCACATATATTCGTTAATCATTTGTGTTGCTTCTACGGATGTCCTCATGAACAAGCCTCATATGTTGGTCCAGGCAGTTAACTTTCCAGTTCTTAGCTTACTCAAGTACACCGCTATATGATGTTCCCTTTGGCTCTTGGTGAACCGTATCAAATTTACTTGTATTAAATTTTCTACTCCCTCTGTCTCAGAACGGATGCTGCAACTTTTTTAAAATTTAGATGTATTTAGTCTAGATAAATCCTAATTTAGACAAACATTCGACATCTATTTTGAGACGGTAGCTTTTATTCACTGATGTTGTACTCATTTGTATTTTGAAAGTTCAAGGTGTAAAGTCCATTCTCAACCATGGACTAGTGGTTAGCTAATCGAGTTCTTTTGTTAAGGATGGCACTGGGTACCCTACTTAGTACAAAAGATGAACTAAGTTTTGGCAAAACACCACCTTTTAAAAAAACAAATTCATTTGTTTGAACTAGACTAAACAAAAGGGTAGCCTAAAGGTTCCAAATTTCCATCTCTATCAGAAATAACTAACTCAACGCAGGGGAGATTTATTTGAACCGTGGTCCATTTAACAGAAACCCCTCAAAATTTTGAATCGACTCATGTCCTGGAATCTACTCACGATCGCCCATCCGCGATAAATGTGATCTTGTGATCCAGGATCCTCGTGTCTGTGATCTCGGCCCAGATTGCTGGCACCCTTTGCTCGACAACATCTTTGCTCGTCGGTGCCCTAGCGCGCTGGCAGCCCTGCTCGATGGTGCCCTTGCACCACCCGTCGCCTTGCCGGCTGCCGTTCCTAGCAGCACCTTGCTGGCAAGCTCAATCACCTCACTGGGGAGCTTGGCTCCCGGCCGGCCTTGTAGCCACGCTCCCTCCTGTGGCTGCGCCGCTCCGCCAAGGTCAAAGGTGGCTGCTGGAGCTCTTCACCGGAGCTCCTCCGATGACCATAAGACTGGTGGTGCGCCAGCTGCTGAGGTCGTGATGTGCTCTGAAGAATAACAAATAAGGCACATGTCAGCTTATCCATGCAAAAATTCAGAAGTATAATCAGCAGCCACAATCATTTGGATGGGAATGCTGCATGTCATCTCAACCTTTGAGTTGGACCTGTGCTGCCACTCCATCTCGCTTCGTTTCTTTCGTTGCAGAACATGGATTGATTGCTATTCACCTTCCAATCTATTGATGCTGATCCTGAGCTGTGGTGTCTCGTTAGTGTGCTCTTCTAGGAATCCGTAGCAAGGTCAATTGAGAAGGTACTAATGCTAGTTGAGCAGGCAATCTAGTACATCCGTGAAACAAGAACAAGTCCTAAAAGGCAGAGAACACGAAAGTTACCAAGTGTATTTGTAGCACACGAATGTATTGTAGCATTGGATATCTTCTCCATTGATCACGCAGAGAACCAGAAAGTTACCAAGTGTTTCTACAGGCAGCATGCTGCTGAACACAAAAGAACAAAATAATTCATGCTTAGCTAGCAGCCTGAAACTTCATTATTTTAGATGTTGTACTGGTACTGATCATGGTAGAATCAGTACTGGTATGAAACCATGAAAACAATGACTGTATCAACATACACTCATCTACATACCAGCCTTCCGCCGAACATCATCTTGTAATTGATGTTGTACTTGTATAACCGAAATTGCATATCTTAAAGTAGTAATTAAAAAACCTTAGCCATGATTTACCTGCAATTTTGTGTGGTATGATTTACCTGCAATTTTGTGTATGGATCTGATGTTGTAATCTACTGATAATCCGCCATTTTCAAATACAAGTGCAGTTCTTAGCGGTGAGTAATTGTGGTTTTGGCAGTCAAAGGAGTTCCTAAAAAGGAAGAAGGCTTTCAAACAAGAAGAACAAGAATGTTGGAAGTACAAGAGAACAAGAAGAAGTCTTTCAAATTGGACGAGAAAATACTGTTGTTCAATGCGTAAGTTGTGTGCATATATGAACTTTGACTGAAATAAATTGCTTAATAGAATTAGATTGTGTAAATTTAATCTTCTGTTTGTGAAGCTATATGAAGAAACATATCGATGGTCACAAACTATTGTTGGTGGTGTCTCCGATTTTAAGACGGAGAAAGAATCTTTGTTAGTGATGTCGCGAAGATCTACACGAAGTGCGAAGATTCAAATCGTCGGCCTTCTTCCCCGTCCCATGAGACGGATCTCGAGGGCGAGATCCATTGTTATTGGTGTCGAATTGTAGCACCACGGGAATCCCTAAAATAGAAATTGCTTGTTCTTTTACTTTATCGCATCATCATGACATCATGCATATTTTTCTTACATTTTTCTGAGCACAAAAACTATTTTATTAAACACTGTATTTTGTTTGCTAAATTATTCGTACGGTTTCATATACATAAATCCACTCTCCTTTTTCTTAATTAAAATTAAATAAATAATATTTTTGGTCTATTATAAGACTACAAAAGGTTGACTTATTTTTTACTAAAAATAAAAATAGACAAAAAGCTTATCTAAAGTTTTGACCAAAACTAACCCTATCTAGTCTATTTTAGACTATATAAATACTTCACTCCCCTTCTTTCTTCCAAACCCTAGCCCCCAAATCTAAGATCCAATCCAAAATTTCCCCATATCCTAATCTAAATATGAGATAAAATTCATCTTCTTTTTTTCCGAAAAGGAGACCGAGCTCCGGTCTCTGTATCGATAGATGCATACGACCTTTTATTAAATTATTTAAGTGTAAAGTTTACAAAAGATTACATCATGGGTCACATAGGATTGAAATATGGATCAACCATCTAAAAAATAATGAAAACATGAGAAGACACTGCATCAATATGTTATCCTGAAATCAAAATGCAAGTTGCACTGGTTGTATAAGTCCCGCGTCACAAACTCTAGTTGGCTGCACCAAAATCCATAGCCTCTCGTTTCTCCATAGGTTGCATGTAGGATCAGATACGGATCCAATGAGTAGCCTATAGGATAACCTGCATAAAAAAAGTGTTCTCTGCATTGTTAAAAATATAATCATTTCGTATCCTCCAAATGACCCAAAGTATAGCAGATGCACCTACTCGTATTTGAATATTTTTTTTTTTTTGGCACTCCCAAAAACCAATTGCCAAACAGATTATTTATACTCTCTGGAGGCGTGATGTTAAAAAAATTCATCTTCTTTCTTTTGCCAAATTCTTTCCCCGAAGAGATTCTTCCTCTCCTTATAGATTGATGAGCCGATGCATATGACTTATCTGGCTCAATTTCTACGCGTGTGTGTGCTGCTTCCTATTAACTTCCTCCGTTTTAAAATACTAGCAAAATGTCCACACGTTACGGCGAAAAAGATTAGGCTTTATTATATCGGTGGTGAGTTCTTTTAAAATTAGTGGCATGTCGTAATATGTTTTTTTAACTTCTTAATCCTTGCATAGATTCCCTTAATCATGCATCATACAGCCGACACACAAATCCTCCCGATTTTATTAGCTCGCACCACATGCCCACTATCCCAATTCATTTCCCACAATGGTGGGTTTGCTTTGTGCTTTCCGACTTGGTTCGGTGTTATCTTGGACAGTTTCGAACGTATTTAAACCGGTAGAGCAAAGATCAAACGAGCAGGGTGTGACTAAACACGTATCAGGCCTTAACGTGTTTTCTCGTACAATGCGCTTTTTAGGCCTAACTCTGGCCTATGGCTGACCGACAAAACAATGACAATGACAGAAGCCTTGAACGACGGAACGGTGATCACGCGAGCGAGCGAGCGAGAGCCTTGCGTGATATTATGGATAAAACAAATCCCGCTGACTTACGGAATATTAGACGAGATTGATCCAGCCCCCAGCAGCGATCCATTCGGCTCCGGTCTCACAACCTAACACGTTTTAAAAATTGGAAAAACTGAACTGTTTTTTCACTTATGGGTGGTATTGTGGAAGAATTTAATTTAGTGGAAGGTTAAACCTGTCCAAAAAAGTATTAGACCGAAAGAAACACTTCGTGTTTTATTATAGGTATATAGATAAGATGTTTTAGGTTTGTGAAGAAAATATATCTAGATTTATTTTAGTGTATAGATTCACTCTAAACATGAATAAATCTATATAATAAAAATAAGGAGTATATTGCTTGACCTCGCTTCTAGTGAGCTGCCGTTGCTTTTATTCCTGGCCAAGCGCGAGCTTACAAGCAGCCCAGGCTTGCAATTCTATTTTCTTTCCTTGTTGCCTGCTAGATTATTTCTCAATACTCAATTTAAACCTGGACCAGTTCCCGTCTAATCCAAGATCACCGGATCCCATCGCTGCAGCCTACCACCAATCCCCCCCGCTACCAACTTCAATAACCAGCAACTCTACCAAATGCACAACGCCGCCACCAGATCCCAATTCGCCTCCATCTGCTGCCTGGTATTTCCGCTCGAGCACCCTGCCCTGGTTGGGATCCGTGCCTGCATGCGTAGCAACAGCAGCTCCAGATCCGACCCGCGAAGCCTGACGATGTTGTCCCTTCCTCTGGCCAGATCCTCACCACGCCGCCGCCTACTTCCTCCTTGTCCCCTACTCCTGTTGGCTGCACACGCCATCAACAGCCTGAAACACCGTGGCACACCAGCTCTGCTCCCTGCGAGAGCGCACGCACTTCTGTCTCCTGCCATCGAATTGTGGAGTCCTAACTGACACGGCCTAGGTTCTGCTGCCGCCTTCTCTCCTTATTACTGTGCAGCCGATATTCTTTTGGCGCTATCTTCCGCAAGCAGCAACACCCTATCCAACACACCTTGTTCGTTGTCCCCCAGGTGTTTGACAAAATTCTAACAAGGGCTTCGATGTCGTCTTCCTGTTACACCCCCTTGCTGGTGGATTGCCGGCGTGAGGTTCCTCTCTCGCCTGATTTGGAAGGAAGCAGAAGAAATAAGAGAGAGAGATAGACGGCAGAATATTTGGGTTCTATTTACCTGTTCAGACTTGTCCTATTCGATTACAGCTGTTGCTTATATCAGGCAACCACACTCAGGCCCACGCCTAACAACACAACACACACGAATCATACATTAACTAAGGTTTCACTTGATCAGGTGTGACATTGCTCCCTGGAGAAGAACTTGCTTGTCCCCAAGCAAGAACTGAAGGAAACTTAACCTTCAACACTTCCCAATCTTCCCAAGTAGCCATGTCAGTAGGAATACCGGTCCATTTGATCAATGCTTGTGGAAAAGCAGTATTTCCCTTCTTTACTAGTCAGCGATCCAGGACTGCTTCTGGTTCCGTATCGAGCGAATCCAGAGTTGGTAGCTTAGGTAGCTCAGAGAAAACTGGAGTGTAATCTGGATGATAATCTTTCAATTGAGAAACATGGAAGACATTGTGTACCTGACTCTGCACCGGGAGCTCGATACGGTATGCCAACTTGCCAACACGTTCCATAATGACATACGGCCCGAAATACTTATAAGCCAACTTCGGATATGGTCGATTGACTACAGAAGCTTGTGCGTATGGCTGTAGTTTCAGCAACATGTTTTCACCAACCTGAAACTCACGCTTAGTGCGATGTTTGTCTGCATTGAACTTCATACGCAGTTGGGCAGCTTCCAAGTTTTTCTTCAGTAATGCCATTTGCACTGCTCGCTCTGAAGAGTATCATCAACATGAGAAGATGAGTCTGAATCAAGTTCTAGCATTGCACCCAAGTTGGGCTCGTGTCCATAGAGCGCTTTAAACGGTGAGCACCCCAGCTTCATGTGGAAAGAAGAATTGTACCAAAATTCCGCAAGAGGAATCCAACGCCGCCAAAGTATGGGTTGATCTTGCACCATGCATCTCAGAAACATCTCCAGGCATTGATTCACGCGTTCACTCTGCCCGTCAGTTTGTGGATGATAAGCCGTGGTGAAATTCAGTTTGGTGCCCGGTTTTTGAAAAGGTAGCTTCCAGAATGTGCTTGTGAAGATTCGATCATGATCTGACACTATAGAGTGTGGCATGCCATGCAACTTGACCACTGAATCGACAAAGAGACGAGCCACAGATGGGGCTGTGTAGGGATGTCAGAGAGGGACAAAATGAGCATATTTTGTAAAGCGATCCACCACCACCATGATCATGTTGTACCCCTCTGATAGTGGCAAACCTTCGACGAAGTCCATCGTAATGTCACGCCAAGCTCCAGTAGGTACTGGCAGAGGTTGCAATAAACCTCCTGGTGGAATGTTGGTATGCTTGGCGTGCTGGCAAACATCACATTGACGCACAAATTCAGCTATATGTGTTTTCAGTCCTGACCATGCAAACAGTCTTTTAATGCGCTGATATGTAGCTTGCACACCAGAATGCCCGCCAACCGCACTAGAATGGAAAGCAGTAATGATCTTGGTCTGAATTGCAGAGTTAGATCCCAACCAGACACGCCCACGGAAACGAATGATGCCTTGGTGTAATGCATAACCATGTTCATCGGGGCTGGAGAGAGCTAACTCCGTCAGACGACGCTGAGCATCTGGATCAGTAATGTATGAATTTACTACTTCCTGTAACCACAAGGGTTGCACACGAGAGAGAGCATCAGCTGCTTGATTTTCTACTCCTTTCTTGTATGAGATTTTGAACTGTAAGCCCATCAACCGAGCCATAACTTTTCGCTGCAAAGGAGGCTGTAAAGTTTGATCATCCAAGTAACATAAACTGTGATGGTCGGTTTTAATCACAAATTCTCCCTCTGCAAGTAAGGTCTCCATCTATCGACAGCCATTAACAGAGCAAGAAACTCCTTCTCGTAGATGGATAGAGCCACATGAGTTGGGCTTAATGATTTGCTTAAGAAAGCAATCGGATGTTGCTCCTGCATCAACACTGCCCCAATGCCTGAATCACATGCATCAGTTTCCACTACAAACTATTTTGCAAAATCTGGCAAACGAAGAACAGGTGTAGAAACCATAGCTTCCTTCAACGCCAAGAATGCATGTGTAGCTTGTTCATTCCATTCAAAGCATTTTTTTCTTCAAAATATTGGTCAGTGGTTTGGCAATAATGCCATAGTTGCGGACAAATTTATGATAGTATCCCGTGAGCCCGAGAAATCCACGTAATTTAGTAATGTTGGTAGGCTGAGGCCAGTCCGTCATTGCCTGGGTCTTGTGTGGACCAGTGGCAACGCCCTCGGCTGAAATAATATGTTCCAGGTACTCCAAACTAGAACAAGCGAATGAACATTTACTGCGCTTGACAAAGAATTGTTGTTGTCGAAGAAGATTCAGCACTTCCGTCAAATGAACGACATGTTCTTCTGCAGAGGTGTTGTACACCAATATGTCGTCCATGAAGACAAGAACAAAATGACGCAAGCACGGCTCCAATACTGTGTTCATGACGCATTGGAACGTCCCTGGAGCATTGCAAAGACCGAAGGGCATTACTTTGAACTGATAATGGCCCTGGTGTGTTTTAAAAGCAGTCTTGTGTTCATCATCAGGGCACATCCTTATCTGATGGTATCCTGCGCGCAAGTCGAGCTTGGAAAAGATTGTCGCACCGGCTAATTCATCAAGCAACTCATCGATTATTGGCATGGGAAAGACATTTTTGATTGTCAGTTCATTCAATCGCCGATAGTCGATGCAGAAACGCCAAGCACCATCTTTCTTCTGCACAAGAAGTACCGGAGAGGCAAAAGGGGACATGCTTGGCTTGATGATGCCTGCCTCAAGCATACTGCGCACTTGTCTGTCAATTTCCGTTTTGTGCTCAGGAGATTAACGATATGGGCACATATTAAAGGGTGTCGCATCAGGTTTCAATGTGATGGCATGATCATATGACTTGAGGTGGTAGAGACGATGGTTCAGTGAACACATCAGCAAAATTGTCGAGCACTGCTTGAACCGGTTCAGTAATAGAAGTATTGGACTACATCCAGAGCCCATACTTCATTTCCCTTGGATCATTTAGCCAATTGCTCTATTGGTAATTCACACAGATCAGTTAGTTCAGTAGGTTGCACTCCTTGCAGTGTTACCCTTCTGCCACCATTGGTCACACAAATAGTTTTCAGATCCCAGTCACCCTTAATAGGGCCATGTTTCTTCAACCAATCTACCCCCAAAATTGCATCATATGCCCCTAACGGCAGTACATGCATGGGAGTATGGAAGGTTTCTCCTTGAATCCACCATGACAAGTCAGGTACTATTTGATCACAATGAAGAGTACCATTATTTGCCAATTTGACACTAACACGAGTTGTCTTCTTAACAGAACAGTGTACTCGAGACAACATGGTTTCATTCAGAAAACTGCTGGTGGATCCAGAGTCAACAAGGATAAGCATCACTTGATTCTCAATCAGTGCTCGGAGACAAATCGTGTCACCAGAATCAGTGCCGGCTAGAGCATTAAGAGATAGGCTGAGTTGCTTTGCATCAGCAATATCCTGAAGCTCTATCATGTTGAGAACTTCTTCGGATAAATGCTCCATGGCCTCTTCAGTTGTCATGGCATGAAGCTCTGTTGCAGTTTTCTTGGCACACAGATGTGTGGGATCGTACTTTTCTCCACATTTAAAGCAAAGGCCATTCGCTCTGCGATAATATCGAAGTTGTCGATCTTTCCAAAACTCCCCTGTGCCAAATTTCAGTGCTGGCTTTGCTGCCTCAACGCGTGGTGCGGGATTGTCATCTCGAACTTGGTACTGCTGGCGTTGCGCCCATGGCTTCGCCTCAGCCAACACCTCCTGCTGCACCAGTGCAAGCAAAATCTCCCTCTCAACAGTTTCAGGTACCTGGGCTTCAACAACACTGCGGATTTCAGGTTTCAGACCCCGAATGAACTGAGAGACAAACAATTGCTCATCATAGTGGGGATTCTGAATAGAAATCTGGTAAGAAAGTTGCTCAAATTATAACTGATACTCCTCCACAGTACCCCGTTGCTTGAGCACAAGCAGCTGCTTCATATATTTACGATGGTCATCAGCCCCAAACTTCTCCTCAACAGCAATCATCAGTGCTGTCCAAGTGGATATCTCATGGCGCAACCGATAAGCTTTGAGCCATAGTGTCGCGTTGCCATCCATGTGAAGAGTACAAGAAACTAACCACAACGACGGATGAACATTGAACAATCGAAAGTAATCCAAGCATTTGTCCTTCCATATACGTGGCTGACCCCCATCGAATCTCGGAAATGACATCTTGAGTTGGTGTTTAGAATTTTGCTCACCAAAAAATTTTCTACCGCCGCCAGCGCCACCATGTCCACCGCCACCAACTCCTCCAGGACCACCGCCACTGCCACCATGTCCACCGCCACCAGCTCCTCCAGGACCACCGCCTCCTACTCCGCCCGTTCTACCGCCACCCAGAAGTCCACCGCCTTCGTTGCCGCCCACGCTCGTGTCACGCAACAAGCTAGAGTCGCCACCACGGACCGTGGACGCGCCTGGGAAATCACCCGACCATGTGACCTGGGCAGATCGTAGCGTGCCCGTGCCTGCCACCACGCAGTCCTTGGGGTCGGCCTCGTCTTCTTCCGGAGATGGAGATCGCACTTGAAGACGCTCCATGGCTTGCACGGCGGATGAGATGCGTTGATCGAGAGCCGCGAATTGCCGCGCGGCGTCGCTATGCATCTTGGCGCCATCTTGGACGGTCGTGGCGATGAGCCCCAGCTGCGCGACCAGGTGCTGCTGCGTGGTGTCCATGGTGGCCACCCGTCCATACAGCAGATCGAGGCTGGACCGTAGCTCGGTGAAGGAGGCCTCCGTTGTGGTCGCCGCCTCGCCCATTGCTTCTAGGACGAGTTGTATCTGCGGTGACGGCTTGGAAGGCGACGTGGTGACTCCTCGTCATATCGAGCAAACCGATCTCCGAACTTACAAAAACTTGGATGGATTTGCGAATGTGATCCCCAATCTCTGGCCGTGTCCCGGGATTTTACAGCTCGAGATCGGACGAATTGGGAATCAAACACAAGCAAAGCCCCACGGAACGAACCGAATCTGATACCAATTGTTACACCCCCTTGCCGATGGATTGCCGGTGTGAGGTTCCTCTCTCGCCTGATTTGGAAGGAAGCAGAAGAAATAAGAGAGAGAGATAGACGGCAGAATATTTGGGTTCTATTTACCTGTTCAGACTTGACCTATTCGATTACAGCTGTTGCTTATATCAGGCAACCACACTCAGGCCCACGCCTAACAACACAACACACACGCACCATACATTAACTAAGGTTCCACTTGATAAGGCGTGACACTTCCTTTACTTACGTCTCGGGCTTCAACTTCTTTAACTCGGGGACATCAAAGATAGTGGCAATGCGTCTACTTTCATGACATCAGCTACTTCCACCGCTTCAATTCTAATCCGAAGATCATTTTTCCGCCTCTCCGAGCCAAATCGTGAGATCCCGTCCTTAGCCTTATTTTCAGGAAAAATGACAAGGAACTATCACATTTACACCACTTTTGTTAAAAAACTACGAGCTTGGGGTTTTTGACACATAAAGCCCACTTTTAGGGTAGGGGTATGACAAAAAACTCTAATTCGATGTGTTTAATCCTTTAACAAACTTCCTGACATGTGGGGTCCATCGTCAGTGCCGACGTGGCACAAGGTTGATGTTCTAATTGATTTTCTGACAGCATGGGTCTACCTGACAGGTCTACGTGGCTAATAAAATAACCAAAATAAAATTTTCGTTTTCTTTATTTCTTTTTGTTAACCCAGCTCTCGCCGCACCCTCGTAGGAATCTACTTCCTGCCGCCGACGGCCGGTGCGCGAGCTCGAGTATACCACGGACGGTCATGCTCGCCGGCATCGCAGACTGCCCTAGCGGCGCTCGCCTAGTACTGCTTCGGAACTCCCTATCCCCGCATTCGCTGGCTCCATGGAGTTGCAGGGGCGCATGGCAGCCGAAGGTTCAGGGGTGTGCAAGGCGGAGGTGCAGGGGCACACGATGGAGCAGTGCTCGCCGGCGAAGCTCGCGCGCGACTGCTTCGGAACCCCCCGTCCCTGCACTCGTTGGCGCCATGGAGGTTCTCGGGCGCGCGGCAGAGCTCACCCGTGCCCAGGGGCGCTCACCCGACACAGCTCTCCCGTGCCCATGGCGGGCACTCGCGGCGCTCGCCCACGACTGCATTGGAACTCCCCGCTCCCATGGTCGCTAGCGATATGGAGGTTTAGGGGCGCACAGCGACCGGAGATGAGGGGTCTGCACGGAGGAGGTGTAGGGACGCGTGCCAGAAATCGCCGAAGCTTGCTGACTGGAGCTTGCTGTCGTCGTCTATACCGGAGGTGGTAGAGCTCAGCCGTGTCTGCGCCGGAGCTCGTTGGGCTGCTGCTGGCCACACTCGCGCCAGAGCTAGCGCTGCTCCATTCTGCACTGTAGCCTAAATCAGCAGCGCGGCCAGCTCCGACGAGTGCTGTGGGGCGAGCGCGGAGGAAGGAGTGCGCGTGTGCGGGTAACAGCGGCGTGGCTAGCTCCAGTTCGTGCTGCGGGCGTGGGCAGTAGCAGATTGGCCACCTCCGGCGCGTTGTGCAGGGTGCGTGCTGCGACGGGAGTGTGCCGGCGCGGCCTGCTCCAACGCGAGCTGCAAGGCGCGCGGGCACCTGCGAGGCTAGCTCCAACGCGAGTTGTGGGGAGCGTGCGACACCGGGAGTGCACGGGAGCGGCCAGCTCCAGCATGTGATGCGTGGCGCGTGCGGTGGCAGGAGTGCATGGGGGCGGCCAATGGCGCGGCCAGCTCCAACGAGTGCTGTGGGGCGAGCGCGGCGGCAGGAGTGCGTGTGCACGGGCAGTGGCAGCGCGGCCAGCTCCGGCGCATGCTGCGGGCGTGATACGTCGGAAACGTATCTATAATTTTTGATGCTCCATGCTTGTTTAGTATCTACTTTGCTTTGCTTTGTCTACACTTTGAGGTGCTTTTTACATGTTTTCTGGTACTAACCTATTAACAAGTTGCCACAGTACCAGTTGCCTATTTTCTGCTGTTTTTGGTTTTAGAAAAGTTAGTAAAGAAACATTCTCAGAATTGGACGGGACAAACGTCAAAGTCAATAACTTTACGTAGAGAACAAGAAGTCTAGAGGGGGAGACGGAGAGGCGTTCTAGGGCAGCCAGACCCCCTAGGTGCGGCCCCTCTGGGAGGGGTGTGCCCCCTCTGGCCACCGCCTCGGCCTCCCCCTTCGCCTATAAGAAGCCCCCGATGCATAAACCCTAGGCACCCGATCAAATCTCCACGAAACCGTCTGTAGCCACTGCCACCATCGTCCCTAGATCGTGGGGGCGGGGAGGGGGGGGGGGGGGCTGAAGTTCTTCCCGGCACCCTGCCGGAGGGGAGATCATCCTGGAGGCCTTCTCTCCGATATGATGCGTCAGTAGTTCCACCTTGGACTATGGGTCCATGTAGTAGCTAGATGGTTGTATCTCCTCCTTTGTGCTTTCATGTATAGATCTTGTGAGCTCCGTTCATGATCAAGATCTAATCTATTTGTAATCATGCATGTTGTGTTTGCGGGGATCCAATAGATATTGAGATTATTATGTTGGTTTGATTAATGGTTTTGTCTTTATGATTCTATCATGTCTGTGTTATTTGTGATCTTGCCTGCTCTCCGTTGTTAGTAGCTATCTTGGCCAAGTAGTTGCTAGTGACTCCAAGAGGAGGTATTTATGCTCGATAGTGGGTTCATGCCTCTAGTTTCCAAGGGAAGTGACAATAATCTCTTCGGTTGTAGATGTGATGTTGCTACTAGGGAGAAAACAACGGTCTCTTGTTCATGGAACATGTGGACTATTTACCTTACACACTTTGCTTAAAGCAGTTGTCTGTTGCTTGCAACTTAATACTGGAGGGGGTTCAGATGATAACCTGAAGGTGGACTTCTATTCATAGATGCAGTTGGATGGCGGTCTATGTATCTTGTTGTATTGCACAATCGAATCTCATAGGATCTTTCTAACTAGTAATTGCATTGCTATGCCTTGCTCAGTTCCTGTCAATTGCCCTATTGTAATTTGTTTACCATTCATTTCATGTTGTTTATCTAAGGAGAGCACCTCTAGTGAACTATGGACCCCGGTCCAATCTTTACCATTGATACACCTTCCACTATTACTTGTTTACTTGCTACAAACCATTACCTTCCACACCATACGTTTAATCCTTTGTTACAACAAACCGGTGAGCTTGAAAACCTCACTAATTCGTTGGGGGCAAAGTATTGAGTTTGTGTTGTGCAGGTCTCCGTGTTGCTAGCAACACCTGTGTGATATTTCTTCCTCCTACTGGTTCGATAGCCTCGGTTTCTTACTAAGGGAAAACTTGTTGCTGTGTTACTTCACACCTTGCTCTTGGGGTTCCCAATGAAGCACTCCTACATCAAATCAGCGCGGCATCAAGCTTTTCTGGCGCTGTTTCCGGGGAGGCTAAGGACGTCTTCACTAGGGGAGTCCTCCGCTTCCTTTCTCTTTACTTTGTTTTTAGTTTGCTTTGTTTCTTTTGCTTGGTTTTGTTTGCCTCTTTCCAAAAAACCCAAAAAAATTAGTCTAGCTTGGTTTGCTTTTTTATTTAAAAACACAAAAAATAGTTCCTGCTCCAGTTGCTGCTGCTGCTGTTTTTGGCTTGCCCACCTTTGCCAAAATGAACTCTGCTGAAAACAACAAGTTGTGTGACTTCACTAGCACCAACAAGAATGATTTCCTTAGCACACCTATTGCTCCACCTGCTCCTGATGCTACCTTTTATGAAATTAAGCCTGCTTTGTTGAATCTTGTGATGAGAGAGCAATTTTCTGGTGCTGGTTCTGATGATCTTGCTGCCCATCTCAATAGCTTTGTTGAACTTTGTGAGATGCAAAAATATAAGGATGTAGATGGAGATATTATTAAGCTCAAGCTTTTTCCTTTCTCCTTGAGAGGAAAAGCTAAAGAATGGTTGCTTTCCTTGCCTAAAAATAGTATTGATTCTTGGACTAAGTGCAAAGATGCTTTTATTGGAAAGTACTATCCTCCTGCTAAGATTTATATCTATGAGAAGTGACATTATGAAATTTAGACAACTTGATAGTGAACATGTTGCTCCATCTTGGGAAAGAATGAAGTCTTTGGTTAAGAATTGCCCCACTCATGGACTCACTGCTTGGATGATTATCTAGACTTTTATGTAGGTTTGAACTCCTCCTCAAGAAATTTGTTGGATTCCGCTGCTGGAGGTACCTTCATGGGCCTCACTTTGGGTGCTGCAACAAGGCTCCTTGATAATATGATGGTTAACTACTCTGAATGGCATGTTGAGAGAGCTCCACATGGTAAGAAGGTAAATTCTGTTGAGGAAACTTCCTCTTTGAGTGAAAAGATTGATGTTATTATGGCTATGCTTGTTAATGGGAAAGCTCCTCTAGATCCTAATAGTGTTCCCTTAGCCTCTTTGGTTGTTCAAGAAGAGCAAGTTGATGTGAACTTCATTAGAAACAACAATTTTGGCAACAATACTTATGGTAATTATAGGCCTTATCCTCCTAGTGGAAAGGTTTATCAGGGTAGATCTGGAATGCCTAGTGAAGAGAGGATTCTATAAGTTGAGAGATCCACTAAAAACTTTATGCAAATGCAATATGAGTAAAACAAGATTTTCACTAAAACTATGGAGGAACAGTCTATCATTTTGAAAAAATTTATCCATCAGCTTGAAAATCTGAATAGAGTAATTCCTAGTTTACAGTCAAAAAATTTGAGTGCTGAGAAAAATATATCCTCTCTGTCTGAAGCTCAGTCCTCCTTGATTAATAAAATGGCTGCTAAACCTGAAACTATGGAAAATACCTTTCATACTTCCCATGCCATACAAGTTACTATTGATGAAAATGTTAGGCTGTTAGCTCAACTTCATGCTAATTGGGAAAGGGAAGCTGAAATTGATAGAAACAATAGCGTGTGCACCATCACCACTAAACCACAAGTAGTCCCTATTCCTCCTCCTACTATGCCTAAGCCTATTAAGCCTACTAGTAGTGATGCTAAGTTTGATTTTGATATTGATGGTTGCAATATTTCTGAAGTGATTATGTTCCTACAAAAGCTTGCTAGAAGTCCTAATGCTAGTGATATGCTTGTTGCTTTCACTAAACACATTACAGATTCTCTTGTTAAGATTAAGGAAGATAAGCTAAAACACAAAGCTTCTATTCCTAGGAAAGTAGAAGATAGTTGGAAACCCATTATTAATATGCAAGTGAATGACTTTGATCTCAAAGCTTCATGTGATCTTGGTTCTAGCGTCTCTATTATGCCTAGGAAGATTTATGAAATGCTTGATTTGCCACCGCTGGAAGATTGTTATTTGAATGTCCCACTCAATAGTAATGCTAAGAAGAAACTCTTGGGAAGTATTAATGATGTCCTCATTATGGTTAACAATGCTTATGTCCCTGTTGATTTCTATGTTTTGGATGTTGAATACAATGCTTCTTGTCCTATTACTTTGGGAAGACCTTTTCTTAGAACAGTTGGTGCCATTATTGATATGAAAGAAGGCACCATTAAATATCATTTTCCATTCAAGAAAGGTATTGAACACTTCCCTATGAGGAGAGAGAAGTTTCTTGTTGCTCCTTCTTTGAAAGCAAGGTTTGATGTTAATGCTTCTTCATTTGAAAATACTTGATTTTTCGTGCTTCTTGTGCCTAACTTAAAGGCGTTAAAGAAAAGTACTTATTATGAGATAATCCAAGAGTTTCCTTGAGTCTGGGAAGTTATTAATTCAGTAATGACCTCTCCTTATCCTTTTTCTTTGCTTTTTGTGCGAAGAATGACCTCTAATGAGAGGAAAGTAAGATTTGGGGAGTTGCTGTCCTGAAACAGATTTCTGTGCTCCACCAAAAATATTCGTGAGGAGTCTCTGTAACTCGGATTGAGCTCAAAATTTAGGAATAAATCCCCCAGTATGTTAGATAACTTTCTTTAGTTCAACACTTTGTGATTTGAGCAACATAAGATGTCTGAAAAAATCGGTTTCTACCTTCTGGTCTGTTTTGACAAATTTCTGCCATTATTTGCATTTGCTTCTTATTGATTCATTTTTGAGTTCTCTTTAGTTGAATTGAGCTTTTAGAAGGAGTTATTACAGTGGCTTGTGTTTTTAGTGAAAAGTCCTACTGTTCCAAAGCTTTGCCAGAGGTCTAATATCTTTTGAATAAACTAATGTTGCTAATGAAGATTGTGTGAAATTTTGTATAAAGGAAAAAAATTCAGGTGTAGAGAGAGAATGATGTAATGAGATAAAGAATGGACAAAAGCTCAAGCTTGGGGATGCCACCCCGGTGTCACCCCAAGAAATATCCAAGAGGTACAAGCGTCAAAGCTTGGGGATGCCCAAGGCATCCCCTTCTTCATCAATAAAAAGCTCAGGTCTGTCTAGACACTTTGTTTTTATTGTTTCATGCACAGTTGTGTTGTTCTGGGAGCGTCTTAGTTTTCGTTTGCTTTGCTTAGTTTGTCTAGTTTTTCTAGTTTGTTTGAGTAGTTTGGACCCCCGTTCTCGCTGTGTTGTTTTGCAAATAAGTTGCTTGGTGTTGGAAAGGAGTAGTAAGTTCTTGCTTGTAAGTGCAAGAGGTGCTTGCATTGACTGTGACTTAGACTTTAGCATGACATGCTAGGTGTTGTTTTGACCTTATTCTTAGTGATTATTGTTGTAGCATGTCTTGTTCCAAACAATTGGGATTGCTTAGTGTGCCTTGAAGAAATTATGCGTTGTTTTAGCATGCAAAAGCATAGTATTGTCGTATTCTCCTTTGATGCTTTGTTTGGTTTGACTTGGCACATGCTCACACCATGTTATGACATTCACAAGTCACCATAGCCTCTATGATCATATAGTCATTGACTTGTAGTACCACTCTATGCTTTGATTAGTAATGCTTTGTTGCATTGCATGATTATAGCCATTATTGCTCTCTTAGTTGGTTGCTCCCTGTCTTTTGCTAGCCTCCACTTGTATGAGTAAGTTCTACTCATGCTTCCAACTCCCAAGAAACCAAGTTTTTCCAAAGTGTCCACTATAAAATCCTATGCATGGTGTGTTACACCATTCCAAGTATATTCTTGTTTTCAGCTATCTTCTAGTTAAAAAGTCTCTTTGTTATGTGAAAACTTAGTGATTAAAACCCTCACAAACTTGATGTCACACTTTATATTCCTTTCCCATAATAAACTTGAACCATTGTGTCGTCTATGTTGTATATGCTTGCACTTATACGTTGGAATTAGCAGAACCGTGCTATCACGGGGAACGTTTTCAACATTGCACTTGTACTTTGTACTCAGTTGATATCATGCTCTTTTGTCTATGGATATCACCGGTGTGAAATAAAGAGGGAACTTGTAAGTCCATGGATTTTGTATCCCGTGTTAGAGAAATTCCTGGGCCGCTAGCCTAAGCCATGCCTAATCATGGTGGAAACTTGCAGCATCACCATAGTGACATTTATCTCAAAAAAAACCATAGTGACATCTATGAAGCATTATTCTTATAAAAAAGAGACACATTGAGAAAAGAGGAAAGAGAGAAAAAAGCACCACATTCCCATGGTAAATAAGAAGATTGCTGAGATGCTCATTGTCTGCTAGCCTTGTCATTTTGGTTATGGGATAGCTCCTGTACCATGTGCAAGGGGTACCCCGTTGGTGGTTCTCAATGATATGCAAATACTTACAATGACAAGAACTTACAGGTGACTAAAGTTGATTAGCATGAGGTGTGACCCTCGTATTCAAGGGACTTGAGATTGCCAACTTGTACTTCGTCAAGCATATCCTCCATCTTTGCTCACTTTAACCTTAATCACTTCGAGATGCTTATGATAGGGGCAATGAGGGCTGAAAGCTAACAAGTACCATAATTTTTGGAAGCTCTTTTTGAAACTTGAAATCCCTGCTTCCTTTAGAAAAAGGCCTTTCTTCCACCATTATTGAGTCTCAACCTTCTACCTTTAGGCACCATTAAGAGAGCATAATTTTCATTCTGTGTGCAGTGTTCCAAAGCTTATTGATTGATGCATATTGTGATATTACTTGTTCTTGTGCTATATGTTTCTATTCACCCTTATGAACTTTGAAGGTGTCCTATGCATCTATTTGCTACTCTTTGAGGGACAAGATGATTTCCACTATGCTATGTTTTCTGTATGTGAAACAAACAAATGTTTTTCAATACATATTATTCATGATCTTTGTTTGTAGCTTGTAATGTTGCATGCATAGTTACTATGTCCTATTTTTAGAACTCCATCTTTTATGCACATGTTTAGAGTTCTTTGATCCCAGCTTTCAATGCTTGCAAATGGTTGGATCTTTATTGTGAGGGTGCATGTCACCTCAAATATTATTCTTTTTATCACTTACCTACTCGAGGACGAGCAGGAGTTAAGCTTGGGGATGCTTGATATGTCGGAAACATATCTATAATTTTTGATGATCCATGCTTGTTAAGTATCTACTTTGCTTTGCTTTGTCTACACTTTGAGGTGCTTTTTACATGTTTTCTGGTACTAACCTATTAACAAGTTGTCATAGTGCCAGTTGCCTGTTTTCTGCTGTTTTTGGTTTCAGAAAAGTTAGTAAAAAAATATTCTCAGAATTGGACAGGACAAACGTCAAAGTCAATAACTTTCCATGGGGGAACAAGAAGTCCAGAGGGGAGACGGAGAGGCGTGCCAGGACAGCCAGACCCCCCTAGGCGCGGCCAGGGGTGGGGTCGCGCCTGGGAGGGGTGTGGCCTCTCTGGCCACCGCCTCGGCCTCCCCTTCGCCTATAAGAAGCCCCCGATGCAGAAACCCTAGGCACCCAATCAAATCTCCACGAAACCGTCTGTAGCCACCGCCACCATCGTACCTAGATCGGGGGGTCTGAAGTTCTTCCCGGCACCCTGCCGGAGGGGAGATCATCCCGGAGGCCTTCTCTCCGGTATGATGCGTGAGTAGTTCCACCTTGGACTATGGGTCCATGTAGTATCTAGATGGTTGTATCTCCTCCTTTGTGCTTTCATGTATAGATGTTATGAGCTTCGTTCATGATCAAGATCTAATCTATTTGTAATCATGCATGTTGTGTTTGCGGGGATCCGATGGATATTGAGATTATTATGTTGGTTTGATTAATGGTTTTGTCTTTATGATTCTATCATGTTTGTGTTATTTGTGATCTTGCATGTTCTCCGTTGTTAGTAGCTATCTTGGCCAAGTAGTTGCTAGTGACTCCAAGAGGAGGTATTTATGCTCAATAGTGGGTTCATACCTCTAGTTTCCAAGGGAAGTGACAATAATCTCTTCAATTGTAGATGTGCTGTTGCTACTAGGGAGAAAACAATGGTCTCTTGTTCATGGAACATGTGGACTGTTTACCTTACACACTTTGCTTAAAGCAGTTGTCTGTTGCTTGCAACTTAATACTAGAGGGGGTTCGGATGATAATCTGAAGGTGGACTTCTAGTCATAGATGCTGTTGGATGGTGGTCTATGTATCTTATTATATTGCCCAATCGAATCTCATAGGATCTTTCTGACTAGTAATTGCATTGTTATGCCTTGCTCAGTTTCTGTCAATTGCCCTGCTGTAATTTGTTTACCCTTCATGCCATGTTGTTTATTTAAGGAGAGCACCTCTAGTGAACTATGGACCCTGGTCCAATCTTTACCATTGATACACCTTCCACTGTTACTTGTTTACTTGCTGCAAACCATTACCTTCCACACCATACGTTTAATCCTTTGTTACAGCAAACCGGTGAGCTTGACAACCTCACTGATTCGTTGGAGCAAAGTCTTGAGTTTGTGTTGTGCAGGTCTCCGTGTTGCTAGCAACACCTGTGTGAAATTTCCTTCCTCCTACTGGTTCGATAGCCTCGGTTTCTTACTGAGGGAAAACTTGCTGCTCTGCTGCTTCACACCTTGCTCTTAGGGTTCGCAACGAAGCGCTCCTACATCAACTCAGCGCTGCATCAGGGCGCGGGAGCAACGTCGCGATGACGGAAGTACACACGGGCGTGGGCGGCGCCGGCAAGCATGGGCGAGCGCAGTGGGACAGGTGAGCGGCGGGAATTTTCTTTTTATCCTCTTTCATTAAATTCCAAAAACAATATAATTTTCTAATTTTTGCCACGTAGACTTGACATGTGGACTAGAACTGTCAGAAAATGGTTTAACATGACTAAACAAAACAATCAGTGCTATCTGTCACACTCCTACCCTAAAAGTGGGTTTTATGTGTCAAAAAATCTAAGGTGGTAGTTTTTTAATAAAAGTGGCACAAATGTGGTAGTTTTGCATCATTTTCTCATATTTTCATAAATATGCCATATATCTTTTATGCATTATAATCATTCATGTGTGCATCACATATCAGGTTGTTTGAGGGTAATTAACCAATTCACCTTAATTAAATATGGAGACTATATTCGGGATATTCTAGTCTTATATTGAGTCCATTTAAATTTGTGTAGAAAACCGGTGAATGTTTTGCCTTGTTTAGTCAACATTTAAATTGTGGGGTATATAAACAACAATAACTTTCTAATTATTGTCGAACCCCGGTTTCGCTTAATCTTGCCTAATTGTATCGTACCTTTGTCTTGTCATGCATCATACATGCATCATGCCCGATCTTTAGCCGTAGTATTAAATAGTGCATCCGGTGTTTCTTCTAGTTCTTTGCTTCTTCACGGATTAGACCGATGAGTTGATGCGAGTGTCGACCCGATCTTCAGATGAACCTTCGACAATATTTTCCAGGCGGGCATTCTCCCCTTTCTACCTATTTTACATTTCTAGTCTTTACTTCCTTCTATTGATCTATTGCTATCTGTGTTCCGATGCTTTAGTTTTCGTACCCATGTTATATTACTTGTAGCCCCCTATATTGCCTTGGACACCTCATATTTCCTATTGTTTGGGTAGAAAGTTGGCCTTGCGAGTCGTAGTCACTTGCTTAGGTGCTGCTTTGCATCGTCGAGTGCCACTGATGTTGGGGGTTGGTATATTCTTAATGCTGGATATGATCATGGTTCTAATTACAACTTGTTAACAAAATGTTGGAAATAGATATAAATAATACAGCGGCGCACAGGGGCTGTGTCCACCTAGGACCCGAGTTCTTGACACCTGTTCCGAGACTGAGTGCGCTAACCACATGTGGGGTGTATGGGAACTGATACGTACAAAACGTATCTACTTTCCCGAACATTTTTGCTATTGTTTCTCCTCTAAACTTGTGTGATTTGGATACAACTAACACGGACTAACGCTGTTTTCAGCAGAATTACCTTGGTGTGTAATTTTTGTATAGAAAATCAACTATCAGGAAAAATCCCAGAAAATGTCAAAAATTATATTTCACCAGAAGACCCACGGATCTATAAGACGAAACGGAGTGGAGGCTTGGAGCCCACACCCCTGCCAGGCGCGGGTGGGCCCTGCCCCGCGCCTAGGGGGGTGCAGGCACCCCATACACCCCCTTGACCTAAAAACCGATGGAGGTTCGACGTTTTTTCAGAAAGAGTTCCGCTCCGCCGCCACCATCAGAAACCAAGATTCGGATCCAGAAACTCCGTTCTGGCACCCTGTCAGGACGGGGAATTTGGAGAGGATCATCGCCATCGTCATCACTGATGCCTCTCCATCAACCATCTATGTTTCCCTCATCCATGAGTAAGTAATCCCCCGCTGTAGGATTGGGGATGGTAGGGATTGGATGAGTTCTATCATGTAATCGAATAAGATTGTTAGGGCATAGTGCCTAGTATCTCTATTAGTGATATTTGACTTTGTTGTAACTTGTTGTGCTTAATGCTTGTCACTAGGGCCCGAGTGCCATGATCTCAGATCTGAACTTATTATTGAATCATTATGATAGTATTGTTTGTGATCTTATCTGTAAGTTGTGTACACATATCATTGTCCGGATCCAAAGGCCCTGAAGTGACAGAAATTGGGACAACCGGACGGGATGCTTGTGGTGTGAGGATCACATGTGTTCACGGAGTGTTAATGCTTTGCTCCGGTGCTCTATTAAAAGGAGAACCTTAATTGCCAGTAGTTCCCTAGAGGCCCCGCTGCCACGGGCTGGCTGGACAGAATATGTTGTGCAAGTTCTCATTGCAAGCATGTATGACTATATATGGAGCACATGCCTAGGATTGTTTAGTACTTGGATGCTTGTTATTGTTTATCTGCAATGCCCTAGATCCTGAATTTACATGTGTATACTCGTCCATGCAACGCCCGTCCATCCATCCCTATGCCTACCGCGCTCGTATCCTACTGTTTGCTGCTACTATTACTATTGCTCTTGTTTTGCTGCTGTTGTTGTTTTGCTGTTGCTACTACAAACTGTTGCTACTGATAAACTTCTGTGAGCAAGAACTATTTCTAGGTGCAGCTGAATTGACAACTCAGTTGTTAAGGCTTGCAAGTATTCTTTGTCTCCCCTTGTGTCGAATCAATAAATTGGGTAATACTACCCGCGAAGACTGTTGCGATCCCCTACACTTGCGGGTCATCAAGACTATTTTCTGGCGCCGTTGCCGGGGAGCATAACTTTATATGTTAGTTCACTTGGATATATTATTGTTCACTGCTACTCCGTTCATCATGGGTAAGTCTCTTGATGGAAAGTTTCCTATTTTACCATCCACTACAAGAAGAGGTATAGTCCTAAACACCTCTGCTACTCTTGATTCACCGTCTGTTATAAGTAAGCTTGTTACACCACCACCACATACTCATGCTACACACACTGCTACTACTACTGAATATGGAACTGCTTTTGATGCTCATGATGTTACTTCTACTGTGCTTGATGCGAGTGGTTCATTAGGTCCTTTCCTAGATGCTACTATGGCTATTCTAGGAAATACTGAAACTCCTAGTGAAGACACTGTTACACCTGTTAGCTCACCTGAGTCTAGAGAGAGTTATGATATTAATGATGGTTATATTGAGTTCACTAATGAATTTGTTGAAGAGTGCCAAAACACACATGGTACTAGTGCTATTAAGAGTCTCCTTTCTAGACATACTATTATGCCTAAATTGTCCTCTGATCCTAAGTTTGCCACCTCTGCCATAGATATTAAAGATAAAGATTATGATTTCTTTATTGATTTATCGTACTTGGACATTGTTGAGAAAGAACCTTTTTGTGGGACTGAAAATGAGAGTGATGTGGCTCATATGAATGAGCTTTCTACTATGAGTGATTTGTTCTCTGATGATTTTAAGATGCGCAAGTATTTTGTTACTAAGATCTTCCCTTTTTCACTAAAAGGAGAAGCTAGGGCTTGGTTTAATAGATTACCTCCTGGTTCCATTGATAGCCCTGATTGCTTGATTTCTTCTTTCTTCCAGAAATATTTTCCTCCCAGTGCTAGACATGCTGCTTTGCAGAGACTTTTTGATTTTAAGTAGGGAGAAGAAGAGAAACTTCCTGAGTCATGGACAAGGTTCTGTGCCTTGATTCATGCACATCCTGGATGTCCATTGCCTAAGAATGAGCTTCTTGATATTTATTATAATGGACTAACTGATGATTCTAGGACCTACCTAGATAGCTTTCTGATTGTGTTTTCAGGAAAAGGACCCCTACAGATGCTGAAGAATTAATGACCAAGATAAGCAAGAATTATGATGATTGGACTTCAACTGAGCTAAATACACCTGAGCATATTACTCCTGAACCAGTTGTGCCTAAACCAGATCCAGCACCAACACCAAAGAAGAGGGGAGTTATTGCATTAAATGATGAAGTGATGAAGGAAGCTAAGAAGTATCTAAGGGAGAAAGGTATTAGAGCTGAAGATGTGAAGAATCTACCTCCTATAGAAGAATTATGTAAGCCAATTCCCTACTCATATACTATTGAGGTACACTCTCTCCACTTTAATGAAGGTGATATTCCCTATGGTAAGCCTCCTGATCAATGCTTAGAGGAACTTGACACATTTATTGTTAAACAAGGTAATTTTAATAAACAAGTTCATAATCATTTATTGGAAAACTCTAGAGCTATCAATGAGTTGAAAGATATTGTGGAAAGAACTTCAAATGATATTAAAATGCTTTGTAAACACTTTCAAATGTGATATGGGATCCCTTGTGGGATTGACCCTAGGGTGGCCCGATCTTCACGGATTTGAGGCGAGGAGTGAGGGAAAACCCGATGAACACGATGAACGCAACACAAACGCAAGGTAAAGATACAAACACACGCAAACACAACCCGATTCGATTTGCTCCCGTTGGCTCGAACAACCAATCCAATAGAATCCTCGGCGAGAGACCGTTAGGTAGAATCACCAAAGGAGAGATCGGCAAGCGGATGATAGAATCCAAATGAAAGGAGAGAGTAGCAACCAAGTAGAATCCCAAAGGGGAGAGACCTAGCACTACTAGAATCCTTGATGAGTAGAGACCAAACACTTGAGGAGGGTCTTGATGACTTGGAGACGAACACCGAACTCCAAGGCCTTGTACAACTCATAGATTAACTATAGAGAGGGGTTCCCATCTAGGGTTAGGCATAAGCCTTCATTCAACATCAACTCCAACTAGATCTGAGCCACAAGAGGGCTATTTATAGTACTAGGGGCGAAGGGGTAGGTGGGAGGGAATATTCTGGGCATCAAACCCTTCACAGCACGCAGACTGGTAGTTCCGGCGACAGGTTCGGCGGCGCCGGGGCTGGTGCCGAGATTTCCGGCGGTCACCGATATTTCCGGTCGCCAACCAAAAGGTGTCTCTGTAAGCGATTTCGGCGGGATGGCCGGTCCGCCGGTTTGTGCGCCGGAGGTTCCGACGGTGTGTCCGGTTCGCCGGGCTGGGCGCCGGAAGTTCCGGCGAGACTTTCGGTGGCGCCGGACCTGGCGTCGGAAGTCTTCTTCCGCTTTCTCTTCCACGCCTCTTGCTTGGGGGTCTTGGTTCCTGGGGTCTTCTTGTCGTCTTCAGTTGGCGTCATGGTCATGGGCCTGGTCATAGCATTGGTACTTGTTTCAAGTAGGATCCCATTCTCGTCACAACCAAAAGAGGGTGAGATATGGAATGAATTCACCTTTGTGGGCACGGTTGATGAAGCATGATGTGGACCAATGGTGAATGCCATGTATTGGGCTGCATCATCTCCCCCCGCTTCAAAACGAGTCGTCTTCGACGAAGTTCCATCATCATATAGGGAGAGAGGTGTGCACATGGTCTTGAGATTGCAAGTTTTTGGATCTCCGGTGTCGTAGCCTTGTTCAAATTGGTTGAAGATCTTGAAGTTCAGCTTGTCATCAAGATGTGGTTGGAGATCTTGTAGCGTGTTCCTTGTAGGTGGTGGGTGAGGTTGTGTATCCTGCAAAACCGACAACAAGGAGAAAGAGTTGTATGATGGATTGTTAGTATTGGTCACACTCAAATCACTCTTCTCACGTGTGGTGGCATGCGACGTGGCACTCATGATTTTCCCACTCATTTGGGGCTTGTAGCACTCACTCACGTGTTGGTGGATCACTCTCTCACCACTCATCTCACAAGGGTCCTTAGCTTGTTTTATCTTGGGCAGCGACGTCATGTTGGAAGTGATAATTTGGCTTGGCGTCACAGGTTGTAGCACCAACGTCTTGTCATTCCACCTAAAGGAGTATTGGTTGGAGGTACCATCATGTAGTGCGCCCTTGTCGTATTGCCATGGTCTTCCAAGGAGCATGTGACACACGGTCATAGGCACGACATCACACTCAACAGTGTCTTGATATGGACCAATCTTGAAGGAGACGTTGACCTTGTGTTTGATTTGAATGGTGCCATTGTCATCAAGCCACTTGACATGATATGGACGAGGATGCTCCATGTATGGTAACTTGAGTTTCTCACAAAGATCGATGCTCGCAAGGTTGTGACAACTTCCTCCATCAATGATAACTTTTATAGACTTGCCATCAATTCCAGCTCGGGTTTGGAAGATGTTGAGGCGTTGGTCCTCTCTAGGGATGGAGTTGGTCGTCAAGACTTGGGCAATGACAATTGAGGGGCTTGGATCATGTTCACATAGAAGCGTGTCCTCATCTTGCATTGCGACATCTTTTGTGATAGCGGCTTGGGTCATAGCTTCAAATTCATCTTCGCTCTCGGAGTATGTTGCGCCGTTCTCATCCGTTAGCATGACTCTTGTGTTGATGCACTCATAAGACTTGTGGCCCTTTCCTCCACACTTGTAGCAAACTACTTGACTTCCCGTTGTTGTGTTGGAGGGGGATGCCATCGGTGGTGGAGCTTGTTGCTTGGTTTGTTGGCTTGGAGGGGCTACTCGAGTTGATTGATGCGAAGTACGCCCTTTGCTTCTCATAAGCATGTTCCTTTTGCAAGTGGCGCTCGGCCTTGGTTGCTTGGTGAAGAAGGTTCACTAGAGTCTTGTAAGGTTGGAAATCGACTATCTTGTGTATTGGGCAGCTCAAACCGTTGAGGAACCGTGCTATTGTTTGCTCTTCAAGCTCCTTCACATCGGCTCTCATCATAGTCATCTCCATCTCCTTATAGAATTCTTCAATTGTCTTTGTGCCTTGCTTCAAGTTTTGTAGCTTGTCGAAGAGGTCTTGGCGATAATGCTCGGGGACAAATCTTGCATACATCACATTCTTCATCTCGGTCCAAGTGGTGACCGGTGGTTCTTCTTGCTTCTCGCGATTGCTTTGGTAGTCTTCCCATCAAACATTGGCGTAATCCTCGAACTCAAGAGATGCCATTGCCACTTTCTTCTCTTCGGAAAAGTTGTGGACTCGGAAGATCTTGTCGACTTTGAGCTCCCATTAGAGGTATGCATCGGCATTTTCTTTTTCTTTGAACTTGGGCATAACGAACTTGAGCTTTCCAAACTTGCCATCATCATGCTCATGGTGGTTTTGCGACGTTCTTGGTGCATACTTGCGTCACTTGGAGGGCGTGAAGGCGGAGGAGGAGGCTCTTGATTGCCTTGAGGTTGTTGTGGTGGATGAGCTTGATGATGCTCGAAGTCTCTTCTTCGCCGTTGGTCGGCATCATTGACATTCATAGCTTGACGGTGTTGGTGGTGGTGTTGTGCATGCCGGTTATTGCGTCGAGCTTGGCGTGCATCCTCATCATCATCACTTGTATCCCATACCGGTTCTTGATTTTGTTGACGTTGCTCGTGGTGTTTATGAGGAGGATGACGACGCCTATCATTGTGGTTCGCTTCATCATGGTGTTCTCGAGGTTGGTGCACGTCGATGATTGCTTGTTGTGGTGGTGGACCATGCTCTTGTCGTTGTTGTTGAGGTCGAGGAGCATTTGGGTCCACCGCTTGAGGGCGACGATGATGAGCTTGATGGTTCCCATTATGGTGGCGGGGTCCTCCGCGGCGGGAGTGTGACTTTGAAGACTCGCCATGTTGACTTGAGGAGTGCGAGCAGGAGGAACTTGACGAGCTTGAATGATGACCGTGTCGGTTGCCAAGGTTGGCAATAGCTTGGTGAAGAGCTTGGAATTGGGCATGGTGCTCCTCTTGACGTTGCCGCTCACGGTACTCAAATTCTCGAAAAGTATCATCAAGACGATGCTCAAGTCGCTCAAATTGATTGTTGAATTCTTGGCGTTGCGCCCATAAGTTGTGGCGCGTGGCAAAGCCATCTTGGTTGTTGAAATTGCTATCTCCACTAGCTCCACTTGCCCTAGACATGGTTTACAAACACACTTGATAGATAGGGTGATATTGGTGGAATGGTAATTGCTACCTTGTCTCACCAGAGTCAAAGATTGGAAAGATTGTTGTTGCCGAGAGCAAAGCGAATAGCGGGTACACAAGACACACTCACACACAAAGGCCTATGGTGGTAGGTTAGAAAGGTGGATAGCAAATGGAACAACCAAACGAAAAGGTTATTGTCAAAGGTGGTAACGGACCAAAGATCAAAAGCAAAAAGGATACGATCTACAAAAACATGGAGGAAACACACGCGTGGAGAAAAATGGGGTTAGCAAGACTATGAAAATGAGCACAAAATGTCCTAACGACGACTAAGCTCAGTGCCGTGCCAACACAAGGAGAGACCATAACTCATTTGCAACAAGATTGAGAAGCAACGGATTTGCATGCTTGCCTTGCTCTAACTCGCACTCCTGCTTAGATGCTTTGGACTCTCTTTTGTATTGGTTTTCTTATATCTCCTTTCTTTCTATGCTATGGAGTCACCTTTTTGCTATTGCCTATGCACTATCACTTCGCAAGAGCAAGCGCACAATGCTTCGGCAAACACAAAATGAGCTACTCTCGATAGGTTAGGTATCACACAAAGGAAGAAAGGCTATACAAGGGTGGTGCAAGTTATACCTTTTGGTATTGTTGATGACTTGCGACCGGTGTTGGGGAAGGTGTTCGGGTGTCGCGGTGTCGAAGAGTGCGTATGTACAGATGTTGCGGAAGCTTGAAGTTAGTTGTGACACGCACGCGAAACACGAACAAAACACAAAAGGAAAACAGTCAAAATTTGGGGCCTGAGAACTTTTCGGCAAAAGAGCCGGCGGACCGGTGCTGGCGCCGGAAATTCCGGTCGGTATTTCGGCGTCGCCAGAATTCTCGCCAGAATTTTCGGTGACAGGGCCGGTTCGCCGAGGTGCTCGCCGAAATTGGTTAGTGATGAACTTCCAAAAGTCAAATTGAAGAATTTGTCAAAAATTAGTGGAATTTGGGCTGGGGGATAGGGCAAGGAAGGTAGATCGACACCCAAAGCAACAGATCTGTGGACCAAAACCACGAAAAACTCACCAAATCGAGAGATCGATCCAAAAGCAAATTGGGCAATATTTTTGGTATTTTCGAATTTATGGTGGATATGGGTCACTACAAGGAATATGGCTATATATGACCCTCCATTTTCGTCACAGAATCGTCATAGTAGTCCGTTTATGACGATTCTATGACGATTTTAAGATCGTCGAAAGCTGGGCGTCGCAAATGAACTATAACAACGTTTTTGATGAAATCGTCATAATCGTCTATGACGATATTGGATCGTCATAACGTCTATGACGATCCAATATCGTCACGGGCCATCTAGCTAAGCCAGCTCAGATCCTACGTGGCCGATCCTACGTGGCAAAATTGTGACGAAATAAAATCGTCGTAGTGTGAATTCAGCTTGGTCCATTCTGGTTGCTTACATGGGCCAAGCCCATTAATTTGGCCTTTATTCTTCTGGGCCATGGACTTTTAGGATCGATTATTGGGGAGCTTTTTCCTTTCCACGTTTATGAATTTTCTATTTTAACCTTTTTTCTCCAGAATTTTATGGGCCATGGCCTTATTATAAAACTATTATTTGGTCCAATGTAAAATACAGATGTGGCCTTTTAATAGTGCAAAACTATTTAGGCCTTGGCCTCTTTAGGTTCAGTTTCCCAATATATCAAACACATATATTAAATAATATAATTTTCCCGATAAATATACAATGAAACAGGTTCACAGGTTGATAGAATATAAATAACTGAATAGATCTGACTCCATTTGAATCACAAGACACCACGACATAGATCCAGGTTCACAGCTTCACACACAACGACATTATTACATAAAAGTATCTCCCAATAATAAGTATCTACATCGAGTAGAAGTATCTCCCGCAAACTGACACCATGTAACTTCCTCCAAGGACATTCTTCCTTGCAATGCTGGTATTTCATTTGTCTCAAACATCCTACAGATAAACAGACAAATATTAGGCAATACTTTTGTAATTGACATTGGTAATGCACAAAAGAGGGACCAAAGATATCAAATTCGAGAATCTAGTCCATCGTTCAGTCTATCAACTCAAAACAGAAGCCCTTAAAGACCAAATGCACATAATTAATGGATTTTGGCATAAGACAGCGTAGCTACAGAGATCCAAGTATGTTCAACGAAAATTAAACATACTAGCCAAGGAACAGTGTGCAAATCAAACTAATGCAATGAACCTCCAGCAGCAGCATGAAACAAATTTACCAATGGTTCTCCCACAGAAATTGCATTGACTTTAACCTAAGCTCAACAGCCTGTAGCATAATTTCTGAATCAATTAAGCTGGATTTTCTATATATTTTACATGTTACAAACACACATGATGCTCGAGAGATAGAGCACATAGAGGAGATGGAGCGCATAGAGGAGATGGAAATCGGAACTCACTAGAGGGTTATCACAGCCGAGGCTGAACCGTCACGGGCTACTTGCGGTGCATCACCACCACACCAGAATCCAAGGAGTGAGCAGCAGGAGAGCCGCCCAGGGTGCAGAAGCCATCAGCGGCGGGACTCGTCCGGTCACTGCACAGAAGTTACACAAGGTCATGTCAATGTATAAGAATTTATAATAGGAGCAAAACAGTGTATCCTACATTAGCTAGCTCTACATACAACCATAAAGAAAAAAAATACATTGTCCAGTTGGTTTCCACAACCAATACACACCTTATAAGAAAAAGACTATAAAGTAGCACAATGATGTTATCTCTTAGATCTTTACATCAACACTTGAGGCACGTGTTAACAAGAGTATAATCTATGGATAACAAGTAAACAGCAGAACACATAGAAACACATGCCTGGTTAGCTCCAGTATTCTTTATATATCATGATTTTTATACACCAAAGTTAGCCCCTTCCTAATTGGTGCCTGCGGTTAACTACACATTTAAGAATAAATTTCATTGATTATTTATCTTTCAGGCGGGTGAATATAGGAAATGCACTAGATGTAACTAAGCCCAACATCAATACATGCAATTGCAAATAACATCAGATATTTGAATCAGAACTAAGGCTATGCACATCTTGTGATGCAGAGAGCGAGAGTTTAATCTTCCATTATCTAATGTAAAAGGAGAGCAATTTCTAGAAAGAAATAAAAGAATACAAACCACATGATTCAGAGCTTAGAAGCAATGGCATATAACTACCACATGATTCAGATGATTCAGCAATAGAATGAGACTACCAGATTACAAATGTATGAAACCAACATATAATTGTATAACTCAAAATCTCCCTACTGAAATCAAACCAACATATAATTGTATAACTCAAGTATAGAGATCACAATGGTGGGAGGAACAAAGTGAAAACTGGAACGTCCCAGACATTATTCAACGTCCCAGACAATGTTGAAATATTTCAATGCTCCTAGTATTTTGTCCTGATAATGAAAAAATAGACATTATTCAATGTAGTAAGTAATATCTATGTTAAAAAAGAACCACCACAAAAAAGGAATTCACTTCGACCTCTTATAAAGGTATGGGAAATCAAATAGTTTGCCATTCTGGTAGGAAGTCCTATAAATCTGAATCATTTGGCCACTAATAGAGAGATATTTAAAGTGTGAGCAAGGATTCTTGTGACTCACAAATCTACACAATGACCATGACCATGCTCCCTGGAAACTCAACATTAACAAGCTAAGAATCCTAAAATGACAAACCAAAAGGATGAATGCATAATAAAATGGGAACGGGTACTATAGCCCCTGCTCGTGAACAGGAAAATATAATCTAAATCAGAATAAACATGGGAATGAAGCTGAGATCATACGAAAAAAGAAGTAAGGCATTTTCTGAAATGTTATTCTTTGATGCATATGTAACATAATTGTTTAGTCAAACTAGTAACTCGACACCGTTGTCAAAATCCTAATTACATTGATTAAATGGAAAAGGCACACAAAACAATTCAAAGATGATTGCAACATACAAACCAAACAAGCATCCGTAGACCCTAGCAAACTTCTACAGCACCCAGTCGCAGAGCAGAACAAAAAGGAGCAGAGGTGTGAGAGCCATATAGATACCATGAAGAGGTCGAGCTCCTCGCCCTCTGAGGGTCCGAGGGCCCAGCCGACAGCGTCAAGTGGGGGCAGGCGGGCCGCGACCTGAGTGTCGATGCGGGGGAGCTGGTCGACGGGGGTGGCGACACAGAGGCAGGCGACGACCTCCTTCATCCATGGAGGAGCAGGGTGTGCAACATCAAGACATGGCACTGCCAGAAGGAAAGCAAGGCACAATTAGGTGGCCACATGACGCATCATGATCTCATGGCAACCGTAGGTGAGAGAATAATTATCAATGAGGGATATGAGAAGGTTTTGGAAATAAATAGACTCACATAAATACATACATAACCCGCAGCTATCTTATTGAATGAAAGGCACCATGTTGGTAACTAAACAAACCTCAAGAAGCAGAAGGTATGTTACCGGAATAATATTTATTTCTCAAATACACTCGAACCAGAAAGTATGTTACTAGAATATAATATTTACTTCTCCAATGGTCATAGTCATGCATATGGATACTACTTGATAATACTCAAGAGAATATTTTAAGGGAAAAATCAAGATTGATATGGTCTGACTAAACTAATGCAAGCATGGTCTGATCAAACATCTAGAGTGGATGCATTATTTATTCTAGCATAAACACAACCGTAACAAACAAATTAATGCCTTCATGCAAAGAAGAACAGATAATAACAACACTTTTGCACCAAAGGATATAAAACAGGTGCGATTATTTCACACTTATCATAGTTATCACCCCTTCTTTCTAGCTACAACCATGCATACATGGACCTGATATGAAAAACAACATTAAAGCACTAGATGCATTAAGAAAGATAACTGGTTCATAATATCATGAGCTACACCCCTTGTTCACCAAATTTTTGACACCACTGGAACACCTCGAGAGGGCACCAACACCACCAGAACACCATTGGAGGGCACCACCAACACTGGAACAGCAAGGTGTCATGGGAAAAACCGAATGTCAATAAGCATTCAACACAGATCAGTTCCTAGAATAGGTGTATGCATAAGAGAATCGAGGCATATACATATTTTATACCTATATGGCTATACATGAACTAGTAGTACTACTACTAACAAAATAATCTGAGGCATTGACAAATATTCATGACAACATGGATAATGTTATGAGAGTGCATGTTTTAAGTAGTGTAAGCATGTTTAAACAATATCAGATTACTTTGTGCACATGGCAGCATGGGTTCCTCATGATTATTGAAAGTACCAACACAGATTATAATTACTTATCAGTGAACCATATAAGTAGACCACAAGCAGATGGATTACATGTGTTTTGATGTATATACAACTAACTAAATCACATTAGACTTATCCAGATAATAAAGCATCAAAAAACAAAGTTGTTAAACAAACACAAACTAATCTGGTACCTAAATCCGATATCTTATTCGAAAGACCTGTAGCAAGAACTCATGCAAAGGTTTCGCAAGGTTTCGTAAAGCCTGTGAAAAGTGCAGAAACATTTGGTTTTTTTTACTTTGTGCAGAAACATTTAGCCGAGCTAAAATTTGGATGCTCCCCAGCAGATCAGCTCTAAAATCGACCGGACGGGTGAACAACAGCCAGCATCCGAGCCATTGACCACCGAGCTGGACGAGATTCTAGTTTCTAAATAATACCCGGGTAAGAAGGAGCCGCTCCGTAGGCCAGGAAACGCGCGGATCTACGGGCGGCCGGCGTAGATCTGAGAAGGAGAGACAGAAGAGGCGTCGCGAAGCTCACCTTCGGAGATTGCAGTCTAGATCTCGGCGCACTTGACGACGATGTTGTGGTCGTTGAGGCCCTCCTCCTCCTCGATGAGGTAGTCCCCATAGCCGTTCTTGCCGGCCCCCGAGGCATTGGCGGCGCCCGGCGTGACCTTGACCTTGGAGACGATGACCCACTGCGCGACGGCGAAGACGATGCCGATGACTCCGGCGACGGGGATGAGCACCTGGGTGCCGAGCTCCCAGAGGATCGCCATGGCTGGCAGCGGGAAACCCTAGAACGGACTGAACGGAAGGACGCGAGGGGAAGGCGGCGGCGGGCGAGGGGGTACGACGCGCCTCTCGCAGTAGTCGATGGGGATTCGGGGGAGGTGGATGGCGAGGCAGTGAGTAGCCGGATTTGGCCGAGATCTAGCCTGGCGGCGGAGGTTGGGGCGTACGAATGACGAAGGAGAGGATGCATCGCTTGGAGGTGGATGGCGGAGGTTCGCTAGGTATGGGGCGTACGAATGACGAGGGGGGACGACGCGCCTATAGCCAGGTCATCCACCAGTGGTGTGCCAGGTTATCGATCCACGGCTAGTGTTCCACAGATCACCATCTCATCCCTCCATCATGTTTGCATCCAACGGCTGGAATTTCCTTCGTCTTATATCTTGTCCTTCCTAGCACTATGATGATTTTATCTTATGCAATTACGATGTTTCTGAGAAAAAATCGTCATGATTTTGCTAGGTTTCGACCCTCCCGAACAGCCCATGACCATGTAGTCTAGAATCGTCATAAATTTATGACGATTTCATACACGGTCACTACCAAAATGTCATAGTTTGACACATTCCTTGTAGTGGGTGAACAAAGTCAAATCCATGGCAACCAAAAGCCGCTGATACCATTTGATATGTGATCCCTTGTGGGATTGACCCTAGGGTGGCCCGATCTTCACGGATTTGAAGCGAGGAGTGAGGGAAAACCCGATGAACACGATGAACGCAACACAAACGCAAGGTAAAGATACAAACACACACAAACACAACCCGATTCAATTTGCTCCCGTTGGCTCGAACAACCAATCCAATAGAATCCTCAGCGAGAGACCGTTAGGTAGAATCACCAAAGGAGAGATCGGCAAGCGGATGATAGAATCTAAATCAAAGGAGAGAGTAGCAACCAAGTAGAATCCAAAAGGGGAGAGACCTAGCACTACTAGAATCCTTGATGAGGAGAGACCAAACACTTGAGGAGGGTCTTGACGACTTGGAGACAAACACCGAACTCCAAGGCCTTGTACAACTCATAGATTAACTATAGAGAGGGGTTCCCATCTAGGGTTAGGCATAAGCCTTCATTCAACATCAACTCCAACTAGATCTGAGCCACAAGAGGGCTATTTATAGTACTAGGGGCGAAGGGGTAGGTGGGAGGGAATATTCTGGGCATCAAACCCTTCACAGCACGCAGACTGGTAGTTCCGGCGACAGGTCCGGCGGCGCCGGGGCTGGTGCCGAGATTTCCGGCGGTCACTGATATTTCCGGTCGCCAACCGAAAGGTGTCTCTGTAAGCGATTTCGGCGGGATGGCCGGTCCGCCGGTTTGTGCGCCGGAGGTTCCGGCGGTGTGTCCGGTTCGCCGGGCTGGGCGCCGGAAGTTCTGGCGAGACTTCCGGTGGCGCCGGACCTGGCGCCGGAAGTCTTCTTCCGCCTTCTATTCCACGCCTCTTGCTTGGGGGTCTTGGTTCCTGGGGTCTTCTTGTCGCCTTCAGTTGGCGTCATGGTCATGGGCCTGGTCATAGCATTGGTACTTGTTTCAAGTAGGATCCCATTCTCGTCACAACCAAAAGAGGGTGAGATATGGAATGAATTCACCTTTGTGGGCACGGTTGATGAAGCATGATGTGGACCAATGGTGAATGCCATGTATTGGGCTGCATCAAAATGGTTCAAACCCAACTTGATCAACTTGCTAAGGTACAAAAAGATATGCTAGTTAATGCCTCGGGAGATAAAAATGCTTATGGAATTAGAACTAGGAGTTGTATAGCTACTCAAGATCCTTTATATCCTGAAGGATACCCTAAAAGAATTGAGCAGAATTCTCAACAAGGTGAAAGTAGTGGTAGTCCTCGTAAGAGAAAGAAAAAGAAACATAAGGTAGTTGAGGAACCACTTGAACCTGCTGTAGATCCTAATAGTATATCTGTCTCTGATGCTGAAATTGAGAGTGGTAATAATAATGAAGCTCCTGATAAGGAGGAAATTAAGGAAGAACCTGAAAATCACACTAAGAACACTAGGTACACTAAGGAAGATTTTATTGCTAAGAAACATGGTAGTGAGAGAGAACCTTGGGTGCAGAAACCTATGCCTTTTCCAGGTAAGAAACACAAGTCAAAGGAGGAAGAACACTACAACAAGTTTTGTGAGTGGATAAAACCTTTATTTTTGAAAATTCCTTTGACTCGCTATTAATTTGCCTCCTTATTCAAAGTATATGAAGGATATTGTCTCTAATAAAAGGAAGATTCCTAATGAGGAGATTTCTACTCTGCTTGCTAATTATTCCTTTAATGGTAAGGTTCCAAAGAAACTTGGTGATCCAGGTATACCAACTATTCCTTGCTCTATTAACAATAATTATGTTAGAACTGCTTTATGTGATCTGGGAGCTGGAGTTAGTGTTATGCCTTTTTCTCTCTACAAGAGACTCCAGCTAGAAAAGTTGATACCAACTGATATATCTTCGCAAATGGCTGATAAGTTAACTACTATTCCTGTTGGTATATGTGAGGATGTTCCTGTTCAAGTGGCTCATAATTGCTTGTTTTTAACTGATTTTGTTGTGCTTGAAATGCCTGAAGATGATAATATGTCCATTATTGTTGGGAGACCTTTTCTTAATACTACAGGTGCTGTTATTAATTGCAATCAAGGAAAAGTAACATTCAATATTGATGACAAAGAGCATACTGTTTATTTTCCCCAAGAAGGTTGTTAAGAGATATTGCCTAAATTCCATTGAAAATTTTGGGAGCATCAAGGTTGGAGAAATATATTGTCCCATTCCACAAGAAATTTTTGAAACAATTAAGATTGGGACCATTTCTATCAAGTATGAGGTAACATAATCACCTTGTGGAATGCAAAGTTTTGTTTCATATAAGATTGTTTTGGTAACAAGACTTGATCAACCTTTTTAACAAAAGGATTTTTATGAACAAAATAATGTTTTCATCGTGGTTATATTTGCTCACTTTTACTTTTTTTCCTTCCTAGTCTTTGCCTTTTCTTTTGCTAGCTTTGGTTTTGCTAGTTGTTGCTTGTTAGAGTGTCTTAGAGCTTCTGTAGTTTGGCTTTTGGTTTGCTTTTGCTTCTTCTAAAAAACTGTTTCTGCGAGAAAATTAATTTTCATACCCTGAAAATTGGCCAAAAATAAAGTTTCCTGAAAAATCCCAGAAAATTAAAAATAAATTTTTTCTCAAAAAAGGGGCAAAGGGGTACCTGGAGTGACCCAGAGGGCCACCCCAGGTGCCCACACCCCAGGTAGGCGCGACCTGCCTATGGGTGGCGCCTAGGGGGGGGGGTCTGGCCCACCTGGGCCCCTCCAAAGTGCGCCCTCACATCCATCTTCTTTATCTCTCCCAAAAACACCGGAAAACTTGCTCAAGCTCGAGTTCTTGCTGTTCTTGCTCGTGATTTTTGATCTCCTTGCTCAACCCATCTTTGTTGCTGATTTTTGGAGGGATTGCTCCTTGGTATGTGCCTCCTCCACTTGTCCAATTAGATTTGTGATTAGTAGATTATATCTTGAGTATTTTGCTGCTGTAGTGTCAGGTTGTGTGAGCTTGCATGCTTGTTCTATGCTTAGAGATTTCATTTTGATGCATCTGTATCCCTCTAGCAAGTTCCTATAGTAGTTTCTCATCATTTATCAACTTGGAAATCACTTGGTTTGATGTTTGTCTAAAAAATTCAGAAAAGAGTGGTCATGGACAACCACACATTTGGAGAGATATTTGAGGGTGATGCACCTTGGAGGGAAAGGCCCTCAAGATCATCCTCCCAAGCCAGGCCCTCATACAATGAGGATCTCATCACTCCGTGATTCGGCGACGAGGGAGATGAGGGGGATGCTCACCCTTCCACCTTTCCTTGCCCAACCTTTTTGCAGGCTGCTGGGATTCTTGATGATTTTACAACCTTGGTTCGGAGGGCTGGACTAACAAGCCTTATACAGGATGAGAGCGTGCAATATGCTACGCTCACTAAAACATTTGTGGAGAGCTTCTCCTTTACTAACAGCATGTTCAAGCCAGATGTTTTTTCCAAAATTTATGGCAGGACTTACAATATGACATTGAAGAAATTTTGTGAGGCTCTGGGACTTGGTAAGCTGGGTCAGCAAAGAAGATTCCAGCTCAACCCGCTGATTTGTTGGAGCTCTACCGCGGGATAACTAATGATGATAACCGTAGAGCTCAACGAGGAAAGATAAGAAATATTCAGCTTCCAGCCATCAGGTACTTTGCCTACTATCTTGCCACTAGTGTTCTTGGTAGGGAGAACACTAGTAATATTTTCAGCTATCATTTGGCTTTCTTAGCTGCTGCGCTCAACAATGATACTAAGTACAATCTTGGTTCCCTCATTGCTCGTCGCTTAACTGCTAAGAGACCCATTTATGGGGGAATTATTGCTACGCGTGTTGCTACCGCCTTGGACCTTGCTGTTGATCCAAATGATACAGTTTTGGCTCCTCAGAGGCTTGATCTTGCTGCCATGAAGGCACATCACTTTGTCACCACTAGCTCTACCCTTAAGAACTTGGTTTATAGAATGATGTTTATTGACGGGGAAGAGAGAGAGAGAGATATCTCTCTCCCCCAAACTACTTTGTTCAGTATTTCTCAAGGACCTTTGTCACGCTCCAAGGAGGATATGGATGACAAGCTGCGCTCTCTTAGCTTCCATGGACACTATCAGGAGGAAGCACCCTCGTATGACCCCGTTGTACACTACACAGGGGAGTCCTCGAGCTCGTACCAGGACAAGGAAGCCTCCTCGTCGTACTACGGAGGTGCACCTACTTGGGCACCTTGGGATTGCGCCCCACTTAGGCCAAAAGCCTAAGCTTGGGGGGAGGTATACCGACATCACACTCATCTATATATCATGTTCGGTCGGTTCTTTGTATATCCATTGTTTCGCTTTCTTTTTGGTTCTTGTTGCTTCTTTCTCAAAAACACAAAAATATCAAAAATATTTTTGTTGTTTCTCTTGCTTTGTTTGCTTCTTGTTTGGTTTGCCTTTTCTTTGTTTGGTTTTGCTTTGTTTTATTTCTTTAAAAAATTGAAAACACCAAAAAAAATTGTTCTTCTTTGGTTTTGTGAGTTCTTTGCAGGGTTCAGCCGTCCTTAGTGGATTTTGGGTTTCATGTTATTATTCAAGTCACACAAGTGAAGGGCAATAATGAAGATTAAGACAACTTGAGGTGTGGTAAGAGGCTGGTAACGAACTCTATTTGTTTTCATTTTTGTACATATACTCATCATTGTGAGAATGCTTAGTCTGTTCATTGTAAGGTGTATGTTACTGATGGATGCTTAGTAGTTCTTGCTTGTCTATGATTAGCTCCAACTTGTTAATAGTTTGTAGCATGTCATATGAATGTTTGCTTGCATTGTTTTATTCATATTTTGGTATGATATTGTGGTATCTTCCTCTGAAAGTTTCATATGAATCGACTTGGCACATGCTCACACATGCATATGACTAAACAATAGTCAGTAAGACTCGATGATTTATTTTGCCTCAGAGTTCTTGTATCACTTTCATGCCATAATTAGTCCTGTTTTGTTGCAAGCATGATTATGACAATTATTGCTTTATCGTTTGTCGCTCCCTCTCTTTTGCTAGCCTTCACTTGCACTGTGTATGAGCTCTACATGTGCTTCCAACTCCCCAAAACCATTATTGCCAACTGTGTCCATCATACCTATCTATTAGCATCATTTTCTACTTCAGTGCATATTCTATATGCCTTGTTTTCTTATAAATAAAATGTTTGTCTGTTTTGAGAAAGTTAGTTAGTAAAGCTCTCACGAACTTGATGGCATACTTTATTCCTTGCACTTAATAATCCTGAACCATTGTGACCTATCCATGAAAGTTATATGCTTGCAAATTATATGCGGGGAGTCAGCAGAACCGTGCTGACACGGGGAACGCTTTCAACACTTTTTGGATACATATCCAGTTGATACCTTGCTCTTTTGTTTGCGGATGTCGACGGTGTGAAATAAAAGGGGAGCCTATGAGTTCATGGAGTCTATACATTGTGTTAGAGAAACGCCTGGGCCGCTAGCCTAAGCCATGCCTAATCATGGTGAAAACTTGCAGCATCACCATAATGATCATTTATGAAGCATCCTTAATAAAAAGCTATGCACATAGTAAATAAAAATATCGCTGAGATGCCCATTGTCTGATTGCCTTGTCATTTTGATCACGGGATAGCTCCTGTATCATGTGCAAGGGGTACCCCATTGGCGGTTCTCTATAATATGCATGTATGTACAATGACAAGAACTTACAGGTAACCAAAGTTGAGTAGCGTGCAGAGCGGCCCTCGTACTCAAGGGACTTGGGATTTCCAGTTTATGGTCTGCCAAGCATATAACTCATATTGGACCTCACTTTCACCTTAACCATATGAAGATGCCTATGATAGGGGCAATGAGAGCTCAAAGCTAGTGAGTACCTTCTTTTCAGCATCAGGAAGCCTTTCAAACTTTTCAAAACCTTTTTCACTCCCTTGTTGAGTCACCGCCTATTCTATGAGCACCTTCTTGAGAGCGTAGTTGTCATTCTTATGTTTGTTCCAAAACTTGGTTAATTATGTCATGACTTTGATGCTTGTATCTCTGACATTTTTTTACTTCTAGTCTTCACTTGAACTTCAGAGGTGCCTTGGCATTTATATTGTGCTCTACAAATAAAGGCAAGCGAGATACCACTCTATCATACCTTACTATGAGCATTGCAATGTTGCTTATGTTTATGTTCCATGCTACTTATTATTATTGAGTTGTTTCTCTTCATAGCTTGCAATGACTATTGAGTAGACCTTGTTGCATACTTTCTTATTATGAATGGTATAAAAATCAACTCCCGTGCTGAGAATATATACATCATATGAAGCAAATATGTTCGTGAAAGTTCTTTTATCGCACTCAGTTTTCAACTGAATTGCTTGAGGACAAGCAATAAGCTAAGCTTGGGAGGAGTTGATATGTCCAAAACGTATCTACTTTCCCAAACACTTTTACTATTGTTTCTCCTCTAAACTTGTGTGATTTGGATACAGCTAACACGGACTGACGCTGTTTTCAGCAGAATTACCTTGGTGTCTAGTTTTTGTGCAGAAAATCAACTATCAGGAAAAATCCCGGAAAATATGCCAAAAATTATATTTCACCAGAATACCCACGAAGCCAGAAGACGAAACAGAGTGAAGGTCTGGGGGACCCACACCCCTGCCAGGCGTGGGTGGGCCCTACCCTGCGCCTAGGGAGGGTGCGTCCACCCCAGGCACCCCCTCGGGCTCCCTCTGCGCCTATAAGTTACCCCTTGACCTAAAAACCGATGGGGGTTCGACGTTTTTCCAGAAAGAGTTCCGCTCCGCCGCCACCATCAGAAACCAAGATTCGGATCCAGAAACTCCAATTTGGAGAGGATCATCGCCATCGTCATCACCAATGCCTCTCCATCAACCATCGATGTTTCCCTCATCCATGAGTGAGTAATCCCCCGTTGTAGGCTTGGGGATGGTAGGGATTGGATGAGTTATATCGTGTAATCGAATAAGATTGTTAGGGCATAGTGCCTAGTATCTCTATTAGTGCTATTTGACTTTGTTGCAACTTGTTGTGCTTAATGCTTGTCACTAGGGCCCGAGTGCCATGATCTCAGATCTGAACTTATTATTGAATCATTATGATAGTGTTATTTGTGATCTTATCTGCAAGTTGTGTACACATATCATTGTCCGGATCCAAAGGCCCCGAAGTGATAGAAATTGGGATAACCGGAGGGGATGGCTGTGATGTGAGGATTACATATGTTCACGGAGTGTTAATGCTTTGCTCTGGTGATCTATTAAAAGGAGAACCTCAATTGCCAGTAGTTCCCTAGAGGCCCCGATGCCACGGGCTGGCTAGACAGAAGATGTTGTGCAAGTTCTCATTGCGAGCACGTATGACTCTATATGGAGCACATGCCTAGGATTGTTTAGTACTTGGATGCTTGTTATTATTTATCTGCAATGCCCTAGATCCTGAAGTTACATGTTTAGACTCGTCCATGCAACGCCCGTCCATCCATCCCTATGCCTACCACGCTCGTATCCTACTATTTGCTGCTACTGTTACTATTGCTCTTGTTTTGCTGCTGCTATTGCTACTAATAAACTTCTGTGAGCAAGAACTATTTTCAGGTGCAACTGAATTGACAACTCAGTTGATAAGGCTTGTAAGTATTCTTTGGCTCCCCTGTGGGTCAAATCAATAAATTGGATAATACTACCCGTGAAGAATGTTGCGATCCCTGCACTTGTGGGTCATCAGGCACCCTATCGGCTTAGTACCTGATTTCAAAGTACTGTACTGGGGGCCACAAACTAGTTTGGACTTTTATTGCCATGTTATGACATGTTTATTATCTGTTGCTCGATGAGCGTTTACTACTATGCTGTTTAGGATGCGGGTCGTTATGTTGAGGATTATACCTATGCCCTCTGATCTCTTAGCCGATCTCGCAACCTCTGGGTCCGTCTTCGGAGCCGGCCAACTTCGTTATCGGTAGCTTAGTGGGGTGCCCCCATGTACTTGCTTTGGATCTGGGAAATCGTCGTGTCCGAGGCCTACCGACATACCGATGGGTGTATGTTAAGACCAACACACCATGCTGAATAGGACTACCAGTTTGGCCATAGAGAGAAAAGAGCTTTCGGTGTGACAAGATCTCAAATCAGTCATGTGTGAAAAAATATGTGAAAACTCAATATACTGGCGAAAATCAAAATCTTCGGTTGGTTGGAGGGCTTTGCACGAGCTTATTCCATGTCTTGGAACATTGGTGAATAGGCACATTGTAACAGCTAGCATATTCCCAGTTTGACTTATTAGATTCGAAGATATCATTCGTACGTTGTTTACATGCCTTCGAGCAAAGCAAATATGGAAAATCTAGGAGTTCAATAGATAATTGAAGAAACCACAAGTTTGGACAGCGCGGGTGTTGTAGCTCTAGGGCATACTATTTTATTTTGTACGAAGGGGAGCATGGAATCCTTTGGTTGGTATTGGTCTACATAGGGTGTCAAGTGGGAACCCACTTGTGCCTATTTTAACTTACCTAGTGCAAAATTTTGTCTCAAGATTTGTACTATGAAAAACAAAATAAACTACAAGTAGGATTTAGGTGGGATTTCACTTGATACTCTATATCTATCAGAGATAGTATTGACAAGAGCATGGTGCATTTGGTAGGAACGACGCCAACATGTCCAAGTGGAGAGTATCCAAACAGTGCATTGATCAACTCTGTCAATTGGCGCTCTTTCTACCAATTACTGGAGGGCTCAGAAACATGCAATACAGAGGAGGAAGGAGCCTTGGACCTTCCCACCCGAGGGAGTCCTAGTGGTGGAGATTGGAGAGTAGGGATGGCACCCGCCGGGTTCAGGACCGGATCCGCCCCCATACCCACCATGTTTAAGTTATCGGGTCTCCTTTTTACCAGATCCGCGACCGGGCCGGATTTAGAGCTCCAACGGGTACTCGCCAGCGCGTGAGACGGGAGCAACGCCGGTGCATGCGGGAAGAAAACGATAGGATATTGGGATGGAGTTGGTGAAAATGGACGCATGCGTGCGTGTGTTGTCTCTAGGAATCTCTATTCCATCGCGTGCATGTGATGTGTGTTGTGTGCGTGCGTGGCCATGTCGAACGTATGGTTAGGCATAGAATTATTAGGGATATGATTAAGACTTAGAGCGTATACGCGGGTCTGTGGTACGGGTTTGCCACCCGTAGATCCGCTCCGTTAGACTTAGCGGGTCTAACTTTTTATCAAACCCTCTTAGTTTAAAACGGATACCCATCGGGTTTATAGCTTTCGGTCGGAGGGAGTACTAACTTTTCTGATAAACAATGCAAGTGCGTTAGATAATGAATAGAGCTAGCCGAAAGACATCCCTAAGAAAAAAGGAAGAAGACAATCCTCAAAAACTTTCCCCATGTTTGCTCTCTCGTGAGCTAGCTGCGTCCCACCTGGCTGACAAGAATATCACGAGAAAGCATACAAGCAACTATAAGATCTTCTAATTGCAGGTTAGTGTTTCGCTATTTTTTTTTTAAATAATACATTTTTATTGATTTTCATAAATAATACGCAAAATTGGCAAATTGCAACTCTGTCGGTCCGTTGTCCGTTCAACGGACGACACAGCAGCCTCGTCTGTTGAGGAGACGACCAACATGTCTTCTTTTGTTCAAAAGACGATCAAGTTGTCTTCTTTTCTTCAAAAGACGACCGAGCTGTCGGGTGACAGGGGGTTAGCCTCGTTGGCTGTTGAAGGGACGACGCGCGTTTCGTTCAACGAACGGACGACGCGCCCCAACATATAGCTAGCTCACGCGCCTGCCCGTGCTTGCCCGTCGTCTTCCTTCCCAGCTCGCGCGCCTCTCTCTCTGGCTGTTCTTCCTCTCTCGCTTGCTCTCATTTTCTCAGCTATTGCACCGATTTGTAGCCTAGATTTCTATCCAAACTCGCTTCTCTAACACATTAGCAAGCTAGTAGAGTCCCGATCTACTAATGGGATAGCCTGGTGTAGTGATTTGAGTCGTTTTGGTGGAGGGATCTGGTGGTGTTCTTGTTGAGCAATGGCCATGGTGGAGGCTGGTGCTGGGACTTGAGGAAGGTGCATGGTGGAGGTGCTGATCTATTGACCTGAGGCAGCTGCACGGCAGGACTTCGCACGCTTCAAGGGTAAACCGTAATTTTTTTATAATTGCAGTCATGTGTGTATGTTTATAGGTAGCCTTTGATGGGGTCTGTTAGATGCAAGATATTTGTAGAGTATTATGTGTCAATGTACCTGTTTTTGACTATTTTCGGTATTTTTTAGGTCAAAAATCATGTCAAATAATGTAGTGTTTAGGTTCTTGTATGGTCCTGGTTCCGTCAGAATAAACCAGCACGGAGTTGATTTGAGCGAGTTTAGATTTATGGATGAAGTGCTTCAGAATCCTGAAACAGTTTCCGTTACTCAGTTGAAGGATTGGTTATGTGTTTGTTTAGGGCTCCCTCCTATCCATACTGTCGGTGTGCATGCTTTATGGACTAAGTCAAGACAAACCTCTAATTTTTATTTAAGGCCAATAGAAGCGCAACATAAATGGGTCAAATTTGTGCAAGCTTGCCAGAAAAGAGAAGTTAACCCCAGTCTCTTAGTGTTACCTGTGGCGAAAGAGGCTGGGTATGATCATGGCCATAGTAGTCAGACCGGTCATGCTGAAGGTAGTTATGATCATGGCCAGAGTAGTCAGACCGGTCATGCTGGAGGTAGTTATGATCATGGCCAGAGTAGTCAGGGCCAAGAGGGTGGCGGCGGTTATAAATCAGGTCACAGTAGCTATGCACACACCGGGGGTGATGGTTATGTATCAGAGGACGGTGGTGGAGGATTAGGGGAAGACATATTCAGTGGCGAAGCTGATGAGGACGAGATATATGATGGTTTGTTGCAACATCAAATGGAAGCCGAAGACTCAGAAGGCAACAGTGATACAGCTGATGATTCTGGTGAGTCTGATCAAGAAGAGATCGGCCAACCTATTCCGGCATCATGGAATAATGACAACACAGCAGCAATGACTGTGAACGATGGGCATGATTCGGCGTGGCATTATCACGCGAACAACATCTCTCTGGGTGCATTATATCCTAGCAAGAGACATCTGCAGGAAGTAATTGTTGAGTGGTCAATGTCCATGCAACGGGTCTTGAAAACGAAGGTGTCATCACAACAATATTTGACATTGGTCTGCGAGGAAGCTGGATGTCCTGCAAGGGTGCATGCCCATGTCCCTAGGTATAACACAAACTGGAAGGTCACCGATGTTGTGATGCACACATGCACACTTGAAAGTGTCCTTCAGGACCATCGTAACCTCACGTCAACCCTCCTGGCTAGACTGTTATACACAGAGATAGTTGAGGGCAAAGCCATGGGGGTGAAAGCTATCATTAACAAAGTTTCTGTCAGATTCCGCTACAATATTTCATACGGGAAGGCTTGGAGGACTAAGCAAAGGGCACTAGAGGCAAGGTTTGGTTCGTTTCGAGACGGGTATGATTGTGTTGTTAGGATGCTCCAGACACTGCAGGCTAGGAATCCAGGCACCTACGTGGACATCCAACACTTTACATTGCCACATGAACCTAATTTGAGGGTACTTCATCGAGTGTTCTTCTCATTTGCTATATGCATAGAAGCTTTCACTCACTGTCGACCAGTCATCTGTGTGGATGGTACATTTCTCACTGGCAAGTATAGGGGTCAGATATTGACTGCCATAGGCCAGATCCTGAACTGATGCGGATAGGAAGAGGAAGGCGACAATGTGTCTGCATCCGTAATGATATGGATGAATCTGAAGCCGGAGGCCCTACTAGGCAATGTTTTCTGTGTAATCAATTTGGTCATATAGACACCAGTTGCCACATCTTTGGGACTGGTGGAGCTGCTCCTCGTGGACGTGGCAGCCGAGGAAGAAGAGGCAGAGGAAGAAACTAGATGTGTGGAACTATGTTTTAAATTTGTAATATGTGTGGAACTATGTCTTAAATTTGTAATATGTGTGGAACTATGTCTTAAATTTGTAATATGTGTGGAACTATGTCTTAAATTTGTAATATATGTGGAACTATGTCTTAAATTTATAATATGTGTGGAACTATGTCTTAAATTTGTAATATGTGTGGAACTATGTCTTAAAATTTTAATATGTGTGGAACTATGTCTTAAATTTGTAATATGTGTGGAACTATGTCTTAAATTTGTAATATGTGTGGAACTTTGTCTTAAATTTGCAATATGTGTGGAACTAATGTGCAGATGGCGGGATCTTTGCTGAATGCTGACATAGATAGAAAGCACCGGTCGACGGTACTGGATGCTAACCCGGGGTCATTGAAGCACCTAGTGACTCGCACTCCCATTTCGAACTGGTGCATACATCCTGATTGGCTTCAGAGGCATGTGACATTTATTTCTCTTGCTGTTGGGATATTTATGGGCCAATGTGACTAAACTGTTCTGCTTTCTTCTTATGTAGATTGAAGTGGGCTGGACTCTTACCCTTCGTTCATTTGGTTGAGGCCACTCGTATGGAGGAGATAGAATGGCGGCAACTTGGGTTCCAGACTAGTCGCTTACAGTACGACTCGTCTTTGCTCACGTGCTTGGTGGATCGATGGAGACCCGAGACTCACACTTTCCATTTTCGATGGGGAGAGATGTCTCCTACCCTTCAGGACGTCTCGTACTTGCTGGGACTTCCGTTGGCTGGCGTGCCCATAGGCCCAGTGGATCCACCGGCAAATTGGGCCCAAGACATAGCCCAACGATTCTTTGGCATCCGTGATGGAGCTCAGGCCTTTGGCCATGTCAATCATGGGCCAAAATTTGGATGGTTGGAGCAGTATCAGGTGTGTTTCATTTATTTGTTCTATTTTGTTGGAGAAGTATCATGTACTGAAAATTGTTCTATTTGCCAATGCAGATACAGAGGTTTGGGTTCCTGGCCACTCCGATGACTGCGCCACAGATTACACGCAGCCTGGAGGCATACATTATGTGGCTGCTCGGGAAGGTGATGTTCACTGAGAACCACGTGTCGACCATTAGTGCGCGATACATCCATTTTGCTAGAGGGATCGCGGAGGCGACGTGCCAGGAAGAATGCACACAGTGGAGTTGGGGTTCAGCTGTCTTAGCAGCTACGTACTGAGGTATGTGCAATGCTTGCCAGTTAACCAAGGACAATTCTGCCTTGCTAGGATGCCCATTGTTGCTGCAACTGTGGTCATGGAAGACGTTCCCTATCGGCCGTCCAGAAGTAAGTGTCAACCAAATAGTCGGCAACCAGGAACATGAAACAATTGTCTACCACTCTGACCTGCTGTTCGACGAAGAGCAAATTGACTTGCCTACATTTGACACTCACTGGACCCGTCGCAAGGTCAGTGTAATGTCTTAATAAATTGCACTTCTGGTACTACAATATGAAAGTTACTAACAACTATTTTGTCATGCAGTGTCGTTTCGCGGGAGAGCAAGACGTTAGATGCTATCCATCGTTCAGCGAGCAGTTCGACACACTGAAAGAGGATGTCGTGATTTGGGAGCCGTACACCCTGCAGACACGACACGCACGATATCCCGGCGGGTTATCTATTATGTGCACTAGAGATCGAGAGTATTGGCTGACTACATCAAAGATCATCTTTGATTGCCAAGTTGAGGAGATGTCTCAATAGAGGGTGATGCGGTAGTTCGGTCTTTGCCAGATGGTAGATCCCCCGCGTCCGGATGTTCCCCTTCCAGATGTCGTGCACTCGTAAGTAAATATATGTACATAAGGAATGTGTCTTATACTTCATCTATGTTCTTTAATGATGGTCTTACAAATTCTAATGACAGGTACTCTCGGAAAAGTAGCAAGACCGCCACTCAATGGCTCCAACAGGTGGGGATTTACGTCAACGAGTGGCAGAATGCACCAACACAAGTGTGGCACGCTGGCCCGTTTGATATGGAGCTATTCCACGGATACTTACATAGGTACATGTCGATGACACGGCTACGTCCCATTCCACACGCACATGACGATGAGATATACCCTAGCCAGTCAACACTGGAGTCCAGATAGTCAGCGGTAAGTACTTTATTTAGAGCATAATCAACATGAGTGCCTATGTAGTGCATACCTAACTATGAGACAAATGCAGGCTGATATGACGTGGGAGCTACAGACTGAGGTGGCTCAGTACGGACGATCGCTTTCAACCGTTCCTCTTGTGCCCCGTCAGCAGGCTCAGTCCTTTGCCCGGCGGGTCGAGGAGAAGCTGCGGCGTATCTACGTGGCCATCACGTGCACCAGCGTCTCAGACGTCGTTCAACACCGAGAAGCACAACGCCCACCGCGTCACTCGGTGGAGGAGCGCGCCCCACGTCGATCCACGCAGCAGCGCCCACCGCGTCACTCGGTGGAGGAGCGCGCCCCACGTCGATCCATGGAGCAGCCACCTTCTCCAGACCATGCTGGAGGCTCGGGATGGCACGAGGAGCATATTTCTCCACCACTCCGCCACGGGCCTCGTCCACGACTCTCACAGCAGGCGCCGCCGAGAGCACCACCTCCAGACCAGGCTGGAGGCTCGGGGTGGCAGTAATCACAATTTACTTCTGACCCATGGCAGCAATCGCAGTTTAATATCGACCAGTTGCAGCAGAACCAGATTACTTTCGAACAATGGCAGCATCAGCAGCCGATCCCCTACATGGACTTCGCTTATCGACCACAATCTCATCCTCATGGTAAGCGTGTCCCTTCCTACTATTGTTAGATGCAGTATGCCATTGTTCAGTACTTAATTTCTTGTACACTAGCAGGAGACTCCGTTACATGGGACAGTACTGACGACCGTCATCAGCAGACACAGCACGAGCAGGTAGACTGGTTTGGCCAGTATCAGCCAGGTACGCCACCACCTATCCCCACACAGGATACACATGATCAAGGTGAAGGGTCAACTGCACCTCGCCGTGATGTGATGCCACCCCACAGATATGGATGGAGTACACCGAGGCCTCCGCCACCTCGTCGTCGACACTAGTGATATCTACTTATGTATCAGTCATTTACCTATCTATGTATGAGACATCATTCTATTATTTCATGATTTTATTCGACAAACTACTCAACATAACTTGCAACATAGTTCAACATAACTTGCGGTACATAAATAAGAGTCCTATCTATCCCTAGCATCATGCCTTTCCCTTTCCCTTCGATGATGCCTCGCCTTTTCCCTTGGACGATCCCTCGCACTTGCTCTTCTTGGCCTGCACTTTCTTCTTCTCCTGCCTCTTGTCCCACTCAGCTCTCGTCTTGCTTCCAACGGGTGGCGGCATGAAGATATCATCCTCATCTTCGCTCTCTTCTATCCAGGCCCTAGGTGCCACAACCTGCTCCGTCATGTCAGCTTGACTCTTCTTGGCCTGCGCTTTCTTCTTCTCCTGCCTCTTGTCCCACTCAGCTCTTGCCTTGCTTCCAACGGGTGGCGGCATGAAGATATCATCCTCATCTTCGCTATCTTCTATCCAGGACCAAGGTGCATTAGCCCGCTCCATCAAGTGAGCTTCACTCTTGAAGGTGAGCTTGTCCCACCTTGCCTGGATCCTGAGAAGCTCTGCTCGTACCTGATTTGGGGTCTTCAGTTTCCACCCTCTTCGATGAAGTGACTTACCAAGCATAACGAGAGCATCATGGTTCGTTACCAACGTATCCCAGTCGGCTGGTTCATCGCCTATCACAACAGTTCTGGCTACGAAGAAAAGCCCAATGGACATATCTACAGGCCAGAGAGACGCGTCGGTCATAGTGGAGAGGAGTGGAGGGAAATGCGAGAGCAAGAGGAGAGGAGGGAAATGAGAGAGTAAGAGGAGGAAGAGATGAACTGGGTTAAAGGATACATCTCGTTGCCCGGGTTTATAGAGGCACCGAACCGAATAGGCGGGAAAAAAGGACGGGAAGTCGTGGCGGGAAAAAAAGGACGGGAAGTAGTGGCGGGAACAAAGGGTGGGGAGTACTGGCGGGAAAAATTGGCGGGGAGTACTAGCGGGAAAAATCGGCGGGGAGTACTGGCGGGAAGGATTGGCGAGAAAAACAGTGGCGGACGATTATTTAGCGGCAGTACTGCCGATCACTTGCATGAGCAATGCACCCTTCGTCCTTCCAATAGACGAACAGTGCCGTCGTTCTCCCAACAGACGAAGCTCTGGGCCGTCGTCTCCTCAACGGACGATAGCATGTGTCGTCTCCTCAACAGACGAAGCCTTTGTGTCGTCCCTTCAACGGACGACGGACCGATATTGTTGCAATTTGCCAATTTTGCTTATTATTTGTGAAAATCAATAAAAAAAAATATTATTTAAAAAAAATTAGCTAGTGCTTCAGCTTCTCTGCTGAAAGAGATTCCACCGGCGTCGTCTCGGCGGAGGGGAGTGGCCGGACCCTGCGTTCGATCTTGTAGGCTGAGGTTTGCTTGCGTAGCTAGGGCCTGTGTCGGCCGTTTGTCTCCGACGGCGGCGGTAAAGGAATCTCAAAATCCACCGCCTTCATAGTCGACGGTGGTGGATCTGGGAGTTGGTTGATTCCGGTGGGGTTGGTGTGGTGGCGGCGGCGACCTCACGGCGGATTTTATGGAATACGAATTGTTATTTTGCTTTCTTGTTAGAATGGGTCCTATCTCTGTTGAACACTTCTTGCGATCCAGCCCTTTTGTTTTCGAAGAGGACTTGTGATTCAGCTGCTTGGGAAACGAATCGTTGCGTCAGTTTGACGAGCTTAAAACATCTTTTTTCGCGTAACTCTCTTTTATTGCAGGCTTTGGTTATATAGGAGATCCAGGTTATGTGGTTGGAGAGCTCACGCATCTCAGTTCCCGGAGTGCTAATTCCCCGGTGCGTACACAAACAAACCCTTTTTGTATTCTCGCTATCATGGCTTCATCACTTTCTATGGATTTGGGCAGGCATCTACCAAGCAATCTAGCTAGTTAGTCTTAACTAATATGGGTCGAAGAGAGTAGTTACTTTTATTTTTACTATTTTCTGCTAATCAACTTGGTTGAATAAAAAAAAACTATGGTCCAGTAACTTTATTTAGCTCACAATTTGTTACTAGTTTATGATGGAACTCGGCGTGATAAGGCTGAATGATTGTATTTTTTACATTAGGCCACCACTTTTACTTTTTCAAAGATATACCATGTAGTCTTCTATTGCACGTAACCCAATGTCACATAGTCAATGTGCGGTAGATGACATGGCCAGACCAGTTGCATGCCAGAAATATGATTGGCTTTCAGCCACAACTTTGTCCTTAAATCACGTCAAATGTAGTTGATTCTGCATCTGTGTTGCTTTTCACTATATGCACTCAACTAGCATAAAGTTGTATCATGTAAAGTTAGCCAATTGCATGGTTCTACGAGCTACTATGATAGATCGCAGTCATAAGTTTTGACAGCGAGTTATTTGTAAAAGTAATGGAAAAATGAGTTACTCTTGTAAAATAAACAAAATAATGGTTCATTTCACCAACATTTTGCAGGAAAGAATTTTGTTGTGCAATTGTCAATTTGTCATGCTATTAGGGGAAACGGCTAATCTAGTCATCGTGCCTGTTCTCATTGCAATTGTGCCCTATTAATGGCAAGTTAATTTTTTGTTACAATGCTGAAAGTGTGTCATGTAATAGATTGAGAAATAGATATATGGAACCTGATGTGCTGGAGCGTATACTTGATGGAAGAGAGAAGCCAAGGAATCTACAATTGGCACTTCTGAGAAACATCACAGGAAATTTCTCCGAAGAGCAAGAAATCGGGCAGGGTGGATTCGCAACGGTTTACAAGGTAACTTTTCACTTCATAAACAAAATTACGCATGTAGCACCTGAAGATCTCAAGGTTAGCAGTGTAGGACCAAAAAATGGGTACATATTTTCTGATGCCAGGTGTATCTAATTGAGAAACAATATCAGAGTATATTAAAAAATGTGATGGGAGTGTGAACCTGCAAATTTGGCCAACAAATATGTACTTTTGCTGTATGTAAACAAGTGGGTCCAGAAACAACCCTTGTTCTTTTGTAGAATACACAGATGGACATATTTCCGCTTAAAATTTATATGTTTATGCTTTGTCCAGTAATGCCCACATGAAGGAAAATAAATTAAATGTGTATTTTGTCCTGGGTATAGTCCTCATTTTAGCTAAAATTTGCTAACGCCCAGAGTTATTAACTGGCAGTATCAGGGTTGTTATAGATCGATGGAGTAGGACCAACTGCAGCCACTGGTTGACATGTGTGTGCTGTACGTGGATATAATGCTGGCTGCGTCTACTTTGTACTCTCCCTATCGCTCAAAACAGTTGTGTTCCTTAGGTGCTATTTTGTACCCATTTTTCTCTTATTTTGCGCAGCACATTCAAATCTTCTGATAACAGAGCTAAGCATGCTCTAAGTTACTCTAAATGCTAACAAGAGAAGTTAAATAGGGTGTCCTTGCAAATGGAAATGTTGCTGTGAAGAGGATTAGGAACAGCCATACAATTGATGAAAAGCTATTTTATCGTGAAGTTGACAGCCTTTTGGCGACCAGCCATCAAAATATAGTCCGGTTTCTTGGCTTCTGTGCTAGCACAGACCAAACAGCGATAAAGGTTGAAGGGTCAAGAAACCATATTTATGCCGAGATAAGAGAAAGATTGCTCTGTTTTGAGTATATCAGCAATGGAAGCCTAGAAAAACATATTACCGGTATGTCAATGTTGCATGTCATGCAGCTCTTCTCTTTACTTCTATCTTCTTTTTCAACCTATGATCGACAATAATAATGAATAGGTTGGACAATGATATCATTTTGTAGGCAAGTTGGCATGCACAAATCAAATGTTGGAAGATTTCATATTCCCATACTACTCTTTTTTTCTTTTCTGTAGATGAATTAAGGGGACTTGAATGGAATACACGTTACCATATCATTAAAGGAATTTGTGAGGGCTTGCAATACCTGCACATGGAAAAGCATATATACCATATGGATCTGAAACCTGGCAATGTACTATTAGATGATGATATGGTACCAAAGATAACGGATTTTGGTTTATCAAGACTCGATGAAAAGTCACAAACCATGAGTTTAGACCGTTGTGGATCACTGGACGCTATGCATCAAAAGAATTGAATTTTTTCCTGGTATTTACTTTTGTACATTCTCTTAATGTCGTAATGCATGACACAACTGTTTTCTTATGCAGAGGATATTGCGCTCCAGAATACATACGTTGATGGGGATATGTCTACCGGGGTATACCCAGCAGGACGTTTCCGACCGGCCCATGAACTGGCGAGTGGGCCTGTAGGACGGCGACTGGATCGAGACCTGGCGTAGATTCAAGCGACTGGAAGCCGAAGACCCAGGAGAGTAGATAGGCCCAGTCGGATTAGGTTAAACGATTGCCGAAACCTTAACTGATTCGGTTGAGATATGTAAACCCTAGGGGGGTGAGTCTATATAAACCTCCCTAGAGGGCGTGTAGAGGATACGTTCTATCATCCACCCAAGCGACTCGCCTCCTAGCCGTCGAGCTCGTCCCATTGTACTTCCATCATAATACAATCTAGCAGGAGTAGGTCTTTACGCTCCGGGGGGCCAAACCTGGGTAAAACCCTGTGTCTCCGTCCTCATCTCGCACCGCAGATGGCTGACCGCCCTTGCCCTATGTTCTACTACTCGCTGTCGATTGCAGCATCTGCCGTGGTCATTCCCACGATAGTGGCGCCCACCGTGGGGCCTGGCCGGTGTTCTGCGGCGAGATCCAATCTGCCCATCAAAGAGTCGGTCGCCACCGGCCGCATGATAGCGATCGGCGAGATGCTCCAGATCTTGCCGAGCAGCTACGTCCCGGCGTCGCGACCCGTCACGCATAGCATGATCTTGCCAGTCGGCACGATCAGCCTCTTCGTCGGCCTCACCGACGTCATCGTCTCGGAGGACTCGGCTCGCATCCGCGAGTCGCCACCACGCGACCGGCTCTCCGAGAGCCAGGTCCGCACGATCCACCGCCTCGCCTCTGAGTACAACTCGGCCCACAGCAACGTGGCCGAAACCACCGCAGCCGCGGAAGACGCGACCCTCAACGACGACGCCGACTCGGCGACCCCGGCGTCACTCGCCGGATCCATCATCGCGGCTTCGCCCGCGGGCTCCATCACCCAGGTCTCCAACGTAGGAGACTTCGAGGATCCCTTAATCCTTGGGATCTTCGACTACGACTCCGGGTCGGAGAACTCCGCCGATCTCCTCGACGGGACCGGTCGCCACGCCGCGACCTACATGGCGACTGGCACCGACCAACCGAAGGATCCCTTCTCCACCCCGATCCCTCCCAACGCAACGGCAACTAAGGTCGAGGAACTCCACCTGAAGCTGGCGGAAGCAGTCCGCAAAGAGAAAGCCGAGCGCGAAAAATTTCGCCTCGAGCAGGTGACGGCGCAGGAGCTGTCGCGCTACCATCAGCAACGAATCAGGTCGCGCCTGAACCCCACCGTCCAGGGCCGCACCCTAAACTTCGACGACGATAACGACCCGGCCCGCGTGGCCGAGCGCGCAATCTGCGAGAACGCGCCACCAGGAGGAAGCGCCCGGCCCCCACCAGGGTCGACGGCGAACGGCGCCCCACCTCCACCCAACCGCGCACCCCCCAGGGACCAGCCGCGGATCGTGGTCTCCTCACGGGAGCGAGACGCGAACGGCCTACCACTGTTTTCCACCCCGATGGACAACCTCGTGGCGGACCGAGCAGCGGCCGACAACATCACGGCCACCGGCGATGGCGCCCTACAGATCCAGTACGTCAAGGCCTTGCTCGCAAAGGCGGTCGAGCAACAAAATGCAGGCGTCAACTCACAGGGTCGGATGTACTCGCGTTTATTGGGTAGCAGAGCGGCCTCAAGCGGCTGCCCATTAGCGGCAAACACCCTCAATTGCCCGCCACCCGAACCACTGCAGCTCCAACACCGACCCGCGAACGCGGCACTCTCCACCAACGACCCTAGGCCGGCAACCAACTTCGTCGCCGCCAATGGTCAGCCCGTCGACGCCCGCACCCACATCATCAACAACCAGAGCTGGCGCGCACGCCAGCCCGACGACCTGCGACATACCCTAACCAACCGCCGTGACGGCGAACCGATGGGGTCGCTAAGTCGACTCGGGCCCCGGTGCTTCGGACCAATGATCCGAGGCGAAAAATACCCGGCGAACTTCAAAGCACTGAAGGAAATAGAGAAGTACGACCCCACGTACGATCCCTCCGTGTGGCTGGACACTTACCTCATGGCAATGGGGATCGCCGGTCACACCGATCTACTCGCCGCCCGCTACCTCCCCCTGATGATGGAGGGGGCGTGCAGGCAGTGGATCAACACTCTCCCCGCGGACAGCATCGACTCCTGGGAAGAGATGCGCGACGCCTTTGTCAGGCACTTCGAGGGTTCATACACCCGCGCCACTACCATCGAGGACCTGGAACGATGCGTCCAGGGACCTCGCGAGTCGACCCGCAGCTGGGTCCAACGATGGCAAGAACTGTGGTACAACGCGGTCGGTATCCACCCAGACACCGCAATCCACTGCTTCAAGACCACGTGCCGCTACGAGCCCCTGGTCGCCAAACTCAAACGAGCATACCGCACACTCGACAACATACCGGACCTCCTTGAGATCGCCAAAAGATATGCGGAGGAAGACCCAAACCAAGAAACCGACGACGAGTCAGGAGGGCAACGCCGCACGAGCGGCAACGACAACGGACGACGATTCGATCTACGCTACAGCAACACTCGCCTCACCGGCAAGCGCCGCAGTGACGGGCGAGTCGACTTCGTCGCCAATGCTGGACACGCGCAGCGTGAGCCCAAGAGCTTCCGCCGCGACGGGGGGCAACGCCGCAACAATGGCAACTACAAGGCGAAACCAAGGTTCGACCCCGCGGCCCTCCTTAACCAACCTTGTGCATTTCACAGCAGGGAAGGGAAGCCCGCCACGCACACGACCGCCGACTACCACTCTCTCAAGGAGATCGAGAAGGCACGGCGAGCGCGGGAGGACCCTGACAACAACCCGCCAAACGGCGGAAAATTCGGCAGCGTGGCCGGCTCGCTCCACACCTTCACAGGCTTCAACACGAAGCGCGAGAAGAAGGTCATCGCCCGCGCCGTCGCCGTCAACGCGGTGGCCCAGGTGGACGTTCCCCAGTTCCTCAACTGGTCGGAGCAACCCATCACCTGGAGCCGCCAGGACCACTCGCCACGCATCGAGTACCCAGGCCGAGTCGCCCTGGTGGTCAAGCCCAAGGTGGGAGACTACTGGCTCCCCAAGACATTGATGGAAAGTGGCAGCTCCATTAACATCCTGTACCTAGACACCTTCAGGCGACTGCGGCTCCCGCAGTCGATGGTCGAGACGACCTACACCACGTTCCACGGCATCGTCCCCGGTCGGAAGGCGTACCCGATCGGCAAGGTCACGCTGCCAGTCACCTTCGGCACACCAGCAAACTTCCTCACCGAGCGGATCGTCTTCGAGCTGGTGCCCTTCGACAGCCCCTACCACTGCGTCCTGGGGCGCCAGGCGTTCGCCAAGTTCATGGCGGCGCCCCACTACGCGTACAACGCGATGAAGCTCCTCGGACCGCGTGGCGTCATCACCATACACGACGACCCCAACATGGCCGCCGAGTGCGAGGCCGAAGGAGCCGAACTCGCCGACTCCGTCATCGCGGCTGAGGCCAACCACGCTGACGAGCTCGCCAAGTACGCGAGCGGGGTCAACAACGACGACCCCACTATACTCAAGAAGCCCAACTCGGAGGGCGGCAACACCTCAGCCTTTGAGGCAACGACGCACACCCGCACCATCGAGCTAGTCCCAGGCGACTCCTGCCAAACGGTGACAATCGGGACGGGCATGAGCCCAGCATAGGAAGGCGCGCTCATTGAGTTCCTCCGTGAGAACAGGGACATCTTTGCATGAAGCCCTCTGACATGCCTGGTATCCCTAGGGAACTTGCTGAGCACAAACTCAACGCCGACCCCAAAGTGCGACCTGTCAAGCAGTCGCTGCGGCCCTTCAATGAAGAGCGCCGCCGAGCCATCGCCGAGGAGGTGCAGCGTATACTCGCTGCAGGCTTCATCCGGCCAATCAAATACTCCAAGTGGCTGGCAAACCCAGTCCTGGTCGAGAAGAAAAATGGGACCTGGAGGATGTGTATCGACTACACAAACCTAAATAGCGCCTGCCCGAAGGAGCAATTCGTCCTCCCGCGGATCGACCAAATAATCGATTCCACCGCGGGCTTGGAGTCGCTGTGTTTCCTCGACGCCTACTATGGGTACAACCAGATCAAAATGGCTGGCGATGACGAGGAAAAGACGGCATTCATCACGCCATTCGGAGCCTTCTGCTGCACCGCCATGACCTTCGGCCTCAAGAACGCCGGGGCAACCTACCAGCGGTGCATGCAGGAATGCCTTGCGTGCCAAATTGGCCGCAATATCCACGTCTACATTGACGACGTGGTAGTGAAGTCCGCTCGCCAGAGCGACCTACTCGCCGACCTGGCGGAAACATTCGCCAACCTGCGGAAATACAAGATAAAGCTAAACCCAGGCAAATGCACCTTCGGTGTACCAGCAGGGCAACTACTGGGACACGTCGTCTCCAAGCGCGGGATCGAGGCGAACCCCCCCAAGATCGAGACGATCGCTCGACTCGGCAAACCCGAGTGCCTACGCGATGTCCAAAAGCTGGCCGGGCGAGTCGCGGCTCTCAGTCGCTTCATCCCTCGATTGGGCGAAAAGGCGATTCCCCTATACCGCCTGATGCGCAAGGACCCCACCTTCCAGTGGGACAAGGAGGCGGACGACACGCTCCGCGACCTCAAGAAGGTGCTACTCGCAGCATCGCTACTCGCCGCCCCCGTCGACAAAGAACCCATGCTGGTCTACGTCGCGGCTTCCGAGCGCGTCGTCAGCGCCGTCATGGTCGTCGAGCGGCCAGAGGAAGGAAAGGAGCGCCCAATACAGCGACCGGTGTACTATATCAGCGAGGTCCTCACCGAGTCGCGCCAGCGATACCCGCAATACCAGAAATTGGTATACGCGGTCTTCAGAGCACAGCGGCGACTGGCGCACTACTTCCAGGAGCACCCGATCACGATCGTCTTCTCAGCACCGTTGCAGGACATCATCCGCAACCGTGAGGCGACCGGGCGAGTCGCCAAGTGGGCCATCGAAATCGGCGTCCACAACATCAAGTATGAGCCACGCAAAGCGATCAAGTCGCAGGCTCTCGCGGACTTCATCGCTGACTGGGAAGAGGCCCAGCAGCCGGAAAAGCTGCCGTACCTCCACTATTGGAGCCTGCACTTCGACGGCTCCAAGAATGCAGACGGCGCTGGAGCAGGGATCGTGCTGACTTCCCCGAAGGGTGACAAGCTCCGCTACGTCCTCTGCCTCGACTTCACCCCTGCACCAACAACATGGCCCAGTACGAGGCACTAATCCATGGCATGTGAGCCGCCAAGGAGATGAATGTCAACCGCCTACGCTGCTACGGAGACTTCGACCTCGTCGCTGGGCAGGTCGCTGGCACCTGCGACGCCGTCTCCCCCACCATGGCGGCATACCGCCACGCAGTGGACAAGCTGGGCGGACACTTTGCAGGCTATTCCGTCGAGTGGATCGACAGGCGGAAAAACGAAGAGACCGACGCACTCTCTCGTATCGGCTCGGCTCAACTCGCACCACCCGCCGGCGTCTTCCACGACACAATCACCAAGCCGTCCGTCTCTCTCCCAAGGGAGATCGACATCGGAGTCCCGCTGCAACCAGAGGCAGCCCTGGTCGCACTCATCGCTGAGCCAGACGACTGGACTACGCCGTACATCACCTACCTGGAGGGAGGCACCTTGCCAGCTGACGAAACAGACGCCCGGATGATAGCGCGACGCTGCAAATCCTTCGTCATCATCGACGGCGAGCTCCACAAGCACAGTGTGACCGGCGTGTTCCAACGCTGCGTCCAACCCGCTGAAGGACGCAAAATCCTCCACAACATCCACTCCGGCGAATGCGGCCACCACGCTGCCGCCCTCTCTCTGGTCGCAAAGGCTATGCGGCACGGCTTCTACTGGCCCACCGCACACGCAGACGCCGTCGACATTGTCCAGCGGTGCACCGGGTGCCAGAAGTACGCCAACCAGACACACGTGCCGAGCTCAGCGCTCAAGACAATCCCCATCACCTGGCCGTTTGCCGTGTGGGGTATGGACATGGTAGGCCCTTTCAAAAAGGCCCCCTCCGGCTTCACCCACCTCCTGGTCGCGGTCGACAAATTCACAAAGTGGGTGGAGGCCAAGCCAGTCCGGAAATGCGACGGGAAGACCGCCACCAAGTTCCTACGAGGAACATCACATCCGACTCGACCTTGCCTCAGTCGCCCACCCGGATTCCAACGGCCAGGTGGAACGGGCCAACCAGAGCATCCTCCACGGCCTGAAGCCACGGCTCCAAGTACCACTCGAGCGCACCGTCGGGTGCTGGGTCGAGGAGCTACCCTCCGTCATCTGGGGTATCCGCACCTCGGTCAACAGGTCGACAGGGTTCACCCCCTTCTTCATGGTGTATGGCGCCGAGGCAGTCATGCCCACCGACCTAGAGCACGACCCTCCAAGGGTCGTCCACTACACGGAGGCTGCGAACGAACTCGCACGCCAGGATGGAGTCGATCAACTCGACGAGGCACGCGAGCTAGCTCGCTCCCGCACTGCCATCTACCAGCAAGGACTCCGCCGCTACCATAGCCGACGGGTGAGGACTCGCACCTTCCAGGAAGGCGACCTGGTGCTACGCCTCATCCAGGACAAGAAGGGCATGCACAAGCTCTCCCCCCGTGGGAGGGACCATTCGCCATCGGGCGAGTACTCGGCAATGACGCCTACTACCTCACCGACGTCCGCGGAGACGGGAAACTCGACGTCAAGCGACCGTGGAATGTAAACCTCCTACGGAAGTTCTACTCCTAGAACTCCATACATGTACCCTCCACTAGCTATGAAGTAAAATATATCGGTTACCGCAAATTTCGTCTACTCTCCGTGTCTTGTGCCACTCGCACTCGTAATAACAGCGTCAAGCTAACTACAGAAGTCAACCTCTGGTACAGTGACCGGCACGGCCAAGTAGTGCGTTACGAGGGCACTGGGTTACCCCAGGACTCGTAACGTCCACGAAAAACGCCTACCCGGAGCCCCATTGGAGTCGCCTAGCTCGACTGGCTTAACGAGCCAAGACAACTGCCTTCGCTCCTCACAGCGACCGTGATCCTCCGCATCCTCGACACAGCGACTCGAACGGCCAAGTACCACGCTCGGGGACTAACGACCAGTTAATCACGAGCGACTAGGAAAAACGCCAAGTACGAGAGCGTGCCCAGGACTCGCCACGCGACTGACCCGACGGGCCAGGCAGGAGTGATGCGCTCACTCTAACGCGCCCAGTCCTCACCCACCCTAGAGCCGCGACTAGAACCACGAAGTACCACGCTCGGGGACTCGGCTACCCGACCTCGTTCGCGCATGGGAAAACGGTCAAGTAAAGAGCACTCATGGGAGTCGCCCTGCGACTGGCTTTCCAAGCTCGGGCGAGTCGACCTCAATAACAAAACAACTGAAAAAACGTTCAAAACCACAAACACATAACAAACGAGATAAACCCCATAAAAAGGGCGGACGCGCTCGGGGACTCGTCCAATCATCAATCAAAATCGCAAGACAACTCACAAAATAATGCGAAATTCCATTACAGCATAACAAAGTTGTTACAAAATACAAGTTGAGCCCAATGGACAAATTACTACTAACGCCCCAGGGCACAATGTTTCTATTCCGCAGGCTTCGACGTCGACTCGCCGCCACCCTTGCGGTTGCGAATGAAGGGAGTGTACGGGTTCGACGGGTACGTCGTCAACTCACCCGCCATCGCCGCATGGAAGGGCTGCTCGACCTTGAAGTCCCGGTGCGGTGGCTCGGGATCGTTGGGCGCGACAGTCGTCTCCTGATAAGGGAGAAGGTCGCCCATCGCCCAGACGCGATCAGAGTATTACCGCGGCCCGGTCCGTCAGCTTTAGCACCTCGGCAATCTCCACCGAGCCCGTCGACGAGGGGTAGCCACTCGTCACGTCGTCAATGTCGAAGTCCTCTGGGAAGTGGGAAAGCCCAAGGCTAAGCGCCGTTGCCGCCCCGCGCCGGAACGCCGACCGCGTCATGAACTCGACGACTGACGGCGCCTTCTCCAGATACCGCCAAACTTCGACGAGATCGCTGGGAATCACTTCTGTGGGCAACATCTCTTGAAGATAAGCTCGAATGCAAGCCGCAGACAACGTGGCCGAGTCGACCAGAGTGGCCACGCACTGCCGCGTGTCATACGTTTGCGCCTCCTCCGAGCTGTCGATAATCTGACCTGCGGACATGGGCCGGCAGTAAATACAACGACGATTTCATAACATAGCTACTACAGGCAGAGGCAGGAAAGCTTACCAATCAAAGGACGGCAGAGACCCATGATGAAGCTTTGAAGAGAGGAAAAGTCATCCTGTAGCCCAGCAACGAGGGCGTCAGAGACCTTCCGCTCTTCAGCGGCAGCCGTAACAGCAGCTTTGGCTCGCCCATCCGCTGAACTCGCCTCCGCCTTCGCTTCCTTAAGCTCGCACTCAAGATCAGCGATCCGCTGCTCAGCCGTACTCAAGGCAGACTGAGCCGCCGACAATTCACTCGCCGGGACAAGGCCCTGGCGGACCGCCTCTGCCTTGGCAGCGATTGCCTCGAGTCCTTTGTTTGTCTCTTGGACGGCAACAAGCTCCTTCTCCGCGCGACACTTCACAGCAAGCCGGTCGGCTGATTCACGCTGCAAGCCCTGTGCACAAGTCAAACAGTTAACAACAACGGAATCCTAAGTGCCCACCTGCTGAAATTCAGCGATTGGACACTCGGGGACTGGAGATCAAAAATCCTAAGTGCCCACCCGCTGAAATTTAGCGACTGGACACTCGGGGACTAGAGATCAAAAAAGCCTAAGTGCCCACCCGCTGAAATTCAGCGACTGGACACTCGGGGACTGGAGATAAAAAATCCTAAGTGCCCAACCGCCGAAATTCAGCGACTAGGCACTCGGGGACTGGGTGCTACAAAAAAAACACAAACAACAAAAAGAATCTGACCACTGAAATTTAGTGGCCCGATCCTCGGGGACTGGGCATACCTGGATGGCTGCGCCTAGCATGCCATGGAGCTGCAGCGCGTCCACAGATGCGAGAAGAGCCGGAGTGTGCCCGCGACGCTGTTCGACCTCTGTTTCGGCGACCCCAGGTGCGCGGCTCGATGGCGGTGTACCACTCGCTGTAGCCGCTTTGGCCATGAAGCGGGGGAAGGTCATGGTGGACGCTCCAGCACCAAGAGAAGCATCCTCCTTGGTCTTCAAGGCCGCCTCTGTCGCAGTCGTAGTACCACTCGGAGCAACCGTCGTGTCGTCAGACACCGTGACAACATCATCACCCTTGGCCTTCTTAGCACTGTCTGCGGGGGCAGCGGCCTCATCAGCTTTCCTCTTCCGTGAGGAGTCCTCCTCGGCGACGACTGGTGGCACCTTGGCCACGGATGGGTGGCCTATATTTCTAACTCCAGTCCTGCGAGTTGATTATATGAGCAAAATGGTCCGATTACAACGAAAGGCAAAGTAGTTGAACAAAACTTACTTGGCGACTGGTATGAACCGCAGCCCCGTGCGGATGCTGGCCGGCTTCTCCAGTTCGGGGCCCAGTTTCCGACTGAGGCCCATCTCCAAAACATCATGTGCCCAAGACACGGAAGGCCTCTTCGACGACGAGGCCGCGACAGGAGCCTCCAAAACGACTTCGGCAGGAGCTCTCCTGGGAGGCGAAGCCGCTACGGCTGGAGCAACCCCCAACCCAGAGACTGGGGCGAATAGGGGGGGGGAAGCGAGGCCAGAGGTACCTCACTCGGGGCAGCAGTGGCATCTGGTGCTGCTGTCGTCTGCGGCGCTTCATCCTTGGCCAAGCTGGTGGCGTCGGAACTACTCGTCGAGTGAGGCGGAGATGCCCGTTTTGCCGACTTCATCTTCCTCTTTGGTTGGGACTTCACTTCCTTCTTCTTCTTCTTTTTCAATGGTGTAGCCTCACGACGCGAGGTGTGCTCGGGAAGCTCGTCGTCGTCATCGTCATCACGTTCGAGGCTTCTACTCGCCTCGAGCTCGCGCTGATGTTGCCCGCGAGTTTTGCGGACCATCCGGGCGGTGTCTTCCCTGAGCTCGTCGTCGTCGTCGTCGTCGTCATCACTCGCGTCGCTCCCGACGCCGCCCTTGGCAGGAGGTGACTCGTCCCCGTCCTGGACGGACGAGCTCAAGTTCTCGTCGTCCGCGGGTGGGAGACACCCTTCCACTACTTGGAATAGCTGCAGCAGGCACGAGACAATATCAGTATAACCGCGACAGCATCAACTGCGACTGCGAATGGTAGTGAAAACAGCGACTTACCGTCGGAGCTGGATGCTTCACGGTGTAGGGGCGACCCCAGCCTTCGCGTCCAGGTATGCCGCCTGGGTGATCTTCTTCAGCGCCAGGGTATAGTCTTCGAGTTTCCACTCGGCGAGGCAGGATTTCATCGAGTCCTCCCTGCCCATGTACTCGTACATGTAATGGTCACGGCGGGCCAGGGGAACGAGTCGCCGCCCGAGCCAATAGTTGTACAAATGATGGTTTGAAGACCTTCTTCTTCAGGCCGCGGATGGTTTGAAGCATCTCATCCACGACCATCCGCTGGTCTACTGGGAGCTTGCCGACTTGGAGTCGGCGCGGTTCGGGTCGGTCGGCGGAGTACCTTGGGATCGCCACCTCGCCGTCTGGAGTCGCCTCGGTGGCGTAAAACCAGGACTTCTTCCACTCGATCGCCGCCTTGGCAGGTAGCATCAGGTCAAAGAAGGAGGCCTTCGACTTCAACTGAAATGTCAGGCCACCCGCAGCAAGCATCGGGCCGCCTGATTCTTCGCGACTGATCCTCCTGTGGAACAGATCTTGCCATAGGGGGAAGAAGGGCCTGCAGCCCAGGTAGCACTCGCAGAACGCCACGAAAATGGCGAGCTGCTCGATGCTGTGCGGGCCCAGGTCCGACGGCTAGATCCCGTAGAAGGCACAGAAGTGCCGGAAGAAGAGAGATGTGGGAAACCCCAGCCCCCACTCAAGGTGGCTGGTAAAGCAAATAAATTCTCCCTCGCGCGGGTCCGGAGTCACCTCTCTGGCCGCGGGGATGCGCCACCTGCCGGCGCACAGGATCCCGGCTTCCTCGAAGGATGCCAGTAGCGCTCTGGTGCACTTGGACCTGCCCCATGGTTCGGTGGAGCGGGCCATTGGCAGAGAGATTCGCGGAGGTCGAAGGTTTTCGGATCGATCGGATCGCAGGGCGGAGGATGACGGAGATGGGCGAAAGTGGAGGAAATGACGGAGGAGTGGTTCACCGATCGCCTGCCATTTCCCTTATATAGCGGTTGCTACCCGCCAATTTCGGGAGCCATTACTACGCGGTGATTACGCCAAAGTTACCGTTGGATTACCCCAACGGCTAGTTTTGACTGAATCTGACGGTCCAACTTCGTCCATTCGACTCGCCGACCCGCTACAACAGTGACTGAACATTTCGCCGACCCGATTGACCGTTATCATTGTGACTAGAATAACTGGTTTTTTCCTTTATTCAGGAGTCCGCCGCCGATTCTACTAGGCGTCCGCATTGGACCCGTATACTCCGACTGCCAACGAACACCTGCGACCAATCAACGACGGCCTCGGGGACTACTGATGGGGATATGCCTACCGGGGTATACCCAACAGGACGTTTCCGACCGGCCCATGAACTGGCGACTGGGCCTGCAGGACGGCGACTGGATCGAGACCTGGCATAGATTCAAGCGACTGGAAGCCGAAGGCCCAGGAGAGTAGATAGGCCCAGTCGGATTAGGTTAAACGATTGCCGAAACCTTAACTTATTCGGTTGAGATATGTAAACCCTAGGGGGGTGAGTCTATATAAACCTCCCTCGAGGGCGTGTAGAGGATACGTTCCATCATCCACCCAAGCGACTCGCCGCCTAGCCGTCGAGCTCGCCCCATTGTACTTCCATCATAATACAATCTAGCAGGAGTAGGTCTTTACCCTCCGGGGGGTCGAACCTGGGTAAAACCCTGTGTCTCCGCCCTCATCTCGCACCGCAGATGGCTGGCCGCCCTTGTCCTATGTTCTACTACTCGCTGCCGGTTGCAGCATCTGTCGTGGTCATTCCCACGACATATGTCGTGAACAGATGTCATCCAGATCAGACATATATAGTTTGGGCATTATAATTATTGAACTGGTGACGGGTGATAAGGGTATTCCCTACAACAACAAAAATAATGTAAGAGTGCTTTTATCTCACCATGATGATGGCCCCTTCTTAGAAATTTCAACATTGTTTTTCCTTTTCCTTTTTACTATTTCTCTGATTACTAGTTAATGTGCATATCGTCGTATTAGATGGTATGTCTAGTATACATAATATATTGGACCGAAGAAATAGGATATATATGTTATGATATACGCTCAAGTCTCTCCCTAAACTGGATAGTAAATGCTTTGGCGGACTATAGGAGGCTTATATGCCCTACATCTGTATGTATGGATGCGGTTGTGTCGGTTTGAAGCGAAAGGATGAACTTTTGTGGAGACTGGAGACACTGTAAGCCTAAGGTTACCTTATTATAGAATTGTGTCTTGCATCTCTGCTCTTTTTAGATCCCATTTCATTTCCTATTGTTGTTGACAGAAGAATCTGTCACTAGTGGATGTAGTTACTCACAGTGTCAAATACTGAATGATGTGATACTACATAAACCTCGTGAATGGAGTAGTATTGTGTAGGGTTATTGTAGTTAGAAAAATGTAAAATTGGCTTGAAATTTTTGTGTATTGGGGCTGTACGTTGCGGATGGTATGAAATAAGAAATACAAATATAGGTAGTTCTGCTAGTCTTTTATCATTATTAATTGAAGCCATGTGTGTAAAAATAGCACAGCCACACTAAGATCTTTATAGGTGACCTTAATGGGGCCAGTATGAAATATCCACAACAAAAATTACTTTTTGGTTCTCTTTCTCCTAGGACACACTTAGTGTGGACATCGATTTTTGGTATTTTGCTATATTTTACAAGAGAGTTCTTTTCAGGTTGAAGTACTTTTTGAAAATTGAGATGATGTGGGTTATGTACTGCACCAGACGGATCAACAAAATGCTTGTATTGCACATAGTTTGGATTAATCATGAGGAATAGAAATGCAGCCAACAGCCTTTTTCTAACAAAAAGTACAACCAGAAGCACTATTAGTCACTCTACTGACACAGCTACCTATGTTTACACATAATTTCTTCTAGTTTCTCATTGTTCTTCTTGCAATATCCTCTTGGACTAGCTCACCCCCATCTACCTGTCTTCAAGAACATTGCTGCTCTGCTCAAGTATGTTTTCGTGCGCAGCGTCCCATGCTTTTGTGCTACACTATAGTCCTTGCCTAGGTCCTTGCAGAGCCATCGACGATGAACACAAGACAGGGTTTGCAGCTTCTTGCTGCACCCTGTCATCTGAGCGGTCCGATGTCCACAGTGGGAGGAGGAAGATAATAAAGGAGACATGAGACTGCCATTGGATAAAGGTTGGACGGTATATTTACAGTGTCACAACACATGTACAGTAGTACTGTAGCTTCTTGCCCATGCCACTTGTGGCTTGTAAGCATCAGGGTCGACCGTCCAGCACCACGTCTAGATTCGTGTGATGGAAGAGAGTCACCTCCAACACTGGTTTTTCGTGTGTCCCACCACTCGCACGACGGACCCACCCACTTGGGTTGCTTGTTAAGATAATAGAGTGAGTGTGTGCTGTTCATATTTTGGGTGAAACATATTTGGATATCTTCTGTATCACCTCTGTCAAATGACAGGTACTTATTAGATAGATCTCAACGTGACTGGGCCCAACAGCCCAGCACGCCCCTAACTGCGCCCTGATCGGGGGAGCCCAACCTTATCTGGTTGGTGGGCCCCTGTCGCCAGCGCTATATAAAGTGGTGGGGAGCCGGCAGCACGACTCACGAGGTCAGACGTGCCCTAGCCGCCCCACCTACAAACCCTATCCGATCTAGGCTAAGCGCTGCGCCGACGGGAAGCTCCACCGCCGCCACACTCACCTCTTACCACCCATGGCCAACGACGGAGGTTCTAGCTCCGGCACCAGCTCGGGCATTCCCTCTGGCTCGTGTTTGTCGAGCCAGGGAGCAGGTAGAGTCCATCTCGGTTCCTTCTCTCTCTCTCTCTGTTCTCGATCTATAAAGGTAATGTATAGTGCTACTGTTAGATCTAGACTAGATCCTTGGTAAAGGTGGTTTTAACATTGGTATCAGAGCAAGTTTTAGTTGCTAGATTTTATAGTGCTTTTGTAGAAAGTAAGAGTTCAAAAGAAAAGAAATAGATCCAAAGTGCGCCTGCCCTATGGCCGCGCCGTTCCTCTCGATCTAGATGGGCATCCATTGTGGAGACATCTAGAAGAAGAACACACCCTTCGGGGCAAAGCAAAACCCTAGATCTAAAACCCCAAAAGATCCCGAACGCAAGTTCTAACCCCATAGATCCCCAAAGAAAAGGCAATAAAAAAAAGGGTCCACTCCGGCCATCGCCGGGAAAGTTTCCGCCCCACACCTCGGCCACTTGACGACGGTGCACCCACCCTCAGGTGGATGCACACATCGGCAAGGAGCAAGGTGGGGGGCGCCGCCGTTTTTTCACTATGGACCAAGTAACAAAAAAAGGGAGCGAAAAGGCTCCACCGCCGCCCCTCTTGACGGTGGTGCGCCCACCCTCGGGTGGACGCACCGCCGGCAAGGAGGACGGGGGGGGCATGGCTCACCGGAGCGGAGCAGAGGGAGGGGCACGCCGTGGCGGCCACCTCGCCTCGCCCGACTCGCGGGCTCACCGCCGAAGCGGAGCAGAGGGAGGGGCGCGCCGTGGCGGCCACCTCACCTCGCCCGACTCGCGGGCAGCCGCCAGAGCCCAGCCGGAGGGAGGGGCGCGCCGGAGGGCGGCCGCCTCGCCTCGGCTTCGAGCGGGCCACGCCGCCGGAGCCAGAGGGAGGGGCTCGCCGTAGGCGGCCGCCTCACCTCGGCCCAACGCGGGCTGCCACGCCGGCGAGAGAGGAGCGTGGGGGAGGGAAGGGCCAGCGGCCACCTCGGCCTCTCCTCCACAGCGCCACCGCGGGGTGGATGCGCCGACGACGCGAGGCAGACGCGGGATGGATGCGCCGCCGACGCGGGGCAGCCGCGCGAGCGACGCGGCGCCGTCACGATGGGTGCGCGGGCACGGGGTGGGGGAGAAGTGGGTTAGGGTTTTGGGGGGCTGGCGGCTGGGGGGGTCTTATAGCCCCGAGACGCGCGGCTGACCGTCCGATCTAGGTCAGGCCGCGTGGACGGCCAGGATCGAGCGCGCGGGGGAGCGGGCGGAGCCGGGCCAGGCGGGCCGCTTGCTGGGCCAAGCAGGCTGGCCGGGGGCGGGCGCTGCTGGGCCGCGCCTCTGGGCTGCGGGCGCTGGCTCGCTGGCGCGCGCGTGGGCGGCAGCCAGGCGCGGGAGCCGCCAGGCCGCCTTGGGCCGCTGTGCGCTGCCCACAGTGTTGGCCCAGTAGGGCATTTTTTAACAGTTTTTTCTGTTTTTATTTTTTTACAGAGTTGTTTTTTAATTGTTTTGCTTAGAGTTTTAAGCATTTTTTTTGCATAGTTTTTTCTAGTCCTTTATTTCAAAGAATATTTGACTAGAGAATATGAAAAGGCAGAATTTTTTCTGTAAAGTTTAAAGTTAATGAAAGTTACTATTAAGTTTCCGTTGCAAATAGATGGTTTAAATTGCAATAATGCAACAAAGTTTGTTTAAATTTTGTTATAAAGATGTGATAAAGTGATTAAAGATGATTATGCCTCATGCTATTAATTGACCAACGTTATTAATAAACATGACCATAATCTTTTCCATTGAGTATTAAAGGTGCATTTAACTTTATTTCTGCCCAACGGTGATGTAATTTTAAATAGCACAAAACGATTGCATGTTTAATTTATACCAACGTTGAATTAAAGCATACAGTTGTTTTCCTTGGTGATCTCACATCTTTTATGGTTTTCAGGAGGTCTCAACCTAATGGCCTGTTTGAAGGACATCCCGCTGCTAAGGGGGGACAACTACTCCGAATGGAGGAAGAAAGTTGATTTGGCGTTCGTATGCGCCGAAGTGGATTGGGTGGTTGACACCAAGCAACCAGTCAAGCCCGCTGACCCGGTCAGGGGAGCTGCTGAGGAAAGTGCTGAGTTTGAGAAAAGGAAGAGGGACCATGCTCCATTGGAGCTGGCCTACTCGATTGATAACCAGAAATGGGTGAACGCCAACAAGAAGTGTTTGGCCTTCGTAAAGAACACAATTGAGAATGCAATAGTGGGCTCAATTGGAGAGTGTGCTACCGTGGGCGAGTATCTCGCCAAGATAAAGAGCCAGTTTACTGGCTCTTCAAAGATGTATGCGACCCAGCTGTTAAAGCAGCTGGTGACTGAAAAGTATACGGGGGGACCCCACGGAATAAGAGAGCACATCTTGAGGATGTCAAACATGGCAGCGAAGCTCAAGCCCATGGATGATGACCTCGAGCTAAAGCCAGCACTCTTGGTGCACCTTGTGATGGCCTCACTTCCACAGCCTTTTGAAAATTTTGTAATAAACTATAATATGTCCCCTGAAAAGTGGGACATAGAAAAGACCATTGGGATGTGCTCCCAAGAAGAGGAAAGGCTGAAAGCCCTTCACGGCGGTTCCCTGAACTTCGTGAAGGACAATAGGAAGAGAGGCTTCACAAGCGGCAACCATGGTGGATCACCCTCCAAGCCACATGGCAAGGGTCCAATGCAGCACCAGTACCAGCATCACCAGTCCACCCCTGGGGAGAAAGACCAGTGCCATCACTGTAAGAAGCCGGGCCACTACAAGAAAGACTGCCCAATCTGGCTGAAGTACATCATGGCCAAAAATGGTAAAGATATAGTTTCTTTTGTTAATGAATCTCTGTATGAAAAGTTTACTAGATCTACTTGGTGGATTGATTCTGGTGCAACTGTTCATGTTGCCAACTCTTTACAGGGGTTCCATTCGACAAGGACCACGCCAAGAAGAGAAAGACACATTGAAGTGGCGAATGGAATAGAAGCAGAAGTGGAGGCCATTGGTGACGTCCCTCTGGAGCTGCCTGATGGCTCTTTCCTTTTGCTCAAAGATGTGCTTTTTGTTCCCTCATTACATAGAAATTTAATAAGTGTTTCATGTCTGGACAAAGATTCTTATGAATGTTATTTCGGAAATGGCAAGTGTGCCATTTGGTTGAAAGACAAGTGTGTGGGTGTTGCTACCTTATTTGATAAGTTATATTTGTTATCCCTGCATGAGAAAGTACTTTCTGTGTGTGATGTGAATGAAAAAGTTCCCTTGTCGAACAAAGAACAAAAGAAAAGGAAGAGAACTCTTGACTCATCAAAACTGTGGCACTGCAGACTAGGCCATATTTCGAGGGGAAGAATAGAAAGCCTCGTTAAAAATGACATTCTTCCTCCGTTAGAGTTCTCTGACATAGAACAATGCATAGATTGCATTAAAGGAAAATATGTCAAACAAATTAAAAAGGGTGCAAACCGAAGCATAGCTACACTAGAAATAATCCACACAGACATTTGTGGACCGTTTTCGGTGAAAAGTGTGGATGGCTATGATTCATTCATAACATTCACGGATGATCACTCCCGATATGGTTATATTTATCCAATTAAAGAAAGATCTGAAGCATTGGATAAATTTAAAATTTTCAAAGCTGAAGTAGAAAATCAGCATGATAAAAGAATTAAAATAGTTCGGTCCGATCGTGGGGGGAGTACTACGGTCGGCATACTCCATATGGTCAAGTACTAGGACCCTTTGCAAGGTTCCTGCAAGAAAATGGAATAGTCGCCCAGTATTCTATGCCGGGCGAACCTCAGCAAAACGGAGTAGCTGAAAGGCGCAACCGTACCCTTATGGATATGGTGCGCAGCATGATGAGCTATTCCACCCTCCCATTGGGATTGTGGATGGAGGCGCTTAAAACCGCCATTCATATTCTCAACAGAGTACCAAGTAAGTCGGTGCCCAAAACACCGTATGAATTGTGGACAGGCAGAGTCCCCTCTCTGCACCACTTGAGGGTCTGGGGGAGCCCAGCTGAGGCAAAAGTTTTCAATCCAAACATTGCAAAGTTAGACCCCAAAACAGTATCTTGCCATTTTATTGGCTACCCAGATAAGTCCAAAGGCTATCGTTTCTACTGTCCTGACAGATACATAAAGTTTGTAGAAACGAGACATGCAGTCTTCTTGGAGGACGAATTGATGAGGGGGAGCACGGTAGCTAGGAAAATTGATCTTGAGGAGAAGAGGGTGCATGCACCTAATCCGATGACTCAGGAGCCATTTTTCTCGCTACCTGTTGTGTCACCATCTACAACCCCTGAGGTTGTGGTGCCGGCACCTGTTGTGACTCCACACGTGACAACAATGGGCGAAAGTTCGGAACCTGTCCATCAGGAGCCACCTGAACCCACTGTTGAGCACGAAAGGGAGCCAGAACAGCCACCTAGTGTAAATGTGCCTGAACCCGAGGCAAGAAATGAGCAAGAGTCTGATGAACTCAGACGGTCTAAAAGAGAACGAAGACCAGCCATTTCCAAAGAAATCTACAAAGTTTACAATGTAGTTCATATGGAGGGCGACCCTACCTCATATGAAGAAGCCATGAGTAGCCCTCACTCAGCCAAGTGGGTGGAGGCAATGGAAGATGAAATGAATCGATGAGTTCCAACAATGTTTGGGACTTAGAGGCAATTCCCAAAGGAGCCAAAACAGTAGGATGCAAGTGGGTCTACAAAACAAAGTATGACTCCAATGGGAATGTAGAAAAGTACAAAGCTAGACTCGTGGCAAAAGGCTTTACGCAAAGAGAAGGCGTAGATTACAATGAGACTTTTTCTCCGGTCTCATGTAAAGACTCCTTCAGAATCATCATGGCACTAGTTGCACATTTTGATTTAGAGTTACATCAAATGGATGTCAAGACGACATTTCTAAATGGAGATTTAGAAGAAAATGTTTACATGAAACAACCCAAGGGTTTTTTCATGGAGGGAAAGGAACATATGGGATGCCGCCTAAAGAAATCCATTTATGGGTTAAAGCAAGCCTCTAGGCAGTGGTATTTAAAGTTTAATGATACCATTAAAAGATTTGGATTCAAAGAAAATGTTGAGGACAACTGCATTTATGCAAAGTTCAAAAGTGGGAAATATATTTTCCTAATTCTATATGTGGATGACATTTTGCTTGCTAGCAGTGATGTTAGTCTACTACTAGAGACAAAGAAGTTCTTGTCATCTAATTTTGACATGAAAGATCTTGGTGAAGCCTCTTATGTTTTGGGCATAGAAATTCACCGAGACAGAAAGAATGGAGTGTTAGGACTGTCGCAGAAAGCGTATTGTGAAAAGATTTTAAAAAAATACAATATGCATGCGAGTAATTCAACACCTGCTCCCATAGTCAAGGGCGATAGTTTTGGGAAATCCCAATGTCCAAAGAATCAATATGAGATCGATCAAATGAAGTCAGTACCATATGCTTCGGCTGTTGGAAGCTTACAGTATGCACAAGTGTGTACTCGCCCTGACTTAGCATTTATCACCGGGGTACTCGGTAGATATCAAGAGAATCCAGGCATAGAGCACTGGAAGATGGTAAAGAAAGCTTTGCGTTATGTGCAAGGCACAAAAGGCCTCATGCTAACATATAGACGATTTGATTCCCTAGAGATAAAAGGGTATTCAGATGCGGATTTTGCGGGAGATAAAGACGACCAAAAGTCCACGACAGGGTATGTCTTTACTCTCTCAGGAGGTGCTATTTCGTGGAGAAGCGCTAAACAGTCGATAGTTGCATCATCTACGATGTATGCAGAATTCATAGCATGTTATGAGGCCATGGGACAGGCGTTATGGTTAAAGAAATTCTTACCCGACTTGAAAGTGGTTTACTGCATCAGCAGGCCACTAAAGATGTACTGTGACAACGAGCCCGCAGTATTCTATGCTCACAACAACAAGTCGCGTAATGCTACAAAGTCTATAGATATAAAGTATTATGTTGTGAAGGACAAAGTCCAGGATCAAACTATAAGACTCGAGCATATAAGGACAAAGGATATGCTTGCGGATCCGCTAACGAAAGGCTTACCACCCAATGTGTTCAAGGAACACATAGCCGGCATGGGTTTAACGGGAAGCCTATGATTCCTGGACTATAGAGGCCCAAAAGTAACATGATTTGTTTCAAAACATGAAGGTATATAGTGGCTGTCTGATTCCATCGGCAATTGAGCTGAGACGATGAAACATGCTCTATGTATCATTCTGTGATGAAATAAGTAAAGAACAAGGTTAAAAGTAAAGTCAAGATCTAGGGGGAGAATGTTAGATAGATCTCAACGTGACTGGGCCCAACGGCCCAACACGCCCCTAACTGCGCCCTGATCGGGGGCGTCCAACCTTATCTGGTTGGTGGGCCCCTGTCGCCAGCGCTATATAAAGTGGTGGGGAGCCGGCAGCACGACTCACGAGGTCAGACGTGCCCTAGCCGCCCCACCTACAAACCCTATCCGATCTAGGCTAAGCGCTGCGCCGACGGGAAGCTCCACCGCCGCCACACTCACCCCTTACCACCCATGGCCAACGACGGAGGTTCTAGCTCCGGCACCAGCTCGGGCATTCCCTCTGGCTCGTGTTTGTCGAGCCAGGGAGCAGGTAGAGTCCATCTCGGTTCCTTCTCTCTCTCTCTCTCTCTCTCTCTCTATTCTCGATCTATAAAGGTAATGTATAGTGCTACTGTTAGATCTAGACTAGATCCTTGGTAAAGGTGGTTTTAACAGTACTAAGAAGATGGCGACACAGATGGAAAAAAAACAGGGAAGGAAACTCCACTAGGTTACCAACAAGTAAATAAATGCATTGATATAGGACTACTATGCCAGGAAGTTGACCCTTGCAAACGGCCTTTTATATGGGATATAAACCAAACATTAATGGAAGATACCAGTGGGCAAGTAAGCAGTACGGACGATTCTACAGTTGGCAAGGTAACCTCTCCCTCGAGCACTGTTTTTTCCTGGCAACATTTTCTTCACACGTTCTTCTATATGTGGCTGTAATTATTCATTTTTTGTATTGTTGTATTACAGCATGTTCAGAAACCAAATATTATGATAAAATTTAGCTTTTTGTGATAAAATTGTAGAAAGACCATTTAGCTTTTTATGATAAAATTGTAGAGAGTCCGACAGTACAAACTCTTTACACATCAAGTAAAAAGAATTGCGATAGTAACTAGTAGCGTCTTCTTATAAAGCTTGCAAGCTCCTTCCACCTAACATTCCCATATGGCCTTACCTGTTGTGCTCGCGTTCCTCATCTTACTAACTTTGCTCGTAGGATTGTGAGTACCCAAAACCATGTCTTAGAGTAGCTCATGTTTACTATGGTTAATTATGTATTTATCATTATGAATTGATTTATTTATGAGCAAACAATGCACCGCTACCCTATCTTTTGTCACCTCTTCTAACCTATATCTTCTTTCCTTGGTCGAAATGCAACTTATGGAATTGTAAGCAGGGAGTATCTCACTCTTTTTTCTTGCAGATAAACCCATTGTCGGAGGATGATATGCTTGGGATTGAGCCACTCGAGCTACATTTTCCTTTTGAGCTCAACAAACAAATGTCGTGCGCACTTCAGCTAACCAACGGCACAAATTTTTACATTGCCTTCAACGTCCAAAACATGAGCCCCTTGCTGTACTGCATAAAGCCAAACAAAGGCACTCTGCCGCCACGATCCAAGTGTAGTGTTGACATAACATTGCAACCACAGGGCAAGGCACCACAGTATATGCAGCGCACCAACGAATTCATTGTGCGGAGTACCAAAGTGAATGATGGCTTTCCAGTTGAGGATATAACTGTAAACATGAGCAGTGAAGAGGCACATAATGTGGTGGATGAGGTGAATTTAGATGTTGTTTTTGACGCACAGCTACAGAAGGTACACCGAGCATTGTATATGAGGTCCTAACTTAATTTTAGGAAAGATTTTATAGGAATAACATACAACAGTCTTAGTACATGCCTTGACATACGTGCATGTTGTTTTCAATGACCTTTATAGGAGTAATACATATCTGTTTTTGGTCTTATGAACTAAAATCGTAGTAGTCTTATTTTACAGTTAAAATATTTTTAATACTATATAGTAGTGGAAGATTCCATGGAACAACCTCAAGCCAGTGTTGTCGATATGTATTGGGCGGCCTGTCCTCCCTTTCTAAAGGTTAGAAGGCTATTTTACTTCTGCAATTTGTTATTGGATCTTTCCGCAGGTTCTCCAATCTCATTCGGGACAGCACTTATCCAACCAACTCTCGGATGAACTAAGGGAATCGAGGAATCATGGTTCTGTAGTAAGAGACATTACTACCCTGGAGGGCGCTTCAGATGATGTTGAAGTAGAAGTAGATGTGTATTTTTATCAGATGTTCTATGGAAAGATCAGTGTTGATGCTATCATACAAATACTCACTCGCTTCAAAGAATCTCCAGACAAGAGGTGCATTTCTGAGATAAATTTGAATAGGTCCTAATTATTGGCTGTTTGAATTACTCTGGTTTATAGTCACAGAAAACAGCAAGGCGAATATTTACAAGGAGTTTGAACTACTCCCTCCGTCCCCAAATAGGTGACGCATAAATTCATTCAAAAAATCAATTAATTCTAAGTTTGACCAAATATATAAAAGGAAATATCAACTACTACGTGTTGAATGAATACATTACGAAAATAATTTATTTTGGTAGATCTATTGATATCGATTTGATGTTGAAATCTTCGTATTTTTGTATATATACTTGGTCAAACTTAGAAAGTAATGAATTTTTTACCCAATTTATACACTACCTATTTGGGGACGTAGGGAGTAATGCTGTCCCAACTGCAGAAATACAAAATTATTGGTTTCTTCTACTGTTTAGGACATGATTTAGAGACCACAGCTATATCTTTTTGGTGATCTGGCTTTCTAGAAAACATTTATCATTTTAACTTCTAACTTCTGTTCGATTTTTGATAGACAGCCCACACAACATCAACTGTTTTATAAGCTTCATGGTTAACTCAATGATTTCGTGCATGGCCTCCAAAGTTTTTGAATCAAAGTTCAGCATAAATTATAATCACACGAGGCCCTAACTAGTATCCTCTGTTTTTTCTGGAGCTAGTATTTCCTGCACTGGCAGTTGTTTAGTTGCTGACAATTGGATTGCATGAATGTTATTGATATCCAGGGAGCAAGCGATTTTTAATAGTATGATCTCAAATTTGTTTGAGGAATACAAGTTTTTTACGAAGTATCCTGATACACGGCTTAAAATAGCTGCTGTGCTGTTTGGTAAGTATGTCTTCACTTTGATAGACCTTCATGAGCTTTCTCAACTGGAGTATCCTTTCTCACTAAGCACTGTTTTCTTGGTGTTTGTCTTGTGCTTAAATTGCTCATGGCTTTCTATGGACTTGTATACAAAATCTTTTGTCGCACAAGAACATATCTACAGTCCCTATCTAGAAAATTAATGTTTGAAAGGGTCACAATATTTTAGGTTTTGACTATGTTGGATTGGGTTGGAACAATGTCACGCATGCTTGCATCAGGACCTTAGCTTCCTTCCCGATGAGCTTCCATCCAAACAAAGCAAGTTTGTTTTGTGTTATGTTTTTGCGGGAATCATGAGAACTGTGTCACTGTGAGATGCTCACTTATTTTATGTTATTACACATGGGTGTTATGTTTGCCTGTAGCATACACTTTGTCATGACAATGGAGTTCCAACCCTGTTCATTTATGCTACGTCAAGATTTTAATTAGGCGATCTAAAAAAAAAGATTTTAATTAGGCATATAGTAGTTTATGCTTAGTGTGCTTCGGTCCCCCCCCCCCCCCTAAACTTAAGTTTCATGGGCAGTTTTATTTCTTTGATCCGTCGAAACCCATATCGAGGCCACGTATATCTCCGTATATGTGTACTCGGTCGAACTGAGTATAATCCATGTCCCGGACGGCTGATCCCACCTTTTATTATCGCGATCTACGTCTTTGCATGTCATATTTAATTTTTGTTGTTGTTGCTGTTATATAACTTACGATTTTCGTTTTTGCAGGCACATGAGTATTCGTGTACGGGGAGTATACGTCTAAGAGGACCATATGGACTTCGGGTGGGTTCGTACGGTCCTGAAAACAATTGGTATGAGTTTTTGTTTGTCAAAGTTTGAAAAGAAAGAGGGGGGAGGGGGGAGGGGGAGGGGGGACCGAAGCAAAAGTGTTAAATAAAATTCCTGGGTTGCTTGCATGGAACGTGTTCTGCAGAACTGTGCTGTTCTCTAATCCAATTTCATCTTTGGAAATAGGATCCCTTATTAAACATCAACTTGTGACTCACCTCGGGCTTGGCATTTCTCTACGTAGTGTTCTCGATGCGTTACGCAAGCCTGTTGGTTCAAAGGTTAGCTCTTATCTGTTTTATGTTGGTGCCCATATTTGCTAAAATGTTCTGTAAAATTTGTAGCCTTGATGGTGTTATTTGGCCGCAGATGTTTACGTTTGGCACGACAGCACTGGAACAGTTTATGGGTCGTTTAGTAGAGTGGCCACAATACTGCGATAACATACTGCACATTTCACATCTTCGTGGAACTCATGCTGAAATGGTGTATGCAGTAGCCCTTGCCAGGATTAGATCAAGTCAAGACGAACCTGGTATCAGCACCATTCTTTCCACAGTGCAACTTGTTTCTGGATCGTCATCTAAGAAACCAATGAGCTAAAAATTATATTTGGGCCAACCTTTGACATGGAACGGAAAAATGACTCTCGGGAATGCATTGGTGTGCTCAATTGTTACTGCATATGGTTGGATGTGTGAACTTGAATTCCACAGGATGAGAATAGGCTAAGGAATTTTAGCAATTTGAATTCTTTTCCCATTGCAAACATTCAGGGTGATCCATGCATGAATGTTCCATTGCCATGTAGCAATGCATGGTTGTTTCACTGTCACATAGGGTGATCCTGTGCAGCAATTTCATTTTTTAAAACATGAGAATTTTTGAGTGTGGCTGGTTGTGTCTCAAGCTCGCCTTTTGGTGCTTCCCGCCGAAGCCTGCACCCTGCCTTGCCCTGCGACCTTCTAGGGTGAAAGTGATTGCCCAACTCTGGCGTCGAGGTACTGGGAGAGAGCGCAGTTAGTCGCACTGACTGGTGACGGTGAGGCCTCCGGCATAGGTAAGATCTCGAGTTCTTTTGTCTGCAAACCTGACGACAGTGAGTGTTCTAAGTCTGTCAGTACACAGTTTTTTTCAGAGAAACGTCACGTGTGTGAGGCCATGGGATGGCATAATCGGGGCAACTTTCCCACGTTTGGAGTAGTTGATAGATAGTGGTATGTCTTTCCCCGTCTCTTGTAGAGTACTATTTTCTTGCAATTTCGGATTTGTGTTTTATAAGGAAATGAGAAGCAAACGAAAAGCTCAGCAGTGAGCACAAAAAATATCCATTTTGCTCTTCCTCGAGTGTGTGTTCCAGGCTGCTTGAGATTTTTCTTGACCCTTGTATTCGGCATCTAAACTATTCAGACATATTAATAAGTAATACTCTCTCCTATCCATAATACTTGTCGTTAAAATGGATGTATCTAACACTAAAACATGTCTAGATACATCCATTTTAGCGACAAATAATATGGATCAGAGGGAGTATAAAGAGACATAAACACCAGATTTTACCAAGAGGGATAAAGCCCAATCAAATTGACAGGAAAATCATTTGGCTACCCCGCCCCATCCAGGCCATCGTGGCCTCTTTCGCCTGGCCGTGGCGGCGTGGCGCGCCGCAGCTGCAGACCTACACTGGTAGCAGGCGAGGCACATTCTCTCCCTCTCCTGTGCCGCGCCGCCGAGACCCGTGTCGGCGCAGTGACGTGATGTTTGACGACGTAGCTCGTGGCGGCGATGGTTTCCTGTGCCGCCTTCTCGTGCGTCATCTCGATGGAGGCGAGGATGGCCTCGTGCCGATCCGGTCCTAGTCCACTAGTGCCGCATCGAGCGTGGCGTCCTCCCTCTCCGCGGGGGGTGGCGTGGGGGAGGGGGGACGGTGGGTACCAAAGTCGGGCGGCCTCGCCGAGCTGAGCCCAGGTGGTGGGGAGGCGCCTAGGCATGCTAGAGTCGTGGGAATGGCCTGGTTGATGTGCCTTCCCAACCCGCCTGTAGGCCTTTTTTTTTAAGACTGGCCGATGCCCATCAGTGAGAAACGACGAGGTCTCGGCAGGAAATAGTGTGGCCGGCGGGAAAAGGTGCGCCCTGCACGGGAAACAGCTGAGGCCGTGCGCAGGAAAACAACCGCGGGTGGGAATCGCCAATGGGACACCGGCCGGTAGCCATCACCATTATTGATAGCTTGAGCTGCTCTCATGGGAGCTCGCGGACCGCGGGACCCACTTATGCGGGGGCACGTTGGATGCACAGCCACCCACAAACTGGCCGACCTAGCTTCGCGACCCGCAAACGGATCGATTCGGTGTGTGTGTGGGGGGGGGGGGGGGGGGGGGTGTGTCTTTGGAGTTGCCCTATGGCAGATGGTGGGTGGGATGTTGACGATAGAGGAGGGACGACCTCGCTGTCAAAGTAGACGAGGTAGACTTTTGTGAAATACTTAACTCTCGTTTTCTTTTTGACAAACCGCATGTTATAATTTTGCTTTTTAATTTTTTTAAATAATGAGATAGACAGATCTTCATCCAATGATGCAAACCCACTGTTGTTACGCTTGTGTAGTTCAAACCATTTGGAGTGGTAGACTGGTAGTCATGAACGAAATGTCAAAATTTACAAATATTGTTTTTGTGTTATAACTTGTGGAGAATCAAACCCTCCATTGGAAAGAAACCATTGAAAAAAAATACTAACCGGTCATGAAGCACAAAATCACATGTCAAATTTTCCAAATGGTACCAGTCGGCCTCCAAATCACATAAAATTACCATATCGAAACTAATTTTTTGCAAAATACACTCGATTCGTGTTTGATTGCGAATTGACACTGAAACTGACAGTGGACCCACTTATAAGTGTCAAAGTTGCTCGTGCATATTTTTTTGAGGACGGAAACTCTCCTCCCGGGCCGCCTCCCTCCCTGGCGGCTCTGGAGGACCCTCCCTCCAATCCCTCCTCTCGAGGCTGATCTGCAAGCAGTGGCCACCGCTGCCGCCGGTGATGGCGGTGGTGGCAGCGCCCACCCCGTCAAACGACGGTGGGCTGGAGAGGTGGCCTCGGCCACGTCGCGTGGGGGGTTACGTGGCGGCGACGGAGTGCACTATGTGGCGTGGCTTGTCGGCCGGAGCTTGAGTTCTCCGGCGGGATGACAACGTAGAGATGGCAAGGCGCCGCCATGGTGGCTGCCGCGGTAGCGGCGATGGTCATTGGTGGCGGCAATCTGGGTTTCTGGCGGACTGAGATCTAGGCCTTGGGCCATGTTCGACGTTGTTGGATCCCTGTAGGGCTACTGTTGGGGGGGGGGGGGGGGGGGGTTCGTTCCCTTTGACTCAGCTTTCTTGTTGCTTCTTTGTGTTGTTGTCGTCTCCTCTCTCGTGGAGCTCGCGTCCGCCACCGGCATGCCCCGCTCCCCGCCGCCGTACTCCGGCGAGCTCCTTGTCACCTCCCTTCCCTTGCGGAGCTCGCGTCCGCCACCGGCATGCCCGGCTAGAGGTCGGTTCCTTCCCGCACCAAGCTCCCCTTGCTCATGGAGCTCGCAGCCGCGGCCAAGCGCTGTGGCCAAGATCACGATGAGGCAGGCTGGGGCAGCGTCGGTGGTGGACTAGGTAGGAAGGGACGACGACGGGGCGATGGGGCACTACCGCGGCTACCCGCGCGCCAACGAGGGAGGAGCTCGACCGCGAGGGGCGCGGCGACGATGGCGAGCAGTGGCGAACAGGGCTAGCGATAGGACAGTCAATGGTAAGAGAGAGAAAAATAGATTTTTTATTTTTCTAATATTTTTGGATTTTTTTAATTGTGCTGACATGTGGGGCCTGGTCCATGTCAGCAAATAGCCCGTGACAAGTGGGGCTCACATGTCAGATTCGTTGTCAATTCACGATCAACCCACGGTTAGTGCATTTAGCGAAAATTTAGTTTCGATGTGGTAGTTTTATGCGATTTGGAGGTCGACTGATACCATTTGAGAAATTTAACATGTAAAGTGGTAGTTTTATGCTAACAACTCACGCCGCCAGCACAGCTCAAAGCATGGGCCTTGCCTCTGACACCTTTCAGTGTAGTACCATGTGTCTTCATCGTTGGGGCATCGGTTGTCACCTCTCAATGGAGGTCTGATGTTAGAATTGTTGTTTACCAGCAAAGAACTCTTCACTCTCACGAGAATTCGACATAGGGATGACTGACGTAGTGTTCCATTTTTCCAGAGAATTGAGATAATGCTATTTCGTGTATCTTGTACAGCATTGAGGATTCGGAGATATCTTCTTTCCTGTAAAATTCAGGGTTATCTTTATCTTTGCAACCTGTCTTTATGTTCCGATTTGTGTTTGCCTTTCCTTATATCCCCTGCTCAGCACTGATGTACGGAATATTTTCTGTATAGTTTCCAGATGATAATGCAATGTGCGAAATCTCCTTACAATTGTTTGGTGGAGAGTTGCAATCGATGCATGCTGCTTGATGTTTGTTAGTAGTAGTTTTACCGGTACCTGACGCAACTGGTGCTTTGATGCTTTAAAAAGGTCACCTCCAGTTCTAGAGGATATAAGTAATCTCGGGAAGAATTATAGAGGCAAGCCTTACCCCTGCAAATTGCAATACAATGCGCCAGGCCTGTCCTTCTGGGTCGATGCTCGTACCAAAATTGACAGTGAAAAATAGAAGGGCAGCAAGCAGTTTCATTTTGTATGAGATGTTACTAAAAACGTTCAGAAGATTCACGTGTATAATTAGACAGTGAGAGAAGAGTTTTAAATTGTAAATTTTATGTATGAACTGATGTAGTCCCTGGAAGTGACTGGCCATAGTGAACTTGTATACTAATCAACATTATGCAGTCCAACCAAATTTTGAGCCGTCCAAGATGAATGCAAGAAGCAGAAAAAATAGAGTAGACTTAATAAATGTGCATATATGCTCTTATTAACACAAGAGGTGGCTATTCTTAACGATTATCAGACTATGCAAAACATAGGAATAAATGATAGTTCTAATACTTGTACCTAATTGATTAACATGGTTTTAAGAACTTGTTCTACTCAAAACATCGTCAAAGGTGTCTTCATGTTATTATTGTTTTCTAGTTTTGGGTCATCATTTCACAAGGTTGAGTCGTATGTGAATGATTCGTGGTTTCGTGCACCACCTGTGCAGTAAACAATGTTTTAAATAGCCGGCTAACGGCTATAGCGCGGCTATAGCCCGCTATAGTCACCCTTTAGCGGGGTAATGCACTTAGTGGCAGGTTGCGAAAAGGCTATAGCCGGCTACTTAAAACTATGGCAGTAACCCGTCGAATTTTACGGTTCCTCTTTATATTACGATTTCCAAACATGTCAGAGGCCCAAACATGTGCACGGTCAATAGTTTTCATTTTTCTTGATGTGACAACTAATACTCACATTAACATAAAATATGTCATATTTAAAATTCAGTAAGAAAAACATGCAGGAAACACAAGTCGTCTCGTATAATGTAGATAATAATGATCTCGTATATGTGAAATATATGTTATCTCTTGATGATGGTAATCCACTAACTCAATCGAAATCACGCGTGACACTTCTATAAGAAGGTTGTGTGTACACCAGTAGATGCCTTTATAAAGTTGAGCCACAAACCGTACTGACTTTGTCATGCCCATCTTTATGGGGACACCTGTTTCGGGTAATCTATATCTCCTCTTACACAGGGTTTAATTTTGTTAAAACAAGGTCCGTATCTTATTAATTTACTATTTAAGTGTTAGAAGGATGTACAACTTATTGGTGTTGTATGAGGAACTCCCATCATATTTAATAGTACTCCCTCTGTAATATAAAATGTTAATACAACCAACATATGATTTATTAGGTTGTATTAACATCTTAAATTATGGGAGGATGGAGTACATCTTTGTATGCATTGAGCAGTAGGGGGAAATTCTGCCCGTTCGAGTTGCACTATAAGGATGGAGTACATCTTTGTATGTATTTACTTGATCCCATCTCACTAAATTGAGTTTGATATCATCTATTCGTGCCACATAAACTTACATTTCATTATTCTATTTTTTGTTAAACTGCAGTGTCTAAGTACCTTGAACCTTGCTCAATCTTTTTTCCCTAGTGTTTTGTTAAGAGGCTCATACCTCATTTCTGGCATGCTTGTGATGGAGCTTTTATTTCCATCATATGTCCTACCTCAGTATCATAATATAACATACTCATATATTGACTTAATAACATTTTACACATGCAGATGTGTTTTCTTGGAAACTTACCACATCTGGTTCTTTCACTATCAAGTCATTATATATAGATTATATGAATAACCATACGAAATACCTACACAAATACATATGGAAAATTAAAATACCACTAAAAGTAAGGATTTTTACGTGGTTTCTACATCATAAAGAACTTCGAGTGTGGATTTGCTGCCAAAGGGGATAGCTTCCCCCTAGCCAACACCGTACGATGTGTGCTAAGATCTACACTGCCAGCTCATTGTAACTTCATTGTTTACCAGCAGTGACATAGTAATCAGCGATTAGTGAACGCATTGACTGTCGTGCCATCTCAGAAGCCTGCATGCATCCGCAATAGGTGCTAGCCACTATTTAGGACAGACATGGAACTGCAATGTACTTTATATTGACTTGCTGATTTTTGTCTATGGTACTCGGTGGCAGGCTATGTTTGTGTCAAAACCGAATGATATGATTTTCAGTTTTATCTGCATGTGTAGCCAGCGTAGCATATACCACTTTGTGCAATGGAACACATCGCGCCGATCTCCAAGCCCATCCTGATCTACATGTCAGTGTCATACTCCAGCTATGTTGTTCAACCATTGATTTTTTATACATAACTTGTGCACACCGTTCATTTATAATTTTTGTGCAGTAGTAGGGTGTTTAACATGATGACGTCAGTTGCACATGTGCGTATTATAATCTCATATCTGTGGCGTTGAGAACCATGTTGGCTTCTGCAAAGAAATAATGTTAATCCCCCATGCTTCGATCTAATACCTAAAGCACCGTTACCCCGTGTGTTGAACCAACGTGCGTTTACACATGTGGTCGTGTTTTCTTGATTTTGGCTATTTGGCAAGGCCATCTAGATTACCCCAGGCTACAACTAACAAGTTTGAAATATTTGTGGCGTACATGACCTTATTTATAGTACCCTTATATGCACACGTGGCTTAAGGCACTCCCTGAACGGAATAACAAACAAACAAAATTACTTGGACTGTTATACCATGCATAAGGTTTGTCCGCGTTTGGAACTCACTGTTGTTGCATTCTAACATGCTCTCAGTAGTCAGTTTTTTACAGATTGGTTAATTAGGATCAATATAAATGCATATCGTAAGCTTATTTTGCACGTATCTCAATGGGGTGTACCAGACGACATCCGCATGGTGGGCAGCTATCCCCTTGACAGCAAACTATTAACCAAAGAACTTCTCGCAAAGGATAATCTTGCTAAGAGGAGTTGGCAAGGAAATAAAAAAATATTGTTTTTGTTACTAGGATGAAACAATTCAGCATTTGTTCATTTCTTGTCCTCTAGCTAAATTTGTTTGGTGCATTGTTCATATGGTGTTTAATATAATATCCCCAATGAGCATAACTCAACCTCTCGGTAATTGGCTAGGGGGAGTTAATAAGAGAGATAAAATACAAATACGTGTAGGTGTATGTACTTTATTTTGGGCTATATGGAACACACGAAATGACTATATCTTTAACAATGCAAGATCTTCATCTTTTATGTGGATTATTCTATTGGCTACTCATTGGATTTGTATGCGGTCCTATCTACAAACAATAGAGAAGCGACTTGACCTGGAAACAGGGTGCAACCGACTAGAGAGTGTTGCACGAGATTTAAATACAGCTATGTTTTTTAAATAATACATTTTTTTATTCAATTTCACAAATAATACACGAAATCAAAAAATTGCAAATCTAACGGACCGTCGTCCGCTGAAAAGACGAAGGTGGTGATTCGTCTTTTGAAAAGACGAAGGGGGTGGTTCATCCGTTTAAAAGACGAACGTGGTGACTGAGGCAGGTTCATTCGGAAGACGAACGGACGAACCACCCCCTTCGTCTTTTCAAAAGACGAACCACCACCTTCGTCTTTTCAACGGACGACGGTCCGTTAGATTTGCAATTTTTTGATTTCGTGTATTATTTGTGAAACTAAATAAAAAAATGTATTATTTAAAAAAAATTATCTTAAATACATCCATGGCGTTTTGATCACATGATAGCATGTCGATGCAGAATCATTCTATGTTGTCCTTCTCTTTTCGTGGGCTAGTTGATGTATCCACCGGGACCCATGAGGTCAAGATTCTGTAATAAACAACTTTTAATAAAGTAATAAAATGGTTGTAACATTTAATATTAAAATGGTTGTAGAGGCCCGGGTGTGAGTTCCCCCATTTCGAAAAAAGTAACATTTAATATTATGGGAGAGACAGTATTAAATAAAACAATGATACTGATTTGTATAATTGTCCTTGAGAGTATGTAGTCCAGCCAAATTCAGTGGTAGCACGACATATATCTTACCTCATTATTTGTTTCTATATTCAACGAGTAGTTTATCTTGTCACCTACTCTTCAATGCGAGTTCGGACCCTACTTCATCTTGTATCAACCTCTACTTCATCTCTTCACAATTTCCAATACACGATACATAGTTTATGTTGTCACCTACCATTGTACACAAAGCTCTTACCCTACTTCATCTCTTATCCTACCGTGTATATAGAGAGTGTAGAGTAACTCTCCTACAGAAATAATCCACACAAGCAAATGTGTGAACGTTTAGGACATCGTAGCTGCATCCCCCACTTTGGAGCAGCTTTGTGCCTCGCTTCAGAACTAGACCAAATTATACCGTGTCATTTATATGTATGCTGCAACCGGGTCTGCGAGGCATCGAGAAAAGAGGCTGTAGACACAACATGTAGTGGTATGCTCATCTAGCTTCACATTCTCATTACCTGGTGGGTTGGGCCTCTGAAAGAGTAGGAGGCTACAAGACTTCAGCGCTCCACTACATCATGCCACTGGCCATGAGGGTATCCAAATGATGAGTTATTTCGCTTTCGCATAGCGGCTAGTTTGTATGGTTAAGGACGTGCCTCCGGCAAGCAGTAATTTTGGGGTTTCCTTTGCCTCAGAAGACATGGAGAGCAATGAAACTAAAACACAAGGACAAACATGATTGGCCGATACCCCTTCACGTCCTCCTGGCCGATCTTTATGTTTTAAGTTTCGTTAGTTTGAGAGGAGGGGTACACCTAAGTTTCGTTAGTTTGGGAGGAGGGGTACACCGAAGCAAAAGTGAAAACTAAATTCTTCAATTTCAAGAGAGTTCTGTTGGAATTGACTTATCTAGTGCTCCAATTTTTCCGATAATTGAGACAATTTTATTGTTTTTAATCTTGTACAGCATTGAGAATTCAGTTCTTGCCTGTAAATTCAGAGTTATATTAATTTGTGCAACCTGTATTTCTCTTCAGATCTGTGTTAGTATTTTCTGTCATCAAAAAGAAGAAGAAGAACATATCAAAAAGAAGAAGAAGAACATATGGTCGTCATTTCATCAGTCATCAGAAGTATTCTACCTAGAGTGTAAGACATTTAATCTTGCTGGCCTACGTTGGTACAGGTACAGTTTGGAGAAGTCTACTAGTAGAACATAACAACGTCTATTACAGATACGTCAATCCATATCTTTCTGTATTTCTGATATGTTTCTCATGGAATTGTTGTTTCCTTAATCTTTTCCGATGATACAAACAAACCGGTATACTGAATTTGTATGCTGGTGTAGAGTATTGCCATCCAACCAAAATTACAGCGGTGGCACACATATATCTTTTACCTCTTTAATTTCCCCAACACGAAGTAGCTACATTGCCACCTACCTTTCTGCCCAAGCTCTGGTCCTACTACCTATATATCTCCTTGTCGACCTCTTGTTCTGTAATATAATGTATGTGTTTCATGTTCAATCTAGACATGGTGACTGCATCCAATCACATCTTACTTTTGTGATGCTTCATGGATTGCTTTAGATCTAGACCAAAATATATTGCCGTGAGTGTGTATATTGCAATCGGGGCTGCGAGGCATCGAGAAACGAAATTGCAGACTGGCAAGGAAGTGTCATGCATCACTAGGTCCATTTAGCACATCGTCTTGAAGACAACGTAGATTATCCTGCTGAGGCAGTACTGCCAGTCTTCCACAGTCTTTCGATATATTTTGAAAGCGCTAATCACTGGCACAGCCGCACACGCATTATACCATCGTGTTCCCGTGACTGGTTCTCTCGCAAGCTTCTAAATTACTCCCTTTGTTTCATAATATAAGCATTTTTTATTTTGTTAAAAAGGATTATATTGGAATAGAGGGAGTACCACGGAAGCACACAATAAACTCTCCCTTCTCCTATATATATGAATAGTGTTTAGTTCCTTCTAGACACTCTTTCATCTTTAATAGACTCTCCCTGAGATAAATCGTCTTGCGATTTTAGCACCCTCAGGGGAGAGAGAGAGAGGGACAGTCGAAGATGGCGTTTTTGAACTGCCCGCGCGCGCATGCCCCGAGCTCGCCGGCGCCTCGCGCCGCCGCCTGGTAGGGGCCGTGCTCCCGTGCTCCTCCGCCCTCGCCGTCGCGGCCGAGGCCCCCGCGCTGAGGCTGCTGGCGCCGCCGGTCCCCCCGCCCAGGTACGCGTCCCCGGCGCTTGAGTTTGAATTTCAGGTGGCGCTCCTCGCCGCGGCGGCTGCCGCTCCGGGTGGTCCTATGGCCCCCCTCCTTCCTCCCGCGTGCCCGAGCTCGCCGGTCCTCCGGTGGGAGGCCTCCGCGGCCTCTGTCTTCGCGGGATGCCGACCGGGGTGGTTGGCGGCGACTGTGGTGCTCCGCCCCACCGACAGCAGGATTGTCCTCCTCAACGCCGTCGGCGTCGTGGTGGACACGCGTGACCGGCGTCGGGGTGAATTCGTCCGGCAGGGGGCGACGCTCCCCTTCCCGGCACACTCGGTGCGGGTCGGGCGGCGCTCCGCCGCGTCGTGCCCTCCGGTGAAGGGGCCTCGGGGAAAGTCGCCGCTGCTGCCTCCCGTCTCGCCGGAGCAGGTCGCGGCCCTGGCGGATCTTCACGGCCTCGACTGGGCGGATGTGGAGGACGAGGAGGGTCCGGTGGAGCCGCCGTCGACGGTTCTCGGGGTTAGGGCGATCGGGGAGGCCTCGGATGAAGAGCGCGGGGTCCCTCTCCCGCGATGCCCGTCGTCCCTGCGCCGCTCCTCCCTGGGAGAGTACCTCCCGCTGGCGCGGGCTCCCCCGCGGCGGCCTCGTCGGAGGGGAGGCGCTCCCCCGCGGGCAGCCATGGCGGCGCCGCAGCAGGGGTGGGGTGGCCTCGGTCAGGGTCCACGGTGGGCCTCGTCCTGGGCGTGTCCTAGTGGGGCTGGCCCAGGTTTGGCCCGTTCTGCCCGAGGCTCCCCACGCTGGCCTGGACCGGCCCACTAGGCAGGCTCCGGCCCATGGAGAGGCGTCGTTGCCCTATCAGGATCCCCCTGGCCAGGGCTCGCTCCCTCCTCCTCCTCCTACCCCTGTCCCGCCGCCGCCTCCTGCATGTGTCCTCCCGCCGCCTTCGGACCCCTCGTCGTCGGCGCTCCCCTCGCCGACCCCGCCTGCCGTCCTCCCGCGGAGCTTCCGCGACGCCCTCATGGCCCCCCGCCCCCGGAGCCCGCCGGTGTCGCCTCGGGACGGCTACCCGCGGCGCGCGCCCTCGCCCCCGTGCCGTTCCCCCCTCCTCCGCGCCAGGCCGCCGCCCCCTCGGCCCCCTCTCGCTGGCACCCTCCCTCGCGCGGGCCGCAGGGCGCATACCGCCACCCTGCTCGGCGGTCACCGCCTTCTCCTCGTGCACCGGCTGCCAGCTGGCCATCCCGCCCCCCCCCCCCCCCCCCCCCCCGCGTGCGCGACGCAGGCTGGAGGATCACCGCCAGTCCCCCCCAGCGGCCCTCTATGGAGGACCGTGAGAGGGAGCGGCGGCTGCGTGCTTCGGCGCTGCTCTCCCGCGAGGCTGCTGCGGGTGCGGCTGGCCCTAGGCAGGGGGATGGCCGGGCTGATGCTGGCTCGTGGCGCGAGGGTCCCGCCTTGGGCCCCGTGGCGCCGCTCGCGGTGGCCCGCCCCGAGTCCAGCGCTGGCGTGGCCGCGATCCCCAAGAAGAAGAAGAAAAAGAGCAAGAAGAAGTCGGGTCCGGCGCCGGTGACCGCTGGGCCAGGGGGTCCGGTGGCTCTGGGGGGTGGATCCGTCTCCGTGGCGGGCATCCCGCGCCCCAGAGAGTCTCTCGAGTACTACGGGCATGGAGTCAACGATGGGTTTTACTTCATCGACCTGGGAGGCGTGCCGATGACCGTCCCCGAGACCCTGGCGCGGGTTTCGATCCTCCTCGCGCAGGACCCCTCCACTTTGGTGGAAGTGACGGAGGCCCTGCTGCAGGAGGAGCTCAGCGCGGTGCTGCCCGGGTACGAGTGGCCGGTGCGACGGTTCTCGGCGACTGAGTTTATGGTGTCCTTCCCGTCCGTGGCTGTTCTCCGCATGTGCGCCCTCGGCTCCTCCTTCAGGCTCCCCCTTCACCAGCTGAAGGTCTCCATCCAGCCCTCCTCGGCGGAGCAGGAGACGGTGGCCACCCTCTCCGAGGTCTGGGTCCGCCTCTCTGGCATCCCGATCGAGGCACGGAGACCGGAGGTGGTGGCACTCGTGGCTCAAACTGTGGGCAAGTTGACGGAGGTTGACTTGGGTTCCCTGTCGGGGCTCGGCACGGTCCGTCTGCGGCTGCTCTGTCCGGACACCTCGGTCTTCCCGGTCTCCCTGCCGCTCTTCTTCTTCGACCGCGTGGGCCGTGACCTCCTGGTGGAGCTGGACGAGGAGGTGGGCGCGCCGGAGGCTGGCTCCTCTCCCCCTCCCTCCTCCGGCTGGTGACGACGCTGGGGAGGGGGGTGGTGGTTCTAGGGAGGACTCGGACAACGACTTGGGGTCAGACCCGGAGTCGCCGCTCTCCACTGACGCTTCGCCGCCCCCGGCTCGCCCGCCGCAGGAGTCGTCTGGGGGCACGGCGGCCCCGATGGGTGGACTCTCAGGTGGCAGTCCCTCCTTTCCTGGGAGGCGCCCCCTGTCGCTGAGGGCGCCTGTCAAGCTGGCCCGGGTGGACTTCCCCCGCTGCCTTCGCCCCGACCAGTCTGTCTCCATCGGCCTCGACATTGCCCAGTACGGCTCCTACCTCGATCGGGGCCCTTCGCCCCTACCGGGCCCCCTGTAGCCCCTTCGTCCCCGGAGCAGGAGACCTCTGGGAGTGTGGGACTGGAGGTCTGTGCCCACCAGTCGCCGTGCTCTCCTGGGGTGGTGTGCTACACTCTTGCCCCGGACACCCCGGACCCGCCTATGCTGCTCTCCACCGCCGAGGACCCTAGCACCCCGGTGGCGGTTGCCAAGCTGCGCCGGTCCAGGGCTCCTAGGCCTCCTTCCCCGCCTCCCTCCCGCCACAGTGTTCGCCTCACTGACTCTCGAGGCCTGTCCGGGCCTGAGCCGACAGTGGCTGAGCGGGCCTCCCGGCGGGTCGTGGCCCGTGACGAGTTCTCAGGTACTGTTTCCGCCCCGGTCCCTCCTGACTCCGGTCCTTCTGGTTTGTCTAGCTCGCCATTTTGTGTTCTCTCCGAGGTCTCCCTGGCCCACCTAGGTGAGGTGGCGGATGATTGTGGCATTGTCTTTCGGGGAGAGAAGGGGCCGAGATTGGAGCAGATTGCGACCATTAAGGCGTGGGAGGGGTATGCGGGAGCAATCGCTGCGGCCCGGGCACGTGATGCTCGGGAGCGGGAACGCTCTCGTATCCTTGCCGAGGCTAGGCCCGACGGGCCTGGCCCCAGCAAGGAGACCCCGCCTGCCCCTGATGCGCGGGAGACCACCCACAAGTCGACCCCCTCGGGCCGACCGCGTGCGAGGCCCCCCAAGTCAGCTGCGATCCGCTCTTCTTCTCCCCGCGCTCGCTCGGTCCCTGCTCAGGGGACCTCCCCGGCTTGTGGTTACCTCATGGACATCCTCCGGGCCTTCCGGGTGTTCATTTGGAACATCCGGGGGTTTGGCAGTGAGGGCCGCCGCCGCCAGATCAAGGAGTCTCTTCGCTTGGAAGCGCTGGATATTGTCGGCCTTCAGGAGACGATTCGCCAGGACTTCTCCATTGCAGAATTGGAAGCTTTGAGCCGTTTCAAGTTCTCCTGGTCCTGGCTTCCTGCATCCGGGCACTCGGGGGGGGGGGATCCTCCTGGGTGTGAAGGAGGATACCTTCGAGGTTGATGATATGGACCGCGGGGAATTCTTTGTGAGCATGGCGCTTACCCATAGACAGTCTCGCTTCAGATGGGAGGTGATCATTGCCTATGGCCCCGCGGACCATAGGAGGTCCGCTGACTTCTTGCGTGAGCTCAAATCAAAAGTGGAACGGACGGTTATCCCGGTGGTGGTCACCGGGGACTTTAACCTGATCCGATCTGCCGACGATAAGAGCTCGGCAAACGTGGACCTCCCTAGGATGCGTATGTTTAATGACTGCATTGCCGAGCTTGCTCTCCGCGAGATCCGGCGTGTGGGCGCTAGATATACTTGGTCAAATAAGCAGCTGAACCCAATTCGCAGCATTCTCGATCGCATCTTTGTGTCTGTGGATTGGGAGGTGGCCTTCCCTCTTTGTTCGCTGAGAGCGATCACTAGGATTGGGTCGGACCATACCCCTCTCCTCCTCTCCTCTGGAGGGGGCCGCCCCCCTTGTCTGAACCGCTTCCACTTTGAATATTTCTGGTTGCAGAAATGAGGATTTGTGGAGGCGGTTCGGGCAAGGTGGATGGCAGCGGCCGCTTCTACCCCTCGGGTGTACTGTGCGGTGGATATCTGGCATCACTTTGCCAAATTATCTCGACAGTTCATGCGAGGCTGGGGGCGAATTTGGGGGCTGACCTCAGGAATCAGAAGGAGTCCATTCTGCGGGATATCCAGGCCTTGGACCGGGAGGCCGATCTTCACGGCCTCTCGCCTGAGGCCTGGTCCCATAGGTACTCCCTTGAGACTTCCATTATGGAATTCTACAAGGGAGAGGAGGCTTTCTGGCGCCAGCGGAGTCGCCAGAACTGGACTGTCCAGGGGGAATCGAACACGGCTTACTTCCATGCCATTGCCAATGGTAGGAAGAGGAAGTGCTCGATTCCTTGCCTCTGGGAGGGGGAGTCGCTGCTGGAGTCCCCTCAGGCGCTCTTCTCCCATATTTATGCCTTCTACCGGGGTCTTTTCTCCGCCTCGCCGCAGTCGGGAGTCTCGCTGGCGCCTGACTTCTGGACTGGTGAGGCGCTTGTCTCTCCCAGGGAGAATGCTGATCTCACTCTCCCCTTCTTAGGAGGGGAGGTGGAGGCTGCTCTGAAGTCCATGAAGTCTATTTCGGCACCGGGCCCTGATGGTCTCCCGGTGTGCTTCTTCCAGGATTTTTGGGCTCAGTTACAGCCTTTGATCCTGCAACTCTTCCAGGAGCTTTTCACGGGTACCTTGGTGATGTCCCGACTGAACCTTGGCATGATTACCCTGATCCCCAAGGTTGTGGGAGCCACGGACATCCGCCAGTTCCGTCCGATCACGGTGATTAATGTCATTCAGCGCCTGTTCGCCAAGGTCTGTGCCATCCGTCTCGCTCTAGTGATGGAGCGCCTCAACCATCCTCTCCAGTTCGCCTTCCTCAAGGGACGCCTCATTCATGACGATGTCCTAGCACTTCATGAAATTATTCATGAAGTTAAGGTGCGTCGTCAAAAAGGGGTGTTCATGAAGTTGGACTTTCAGAAGGCCTATGATCGCTTAGAGTGGGCCTTCTTGAGACTCGTCCTGGAGAGGAGGGGCGTTGATGACCGCATGATCTGCTGGATCATGCAGTTCGTGAGGAGTGGCACGACGGCGATCAACATAAATGGGGAGATCGGTCCTTACTTTAGTCCGTCCTGCGAGGTTAGGCAGGGGGACCCGATCTCCCCTATATTGTTTAACGCCGCGGTGGACGCCCTGGCGGAGATTTTGGATAGGGCCCAACGCTCGGGGCACATCTCCGGGGTGGTGGGGCACTTGATCCCTGGGGGTGGGGTCTCCCACCTTCAGTATGCGGATGACACCATGATCATGGTGCAGGGTTCGGACCAGGACATCATTCACCTGAAGTTCCTGCTTCTCTGCTTCGAGTCCATGTCAGGGCTGACGATCAATTTTGACAAGAGTGAGGTGATGGTTCTTGGGTACCCCGAGGAGGAGCGTCAGCGGATCGCGGATGGGCTGAATTGTAGGCTCGCAGACTTCCCGATTACCTATCTGAGGATGCCCATCAGGGAGACGTGTGTGTTGATCAGAGACCTGGCCCCTTTGGTCGGGAGGGTGCACTCGAGGGCGGAACCCTGGAGAGCGCGCCTCACGTCTAAGGGGAGCAAGTCGGTGCTGATTAACTCGTGTCTCGCGAGTCTACCCATGTACCAAATGGGGCTGTACCTGCTGCCCGAAGGGACGCATGCCGACTTCGCTAAGGAGTTGTCTAGGTTCTTTTGGGCGGCGAGGGATGGCCATCAGAAATACCACATGGTCAAATGGGCAGACGTCTGCGCCCCCAAGAGCTTAGGGGGCATAGGTATCCTTGACTCGCGCCGCTTTAATGTGGCGTTGATGTTGAAGTGGGTCTGGCGCATTCTTAGGGACGACGGCGGGCTCTGGCTTCAGCTTATCAAAGCCAAGTATCTCCGGGGCCGCCCCCTTTTAGCTTGCGAGCGGAGGGAGGGCTCTCAGTTCTGGAGAGCCCTCCAGCAGATTAAGCATTTCATCGGGCTGGGCCTCTCCTTCGAGGTTGGTTGCGGACAGGGGATTCGATTTTGGCTTGATCCCTAGCTGCTCCCGATCCTGTTGGGGGTCCTTTACCCCAGCCTTTTTGCTATCTCTGCTTCCCCCGAGATCCTTGTGCAGGAGGCCTTCCTGGAGGGTCACTGGAACGTCTTGTTCCGGAGGCACCTTAGTGCGGCGGAGGACGCGGACCGCCTACTGCTGCTTCGCTCCCTCCCTGGGGCCTTATCCGAGGCCCCTAACTCGGCAGCGTGGCAACTGCATCCCTCGGGCGAGTTCACGGTGAACTCGGCCTACCGCGCCCTCTTCCAGGGCCCTGAGTTGGGTTGGACGGATCCTCTGTGGAAGGCCCCCCTGCCGCTTAGTATCCGCATCTTCGTATGGCAGCAACTGCGGGACCGGCTACCCTCGGGGGTGGAGGTGGCCAAGCGTAACGGCCCGGGCGATGGCTTGTGTCCCCTATGTGGGACTCTGGAGACCTGTGCCCATATTATGTTCTCGTGTTCGGCGGCCCAGGCTCTTTGGTGCTTTGTCAGAGAGGCGCTAGGGCTTGTCTGGGGAGCGCAGGAACTTGGGGAGTTCCTGCAGTCCCAGGCTTACAGGGCCGGAGGAGGTCGCCGTCTCTTCTGGCTCGTGTTTGCGGCCATCTCGTGGTCTTTGTGGAACGTGCGAAATAAGATGGTGATTGAGAAGGTTTATCCTTCCCGCGTGTCTGACCCTGTGTTTTCCTTTCTTGCCTTTCTCCAGCCGTGGTCTCTCCTGATGAGGCAGCGTGATCGGGCGGCCTTCGACAGCTCGATGCGGGCCCTGAGAACGGCAGCGATCCCCCTATCTGCTCCGACTTCCCCGGCCCAGGCGTCCTGAGTCCTCCCGCATCCTCGTTAAGGTTTTTAGTTTTTGTTTGGGCGTGCTTGTGCTGTGGCCCCAGCGGTTGTGTGTACACTTCTTTTCCTTTTCGTTTGGCCTAGGCCATGGTGGATGCTTGCTGAACTCTGTACCTGGATATTGCTTTATTTATAAAGCGCGACGAAAGACTGATTCGAGAGAGATTTTAGCACCCTGCACAGCACCAGTCGCACGCATCACACGATTTGACTAATTTTTCAATGACTCAAATCTAGTCGAAGTAGACGAGGTAGACTTTTTTTTTTGAAGTAAAAGGTAGACTTTTGTGAAATACTTAACTTTCATTTTTCTTTTTGACAAACCACATGTTACAATTGCTTTTTATTTTTTTCTGAATAATGAGATGGACGGATCGTCATCCAATGATGCAAACCCATTGTTGTTACGCTCATGTAGTTCAAACCATTTGGAGTGGTAGACTGGTAGTCATGAACGAGATGTCAAAAATTTACAAATATTGTTTTTGTGTTATAACTGATGGAGAATCAAACCCTCCATTGGAAAGAAACCATTGAAAAAAGGAGTGTGCTATTGCACGGCGCCGCACAGTTGTCCGTGTAATGTGGCTATGTACTATGCATCAAACTGTAAAAAGCCTTTTGTGGCAGGCCCATCACATGCATCCCGGTAGAGCAACTAAATAAGAATCTACTATCGTACTTGTGTTCTGCGACAGTCAACTTCTCTCGTACTATTTTCTCTGCAGCCGCATGTCTCTAAGTACCAGATCACATATGGTCGATGGAGTTACTAATTATCCGATTATTTAGTTTAATTACCCAATTAATTACCAGTTGCCAGCCCAATTGCCAGATTTAATTGTAAATAATTGCCATTTTAATTAGGCATAGCTGCCAATTTAGTGATTGTGAGATTAATTAGGCCCAGTTTGTGAGTTTTAGTTGTCACAAAATGCCATATCATTAGTTCCCGAGGTATATACATACTTAGTCCTACAACTTGCACATCGGAAGCGTTTTAGTCTCACATCTTATAAAGTGAGAAAAAATAATCCCACAAATTGCAACCCTGGTACATTTTAGTCCAATTCAATCATATTTCTATAATTTTAACCTAATTTGTCCAACAGAAGACCTAACACACGTGGCATCGTAGTTTTTGCAAAATGACACAATAATAAAATAACTAGTTGCAATGGGGGGATTTGAACACAAGAACTAATAAGTTGCCAAAGAAATTCAGGCTTACCACCACAACACAAGAGGCAACGTGTTGATTTGGAGAACTTTCTTTTATTATATTTTCAGGCTGACGCGTCTTACCTCGTCTACATGTGAGTCGTTCTGTGTCGCAGGTGTTTGTCTCGAACACATAGATGGACATGAAATACAGTGAAAAGAGTTAATATTATATCACTTACAAGATTCGGAGACATGTGTTCTGCGTACGTTGTGTGTTTATTTGGTATAAATAACTTAAGTCCTCCAAATTAATAACTAGCATTGTTTGATGTAGTGGTTTGCAGCGGTGGTTACCATTACAAAGGTCTAGTTTTAAATTTCTTTTCTAACTATTAGTTTATCTATTTGTACGTTTAGTGACAGGTGGGTGTACGTTTAGTGACAGGTGGGTCCGCATATCGGTCCACACCAAGGACACAAGTGTAAAAAATATATATGAAAGGCATTATGAAAAAATCATGAATTTGGTTAAAAATTGGTTAAATTTAATTAAATTGGACTAAAGTGTTCTCGGGATGCAAGTTGTGAAACTAATGATGCTCACTTTGCAAGATATGGGACTAAAACACTTCCACGGTACAAGATGTGGGACTAAAAGTATATAAACCTCTTAGTTCCTAGTACCCAGATTAACTAATCCTAGTTGCCAGGTTTAACCATCACTAATTACAACCTTAATTCCATCCTACTCCTAATTGCCATATTAAGTAAACGTAACTGCCATGTTCAAGCCATCATAATTACCGGATTGATTAGAGAAGTACCACGCTTTCTCTTCCATGTATTTCCCCTACCTATGACAAACATGAGGTTCAGTTGTCACAAAATGCCATATTATTAGTTCCCAGTATCCAGATTAACTAATCCTAGTTGTCAGGTTTAACCATCACTAATTACAACCTTAATTACATCCTACTCCTAATTGCCATATTAAGTAAGCGTAACTGCCAGGTTCAAACCATCTTAATTGCCAGTTTGATTAGAGGAGTACCACGCCTTCTCTTCCATGTATTTTCCCTACCTATGACAGACATGGTAAATGTGAAGCTTCATCGGCCATGGCTTCCCTTGCTGGCACGCCGGAGGCCTCCCCACTGTTGCGTGCTCGTTGCCGCGCTAGCCGACGAACGCCTCATCCTCACGCACATATCTCCATGAGCTTCTCCGCAATAGCCTTCCTGTGGTGTGCTCGACGGCAACGGAAGCCACCTCCTCGAGCTCTGGTTGCGCCCTCCCGCAACATGTGGTTGAAGGCGACGGAAGCCTCTTCCTTGCGCTCCGGATGTAGCCTCCCCTAGCGCGTGCTTGGTGGTGGCGGCGGCCCACCCCGACGCGTGCTCGTCGTCGGTGGCGGCGGAAGCCACCTCCTCACGCTCCGCTTGATGCCTTCCCCGACGCGTGCTCGACGGCGATGGCCCACCCCGACTCGTGCCCCGTCTACGGCGGCGTTCCTGCGCGCATGACGGAAGCCTCCTCTCTATCGCCCGTCGGCGACTGCCTTCCTGCGGCGTCCTACCTCCTCCATGCTGCTCTCCTGTCGGAATTTGAGAGAGAAAGAGACATAATGAGTGAACAGGAAGAGTCCTGAGAGGATACAAGATAATGATGGAACGAGATGTGTTTTTGCGTGGCGCACCGCCGCATGGAAATAGACGTGTGCGGCGCCTTGCATTAGAATTTCCCTTGAAAAAATACTAACCGGACATGAAGCACAAAATTCGTATACTTTGGGCAGAGTATGCAGTCCAATAAAAGATTCAGTACCAATGCATCACTATCTTTACAACCTCCATTCGTATACTTGAGATAATGCTATTTTCTGTATCTTGTACAACATTGAGGATTTGGAGATATCTTCTTTCCTGTAAAATTCAGGGTTATCTTTATCTTTGCAATCTGTCTTTATGTTTCGATTTGCCTTTCCTTATCTCCCTGCTCAGTACTGATGTATGGAATACTTTTTGTATAGATTCCAGATGATAATGCAATGCGCGAAATCTCCTTACAATTATTTGGTGGAGAGTTGTAGTCGATGCATGCTGCTTGATGTTTGTTAGTAGTAGTTTCACCGGTACCTGATGCAACTGGTGCGTTGATGCTTTAAAAAGGATACTTCTAGTGCTAGAAGCTCCCACACCGGGAGGAATCTTTTTTTTTTTCGAGAGCACGCGAAAGCGTATCTTAATTTTATAAAAGACAGACAAAATGTACAAGAAGCGAGTCACTAGTGCGAACACTAGGACCAGCACACTCCAACCAAAGCAACGAAAGCTACTCTCTCCCTCTAATCTGGTCTCCTACTCCTACTCCTACATGTTCCTCGTGCCTAAGCGCAACTCTTAGGAGACATAGCTCCTCTAGGATGATTTTCGTGAGACCACTAGCCGTATGTTGTCTTTGCGGGTTGTTAAACACCCACGTATTCCTGTTCTTCCACAGGGCATAGCCAGCCGTGCATACTAACCCATCAAACCACCTCCTCTCCTTCTCTCCAAGGCGACTCCTCTGCGTCACCCACCAATCCGTGATGGTATCCTCCGGTACTGGAACGCCAAAGTCCGCACCTAATGCCTGCCCACAACGGTACCAAACCTCCCTAGCGAAGACACATCTCAAAAGAATATGCTCGGCGGTGTCTTCCTCCTGCAAACACACAAAGCAGCAAGCCGATTGAGCCTGGAGCCGATGTCGAAATCTCCAGTCAGAGGTCCAGATCATGTGCTGGACAGCTAGCCACATGAATAGCTTCCTTTTGGGGATGGCCTTGCTCTTCCAGATGACCTCCCCTATCTCAAACCGCTCGCGTCCCAAAGAGAGTGAATTTAGCCGAGTAGGATCCAGAGCTTGTCCATGGCCAGCTAAAGGTATCCGGGCTTCCCACCGGGAGGAATCTCAGGAAGGATTAAAGAGCCAAGCCTTACCCCTGCAAAGTGACTGGTCATAGTGAACATGTATACTAATCATTATTTTTGCAGTCCAACCCAATTTCAGCCGTCCAAGATGAATGCAAGAAATAGAAAAGTAGAGTAGACTTAATGTATGTGCATATGTGCTCTTATTAACACAAGAGGTGTCTATTCTTAACGATTATCAGACTATACAAAACATAGGAATACATAATAGTTCTAATACATGTACCTAATTGATTAACATGGTTTTAAGGACCTGTTCTACTCAAAACATCATCAAATGTGTCTTTTTGTTATTATTCTTTTCTAGTTTTGGGTGATCATTTCACAAGGTTGATTCGTATGTGAAAGATTCGTGGTTTCACGTGTACCACCTGTGCAGTAAACAATGTTTTAAATAGCCGGCTAAAGGCTATAGCGCGGCTGTAGCCCGATATAGTCACCATTTAGCGGGGTAATTTACTTAGTGGCAGGTCGCAAAAAGTCTATATCTGGCTACTTAAAACTATGGCAGTAACCCGTCAAATTTCACGGTTCCTCTTTAGATTGCGATTTCCAAACATGTCAAAGGCCTGAACATGTACACGGTCAACCGTTTTCATTTATCTTGACGTGACAACTAATACTCACATTATCATAAAATATGTGATACTTAAAATTCAGTATAATGTAGATAATAATGATCTTGTATATGTGAAATATATGTTATCTCTTGATGATGGTAATCTTCGCTAACTCAACCGAAATCACACGTGACACTTCTATAAGAAGGTTCACTGTGTGTATTGTTGGGGTTCGGTGCAAAAAATAAAAAAATTGCTAGCTACATGACAACCAAGATCTATTCTATATAGACATAAGTAACGGAGAGGGAGGACGGTAATCATACCCTTGAAGACCGTGGCACGCCTTACACAGGAAGGCATATAGCGATGAAGACATCGCCCCAAATGTTGCGCCTCGAAGCTCTACACACGTCCGGTGTAGGAACGTCTCCCGGTCTCCGATCCAGCCGAGCAGCGGAAGAAGATGGAAGTCGGACCGTCCTGCGCAAGATGGTAGTGCGGAGGTGGAGATCTAAACCCAATAGCTAGATCCAATCTAATGGAGAGAGCTCTAGGGTTTAGAGGGAGAGGAGAGAATTTGTTGCTGTGGTGCAAATAGAGGGGAGGGGGCTCCTCTATTTATAGGTGGAGGGGAGAGGGTCAAACCCTAGGGTTAGGGGGTGGGAACCCCCAATCCGCCGCTAGGGGGCAGCCGCCGCCAGCCCTAGGCCCGACCCCGCGGGTGGGAAACCCTAGGGTTTCGGCTGGGCCCCCTCACCCCTTTCTCCTTTGGCGCCTAGCCCTATGGGCCCTTCCATCCTGAAGTGGCCCAATGGAAAAAGGATGCCCACAAATACAAATAAAATATGGTTTTAATATTAATTCAGCTAATTAATATAAAACACATATACCATTATATTTTATACTCCGGACCCCTTCCGATCAACATCGGATGTTACCCGAAACCTTTCCAGTCTCTCTCTCCTAATTCTCCTGTGGTGCCTGTTTGATCCCAATGCGTCCCAACCCTTAAGTGTGCCACCCTTTGGCTCGGATATGCTACGAACATGACCAATACTCCTCTTGCATCAATGATCAACAACAGGACCTAGATGCCCATAATGACCACCCGTGCACTCACGAATCTCATCGCCTAAACCTTAACTACGTAGTCCTATTCCTTTTGCCATACGATACCTAGGTCATCGGAGATTTGATCTTCAATTATCCCCATACTTGTGTTCGATCTCATTACCGTTAAACTCGTTTACTCATTCCCGTGCCGTTGCATTCCATAATACAATCATACGCTTGCAATCTTCGTTAATGCAAAGTCACCGAGTTGGCCACGTGTATCTATCTATTACTTGGATTGGCAAATCCTGGTCTTGATAAAAAACTCATCAACCCATTTCTTCGGGAAACCCAACGATACCTTTATGATCACCCTTTCACCGCTTGATACTTGATATCATCAAAGTATCTTTCCAAAATAGTGATTATGCATTATCTCATAGTCGAAGGATATAAGCCATGGTGTTTCTATGTTATTATCAATGACGAATGTTTAAGTAACTAGATCTCATTGTGATTAACTCTGGGTGTCTGTCTATCACATCATTCTCCAATAATGTGACCTTATTATCAATTGGCACTATCACCATGATCTCGAAACCATAAGACCATAACTTGCACAATGAGCTAGTTTACTAGAGGTAACTAGAGACCCGGTTGTTTACATACCACACGTGTATTTGTTGGAGGTATGCTCTAGAGGAAATAATAAAAGTGGTTATTATTATATATTTGTGTTTATGATAAATGTTTATATTCATGCTATAATAGTATTAACCGGAAACATTAATACTTGTGTGATTTGTAAACTAAATTAGAGTCCCTGGTAAAGCCTCTTTGTAATACTAGCTTGTTTGGTTAATAGATGTTCGTGGTTTCCCGATCATGAACATTGATATGTTGTTAACAACAAGATCATATCATTAGGAGAATGGTGTGATGGACATACTCCTATAGATAAGCGTAGCATTAAGATCAAGTTATTTCAATAGTTCATTTTCTATAAGCTTTCTGATACATAGTTACCTAATTCCTTCGAACATGAGATCATGCTAATCACCATCACCGGAAGGATGCTTTTATCACATCAAACACCACACCGTAACTGAGTGGCTATAAAGTTGGCATTGAGTGTTCGGAAAGTATGTGTTGAGGCACATGGATCAAGAGTGGGATTTGTCCATCCAAATGACGGATAGATATACTCTGGGCCCTCTCGGTGGAATTTCATCCAATTAGCTTGCAAGCATGTGACTCGCTCACAAGCGATCACATATCACGGGAACGAGAAAAGAGTACTTATCGGTAACGAGGTTGAACTAGGTATGCAGAGATACTAACGATCAAACCTCGGATAAGTAAACTATCACGAGACAAAGGGAAATTGGTATCATATGTAAGTGGTTCATTCGATCGCAAAGTAACTATAGAAATATGTGGGAGCCATGTGAATTTCCAGATTCCTCTATTGGTTATTGATTGGATAAGTGTCTCGGTCATGTCCGCATAATTCACGAACCGTAGGGAGACACACTTAAGCATTCGATGTTGTTTAGTAGACATGGAATGTAATTAGGGAGACAGAATGTTGTTTGGAGTCTCGGATGGGATCCAGGATATCATGAGGAGATCCGAAATGGTCCGAAGAATAAGATTCATATAAGGAAAGTCTGATTCCGTAGTTCGGGAATGATTTCGATGTTTAATTGGAGAGGTTCTAGAAGGGTCTAGAAGGTTCACCGGACCAGAAGGGGAATGATCCATGAATGTGTCATGGGTAAGTGGAATGATTGGATCATGTCCTAGGTCACTTGGTTGGGCATTTGCGAGAGAGAATTAAAGCTCTAAATTGAAAGTCAAAAGGGAGGTTTGAAAAGTCAAACTGGAACAATAGTTTCCTAGTGGAAGAAGGATAGAGTCCTTCCTTCTATCCAACTTGGGTTTGGGTATGGATTCAAACTCCCCTCTCTCAAGGCTGCCCCCATCTCATAAATAGAGGGGGAGGGCTGCCCCAACCACCACAACCTAGCCCTCCCACCGTGCGCCGTCGCCCAAGCCGCCGCCAACACATCCTCCTCCTCTCCGGCCTTCTAAACCTAGATCGCCGGAAACCCTAGATCCACCATAACTCGCACCAGCTTAGGCGAAGCCCTGCGGTATCTTCCCTCTACTTCCGACACCACGCCGTCGTGCTTCCAGAATCACGAGGGGAGAACTACAACCTCCGCTTCCTGCTGGAACAAGTGAGAGGAAGATCTTCATCGAGTACCGAACGTGTGACCGACTGCGGAAGCGCTGCCGGAACGCAGCACCGGAAGGATCGTCTACGCGATCTTGAGATCGGCAAGTGTATGACTACATCACCCATGAGAATCTGCTCTCGTTAACTGCTTTGGAATCTTCGAGGGTGAGTACTCTAATCGACTCGTTGCTACAATCTAGTAGATAGATCTTGGCTTGTTTGTATGCATGCGGTAGAATTTTTTGTTTTCCATGCTACGAACCCCTACAGTGGTATCAGAGCCGTGTCTATATGTAGATCTATTGCACGAGTAGAACACAATGGTCATTGTGGGCGTTGATGCTTTTGTTGTCGATTGCTTCTCGTGTACTTTGCATCTTGCGGGATGGTGGGATGAAGGGGCCCGCGCTAACCTTACATAACATCGTTCATGAGACTTGCTCCACGCTTGACATGCAACTTGTATTGCATAAGTGGCTTTGTGGGTGCCTGTTTCTCCCAACATAGTGAAGATTCAATTTCCAACGGGTAATTGACAATACTAGTATCAACGTTGTGGTTCTTGTTCATAAGTTAGATCGACACTTATTGAAAGCCCCAAACCACGTAAAATATGCAAAGAAAATTAGAGGCGTCTAACTTTGTTTTGCAGGGGTGTGCTATGATGCGATATGGCCATGATTGTGATTATATATGATGTATGCAATGTTCCTTATTGTAAGTTGGCAACCGGTAGGAGCCATATGGTTGTCTTTTAATTTTGTTTAAGACCTGCGTGTCTATTATTCAAAGTAGTTGTAATAGTTGATGCTGGTAGAAGACAACCATGGAGCGGTGCCATTGACCTTGACACAATGCCGGTGATGATGGAGATCATGTTCGTGCTTGAAGATGGAGATCGGAAGCACAAGAAGAAAGGCCATACCATATCACATATTATGAATTGCATGTGATGTTAATCCTTTTATGCATGTTGTATTACTTAGTTCGCGACGGTAGCATTATAAGATGATCACTCTCACAAAATATCAAGTTATAAAGTGTTCATACTTAGTAGGCACCGTTGCTAAAGCTCGTTGTTTTGAAGCACCACGTGATGATCGGGTGTGTTAGATTCTGCGAGTGTATACAACGGGAGCAAGCCAGATTTGTTCATGCGGAAGCTAATGTTTGATCTTGACGATCCTAGCATGTACAGACATGGTCTCGGAACACGGATCACCGAAAGGTAAAGCATGAGTCATATAGTAGATATGATGAACATGTTGATTGTTCGCCATTGAATCTACATTAACTCTCGTGATGATCGGTTTTGATGTGGTGGATTTGGTTCATGTGATCACTAAAACAATGTGAGGGATATTGTTTTGAGTGGGAGTTCACCTAGATTAATTTAAATATTAGAAATCAATTTGTCATAAACTTAGTCTAAACTATTGCAAATATGTTGTAGATCAATGGCGGCCCCTACCATCAATTTTAATGCGTTCCTAGAGAAAGAAAAGTTGAAAAACAATGGAAGCAACTTCGCGGATTGGTTCCGCAACTTGAGGATTATCCTCAATGCTGGTAATTTGACCTCTGTGCTGGATGCACCACTGGGTGACCCACCTGCAGCTGATGCTACCGATGAGGTGAAAAATGTTTTCCTCACTTGGAAGAATCAGTACTCCACAGTTCAACGTGCTACCTTGATGGTTTGGAATCGGAGCTTCAGAAAAGGTTTGAGAACCATGACCCACATGATATTGTACGTGAACTCAAAATGATATTTGAGGCTCACGCGGCAGTTGAGAGTTATGAGGCTTCTGAAAAGTTTTTTAACTACAAGATGGAAGAGGGCAGCTCCATCAGTGAGCACGTGCTTAAGATGTCTGGGCACGCAAGAAAGCTTCAAAGCTTGGGTATAGTGATTCCTAATGCTTTGGGGATTCACCGTGTCCTCCAATCACTACCACCAAGTTACAAGAACTTTGTGATGAACTACAATATGCAAAACATGGATAAGTCGTTGCCTGAACTCTTCTCCATGTTAAAGTCTGCAGAAGTGGAGATCAAGAAAGAGCACCAAGTGTTGTTGGTAAATAAGACCACCAAATTCAAGAAGCAAGGCAAGTCTAAGAAAAAGGGAAACTTCAAGAAGGGCGGTAAGAAAGTTACCGCGCCGGCGAAGAAGACCAAGGCTGGGCCTAAGGCTGATACTGAGTGCTTTTACTGCAAGGGAGAAGGTCACTGGAAGCGGAATTGCCCTAAGTACTTGGCGGATTTAAAAAACGTCAACATAAATAAGAAAGGTATATCTGATATACATGTTATTGATGTGTATCTCACTAGTACTCGTAGTAGTGCCTGGGTATTTGATACTGGTTCGGTTGCTCATATTTGTAACTCGAAATAGGTACTGCAGAATAGACGGAAACTAGCGAAGAACGATGTGACGATGCGCGTTGGAAATGGATCAAAGGTTGATGTGATCGCGGTCGGCACGCTACCTCTTCATGTACCATCGGGATTAGTTTTATACTTAAATAATTGTTATTTGGTGCCTGCGTTGAGCATGAACATTATATCCGGATCATGTTTATTGCGAGACGGTTACTTGTTTAAATCCGAGAATAATGGTTGTTCGATTTATATGAGTAGTATGTTTTATGCACATGCACCTTTGGTAGATGGTCTATTCTTGTTGAATCTTGATTGTAGTAATACACATATTAATAACATTGAAGCTAAACGTTTGAAATTGAGCGATAACTCAACCTATATATGGCACTATCGTCTTGGTCACATTAGAGTGAAGCGTATGAAGAAACTCCATTCTGATGAACTTCTTGAATCACTTGATTTCGAATCACTTGAAAGATGCGAAGCATGTCTGATGGGTAAAATGACTAAGACTCTATTTTCTGGTATGATGGAGCAAGCTACGGACTTATTGGAAATCATACATACCGATGTGTGTGGCCCAATGAGTGTAGCATCGCGTGATGGTTATCATTATGTTCTTACTTTCACGGATGACTTGAGTAGATATGGGTATATCTATTTCATGAAACATAAGTCCGAAACTTTCGAGAAATTTTAAGGAATTTCAAAGTGAAGTAGAGAATCAACGTAACAAGAAGATTAAGTTTCTACGATCTGATCGTGGAGGTGAATATCTAAGTTACGAGTTTGGCGAGCATTTGAAGAAATACAGAATACTTTCACAATTGACACCGTCGGGAACACCACAACATAATGGTGTGTCCGAACGTCATAATCGAACTCTCTTAAATATGGTTCGTTCTATGATGTCACTTACAGATTTACCGCTATCGTTTTGGGGTTATGCATTAGAAACAGCCGCATTCACTTTAAATAGGGCACCATCTAAATCCATTGAAACGACACCATATTAATTATGGTTTGGGAAGAAACCTAAATTGTCATTCCTTAAAGTTTGGGGTTGCGAAGCTTAAAGAAGTTACAGCCCGACAAGCTTGAACCCAAAATGGAAAAATGCGTCTTCATAGGATACCCAAAGGAAACTATTGGGTATACCTTCTATCATAGATCCGAGGGCAAAATCTTCGTTGCCAAGAATGGATCCTTTCTAGAGAAGGAGTTTCTATAGAAAGAAGTGACTGGAAGGAAAGTAAAACTCGATGAGGTTGTTGAACCTTCTCTCGAACTTGCGAGTAGCGCAACACCGGAAGTAGTTCCTGTGGCGCCTACACCAATAAGAGAGGAAGTTAATGATGTTGATCATGAAACTTTAGTTGAAGTCACTACAGAACCTCGCAGATCAACGAGAACTTGTACCACTCCTGATTAGTATGATCCCGTTATGAGTGTCATGTTAGTAGACAACACCGATGACCCTGTGACATATGAGGAAGCGATGATGAGCCCAAATTCCAATAAATGTCAAGAAGCCATGAAAACCGAAATTGGATCCATGTACGAAAACCAAGTATGGACTTTGGTGGACTTACCGGATGGCCGGAAGGCTGTCAACAACAAACGGATTTTCAAGAAGAAAACAGATGCTGATGGTAATGTTACTGTCTGTAAAGCTCGACTTGTACCAAAAGGGTTTCGACAGATCAAGGAGTTGACTACAATGAGACTTTCTCACCGGTAGTGAAGCTAAAGTCTATGAGGATTTTGTTATCAATCGCTGCATATTATGATTATGAGATATGACAGATGGATGTCAAAACGGCGTTCCTCAATGGAGGCATTGATGAAGAGTTGTATATGGTACAACCCAAGGGTTTTGTCGATCCTAAAGATGTTAACAAGGTATGCAAACTTCAACGGTCCATTTATGGATTGAAGCAAGCATTACGGAGTTGGAATCAACATTTTGATAAGGTAATCAAAAGTTTTGGTTTTATGCAAACTTATGGAGAAGCTTGTATTTACAATAAAGTGAGTGGGAGCTCTGTAGCATTCCTAATACTATATGTAGATGACATATTGTTGATTGGGAATGATGTAGACCTTATTAATAGTGTCAAGGATTATTTGAATAATAGTTTTTCAATGAAAGATCTTTGCGAAGCAGCTTACATATTAGGCTTAAAGATTTATAGAGATAGATCGAGACGCCTAATATCATTGTCACCGAGTACATATTTGGACAAAGTTCTAAAAAGGTTTGGAATGGAAGATAGCAAGAAAGGGTTCTTGCCCATGTTGCCCAATACGACCTTGAGTAAAACTCAAAGTCCTGCAACTGCAGAAGATAGAGAAAGGATGAGTAAGACTCCCTATGCCTCAGCCATAGGATCTCTTATGTATGCCATGCTATGTACTAGACCCAACATTGCATATGCTGTTAGTTTGACTAGGAGATATCAAAGTGATCTAGGAGTGGATCATTGGACAGCGGTCAAAAACATCCTTAAGTACTTGAGAAGAACTAAGGATATGGTTCTTTCTTACGGAGGTGATGAACAACTCGTTGTTAATGGTTACACCGATACTAGTTGCAACACCGATCCGGATGATTCTAAATCTCAATCTGGATACGTATTTACTTTGAATGGTGCATCAGTTAGCTGGAGGAGTGCAAAGCAAAGCGTTGTGGGGAGATCTTCAACTGAATCGGAATACATAGCTTCTTCAGAGGGTTGTCAAGAGGCGATATGGATGAAGGAGTTAATTACAGAGCTCGGTGTGGTTCCAAGTGCGCTGGACCCAATGTCTATCTACTATGATAACATGGGCGCCATAGCCAATGCGCAAGAACCAAGGTCACACAAGAAGCTGAAGCATATCAAGCTACGTTTTCACTCTATTCGAGAACATGTCCAAGATGGCGACATAAAGATTTGCAAAGTACACACATATCTGAATGTGGTGGATCCATTGACTAAACCTCTCCCGAGGGCAAAACATGACCAACACCAAACCGCCATGGGTGTTCGGTATATTACCATGTAATCTAGATTAGTTGAATCTAGTTCAAGTGGGAGACTGTTGCAGATATGCCCTAGAGGCAATAATAAAAGTGGTTATTATTATATCTTTGTGTTTATGATAAATGTTTACATTCATGCTATAATAGTATTAACCGGAAACATTAATACTTGTGTGATTTGTAAACTAAATTAGAGTCCCTGGTAAAGCCTCTTTGTAATACTAGCTTGTTTGCTTAATAGATGATCGTGGTTTCCCGGTCATGAATATTGAGATGTTGTTAACAACAAGATCATATCATTAGGAGAATGGTGTGATGGCTCCTATAGATAAGCGTAGCATTAAGATCAAGTCATTTCAATAGTTCATTTGCTATAAGCTTTCTGATACATAGTAACCTAATTCCTTCGACCATGAGATCATGCTAATCACCATCACCGGAAGGATGCTTTGATGACATCAAACACCACACCGTAACTGGGTGGCTATAAAGGTGGCATTGAGTGTTTGGAAAGTATGGGTTGAGGCACATGGATCAAGAGTGGGATTTGTCCATCCATATGACAGATATATATACTCTGGGCCCTCTCGGTGGAATGTCATCCAATTAGCTTGAATGCATGTGACTCGCTCACAAGGGATCACATATCACGGGAACGAGAAAAGAGTACTTATCGGTAACAAGGTTGAACTAGGTATGCAGAGATACTGATGATCAAACCTCAGATAAGTAAACTATCGCGAGACAAAGGGAAATTGGTATCGTATGTAAGTGGTTCATTCGATCGCAAAGTAATCGTAGAACTATGTGGGAGCCATATGAATTTCCAGATTCCTCTATTGGTTATTGATCGGAGAAGTTTCTCGGTCATGTCCGCATAATTCACGAACCGTAGGGAGACACACTTAAGGATTTGATGTTGTTTAGTAGATATGGAATGTAAGTAGGGAGACCGAATGTTGTTCAGAGTCTCGGATGGGATCCGGTATATCACGAGGAGATCCGGAATGGTCCGGAGAATAAGATTCATATAAGGAAAGTGCGATTTCGTAGTTCGAGAATGATTTCGATGTTTTCATCGGAGAGGTTCTAGAAGGGTCTAGAAGGTTCACCGGACCGGAAGGGGAATGGTCCAGGAATGTGTCATGGGTAAGTGGAATTATTGGATCATGTCCTAGGTCACTTGGTTGGGCATTTGCGAGAGAGAATTAAACCTCTAAATTGAAAGTCAAAAGGAAGGTTTGAAAAGTCAAACTGGAACAATAGTTTCCTAGTGGAAGAAGGAAAGAGTCCTTCCTTCTATCCAACTTGGGCTTGGGTATGGATTCAAACTCCCCTCTCCCAAGGCTTCCCCCTCTCAAAAATAGAGGGGAGGGCTGCCCCAACCACCACAACCTAGCCCTCCCACCGTGTGCCGCCGCCGCCCATGCCGCCACCACCGCATGCTGCTGCCGCCGCCAGCCGCCGCTGGCCCATCGCCGTCGCTCTAGCCGCTGCCGACACATCCTCCTCCACTCCGGCCTTCTAAACCTAGATCACCGGAAATCCTAGATCCACCATAACTCGCACCAGCTTAGGCGAAGCCCTGTGGAATCTTCCCTCTACTTCCGACACCACGCCGTCGTGCTGCCAGAATCACGAGGGGAGAACTACAACCTCCGCTGCCTGCTGGAACAAGGGAGAGGAAGGTATTCATCGAGTACCGAACGTGTGATCGACTACGGAAGTGCTGTCGGAACGCAGCGCCGGAAGGATCGTCTACGCGATCTTGAGATTGGCAATTGTACGACTACATCACCCATGAGAATCTGCTCTCATTAACCGCTTTGGAATGTTCGAGGGTGAGTACTCTAATCGACTCGTTGCTACAATCTAGTAGATAGATCTTGGCTTGTTTGTGTGCATGCTGTAGAATTTTTTTGTTTTCCATGCTACGAACCCCTACAGTATTAATGTTTCAAATTAATACAGTTATAGCATGATAAAAAATGTATTATAGACATATAATAGATACATTAAATAAAAACACTATATTATTTGCCTCTAGGGCATATCTCCTTTAGTCTCCCACTTGTAGTAGAGTACAAATTAATCTAGATTTACAATAGGCAATGATCTAACACCAATACTATCCTGGTGTTGCTCATGCTTGGCTTGTGGTAGACTTTTGGTAAATGGATCTACAACATTCAGATCCGTGTGCACTTTGCAAATCTTGACTACACCATCCTCAACATTTTGTCTAATGGCGTGGAATCTCAGCTGAATATGCTTGGCTATGGAATGAGTTCTCGGTTTTGACACATTTGCAATGGCACTTGTGTTATTGCAAAAGATGGTCACATGTTCATCTTCATTTGGAACAACTCCCAGTTCGATGATGAAATTCCGTATCCAGACAGCTTCATTTGCTACAGAGTTAACTACAACGTATTTCGACTACATTGAAGACTATGCCACCACTGTCTAATTCACGCTTCTCCAGGTTACTGTGCCAGCATTCACCAGAAAGACAAATCTCGGCTGAGACTTCGAGTCATCGAAGTTCATGTTCCAGCTCACATCCATGTAACCAATTATGTTTTGAGCTTCTTCAACACCTCCAAAGACTAGGAAGATATCCTTAGTTCTTTTCAAATACTTAAGGATATTCTTCACAGTTGTCCAATGGTTCACTCCTTGATCATTTTCGAAACGGCCTGTCCAACTGAGAGCCAGGGCCACATCAGGTTTAGTACATAGCATAGCATACATGATAGCGCCTATGGCTAAGGCATAGGGGATATTAGTGTAACATCCCAGCATTAGATCTTAGAAATAAGCTGAACTCAGATGTGTGCATTGCATTCATGCATAAGAAAATCCGGAGAATTTTCGCTCAAAACTAAGAAAACACGAAGGGATCAGAGTTCCTCTTGTTATGATGGTTTAGTTTAACACATCAGGATAAGTACGAAGAATTTTGACATGAATTTTGCTGATTTTCATGATTTGAAGGAAACAAATTTGACTTTAGTGAACAATTGATATAATTCAAGAGTATTTGAATTAAAAATTCAAAACACTAACAATTCAATAAATAAGAGAATACAATTAAAGACAATAAATATTATTATTACAAACAAAAAGTCTTATTGTTTTACAAATCTCAATTAATAAGATATATTACAAGAGTAATAGAAATTATAAAAAGAAAGAAAACTTAACTTTATTAAATAAGATACAAACCCTTACAAGTTTCAACTAAGAAAAACAAAAATGAACTTTATTACATTAATAAAAGAATACAATATTATTTGCAATATTTAAGAATCAAATAAAGTTGTAAAAGAAAGAAAAAAGGGATAATTTTAAACTATATCTTCTGGACTTAAAGATTTTCCTCCTGTTCACTTTTGTTCCTGCATAATAATGAGATAAAAAGAAAAAATAAAATAATGGGTTAGTGTTAGTTGAACTCTTAGTCTGGCAATTGATGCATTGTTGAACACATCATTGAGTTTTATTCAAGGGGCCAAATAGAATCTGTTCTTATCATAAAAATAAGAATGTGCCTCAGAGCACCATCATAGGCCTTATGGGGCAAGTTTCACCAAAGCTAGATAAAAGGCAAATGGTATATCATCAGGAAAAATATATGGTTTTACTTGATCTCATCTCCAAGGAGGAGTCACATACATAGAAACTTGAACCAGAGGGGGGCCACTGGACAGCAGCTCACACAACACATGCAAGTGTTGTGTTGTCAACACAGCAAGGGCTGGATCAGATAGCTAAAAGCAGCCGCCAACCGTAGCACCACCAAGCGCTTCACCAGTTTCACCACATCTGCACATACACACTTCAACTTCTCAACATCAGAGCTTAACCATAGTACCATCTCAAGAGCACACTATTCTTAGCCACCACCAAGAACTACCCTATTTAGCACCCAAAGCAAATCATACAAATCAAATCCACCATATATTATAGAGCCATCCAAGAGCATGGGGAAAAGAAGATTATAGAGAAGATATCGGCTCCAGAAGTAAAAGGACATGATCAGGAGTACAAGGAGGAGGCTTGGATGCTAAGGAAAGAAGTAGCAGTAGCTACACCAGGAGAAGGGAGAAAAGCAGGCCACCAGATTAACAATGGCTGATCAAGATCAACCACAGCAACAACAAAAGGGGATTAGAAGTTGATAAAGTGCAACACCAAGTGAGGAAAGCTATCACAACAGCTGAACAAATATCATCATAAGCCACTCAGTGAAGCAGGTAAAAATATTCAGAACTAGCCACTAGATCATGCAGCATCTGATCTTATATTTTGCATAAAGATCTGGGATTACAAGGGAAATAAACCATATCAAATCTATTCCTCTACCCTTCAACTAAATGATCATTTAGGAGGATTGGAGGAGGAGGTTCTCTCAGTTTGCATAGATATGCTATGCAAGCTCATCATAGAGACAGAAAGCCATAAAATAGTATATGTTCTTAATTATATTCTAGCCTCAGCCTTTGCATCATAGGCAGGGGCTATATCACACTTATACCATTCATATCAAACCATAAAAGCCTACAAACCATCTTTGCACAAACTAGTAAGCATGAAGGATTGCTGGGCACAAATCCAAAAGAATTGGAAATTGCACCTCAGGCACAATCACTCATACATTTTTTCCACATCCTGAATCTAGTCTTTAAACTAGAACATTAGTTCTTCATCAAGTAAAATAATAAATCACTTTCTTAGATATTCAAGAACATCCAAGAATCATTCTATATTTTAGAACAAAAGTAACTGCATCAAAGATTTAGGTGCACACTGCACACCTTCACATTTGATCTAAGAGGCAGCCAAGTTTCATCTTTGGTGAATAAAATCAAGCAGCAGATCATGTTGCTATACATGACTGCTGTGCACACTCAACTGAGGCACCATGGCAGAAAATTCCAAGCAACAAAGATCACTAAAGAATTCACACTAGCAACATCAGCAAATACCATGCTTATATATCATCTATAATCACACAAGCTAATCCTTGCATCATCTTCCTAACAAGAATAGTTAGGAATCAATTAGACCTCTACTATCATGTTGACAGCATATGCTAATGGCAACCTCATCCCAAATATGACTGATACCAAAGTAAATCCAATCATCTTCCTAGTCACCAATCTAGGAATCATTTCATCTCTAAAATCATTTGACTTAGCTTATAATCAGCTAAGGATAACCACCATATTATGTGTGTGACACAATATCAAACCTCAGCCTTACCATCAGTGACACTCAATAGCATGTAGAGTAGATGCTCGATATACAATCGTCTACTAGAGCTAGATTTTCATCTATAAATTTTATGCACTGTTCAAATCCCAACATCATCATGGTATCAAGATTACAGTAGAGCCAAGGATACCAGGAGAAACTGGACATGATAACAGATCAAGATAGGTCACTAAAAAGGATCAGTAATATCATTGGGGGCCCAGGTTCAAACCTAATTGAACAAGAAATGTTCAACCTTAGTATCAGATAAGTCACCGCAAGCTGCAGACTAAAATCTAGAATAAGAAGAACCCTAATTGGACTCAATCAGAATAGAAGGGAAGGGAGTAGAACAAGTTGGAGAAAGAACATACCCGGTGGTCCTCGCTAGAATTTGAAGAGGAAGTAGACCAGCGAGGAGGTCGTAGTGGCAAAGGCCACGGCACAGCGGCACATGCGACACCTGAGCCTGCGCCGAGCTGCAACCTGCGACCTGCGCCAATCTACATCAACCCAAGAGCATACCCCATCTTCACCAACCTCAATCCACCACCAGGACAACATCAAACCATCACTGGAGCTCGGCGAAACTAGGATACCAAAACCCTAGATGCACAGAAATGGAAGGGGCGAGCTCGAGAGGGCCCTAAGGATAAATCCAATTGGAGAGCCAGGTCGACCAGAGGGAGGCTAAGCTCCGGCGACCATCGGCGGCGACCACAATGGCCTGCCTCGCCAGAATCGGGCGGGCGACGACGTCAGCGTCGCCAGCAACTAGGAGGGAAAAGAAACGAAAATGTGTGTGAAGGAGTGGTGGATGGCTGGGCCGGGGTGGGGTTTGACCCTGACCCAGTTGGGCCAAGTTGGGCCCATTGGTGAGCCTGGCCCGATTCCAAAGGAAAAATAAGAAAATAAGATATTTATCAAATCACTAAATGACCAAACTACCCCTGAACATAATTTATACCCTAGAAAATATAGAAAAATCCCCAAAATACATATGATATATCAAAATGACCACAAGAATAATATATACACAGAAAAATTATAATCTTACTTGTTAATATAAATAAAATGTAGATAAATATTAAGACCATTACATCCTAAATGAAATCTCATAAAATAAGGAAAAATCCTAAAAATAAATAAAAATCATTTTGTGTATAAAAATAAATCCACTATTGTATAAAAATACTAACTCCACTATTTTATAAATAAAATTTGAAGTAAATATTTAAATATAATTAATCCTTTATGGAATTTTATAAACATAAAAATAATACTTAAAAATTAAATAAAAATTATTGTTAAGGTCTTGAATAAATATATTACACTAGAAAAATATTAAATATATTATTAGAAAAGTCTTTAATATTTTAAATAATAAATCCTTATCTAATACCTATTTTGTGAATTCTTTAAAAATAATTGTTAAGTAAGAAATAATCACAATTCTTACAAAACCTTGAGCAATTAGTGTCTTTGTACTAATTGCAAACCCATAACTTAAATTCGTAATCAAACTTAAGCATAACTTTTAACTTCAAAATAGTCTTTTAAAAATCTTATTAAAAAACTTTTTTAAATAAACATTGGGTATCACTCATTCATATAATATGGTGAATAATCATTATGTCTTAACCACTATTAACATAACTTTAAATTCTAACAAATCACTAAGATCATCAAATTATGTTTCCATTAAATAAATACATATTATTTTCATAATAGAAAAACAAATTTAATCTAATCATTCACTAAAATATAAAGTGAATAATTCCACACCTTAGTTATACCTATCATAAATCTAAAACTTGGGAATAATTAAAACATATTACATCTTAAGTTTACTTACCCTTTTGAAGTTAACTTTAGTCTCAAAGCTTATAAACATCAGGTCTAATACACCACTTATGTTTTTATAGTTAACTCTGGTCTATTTCAATTAAGACATAAAGCATCTCAAGTTCAGACTATTCCAACAAGCATAAACAACATCAATCACATTCTATCAATCATATTCTAAAACCTATTAGGGTTGTTTAAACCTTAGGAAGAAAATCTTTTCTTCAAATGTTATTCTTTTTGCCACTTCAAACAATAATCTCATAATAAATTCTTCAACTCTTAACAACTAAAACCAAGGACTTTTATCTTAGTCACCAAATGACAATTAAACATAATCACATGACTTTATACTTTACCTGTATATTTAGAATTATTATCACTTAAGTTCCTTATAAATGTCATTACTTATAAATTAAAATTTGAAGATAAACCAACTCTTAAAAGAATCACATAACTTCACTTCACTCAAAGCATTGGGAATTCACTTTGGGAGTTTTACAAAATGCATATCATTACTTATGCATAACTGCATCTTGCTTCTTTAAACATTAGTCCTTACCGGACCAATGATGTTGATTTCAGATCTTGGATCTTATATTGTCCCAAAGACCATGAGTGCATAATCTTGCAATCACAAAAGGCAAGTTCACACTTGCTCATGTCCTTTGGTTATTTTCTGTAAAGTATTTTGCAAATCCAGTGTTGTCATCACCTGCATTTGAAAAAGGTCAGAGAAAACTATTTTCGTAATAATATGATTATAGGTTATTTACCATGAGGTAATAACCTACTATGAAAGTTCTGGTGGTAAAGGAACATATTATCTAGGACCTAACAACCAATATCGCCAGTGATTCTAGCGCCGTATATTACGCGTTAACCATGAGATTTGGAATGGGACGGAGAAGTCAGTTGTATCCTTTTCCTCTAGTATGGAGGCAAGACGACCTTAATGTGACATTGTGATTCCTTGTGTGGATCCAACATATGGGTGGGCACCCTTACGCCCCACACTTTTGGTGTCTAGATTATCTATGGATGGTGTTTAGTGGATGGGCCATTTAATATGGCACTTGCCAAGGCAACACCAGGTCATAGAGTCTTCGGGAAATCATCAGGGTTTTAGTCTGCCCGAAAGGGGGCTTAACGGAGGTGAGCCGCCCCGAAGGATCGTGCAGACATATGAGGTCACAGAGAGGGTAGTGATTGGCTTGGATCTTAGACTGGGCCCCATACCAAGGAAGTATGGACAAGGTCATGACTTGGTTGTGCAACAAGGCTAAGGTCTCTCATGGGTAAAGTAATGCACCTCTGCAGAGTGTAAGAACTGTAACTTGTTACTCCCTGTTCCGGGAAGGAGCTGCGAACGCGGTGGGAAAGGAACTCCATGAAAGTTCTGGTAAACCCGTGAAGGCGGAAGAACATAGCTTTTCAGAATAAAAGCAACCTTTGAAGAAATGTTTACAAAAACTTGCATTTCCTACGACCTATGGTCTGTGGCTGTAGATATAGTGCATCAAACACTCCTGTTTAGTGAACTTGCTGAGTACGCTCGTACTCAAAGTATCTTCTTAACCCTTTCTAGGTTCTAAAACCATTACAGACGATGTCTACATCAAGTTATGCTCCAGGAATCATCACTAGAAGCTAAAGTTCTTCAATAAAGTCAGTAAAGTCAACATATACATCAACTCAAGTGAAGACGAAGTTACTAATTAGATAGGAATATAATCTCTAGCCATAGAACCTATTTCTGGAGTATATTGCAATAGCAGCAATGCCAGACCAATACTTCAAATACTAGTTTTATTAGTATAATAGTTTTTGAGTTGTTTATTTCTGATTCTTTTTTGTAAGAAGTTTCTTTCTCTCTCTTTAACCTAGAGTGTTCTCTGGATCTTATGTAAAGAGTTGAGTTGCAACCTATAGTCCTGTCTTGGACCTGCTGTGTTTCTGTTGTACCACTCTGAGGGATGTAATACTAGTGAACGATGTTTCATTGGTGTTATGTCAACGACTATAGTGTAATACATCATGCAGTGGTATGCTGGGTCACCGCAATTAGCCATCCTCTCTCTATCAACATATGTTGCTGGACATTGAGTCTTACTCAATGGCACACCTTTTACAAGAGGCACAAAACCCCTTTTGTACTCTTCCATTCTAAACCTTTTCAAAATCTTGTCTATGTATGTACTCTGACTTAATGCTATCAGGTGTCTCGAACTATCTCTATAGATCTTAATGCCTAATATGTAGGTTGCTTCACCTAGATCCTTCATGGAAAACTAACTACTCAGATATTCCTTTATGCTCCCTAGCAATCTCACATCATTCCTAATTAGTAATATGCCATCCACATATACCACTAGGAATGCCACAGAGCTCCCACTCGCTTTCTTATAAACACAAGCTTTCTGATTATTTTGACAAATCCAAAAATCTTGATCACTTGATCAAATCGCTTGTTCCAACTCCTAGGTACTTGCTTTAGTCCATAAATGGATCGCTCAAGCTTGCATACCTTTCCAGCATCCTTAGGATTGACAAACCCCTCTGGTTACATCATATACAATTCTTCATCAATGTGACCATTGAGGAAGGCGATCGTCACATCCATATGCCATATCTCATAATCATAATATGCAGAAATTGCTAGTAAAATCCGAACAGAATTCAACATTTCTACAGGAGAGAATGTCTCATTGTAGTAAATTCCTTCTACTTGTCGAAAACCCTTTGCGACAAGTCTTACCTTATGGACAATCACATTGCCATCAACACCTGTCTTATTTTTAAAGATCTATTTGTTCTCCACAGCCTTTCGACCTTCAGAGAGATCTACCAATTTCCAAACTTGGTTCTCATGCATGGATCCTATCTCGGATTTCATGGCTTGAAGATATTTCTCGGAGTCAACACTCTCCATTGCTTCTTTGTAGTTTTTAGGTTCCTGTTGTTCATCTAACAAGACTGACATCACAAGGTTACTATACCAATCTGGGATAGTACACACTCTTGTCGATCTCTAAACTGTAGGAGCTTCGATGTTATGATTTGTATCATTTGTTTCTTCTTACACTATAGAGGGTGGTTCCGAAATAGTTTTCGTTGCGCTACACGGTATTTGGAGAGAAGGGTCAATGATTTCATAAAGCTCTATCTTCCTTCCACTAACTCCTTTCGTGAGAAACTATTTCTCTAGAACGGTGCCATTCCTAGCGACAAATGTTTTGCCCTTGGCTTTATTGTAGAAGGTATACCCAATAGTTTCCTTTGGGTATCCTACAAAGATACACTTTTCTGCTTTAGGTTCGAGTTTGTCAGGATGTAGTTTATTAACGTAAGCCTCATATCCCCAAACTTTCAAGAACGACAACGTTGGCTTCTTTCCATGCCACATCTCACATGGTATTGTCTCCACGGATTTGGATGGTGCTTTGTTTAGAATAAAAGATGCGGTTTCTAATGCATAGCCCCAAAACTACACAGACAAATCAGTCAAAGACATCGCGAACCGAACACTATCTAATAGAGTACGGTTACGCCATTCTAACACACCATTACGCTTGGTGTTCCGGCTGGCGTAAGCTGTGGTATAACATCACAATCCCTTAAGTGCATGCCAAACTCATAACTCAAGTATTCGTCTCCCTGATCCGATCGAAGGTGCTTAATATTCTTGTTGAGTTGATTCTCTACCTCTTTCTGAAATTCCTTGAACTTTTTAAAGATTTTAGATTTATGCTTCATTAAATAGATATACCCATATCTACTCAAATTATCAGTGAAGGTAACAAAATAATGATACCCATTGCGTGTCGAGACACTCATTGGTCCACACACATCTATATGTATGATTCCCAACATGTCTGTAACCCGCTCCATAGTACCGGAGAAGGGTGTCCTGGTCATCTTGCCCATGAAACAAGGCTCACATGTATCAAGAGATTCAAAATCTAGTGACCCCAGAAGTCCATCGGAATGGAGCTTCTTCATGCGCTTTACGCCAATATGACCAAGACGGCAATGCCATAGGTACACGGTATGGATGTGTGTACCAACATCAAGATCTAGTAAGAATAAACCTTTGCATACATGCGCATGAATATAAAAGACATCATTCATATAAATAGAACAACCACTTGTTCTAGATTCAAATGAATAACCATCTTGCATTAAGCAAGATCCACTCAAAATATTCATGCTCAAGAAGGGTAGAAAGTAGCACTTATTCAAAATTAAAATTAATCATGAAGGCAGACGTAGAGATAGATCGCCGACGACATTGACATCGACCTTCGATCCACTGCCGACGTGCATCGTCACTTCATCCTTCCCCAAGCACCGCTTATTCCATAGCTCCTACTGGGAGTTACAAATATGAGTAATAGAACCAGTATCAAATACCTAGGTGTTTCTCCTTGTGATTGTAAGGAACACATCAATAACATTGTATATCACATATACCTTTGTCTTTTGTGAAAAAATTGTCGTATTTCTTGTCTTCGAGGTACTTGGGGCAGCTGTGCTTTCAGTGCCCGTCTCCATTGTAGTAGTAGCACGTGACGCCGGGCTTTGGCTTTGGGGCCTTAGGGGAACGAGCAACTTGCTTGCCATCCCTCTTAGGCCTCTTGTCCTTGCTATGTGTAGGCTTCTTAAATTTGGTGGTCTTATTTACCATCAACACCGTGTGCTCCTTATTGATTTCCACCTCAGCACTTTTGAGCATCACTACTAGGAAAAGGGCTATAGGTAATCCACACATCCGTGTCTCACGTGGTTGAAGTGCCCCACAGGTAAAATAGGCGTGGCGCACTGCCCATAGGTGGCCTACAGCTAACTTCTAAGCGTGGCGCACATGGGGGTCATGCGCCACGTCTATGTGTGGGCCAGGGCACATGTGGCCACAAACCACCTACCCGTAGTGCACTAGGTCAAGGTGCGCTACGGGTGTGAAACTTAGCCGTAGGACACTCCGCCCTAGTGCCCTACGGCTAAGTGGCCTGCACCAACTCCACCCCCCTGGATCGGCTTTTTAGCCTTGCAAAAAATAAAAGAAAATGAAAAACACTTCAAAAAATAAAATCCTTTCATATTTAGGTAGATAATATGGTCTAGTTTCTAGGAAAATTAACAAACAACAATTTCGACTTCTTCTACAAAAAAAAGTTATGCCACGGTAAAACGGCCATAACTTTTGCATACGAAGTCGAAAAATACGTTTAATATACCAAAATGACGAGAATGAGATTTCGCATCCGCTCGCAACCACCTCTGGTCTTTTAGCGATTTTTTAGATTTTCAAATTTCTAAAAGAGTAAAAAGTTACGGTCAAAAGACCGTTTTTTCTCGCAGAAAAAAATAGAGGGCAACTTACCCGTAGCGCACCACCACCTAGTGCGCCACGAGTAAGTGGGCATGATTCGAAATTCGAATCACCACACCGCCCACCTACCCCTATACTTTTCCCTCCTTTTCCTTTTCCTTCTCCCTTCTCCTTCTCCCTTTTCCTTCTCCTTCTCCTTCTCCTCCTTCCCCTTCTCCTCTCTCTGGCTACCTTGCTCCGGCGTCCTAGCTCCGGCGTCCTTTATCCTTGCAGTGACAGTAGCGCGACGACGTCCTTCTCCTCCTCCTCGTAGTGACAACGACATCCTTCTCCTCATAGACCTTCCTTCCTCCCTCTCTTCCTCCATCTCTTCCTACCTCCCTCTCTTTCTACCTCCCTTTCTCCAACCACACCCTTCCTACCGCCTCGATGCCAGCGAGGACTAGAGCGGCACGGCCTCCTGCACCTCCCTGTGGTGGTAGGTCGTGGCCACTGCCATGCTTCGACGAGGCGACACGATGGCGGCGGCTATGCACGGACCCGGTTGCTTTCGCAATTCAAAACGAGGGTGTTTTTTTTTTGCTTTTTTCAAAAAAAAAGGCGTGGCGCACCTGGACCCCTTCTTGTGGCGCACTAGGTGGTGCACCATGAGTAAATTTTTACCCTTATTGCACTAGTTAGTGTGCTATTGATAAAACTTAGCCATAGCGTGCGGCTAGTGGCGCACTGCTAGTGGGCTACAGATGACCTTTTTAGGTGTGCCACAGATGTGTTGTTTCCTGGTAGTGCATGGCAAACAAGTCAGCAAGGGTCTTAACCATCCCTTGCATGTTGTAGTTCATCACAAAAGCTTTGTAGCTAGGGGGCAACAAGTGCAACACCCTATCAATCGCAAGCTCGTCTGGGATTTTGCAATTTAGGGCATTCAAGCGTTGAGCATAGCCAGACATTTTAACTACATGCTCACTCACACTGCTATGGTCTTCCATCCTAGCAGAGAAGAAGAGATCGGAAGCTTCATACCTCTCTGCCCGAGCCTATGGAGCAAAGATGTCTTTGAGATCCTCAAGGATCGCAAATGCAGCCATTGATGATGGCGTTTCGTTGATGTAAGAGCGCTTCGTTGGGAAACCCCAAGAGCAAGGTGTGAAGCAGCACATCAACAAATTTTCCCTTAGTAAGCAACCAAGGTTATCAAACCAGTAGGAGGAAGGAAACGTCTCAAAGGTGTTGCAAGAAACTTGGAAACCTGCACACCACAAACTCAAGACTTTACCCCAACAAACAGTGAGGTTGTCAATCTCATCGGTTGCTGTAACAAAGGATTAACTGTATGGTGTGGAAGGTGATAGTGGTTTGCAGCAAGTAAACAGTAACAGTGGAAGATGTATCAATGGTAAAGATTGGACCAGGGTCCATAGTTCACTAGAGGTGCTCTCCTTAGATAAACAAACATGGCATGCAGGGTAAACAAATTATAGCAGGGCAATTTACAGGACTGAGCAAGGCATAACAATGCAATACTAGACATCAAGATCCAATGAGATTCGATTGGACAATACAACAAGATACATAGACCGCCATCCAACTTCATCTATGACTAGAAGTCCACCTTTGGGTTATCATCTGAACCCCCTCCAGTATTAAGTTGGAAGCAACATACAACTGCTTTAAGCAAAGTGTGTAAGGTAAACAATCCACTTGTTCCATGAACAAGAGACCGTTGTTTTCTCCCTAGTGGCAACAACACATCTACAACCTTAGAGATTTCTGTCACTTCCCTTAGATTAAGTAGAGGCATGAACCCACTATCGAGCATAAATACCCCCTCTTGGAGTCACTAGCAACTACTTGGCCAAGATAGCTACTAACAACGGACAGCACGCAATATCACAAACAACACAGACATGATAGAATCAATAAGACAAAACCATTAATCAATGTGACATAGTAATCTCAATATCCATCGGATCCCCGCAAACACAACATGCATGATTACAAATAGATAAGATCTTGATCATCAACGGAGCTCACAAGATCTAGACATGAAAGCACAAGGAGGAGATACAACCATCTAGCTACTACATGGACCTGTAGTCCAAGGTGTAACTACTCACGCTTCATACCGGAGGCTAGCATGATGAAGAAGAAGGCCTCCAGGATGATCTCCCCTCTGGCAGAGTGCCGAGAAGAGCTTTAGATCCCCCCGATCTAGGGACGATGGTGGCCGCGGCTACAAACGGTTTCGTGGAATATTGATCGGGTACTTAGGGTTTAGGCATCGGGGGCTTCTTATAGGCGAAGAGGCAAGGCAGGGGGGCCACCAGGGGGCCCACACCCTGCCCAGGCGCGGCCCGGCCTAGGCTGCGCCTGGGGGGGGGGTGCATCCGCCCTGTGGCGCCCCTCCATCTCTCCTCTGGACTTCGTGTTCTCCTCGGTGAAATATTAACTTTGGCTCTTGTCCCGTCCAATTCCGAGAATATTTCCTTACTAGCTTTTCTGGAACCAAAAACAGTAGAAAATAGGTAACTGGCACTGCGGCAACTTGTTAATAGTGGAAGAAAGGCCCTTCATAAAGGGAAGCAGGGATTTCAAGTTTCAAAAAGAGCTTCCAAAAATTATGGTACTTGTTAGCTTTCAGCCCTCATTGCCCCTATCATAAGCATCTTGAAGTGATTAAGGTTAAAGTGAACAAACTATGGAGTATATGCTTGACAAAGTATAGGTTGGCAATCTCATGTCCCTTGAATATAAGTGCCGCTCCTCATGCTACTCAACTTTAGTCGCCTGTAAGTTCTTTTCATAGTAAGTACATGTGTATCATAGAGAACCGCCAATGGGGTACCCCTTACACATGGTACATGAGCTATCCCATAACCAAAATGACAAGGCAAGCAGACAATGAGCATCTCTGTGATCTTTTTATTTGCTATTTGCATAGGTTTTTTATTGAGGATGCTTCACAGATTGCTCATTATGGTGATGCTGCAAGTTTCCACCATGATTAGGCATGGCTTAGGCTAGCGGCCCAGGCGTTTCTCTAACACAAAATACATAAATCCATGGACTTAAAAGCTCCCCTTTTATTTCACACCGACGACATCCATAGACAAAAGAGCATGATATCAACTATGTACAAAGTACAAGTGCAATGTTGAAAGCGTTCCCCGTGACAACACGGTTCTGCTAATTCCGACGTATAAGTGCAAGCATAGACAACATAGATGACACAATGGTTCAAGTATATTAGGGGCAAGAAATATAAAGTGTGACATCAAGTTTGTGAGAGCTTTAATCACTAAGTTTTCACATAACAAAATACTTTTTAATTAGAAGATAGATGAAAACAAGAATATACTTGGAATGGTGTAACACACCATGCATAAGAATTTATAGTGGACACTTTGGAATAACTTGGTTTCTTGGGAGTTGGAAGCATGAGTAGAGCTTACTCATACTTGTGGAGGCTAGCAAAAGAGTGGCAGCGACCAACTAAGAGAGCAATAATGGCCATAATCATGCAGAGCGACAAACATTACTAATAAAAGCATAGAGTGGTACTACAAGTCAAGGACTAAATGATCATAGAGGATATGGTGACTTGTTCATAGTCATAACATGGTGTGAGCATGTGCCAAGTCAACCCAAACAAAGCATCAAAGGAGAATACCACAATACTATGCTTTTGCATGCTAAATCAACGCATGGTTCTTTCAAGGCACACTAAGCAATCGCAATTGTTTGGAACAAGTCATGCTACAGCAATAATCACTAAGCATAAGGTTAAAAAAACACCTAGCATGACATGCTAAAGTCTAAGTCACAGTCAAAGCAAGCTCCTCTTGCACTATTCAAGCAAGAACTTTATACTCCTTTCCAACACCAATCAACTTATTTGAAACAACACAGCGAGAAAGGGGGTCCAAACTACTTTATTCAAGCAAACTAAACAAAATAAGCAAAGCAAACGAAAACTAAGACGCTCCAAGAACAACACAACAGTGCATGAAACAATAAAAACGAAGTGTCTAGAAAGACCTGAGCTTTTTATTGATGAAGAAGGGGATGCAAGCTTTGAAGCTTGTACCTCTTGAATATTTCTTGGGGTGACACTGGGGTGGAATCCCCAATCTTGAGATTTTGTCCATTATTCATCTCATTACATCTCTCTCTACACCTAAATTTTTTCCTTCATACAAAACTTCACACAATCTTCATTAGCAACATTAGTGTATTCAAAAGATAAAATACTCTTTGGTTTAGCTTTAGAACAGCAAAAATTTCACTAAAAACACAAGCTAATGTAGCAATTCCCTAAAAAATCTCAATTTCCCAAAAGAAACCAAAAAGGAATCAATAAGAAGCAAATGCAAATAATGGCAGAAATCTGTCAAAACAGACCAGCAGGTAGAAATCGATTTGTTCGAAGACCTTATGTTGCTCAAATCAAAAAGTGTTGAACTAACAAAAGTTAGCTAACATACTGGGCGATTTTTTTGTAAATGTTCATCTCAATACTAATTACAGAGACTCCTCACGAATTTTTATGGTGGAGGACAGAAATCTATTTCGGGACAGCAACTCCCCAAATCTTACTTCCCTCTCATTAGAGGTCATTGTTGGCACAAAAAGAAAAAAAGGATAAGGAGTGGTCATTACTGAAGCAATAACTTCCAAGAATCAAGGAAACTCTTGGGTTATCTCCCAACAAGTATTTTTCTTTAACGCCTTTAAGTTACGCACAAGAAGCAAGAAATCAAGTATTTTCAAATGAAGAAGCATTAACATCAATACTTGAAAAGTCTTCAACTATGAAAGGTATCTCATCCAAATGAGTTTTTGAGGATCCCTTCTCATATCTCTTTGGTTCACTACTTTCATCAAAAGGACTTTCAGGAAAATTCTAATCAAAATTCTTTTCAAGGGCTTCATGCATTCCAACAAGCTTAAAGGGTACGGGTATCTTAAATTCCTCTCTAGGTTTGGTTTTATCTGAGGAACCCAAAACATCTACACTTGAGCCTAGCATATTAAAATGCTCAAAGACCTTTTTGGCTTCCTTAGCAACATCATGGAGCTCTTTTAGTAAAGTTTCAAGAATAAATTCTCTATTTTCAACATTCTTTTCTTCTTTTAGTTTAAGGAACAAAATTTGCATCATGGGGTTAAGGATAAAAAACTGAGCCTCCAACATATCAACCAAAGAAGCTGCAGCAATTTCATAATTAGGAGCAAGTTCTGCTATAGATCTATCCTCAATATCCTCATGCTTTCTAACATGATTAAAGAATTCTTCAATATTTTCTTTCCCAATTATAGAGCCACTACCTATCGAAAGGTCCTTCGGGGTGAACTTGGGGAACAACATGGTGAGCAAGAGCAAGGTGGCAACTAGAGTAGGAACTAATTTTTTTGTGTTTTTGATAACAGAAAGCAAACCAAACTAAACTAATTTTTTTGGAGTTTTTTATAATAAGAGGCAAACAAAACCAAGCAAAAGAAACTAAGCAAACTAAAAACAAAGTAAAGATAAAGGTTGAGGAGGACTCCCCTTGTGAAGACGTCCTTATCCTCCCCGGCAACGGCGCCAGAAAGTCTTGATGCGTGTTGACGCCCCGTTGGGAAACCCCAAGAGCAAGGTATGATGCAGCACAACAACAAGTTTTCCCTTAGTAAGAAATCGAGGTTATCGAACCAGTAGGAGGAAGGAAACATCTCAAAGGTGTTGCAAGCAACGTCGAAACCTGCACAACACAAACTCAAGACTTTGCCCCAACTAACAGTGAGGTTTTCAATCTCATCGATTGCTGTAACAAAGGATTGACTATATGGTGTGGAAGGTGATGATTGTTTGCAGCAAATAACTAGTAACATTGGAATATGTATCAATGGTAAAGATTGGACCGGGGTCCATAGTTCACTAGAGGTGTTCTCCTTAGATAAACAAACATGGCATGATGGGTAAACAAATTACAGCAGGGAAATTGATAGGACTGAGCAAGGCATAACAATGCAATACTAGACATAAATATCCTATGAGATTCAATTGGGCAATACAACCAGATACATAGATCGCCATCCAACTGCATCTATGACTATAAGTCCACCTCTGGGTTATCATCCGAACCCCCTCTAGTATTAAGTTATAAGCAACAGACAACTGCTTTAAGAAAAATGTGTAAGGTAAAAAATCCACTTGTTCCATGAACAAGAGACTATTGTTTTCTCCCTAATGGCAACAACACATCTACAACCTTAGAGATTTCTATCACTTCCCTTGATTAAATAGAGGCATGAACCCACTATCGAGCATAAATACCCCCTCTTGGAGTCACTAGCAACTACTTGGCCAAGATAGCTACTAACAACGGAGAGCATGCAAGATCACAAATAACATAGACATGATAGAATCAATAAGACAAAACCATTAATTAATCTGACATAGTAATCTCAATATCCATCGGAACCCCGCAAACACAACATGCATGATTACAAATAGATGAGATCTTGATCATGAATGGAGCTCACAAGATCTAGACATGAAAGCACAAGGAGGATATATAACCATCTAGCTACTACATGGACCTGTAGTCCAAAGTGGAACTACTAACACTTCATACCGGAGGCTAGCATGATGAAGAAGAAGGCCTCCGGGATGATCTCCCCTTTGGCAGAGTGCCAGGAAGAGCTTTAGATCCCCTGATCTAGGGACGATGGTTGCGAAGGCTACACACGGTTTCGTGGAATATTGATCGGGTACTTAGGGTTTAGGCATCGGGAGCTTCTTATAGGCGAAGAGGCGAGGTAGGGGGCCACCAGGGGGCCCAAACCCTGCCCAGGCGTGGGCCCACCCTAGGCCGTGCCTGGGTGGGTGCAGCCGCCCTGTGGCGCCCCTCCGTCTCTCCTCTGGACTCCATGTTCTCCTCGGTGAAATATTAATTTTGGCTTTTGTCCCGTCCAATTCCGAGAATATTTCCTTACTAGATTTTCTGGAAACCAAAAACATCAGAAAACAGGAAACTGGCACTGTGGCAACTTGTTAATAGGTTAGTACCAGAAAATATATAAAAACACCTCAAAGTGTGGACAAAGCAAAGCAAGGTAGATACTAAACAAGCATGGAACATCAAAAATTATAGATACGTTTCCGACGTATCATAGACTCATGGGCTTAGGAATTGTACGAGGAGGAATAGGGACTTCTTGTGGTATAGTGGCATCCATATTGGTGGTGGTGATAGTACACACACTATTTTTTCTAGCATTTTCAGCTTCCCTTTCCCACTTATCATGAAGTTGGGATAACAATCTAATATTTTCATAAATAGTAACTTGTATGGCATGAGTAGCAGCAAAGGTAATTTCTATGGTTTCAGGTTTAGCAGCCATTTTATTAATCAAAGAGGACTGTGCTTCAGACAAAGAGGAAGTATTTTTCTCAGCACTCAATTTTTTTTACTGTAAACTAGGAATTTCTCTATTTAGATTCTCAAGCTGATGACTAATATTTTTCAAGGTAACAGATTGTTCTTCCATAGTTTTAGTGAATATCTTGTTTTGCTCATATTGCATTTGCTTGAAGTTTTTAGTGGATATTTCAACTTCTAGAATCCTATCTTCACTAGGCATTCCAGATCTACCATGATAAGTATTTCCATTAGGAGGATAAGGCCTGTAGTTATTACCATAAGCATTGTTGCCAAAATTATTACTCCTAATGAAGTTCACATCAACTTGCTCTTCTTGAGCAACCAAAGAGGCTAAGGGAACATTATTTGGATCTAGAGGAGCTTTCCCATTAACAATCATAGCCATGATAACATCAATCTTATCACTCAAAGAGTAGGTTTCTTCAACAGAATTTACCTTCTTACCATGTGGAGCTCTCTCAGTGTGCCACTCAGAATAATTAACCATCATATTATCAAGGAGTTTTGTTGCAGCACCCAAGGTGATGGTCATAAAGGTACCTCCAACAGCTGAATCCAACAGGTTTCTTGAAGAGAAGTTCAAACCTGCATAAAAAGTCTGGATAATCATCCAAGCAGTAAGTCCATGAGTGGGACAATTCTTAACCAAAGACTTCATTCTTTCCCAAGCTGGAGCAACATGTTCACTATCAAGTTGTCTAAATTTCATAATGTCACTTCTCATAGATATAAATCTTAGCAGGAGGATAGTACTTTCCAATAAAAGCATCTTTGCACTTAGTCCAAGAATCAATATTGTTTTTAGGCAAGGAAAGCAACCATTCTTTAGCTTTTCCTCTCAATGAGAAAGGAAAAAGCTTGAGCTTAATAATATCTCCATCTACATCCTTATATTTTTGCATCTCACAAAGTTCAACAAAGCTATTGAGATGGGCAGCAAGATCATCAGAACCAGCACCAAAAAATTGCTCTCTCATCACAAGATTTAACAAAGCAGGCTTAATTTCATAAAAGGTAGCATCAGGAGCAGGTGGAGCAATAGGTGTGCTAAGGAAATCATTGTTGTTGGTGCTAGTGAAGTCACACAACTTGTTGTTCTCAGCAGAGTTCATTTTGGCAAAGGTGGGCAAGCCAAAAACAGCAGCAACAACAACTAGAGCAGGAACTATTTTTTGTGTTTTTAAATAAAAAAGCAAACCAAGCTAGACTATTTTTTTGGGTTTTTTGGAAAGAGGCAAACAAAACCAAGCAAAATAAACAAAGCAAACTAAAAACAAAGTAAAGAGAAAGGAAGCGGAGGACTCCCCTAGTGAAGACGTCCTTAGACTCCCCGGCAACGGCGCCAGAAAAGCTTGATGCCGCGCTGATTTGATGTAGGAGTGCTTCGTTGGGAACCCCAAGAGCAAGGTGTGAAGTAACACAGCAACAAGTTTTCCCTTAGTAAGAAACCGAGGCTATCGAACCAGTAGGAGGAAGGAAATATCACACAGGTGTTGCTAGCAACACGGAGACCTGCACAACACAAACTCAATACTTTGCCCCAACGAATCAGTGAGGTTTTCAAGCTCACCGGTTTGCTGTAACAAAGGATTAAACATATGGTGTGGAAGGTAATGGTTTGTAGCAAGTAAACAAGTAATAGTGGAAGGTGTATCAATGGTAAAGATTGGACCGGGGTCCATAGTTCACTAGAGGTGCTCTCCTTAGATAAACAACATGGCATGAAGAGTAAACAAATTACAGCAGGGCAATTGACAGGAACTGAGCAAGGCATAACAATGCAATTTGGTGTTCTCAACAAATTTCATTTTGGCAAAAGTGGAGCAAGCCAACAGCAGCAACAACTAGAGCAGGGACTATTTTTTTTGTGCTTTTGATAAGAGAAAGCAAACCAAACTAAACTAATTTTTTGGAGTTTTTGATAAAAATAGGCAAACAAAACCAAGCAAAAGAAACTAAGCAAACCAAAAACAAAGTAAAGAGAAAGGTTGAGAAGGCCTCCCCTTGTGAAGACGTCCTTAGCCTCCCCGGCAATAGCGCCAGAAAAGCTTGATGATGGCGCTTCGTTGATGTAAGAGCGCTTCATCAGGAAACCCCAAGAGCATGGTGTGAAGCAACACAGCAGCAAGTTTTCCCTCAGTAAGAAACCAAGGTTATCGAACCAATAGGAGGAAGGAAACGTCTCAAAGGTGTTGCAAGCAACTTGGAACCTTCACAACACAAACTCAAGAATTTGCCCCAATGACCAGTGAGGTTATCAATCTCACCGGTTGCTATAATAAAGGATTTACTGTATGGTGTGGAAGGTGATAGTCGTTTGCAGAAAGTAAACAGTAAAAGTGGAAGATGTATCAATGGTAAAGATTGGACCGAGGTCCATATTTCACTAGAGGTGCTCTCCTTAGTTAAACAAACATGGCGTGCAGGGCAAACAAATTATAACATGGCAATTGACAGGACTGAGCAAGGCATAACAATGCAATACTAGACATCAAGATCCTATGAGATTCGATTGGGCAATACAATAAGATACATATACCGCCATCCAACTGCATCTATGACTAGAAGTCCACCTTTGGGTTATCATCTGAACCCCCTCCAGTATTAAGTTGCAAGCAACAGACAACTGCTTTAAGCAAAGTGTGTAAGGTAAACAATCCACTTGTTCCATGAACAAGAGACCATTGTTTTCTCCCTAGTGGCAACAGCACATCTACAACCTTAGATATTTCTGTCACTTCCCTTAGATTAAGTAGAGGCATTAACCCACTATCGAGCATAAATACCCCCTCTTGGAGTCACTAGAAACTACTTGGCCAAGATTTCTACTAACAACGAAGAGCATGCAAGATCACAAACAACACATACATGATAGAATCAATAAGACAAAACCATTAATCAATGTGACATAGTAATCTCAATATCCATCGGATCCCCGCAAACACAACATGCATGATTACAAATAGATGAGATCTTGATCATGAAGGGAGCTCACAAGATCTAGACATGAAAGCACAAAGGAGGAGATACAACCATCTAGCTACTACATGGACCCGTAGTCCAAGGTGGAACTACTCACGCTTCATACCAGAGGCTGGCATGATGAAGAAGAAGGCCTCTGGGATGATCTCCCCTCTGGCAGGGTGCCGGGAGATTCAGATCCCCCTGATATAGGGATGATGTTGGCGGCGGCTACAGACGATTTCGTGGAATAATGATCGTGTACTTAGGGTTTAGGCATCGAGGGCTTCTTATAGGCGAAGATGCGAGGCAGGGAGGCGTCCAGGGGGCCCACACCTTGCCCAGGCGCAGCCTACGGTGGACCCGCGCCTGGAGGGTGCGGCCGCCCTGTGGCTCCCTTTCGTCTCTCCTATGGACTCCGTGTTCTCCTCGGTGAAATATTGAATTTGGATTTTGTCCCGTCCAATTCTGAGAATATTTCCTTACTAGTTTTTCTAGAACAAAAAACAACAGAAAATAGGCAACTAGCACTGCGGAAACTTGTTAATAGGTTAGTACCAGAAGACATATAAAAACACCTCAAAGTGTAGACAAAGCAAAGCAAAGTAGATACTAAACAAGCATGGAACACCAAAAATTATAGATACGTTTCCGACGTATCAGCCATCTTCTCAAAACGATTTTGAAGATCCGGCTCCATGGCATAGAGCATTCCACTCTGGATGAGGGAGGAATCATCCGCCTTGGACTGCCTGACATTCTTTTCGTCCTTAGTGGCGGTATCTGTGGGTTTGGTAGGTAGTTCTTCCTCTAATACATAGTTGATCTTGTAGGGGGTGAGGAGGATTCTCAGGGTGCTGTGCCAGGCGGTGAAGTTTGACCCATCGTTTTTTAGCTTGTCCTTCTCTAGGAATGAGCTAAGGTTGAAGGTGGATGGGCGATACATCTACAATGGATTTGCAAAGAGTTCAAACCATGTTCATAATATACTACGCACAAGTTTTAAGTTTTACTCTTAAACTTAAATTAATAGGGCTCCCACTAAAAACAAACATCCCTCCATTCGTTTTAGTGATCACATGATCCCATTTCACTATATCACCCCCGATCGCCACGGCCGATGACATAGCTCCAAAGGTAGACATTCTGAATGTCAATCACATCCCCATGTGATTCATGCTCGACCTTTTGGTCTCTTGTGTTTCGAGGCCATGTCTACACATGCTAGGCTCGCCAACTCTAACTTGTGTGTATTGCAGTGCAACCATTGCATCCACTGTATGCGAACATAGGTATGTCTGACACCCGATCAACACGGCCTGCCTCATACCGAAGAACTTTCTTTGTGGTGCACACACAAGGGGAACACAATCATTGGAACTATGAGGGATCATCCTATTTATCTACCATAGTATATCTAATATACTATGCCAACCAAGATGTGTAAACAAATACTTCAAAAGTATGGTGTCATGACATGGTTGTAGCATCTTGATCTCCATCGAGAGCTCCAATGGACAATCGTTTCACAAACTTACCATTACCATGTCACGACACACGCCCCTGCAAAAAAAGTTAGACGCCTCTACTTTATCCTTTTGAAAGTTTTACGTGGCTTACATGGCTTTCATGATAGAACCCTTTCCCACCTATGAACATTGAGCCACAACGTTGATTCAATGATTGCCTATTTACTCCCTTCTTAGGGCCCTCCGGTGTAAAAGTCATATCCACTATTGAAAGAGAGACAGAAACCCGCTAGCCATTTATACGAAAAAAATCCATATGTTGAGCGTGGAACCAGTCTCGCGTAAGCTTACGCGTAAGGTCAGTACGAGCCACTTCATCAATCAATCCCGCGATATAATAAGAATATGAAAGAGGGTCGCAACTAGAGAATCAACACACATATTGCTATGTGTTCTATCCGTACGACATGTCTACCCATAAACCTGGCTCTAATATCACTGTTGGGGTTCGGTGTAGAAAATCAAAAAATTTGCTAGATATGCAAACACGACAACCAAGATATTTTCTATATAGACATAAGTAACAGAGAGGGAGGACGGTAATCATACCCTTTAAGACCGTGCGATGCCTTATGTAGGAAGGTGTATAGTGATCAATACAGTGCCCCAAGTGTTGCGCCTCGAAGCTCTACACATGTCCGGTGTAGGAATGTCTCCTGGGCTTCGATCTAGCCGAGCAGCAGAAGAAGATGGAAGCCAGACTGTCATGCGCACGACAGTAATGCGGAGGTGGAGATCGAAACCAAATATCTAGATCCAATCTAATGGAGAGAGCTCTAGGGTTTAGAGGGAGAGGAGATAATTTGTTGTTGTGGTGCAAATAGAGGGTAGGGGGCTCCTCTATTTATAGGTGGAGGGGTGATACGTCGTAAACGTATCTATAATTTTTGATGTTCCATGCTTGTTTAGTATCTACTTTGCTTTGTCTTCTCTTTGAGGTATTTTTATTTGTTTTCTGGTACTAACCTATTAACAAGATGCCACTGTGCCAGTTGCCTGTTTTCTGTTGTTTTGGTTCCAGAAAAGTCAGAAAATCAATATTCTCGGAATTGTACGGGACAAAAGCCAAAGTCAATATTTTACCGTGGGGAACACGGAGCTAGAAGACGAGACGGAGGAGGGCCTCGAGGGGGCCACACCCCATGGCCGCGCGGACCGGCCTGGCCCACGCCTGGGGGGGTGCGGCCGCCTAGGGCACCCCCTCGGCCTCCCTCTTCGCCTATAAGAAGCCCCCGATACCTAAACCCTAAGTACCCGATCAATCTTCCATGAAACAGTCCGTAGCCGCTGCCATCATCGTCCCTAGATCGGGGGGATCTGAAGCTCTTCCCGGCACCCTGCCGGAGGGGAGAGATCATCCCGGAGGCCTTCTTCATCACCATGCCAGCCTCCGGTATGAAGCGTGAGCAGTTCCACCTTGGACTATGGGTCCATGTAGTACCTAGATGGTCGTTTCTCCTCCTTTGTGCTACCATGTTTAGATCTTGTGAGATTCGTTCATCATCAAGATCATCTATTTTTAATCATGCATGTTGTGTTTGTGGGGATATGATGGATATTGAGATTACTATGTTAGTTTGGTTAATGATTCTATCTTATTGATTCTATCATGTCCGTGTTATTTGAGATCTTGCATCTTCTCTGTTTCTAGTAGCTATCTTGGCCAAGTAGACGCTAGTGGCTCCAAGAGGGAGTATTTATGCTCGATAGTGGGTTCATGCCTCTATTTAATCTGGGAAGTGACAGAAATCTCTAAGGTTGTAGCTGTGCTATTTCTACCGGGGAGAAAACAATGATCTCTTGTTCATGGAACAAGTGGATTGTTTACCTTACACACTTTACTTAAAGCAGTTATCCGTTGCTTGCAACATAATACTGGAGGGGGTTCGGATGATAAACTGAAGGTGGATTACTACTCATAGATGCAGTTGGATGGTGGTCTATGTGTATTGTTGTATTGCCCAATCAAATCTCATATGGTCAAGAATGTCTAGTATTGCATTGTTATGCCTTGCTCTGTCCTGCAATTGCCCCGCTGTAATTTGTTTACCCAACATGTTATGTTGTTTATCTCAAGGAGAACACCTCTAGTGAAATAGGGACCCCGGTCAAATATTTACCATTGATACATCTTCCATTGTTCCTGTTTACTTTCTGCAAGCCACCATTACCTTCCACACTATACAGTTAATCCTTTGTTTTCAGCAAACCGATGAGATTGACAACCTCAGTGTTCGTTGGGGCAAAGTCTTGAGTTTGTGTTGTGCAGGTTTCCAGTTGCTAGCAACACCTTTGAGTCATTTCCTTCCTCCTACTGGTTCGATAACCTTGGTTTCTTACTAAGGGAAAAAGTTGCAGTTGTACTCATCATACCTTCCTCTTGGGGTTTCCCAACGAAGCTCTACAGTGTTCTGAGCCGCATCAAGCCTTTTTCTGGTGCCGTTGCGGGGAGGATAAGGACGGCTTCACAAGGGGAGTCCTTCACAACCTTTCTATTTACTTTGTTTTTGTTTTTCTTAGTTTCTTTTGCCTATATTTGTTTGCCTCTTTTTATCAAAAACTCCAAAAAAAATAGTTTCATTTGGTTTGCTTTCTTTTATCAAAAGCACACAAAAATTAGTTCCTACTTTAGTTGCGACCATGAATGGTGTTGTTCCAATCACTGTGTCACCTATGGAAATAATCTTTACTTTCAAACAAGGAAGTGAAGAGAGTTTCAAAGAAGCTTGGTCTAGAATTTTTGATTTGCAAGAAAAAACTAAGCCTAAAATGTGTCTAGGCCTAGTTATTAGTAGTTTCTACCATGGTCTTGCTCTTTGTTATAGATATACCTTGGATGCTGTAGCTGGGAAATATATTTTTCGATGTAATAGGAATGAAGCTTTGGATGCCATAAATAAGTTTATTACAATCTATAATATGCCTAGCAAGTCTGATTCTTCCTTTATAAACATCTATGCTAGGTTGAACACCCTTGAGACCTGTACAGTTGCTTTGAAAGATTGCTATAACATGCTTAGAGAGTACAATGATTATGTTCCAATAAATTCTGAGCCTTCAAAGTGGTTTCCTACAATAAAAGTTGCTATTAAACAGTGAAACTTTTGTTGCTCGTTGTGATATCATGTCTGAATTTTGTCTTATGCCTAAAGATATCTATGAGTCTTTGAATCTTTGGGGAATTTTTGAAGGAGGAGAATAAATATCTCTTACCAATAATGCAACTTTATTACCCATTGGAATAGTTCAAGGTGTGTTTACAAAGATCTCAGGTAAAGTGGTGTCTACTGATTATCTTGTTATTGAATGTGTAGGAAAAGGACAAATTACACTTGGAAGATCCCTGCTGAAGCACCTTGGAGCAATAGTAGATGTGGGAAAAGGCATTATGCATTTTTCTTCTCCAATAATCAATCATACATTCCCTAAAGATAAGAAGAAAGGTAGGAGTAAGAAAGCTGATGTTAATGCTTCTTCATTTAAAAATACTTGACTCTTGCTTCTTGTGCCTAACTTAAAGGCGTTAAAGAAAAGTACTTCTTGGGAGATAACCCAATAGTTTTCTTGAGTCTTGGAAGTTATTACTTCTGTAATAACCGCTCCTTATCCTTTTTATTTGATTTTTGTGCCAAGAGTAACCTCTAATGAGAGGGAAGTAAGATTTGGGGAGTTGCTGTCCTGAAACAGATTTTTGTACTCCACTACAAAAATTCGTGTACATTCTCTGTAAGTCAGATTGGGCTTTACTTTTCTGAATAAATCCCCCAGGTTGTTAGCTAACTTTTGATAGTTTAACACTTTTTGATTTGAGCAACACAAGGTCTTCGAAAAAATCGGTTTCTACCTACTAGTCTGTTTTGACAGATTTCTGTCATTATTTGCATTTGCTTCTTATTGATTCCTTTTTGGGTTCTTTTTGGGAAATTGAGATTTTTGAGGGAATTGATATAGTAGCTTGTGTATTTAGTGAAGGTTTTTCTGTTTTGAAACTAAAACCCAAAGGTCTATTATCTATTGAATGCACTAATGAAAATTGTGTGAAGTTTTGTATGAAGGAAAATTTTCAGGTCTAGAGAAAGAATGATGTAATGATATGAAGGATGGACAAAAGCTCAAGCTTGGGTATGCAACCCCGTGTCGCCCCAAGAAATATTCAAGAGGTACAAGCGTCAAAGCTTGGGGATGCCCAAGGGGCATCCCCTTCTTCATCAATAAAATTGTCAGATCTTTCTAGACACTTCGTTTTTATTGTTTCATGCACAAGTTGTGTTGTTCTTGGAGTGTCTTAGTTTTTTTGGTTTTTGTTTGCTTAATTTGCTTTGAATAAAGTAGTTGGACCCCTGTTTTCGCCGTGTTGTTTTAAATAAGTTGATTGGTGTTGGAAAGGAGTAGGAAGTTCTTGCTTAGTAGTGCAAGAAGGAGCTTGCTTTGACTATGACTTAGACTTTATCATGTCATGGTAGATGTTGTTTTGACCTTATGCTTAGTGATTATTGATGTAGCATGACTTGTTCCAAACAATGAGGATTGTTTAATGTGCCTTGAAAGAATCATGCATTGTTTTAGCATACAAAAGCATAGTATTGTGGTATTCTCCTTTGATGCTTTATTTGGGTTCACTTGGCACATGCTCACACCATGTTATGACTATGAACTAGTCACCATAGCCTTGATGATCATTTAGTTTTTCACTTGTAGTACCACTTTATGCTTTGATTAGTAATGTTTTGTCGCTCTGCATGATTATGGCCATTATTGCTCTCTTAGTTAGTCGCTCCTAGTATTTTGCTAGCCTCCACTTGCATGAGTAAACTCTACTCATGCATCCAACTCCCAAGAAACCAAGTTATTCCAAAGTGTCTACTACAAATTCCTATGCATGGTGTGTTACACCATTCCAAGTATATTCTTGTTATATATATCTTCCAAATTAAACTTTTTATGTGAAAGTTAGTGATTAAAGCTCTCACAAACTTGATGGCACACTTTATTTTTCTTGCCCCTAAATAAACTTGAACCATTGTGTCATCTTTGTTGTATATGCTTGCACTTAAACGTTAGAATTAGCAGAACCGTGTTGTCATGGGGAACGCTTTCAACATTGCACTTGTACATTGTACACAGTTGATATCATGCTATTTTGTTTATGGATGTCGTCGATGTGAAATGAAAGGGGAGATTGTAAGTCCATGGAGTTATGTATGTGTGTTAGAGAAACGCTTGGGCCGCTAGCCTAAGCCATGCCTAATCATGGTGGAAACTTGCAGCATACCATAGTGAGCAACTATGAAGCTTTCTTCTTATAAAAAAAGAGATAGAGATTGAGAAGAAAAAAGAAGATAAAAGAGGAAAGAGAGAAAAAAGCACCATTTTCCCATGGTAAATAAGAAGATTGCTGAGATGCTCATTGTCTGCTTGCTTGTTATTTTGATTATGGGATAGCTCATTTATCATGTGCAAGGGGTACCCCGTTGGCGGTTCTCTATGATACACATGTACTTACTATGATAAGAACTTACCGGTGACCAAAGTTGAGTAGCATGAGGAGCGGCCCTCATACTAAAGGGACATGATATTGTCAACTTATACTTTGTGAAGCATATACTCCATAGTTTGTTCACTTTAACCTTAATCACTTCAAGATGCTTATGATAGGGGCAGTGAGAGCTGAAAGCTAACAAGTACCATAATTTTTGGAAGCTCTTTTTGAAACTTGAAATCCCTGCTTCCTTTTATGAAGGGCCTTTCTTTTTATGAAGGGCCTTTCTTTCACTATTGTATTGAGTCTCCACCTTCTATCCTTAGGCACCAATTAAGAGAGCATAGTTGCCATTCTTAGTTATATGTGCATTTTCCCAAAACTTATTGATTGACTCATATTGTTGATATTGCTTGCTCTTGAACTATTTGTATCTAGTCACCCTTATGAACTTTGAAGGTGTCCTATGCATTTATTGCTACTCCATGAGGGACAAGCTGAATGCCACTATGCTATGTTTTCTATATGTGAAACAAACAAACGTCTTTCAATGCATTGTTATTCATGATCTTTGTTTGTAACCTTTCATGTTGCATGCATAGTTACTTTGTCTTATTGTTAGAACTTCTTCTTTGATGCTCATGTTTAGAGTACTTTGATCCTAGCTTTCAATGCTTACAAATGGTTTGATCTTGATTTTGATGGTGCATGTCACCTCAAAAATTATTCTTTTTATCACTTACATACTCGAGGACGAGGAGTTAAGCTTGGGGATGCTTGATACGTCGTAAACGTATCTATAATTTTTGATGTTCCATGCTTGTTTAGTATCTACTTTGCTTTGCTTTGTCTTCTCTTTGAGGTATTTTTATATATTTTATGGGACTAACCTATTAACAAGATGCCATAGTGCCAGTTGCCTATTTTCTGTTGTTTTTGGTTCCAGAAAAGTCAGAAAATCAATATTCTCGGAATTGGACGGGACAAAAGACAAAGTCAATATTTTACCGTGGGGACACGAAGCCAGAAGACGAGACAGAGGAGGTCCTCGAGGGGCCCACACCCCCTGGCCACGCGGCTAGGCCTGGCCCGCGCCTGGGGGTGTGGCAGCCTCGGGCACCCCCTCGTCCTCCCTCTTCGCCTATAAGAAGCCCCCGATACCTAAACCCTAAGTACCCGATCAATCTTCCATGAAACATTCCATAGCCGCTGCCACCATCGTCCCTAGAACGGGTGGGGGGGCGATATGAAGCTCTTCCTGGCACCCTGCCGGAGGGAAGAGATCATCCCGGAGGCGTTCTTCAACACCATGCTAGCCTCCGGTATGAAGCGTGAGTAGTTCCACCTTGGACTACGGGTCCATGTAGTAGTTATATGATTATTTCTCCTCCTTTGTGCTAACATGTTTAGATCTTATGATATCAAGATCATCTATTTGTAATCATGCATGTTGTATCTGCGGGGATCCGATGAATAATGAGATTACTATGTCAGATTGGTTAATTATTCTATCTTATTGATTCTATCATGTCTATGTTGTTTGAGATCTTGCATGCTCTCAGTTTCTAGTAGCTATCTTGGCCAAGTAGATGCTAGTGACTTCAAGAGGGAGTATTTATGCTCGATAGTGGGTTCATGCCTCTATTTAATCTGGGGAAGTGATAGAAATCTATAAGGTTATATATGTGCTTTTGCTACTAGGGAGAAAACAACGATCTCTTGTTCATGTAACAAGTGGATTGTTTACCTTACACACTTTTCTTAAAGCAGTTATCCGTTGCTTGCAACTTAATACTTGAGGGGGTTCGGATGAAAACCTGAAGGTGGATTACTAGTCATAGATGCAGTTGTATGGTGGTCTATGTATATTGTTGTATTGCCCAATCAAATCTCATAGAATCATGAATGTCTAGTATTGCATTGTTATGCCTTGCTCTATCCTGTCAATTGTCCCGCTGTAATTTATTTACCCAACATGTTATGTTGTTTATCTCAAGGAGAACACCTCTAGTGAACTATGGACCCCGGTCCAATCTTTACCATTGATACATCTTCCACTGTTCATGTTTCTGCAAGCCACCATTACCTTCCACACCATACAGTTAATCCTTTGTTTTCAGCAAACCAGTGAGATTGACAACCTCACTGTTCGTTGGGTCAAAGTCTTGAGTTTGTGTTGTGCAGGTTTCCAGTTTCTAGAAACACCTTTGAGTCGTTTCCTTCCTCCTACTGGTTCGATAACCTTGGTTTCTTACCGTTGAAAAACTTGCTGCTGTACTCATCATACCTTCCTCTTGGGGTTCCCCAACGAAGCTCTACAGTGTTCTGAGCCGCAGCAAGGTGGGAGGGTACAACCCTAGGGCTAGGGAGTGGGAACCCCCAAGCTGGCAGGGGCAGCCGCTGCTGGCCCTAGGCCCCACCCCGCGGGTGGGAAACCCTAGGGTTTCGGCTAGCCCCCCTCTCCCCTTTCTCCTTTGGCGCCTAGCCCTATGGGCCCTTCCATCCGGAAGAAGCCCATTGGAAAAAGGCTTCCCACAAATATAAAATAAAATATGGTTTTAATATTACTTCAACTAATTATAAAACACATATACCATTATATTTCATACTCTAGAACTCCTTCTGAACCCCTTCCGATGAACATCGGATGTTACCCGGAACCTTTCCGGTCTCTCTCTCCTAATTCTCCTGTGATGTCGGTTCGATCCCAATGCGTCCCCACACTTAAGTGTGCCACCCTTCGGCTCGGATATGCTACAGACATGACCAAGACTGCTCCTAAGTCAATGATCAACAACGGGACCTGGATGCCCATAATGACCACCCGTGCACTCATGAATCTCATTGCTTGAACCTTAACTACGTAGTCCTATTCTTTTTTCCATACAATACCTAGGCCATCCAAGATTTGATCTTCAAGTATCCCCATACTTGTGTTTGATCTCGTTACCGATGAACTCGTTTACCCATTCCCGTGTCGTTGCATTTCATGATCGAATCATACGCTTGCAAGCTTCGTTAATGCAACATAACCGAGTTGGCCATGTGTATCTACCTGTTACTTGGATTGGCAAATCCTGGTCTTGATAAAAACACCTCAACCCATTTCTTCGAAAAACCCAACGATACCTTTATGATCACCCTTTCACGGCTTAATGCTTGATATCATCAAAGTCGCCTTCCAAAATAGTGATTATGCATTATCTCACAGTCGAAGGATATAGGCCACAGTGTTTCTATGTTATCACCAATGACGAACGTTTAAGTAACTAGATCTCATTGTGATTAACTTTGGGTGTCTGTCTATCTCATCATTCTCCAATGATGTGACATCATTGTCAATCGGCACTATCACCATGATCTAAAAACCATAAGAACATCACTTGCCCAATGAGCTAGTTTACTAGAGGTAACTAGAGACCCGGTTGTTTACATACCACACGTCTATTAACATTTCGAATTAATATAGTTATAGCATGGTAAGAGAAGTATTATGAACATAAAAGAGAGACATCAAATAAAAACAGTTTATTATTGGCCTCTTGGTCATATATCCTTAATGTACACCAGTAGATGCCTTTATAACGTTGAGATACAAACCGTACTGACTTTGTCATGCCTGTCTTTGCGCGGACACATGTTTCCGGTAATATATATATCCTCTTACATTGGGTTTAATTTTGTTACAAGGTCCATGTCTTATTAATTTACTATTTAAGTGTAGAAGCATATACAACTTATTGGTGTTGTATGAGGATCTCCCATCATATTTAATAGTACTCCCTCCATAATATAAAATGTTAATACAACGAACATATGATTTATTAGGTTGTATTAACATCTTAAATTATGGGAGGATGGAGTACTTCTTTTTATGCATTGAGCGGTAGGAGGAAATTCTGCCATTCGAGTTGCACTATTAGTTGTGTAGTATCATATATTTACTCGATCCCATGTCACTAAATTGAGTTTGATATCATCTATTCGTGCCACATAAACATACATTTCATTGTTCTTTTTTGTTAAACTGCAGTCTCTAAATACGTTGAACCCAGCTCAATTTTTTCCTAGTTCTTTCACTGTCAAGTCATTATATATAGATTATATGAATAACCATACAAAATACCTACGCAAATACATATGGAAAATTAAAATACCACTAAAAATCCGGATTTTTATGTGGTTTCTACATCGCAAAGAACTTCTCACAAAGGATAATCTGGCTGAGAGGATTTGGCAAGGAAATAAAAAAAATGTTGTTTTTGTTACTAGGATGAAACAATTCAGCATTTGTTCATTTCTTGTCCTCTAGCTAAATTTGTTTGGTGCATTGTTCATATGGTGTTTAATATAATATCCCCAACGAGTATAACTCAACTTTTCGGTAATTGGCTAGGGGAAGTTAATAAGAGAGATAAAATACAAATACATGTAGGTGTATGTGATTTATTTTGGGTCATATGGAACACAAGAAATGACTATCTTTAACAATGCAAGATCTTCATCTTTTATGCAAACTATTCTATTTGCTACGCATTGGATTTGTATGTGATTCTATCTACAAACAACAGAGAAGCGACCTGATCTAGAAACTGGGTGCAACCGGCTAGAGAGGGTTGCACGGGATTTAAATACATCCATGGTGTTTTGATAGTAGGATATCATGTCGATGCAGAATCATTCTATGTTGTCCTTATTTTTTCATTGGCTAGTTCACGTATCCACCTTATGTGACCCATGAGGTCAAGATTCTGTAATAAACAACTCTTAATAAAGTAATAAAATGGTTGTATTCACTGATCAGTGTGCAGAGGCCAGGGTGAGTTCCCCCATTTCGAAAAACGTAATATTTTATATTATGGGATAGATGGAGTATTAAATAAAACAACGATAGTGATTTGTGTAATATAATTGTCCTTTAGAGTATGTAGTAAGACAAAATTCAGTGGTAGCACGAAATATATTTTACCTCATTATTTATTTCTATATTCAACATGTAGTTTATCTTGTCACCTACCCTTCAGTGCGAGCTATGACCCTACTGATCTCGTATCAACCCCTACTTAATCTCTTCAAACCTTCCAATATCAGATACATAGTTTATGTTGTCACCTACCATTGTACACAAGCTTTATATGCTACTTCTTGTTCTGTGTATATAGAGAGTCTAGAGTAGCTCTCTTCCAGAAATAATCCACACAAGCAAATGTGTGAACGTTTAGGATATCGTAGTTGCATCCCCCACTTTGGCGCTGCTTTGTGCCTTGCTTTAGAACTAGATCAAATTATACCATGCCATTTATATGTATGCTGCAACCGGGTGTGCGAGGCATCGGGAAAAGAGGCTATAGACGAAACATGTAGCGGTATGCTCATCTAGCTTCACATTCTCATTACCTGCTGGGTTGGGCCTCTCAAAGAGTAGGAGGCTACAAGACTTCAGCGCTCCACTACATCATGCCACTGGCCATGAGGGTATCCAACGCTTTCGCATAGCGGCAAGTTTGTATGGTTAAGGGCGTTCCTCCGGCAAGCAGTAATTTTGGGGTTTCCTTTGACTCAGAAGACATGGAGAGCAATGAAACTAAAACACAAGGACGGACATGATTGGCCGATACTCCTTCACGTCCTCCTGGCCGATCTTTATGTTTTAAATTTTATTAGTTTGGGAGGAGGGGTACACTAAAGCAAAAGTGAATACTAAATTCTTCAATGTCAAGAGAGTTCTGTTGGAATTGACTTATCTAGTGTTCCAATTTTTCCGATAATTGAGACAATTTTATTGTTTTTAATCTTGTACAACATTGATAATTCAGTTCTTGCCTGTAAATTCAGAGTTATATTAATTTGTGCAACCTGTATTTCTATTCAGATCTTTGTTAGTATTTTCTGGCATAAAAAAGAAGAAGAACATATGGTCGTCATTTCATCAATCATCAGAAGTACTCTACCTAGAGTGTAAGACATTCAGTCTTGCTACCCTTTTTTTTGAAAAGGGGAACAAATCTGCATCGAAACGATGCACACATCCCGTTTATTTCAAGAGTGCGAGAATTACAAAGTAAACAAACCCGAGACCAAAGCCTCACAACAGTAACTTCACCAGACTACCACTAACCCTATGGCAAAGACTACAACAAATAGAAAAATACACAACTTCTAGACAAAGCCTTCAAGAAGGAAAAGCCGGACACGCGCCGATAGTGACGAGTCCAACCAACGGTCGAGCTCAGGATTTTCATCCCCGAAGACGAGCTTCAGGACACCACCTTCATCAAGGACACGACACGAGCATACGTCCACAATGCCATCAATGTTTCCACCGAAGTGTGTAGACTCGATGAAGAAGCTTATACCATCATCACATGTCCGGCAACGACAACTCGCTGACTAGATACCGCTGGAGAAGAGACTGGAAACGAGACGTCCCATACCGCCACGCCTCCAGCACTATCGCACCACCTTCGATCGACCAAACAGACATGACTTGACGCCCCAGAGGAGATGTCGTGCGTAGCACCCGTCGGGATCAGGCCTATTGCCACCGCCGGTCAGGCATGACTTGACACCTCCTCTAGGACCATCGTGCGTAGCACCTGTTGAGTCGAAACGAACCCGATCTCGAAGTGGAAACCACTAGCGAAGATCCAGCCTTGCGTCGTCCACATGACCACAGAGGCTGCCGCCGTCGAAAAAGCCGGGCCGCCGCCCCATGTCCAAACTCCTGTGACATCATGAGACGTTGCAGCGAGCAAAGTGCGGCCAGCACGCCGCCGCTAGACCGACTGCAGGCTGTTGCCTGCAACCACCACCTCCCTGCCGCAAGTTGCTGCAAATCTCGCACTCGAAGCCCAGCAACGCGAAGAAACGAGGCCACCGCAACCTCGGCACCACTGCCGCTGGTCCCTACAGCCGGTGAAAAGTCCAAAAGCGATGCCCTCAAGAGGAGAACAATGCACAGGACACCACCATCGCTCGATCCCGCGGGATCTGAGGTTTCCCCGGGAGTTTTCTTGGCTAGAGGGACGAGGGGCATCAGATCGTCGTCCGCCATGTCGCTGCTCCTCCAGCCATGCCGCTGCCGCCACACACCAGAAATGCCACGCCGCTGAGGTGCCCGACGCGCACACCATCCGCAACGAGGATTGGCGTCCCGTGCCCCCCGCCGCCGGCAGCGCCCACGACCAAGATGGCAGCAGTGGAGAGAGGAGGGAGGGGAGTTGGGCGGCTGAGGCGGCGGCTAGGGTTGCCCCCCTGTCGCCGCACGGGGGCGAGAGGGAGGGGCGATCTTCAAGAAATAGTCTTGCTACCCTACGTTGGTACAGGTACAGTAAAAGAAGTCTACTAGTAGAACATAACAACGTCCATTACAAATACTTCAATCCATATCTTTTTGTAATTATGTGCGTATTTCTGATATGCTTCTCATGGAATTGTTGTTTCCTTAAGCCTTCCTGATGCTACAAATAAACCGGTTTACTGAATTTGTATGCCGTTGTAGAGTGTTTCCATCCAACCAAATTACAGCGGTAGCACGCATAGATATCTTTTACCTCTTTAATTTCCTCAACACTAAGTAGCTACATTGCCACCTACCTTTCTGCGCAATCTCTCATCCTACTTCATATCTTGTCGACCTCTTGTTCTGTAATATAATGTATGCATGTCATGTTCAGGCTAGACAAGGTGCCCTCACCCAATCACATCTTACTTTTGTGATGCTTCATGGATTGCTTTAGATCTAGACCAAAATATATTGCCGTGAATGTTTATATGGCAATCGGGGATGCGAGGCATCGAGAAAAGATATTGCAGACCGGCTAGGAAGTGTCATGCATCACTAGGTCCATTTAGCACATCCTCTTGAAGATAACGTAGATTATGCTTCTGAGGCAGTACCGCCAGTCTTCCATATTGTTTTTCGATATATTTTGAAAGCGCTAATCACTGGCACAATCAGGGGCGGATCCAGGATTGAAGCATGAGGGGGGTGAAGAAATATTTTGGTCACATAAAAGAGAAAAAATCACAACAGAATAACAAGAGATAAACATGACTAGCACCGTAGCACAACGTCATCGCATCCTATTGAACGTGTCCTAGAGCCCGACATCTGGCATAGCGGCGTAATTGATCGGCAACATGAATGGATCTGCCTTAGAAGTGAAAACATTATCTGACGGATCAGTCTTTCTAGGACGACTTACAGCGCTAGGTCGTGGGAAGAGAGAGGCTTCAGTCATGGGCTTTTGGCTGGGCTCTGATGTATACATCACTTTATAGCTGCACGGTTAAATTAGGTCTTATTTCATTGACATAATTACAGTGATTAGTACCTGGTCCAATTCAAGAACATAGGTACAACGTGCACTTATTTGTTAAGGGGGGCGAATCATTAGGAGGGTCTAGCCCCTGCTCGCCCCCTGTCTCCGCCCCTGGGCACAATCGCACAAACTACACCATTAAGTACTATATACTTTTTAGTTCTAGCCCTCCGAATGATACCCTTTTACCACGTTAAGTCTTACATTCACGATTTCTAGCTCTTTTTGTATTCTATATAATTTTGTAGGAGCCAGATGGATTTCAGTCTGGCAAAGAGAAAAATCCAATGAGAAATTACGCGAGTTCTTGTCCATTATGCATGGTTCTTGAGCAGTGATACTTCACCGCCTCGTTTGTGAATCGTCAAATCCTACCTTCACCATAGAGTTCACACTGCTCTACCTGGCTCTTCTTCAGAAATGACATGCATCAAGATCATGTTCCCATGACTGGTTCTCTCGCAAGCTTCTTAATTACTACCTCCGCTCCAAAAATGTAAAGTTTTTTAACAGTTTAATTTAAACTGCTAGAAAGACTTACGTTATAAAACACAGGTAGTACCACTGAAGCACGCAACGTATTCTCCCTGAGGTAAATCGTCACACGATTTCAGCACCCTGCACACACTAGTCACACGCGCCATACAATTTGACCATTTTTCTCAATGACTCAAAACTGGTGTAAGTAGACAAGGTAGACCTTTGTGAAATACTTAACTCTCGTTTTCTTCTTGACAAACCAGATGTTACAATTGCTTTTTAATTATTTTGAAAAACGAGATCTTCATCCAGTGATACAAACCCATTTTGAAAAGAAATGGCAAAATTTTTAACTATTGTTTTTGTGTTAGAACCGATGGAGAATCAAACCCTCCATTGAAAAGAAACTACTGAAAAAACTAACCCGACATGAAGCGCAAAATTCGTATATTTGTGTAGAGTATGCAGTTCAACAAAAAATTCAGTAGCATGTTAGCCCTGGCACGGTTCGACGCCACCGGCACAGCTACGAGCATGAGCCTTGCCACCTTTCAGTGTAGTACCACGTGTCTTCATTGTTGGGGCTTCGGTTGTTACCTTTCAATGGAAATCTGATGTTAGAATTGTTGTTTACCAGCAAAGAACTCTTCACCCTCACTATAATTCTACATAAGGATGACTGAGGTATAGTGTTCCATTTTTTCCAGAGAATTAAGATAATGCTATTTTGTGTATCTTGTACAACATTGAGGATTCAGCACTACTAGGAAAAGGGCTATAGGTAATCCAAACATCCGTGGCTCATGTTGTTGAAGTGTCCAACGGGTAAAACAGGTGTGGCTCACCTGTGGACAGTACCCTACTAATAACTAGAACAACCGTGGCGCACATGGTGATAGTGCGCCACAGATATGTGTGGGCCAGGGGCCTGCTGGCTACATGCCACATACCCGTAGCGCACATGGGGTAAGTGCGCTAAGGTTGTTAGGGATAGGCGTAGCGCACATGAGGCAAGTGCGCTACGCCTAAGTTAAACCCCCTTTGCTCTGTAAATGGGCAAACACATCCATGGCGCACTCCTGGCATGTGCGCCACAGTTGCTATTAATGCGTGTGGCGCACTGGGGTCATGTGCGCGACGGATGTGTCGACCATTTTTTTGGCAGCTCCACTTTATGCACATGTGATCATCCACCACCCACACTTCACTTTTCCTTCCTTCTTCCTCCTTAGATCTAGTCGGGATTTTTCTCCTTCCCACCTCAATTTCTCTACTCATTCACCATTTTTAGCATGTAGAAATTGTCTTGGATGTTACATACATAATAGAGGAAGCTCTCCTTCCGGACACGCCACCCTCTCGGTCGATCTTGCGCGCACCTCTCCTTTTCATCTTCTCGATCGGTCTCTCATCTCGGTAAGTTGTTCATGTAAGGATGTGTTCATGTGTATATGGATGATATGCTTATATGTATGTAGAGGATATATGCTCATGTGTGTGTATATGGAGAGGATCGATGCTCATGCATGTGTGTATATGGAGAGGATCGATGCTCATGCATGTGTGTATGGAGAGGATGATATGTTCATGTGTATGGATCGGTCTCTCTCTTGTGTTTGTGTGTGAATAAGTTGTCATTTGTTTTGCCAAAATGTTGGTTCATTTCCATTTTGGCAAGACTTTGGCATTTTGCAAAGGTCCTTATTTTAGGATAGGTCATGCCGAAATTTTCTATCGACCATTGCATGCATGCATTAATTGTGTGGTTCTAATAAACTTCTAACTGTACCGTGTACACCGCGCAAGAAAAAATGGTCCTTATAATGAGCGAAGGCATTGTGGCTAGATTTTTGAAATGTGCGATGGCCGACATGATACGAAATAACAAGACAGAGATATGATGTCCATGCAGAAGATGCAAACTCAACTAGTTGATCGACCAGATTCCGGGAATGTACAGGCGCACCTACTCCGCCATGGTTTCATGGATGGATACACTCATTGGATAAGCGATGACGAAGGTGGGAAACATGACGATGATCATCACGGCGAGGACGGGCGAGATGATGAAGAGTCTCCTGGAGATGGTGAAGGTGCGGAAGCAGACCGGGATGATGATGATCTAGATGCCGGAGGAGCAAACAACGATGGAAGAACGTCAAGCTGGATGCGGGACCCTTATGTGCAAGAGCTGCTTCTCAAGTAGATGAGTAACGCCAGGGCTGCCGCTAGAGAGAAATCCAAGCTTGCGCAACTTGAGGAAGACGTGGTTACTCGATTGTATGAAGGATGCATGCCCGATGATACCCGGTTGAATGTAACGCTCAAGGCTATGGAGATGAAGGGAAAACACAAATTGAGCGACGCAAGATTCGACGATACGATGGCATTCTGGCACGATCGTCTCGCGGAGGGGAACACGTGTCCAACTAGTATCAAGGACGCCAAGAAAATCGTGTATCCTCTCGATCTACCGCACGTTAGATACCACGTATGCATCAACGATTGCATCATTTATCGGGGAGAGGACATAGAGAAAACCACATGTCCGGTGTGCGGCGTGAGTCGATACAAGAAAGAGAAGAAAGCACCTCGAAAAGTGGTACGGTACTTTCCTATCACTCCTCGTCTACAGTGCTATTTCATGGACCCTAAGGAAGCAAAGCTCATGCGATGGCATGCGGAAAGGAAGAAGGCAGGAGATGACGATGACCCCAAAAAGGACGAGCTGTTGACGCACCCTTCAAATGCTAGCCAGTGGAAAGCATTGGACCTCGAATTCCCAGAATTCGGTGGAGATTCGAGGAACATCAGGCTTGGTGCGAGCACCGTTGGACTCAATCCATTCGGTAGCCAGAGCAGCACGCACAACACTTGGCCCGTGTTTGTATGAATGTACAACCTCCCTCCATGGCTGTGCATGAAGAAGAAGTACATACAAATGAGTATGCTAATTCAAGGGCCGAAACAACCTGGTACCGATATCAATCTGTATCTCGGGCTGTTGAAAGAGGAGCTATCCATGTTATGGGAATCTAGAGCCAATACTTACGACGCCGTCGCACAAGATTATTTCACTATGAGAGCCGCCTTGGTCACTACGGTGCAAGACTATCTAGGTTGCAGGTATATCTCGGGGCAGGTTATCCAAGGATTCCCCGCATGCGTTAGGTGCATGGATAACACAAGCTATCTCCAACTAGATAAAGATTCAGGGTCTTCGAAAACCGTGTTCATGGCGCACCGGAGGTGGATCGGCAAGAATGATCCATGGAGAAAACGTGGAGATCTGTTTGATGGCAAATCCGATACCCAAGGAATCCAAGAGCGGAGGAGCAGCGAAGAAGTGGAAGAATTGCTGAAAAACTAGAAAGATTGTCCTAAGCCTGGAGAGAAGCGAAAGAGGCAGCAAGACAAGCCGCTGCTGAAGGTATAGAAAACAAGGTCTGTTTTCTAGGAGTTGCGATACTGGAAGTTTCTCCGCACGCCTCATAGCCTTGACATCATGCATATCATGAAAAACATGTGCGAGAGTCTGGTCGCCACCATAATCAACATGCCAGATAGGACGAAAGATGGTCCGAAAGCAAGGCATGACCTGATGTTCATGGGCATCCGGAAGGATCTTCACGGAGGACGCACTACTCCTGATGATCAGGAAGATGACGATGATCATGAGTCGGAGGCGACACAAGGTCGTCGGAAGGGTAAAAAGTTCAAGAAGAACGAATATTACTGCCCTCCTTCTTGCTTCAATCTAAGCCAGGATGAGATCAAACAGTTTTTCAAGTGCCTTCTAGGAGTCAAATTTCCTTACGACTACGCAGACAAGATAAGCAGATACCTAGACGAGGCGAAGCAGAGGTTCAGTGGCATGAAGTCTCACGACTGTTCCGTGCTAATGACGTAGGTACTTCCGGTTGCACTAAGAGGGATAATGGACGAGCACGTCCGTGAAACGTTGTTTGGCCTCTGCAAGTTTTTCGACGTCATCTCTAGGAAGTCGATTGGCGTGAATCAGCTCGGGAGGCTACAGGAGGAGATCGTGGTGATACTATGCGAGCTTGAGGTCTACTTCCCGCCCGCATTCTTCGACATTATGGTGCATCTGCTGGTCCATGTCATGGAGGACATCGTCCAACTCGGGCCGATGTTCCTCCGCAGCATGATGGCGTTCGAAAGGATGAACGGACACATCAAAGGATACGTTCTCAACAGGTCCCGTCCAGATGGAAGCATAGCCAAGGGATTTCTGGCCGAAGATGCATCTCTTTCTGCACGAATTATCTAGACATAGAGAACCCTGTCGGTCTTCCCATCAACAGGCACCTTGGCAAGCTCGACGGATCTGGTCACCGAGAGGGTTGTCGCGTAGTGCATGCAGACTTCGATTGTCAACGCGCGGACTTTGATCAAGCAAACCTCGTCGCGCTACAGCATTTAGAACTGGTCGATCCTTGGGTACATAAGCACAAAAGGTTAATTGAGAAGAAGTACAGTGACCGGGGCATACAAAGGACGCAAGGAGAAATAATCAAAGAGCACAACTCAGATTTCACGCGTTGGTTTAGGCAAATGCTCCTTGATAATCCCCCGCGATCACATTCTTCCGACACGGGAAAGATCATAATCACCTTGTTGCAGGGACCCATGCAAAACATGGTAACTATCAGGCGTATGATATCAATGGCTACACATTCTACACGGAGGAAAAGGACAACAAGTGTGATTATCATAACTCAGACGTAACGTCGGAATTCTACACCGATGACAACATGAAGGAAAGATTCTATGGAAGGATCGAGGAGATCTGGAAGCTCGACTACTATGGAGAAAAGGTGTCGATGTTCCGTGTCAAATGGGCAAAGAGCGTCGAAAGAGAAGACCGGTATTTCACAACCATGGTTATACCCGAAGCAGCCAAATCCAAGGTTGTCGGTGCGAACATGGCCGCGAAAAATGAACCGTGGGTAATGTCTAGCAAAGTGGACCAATGTTTTTTCATTATCGACCCGACAAAGCCTAGCCGTGTTGTCGTGAGGAGAGGAAAAAAGAAACATCAACGGAATGGATGGAGTCGCCAACGAGCAAGACTTCGACCAATACGGCAATCCAAAGATTGAAGATGACGACGACTACGATGCAGCAACTTACATCACAAGAAGAAAAAGGACAACCCTACCCAAAAAGGTGGCCCGTTCGAAAGAAGAAACATTAAAGTACTGGGGCTAAATTATTCAACCGCGACAAAGAAGGGAAAAAAGATTGTAAAACGCTAGCTCAAAAAATATTGTAAAACGCGTGGTCAAAAAAGATTGTGATATTCATGGATAAATTATTATTTAATTTAGTTATACTTTGAATCATATTTGTACCACTTTTATGACATATATTATCACTTTTGGGCATTTTTGGAATATTTAAAAGTATTTTAAAAACAAAACAAAACTTTTATGGCATATATCACCACTTTTGGGCATTTTTTGGAACATTTAAAAGTATTTTTAAAATAAAAATAAAAAAGGTGGGCACCAGGATTCGAACATGGGTGCTCATAGGTTTAGAATAGAGTAGTGGGTGAAACCAGTGGGATAGGACTAGTGTTAACAAGAGGGGTGGCCGCCCTCTTATGTGACTAGTCCTACCCAGTTAGGCGTAGCGCACCCTAGCCAAGTGCGCTACGGCAACTGCGCCACGTCCTACCCAGTTAGGCATAGTGGGCGAAACCAGTGGGATAGGGAAGTGCTAGTGTTAACAAGAGGGGTGGCCGCCCTCTTATGTGACTAGTCCTACCCAGTTAGGCGTAGCGCACCCTAGCCAAGTGCGCTACGGCAATTGCGCCACGTCGTCCCTATCCTCCCCATCCTCAAACAGATCGAGCCATCCCAACGACGCGTCGCGGCCGCATCGAGACGCCACCTCTCCTCTCCAGCCTATAGCCCTGCCTCGCCAGCCTCGCCAATAGGAGGAGGAGGAGCAGGAGGCCAGCCACCTCGCCAGGAGGAGGAGGCAGCCACGCGTCCGTGGATCTCGGAGGAGGAAGAGGAGACCGTGGAGGAGCGTCCGAGGAGGAGGAGACCATGGAGGAGCGCCGTTGTCCGCCCGCCGCTATCGCCTGCGCGCTCGTCGTCGTCCTTGTCTCAGAGGTGAGCATCCCCTTCTCCCCTCTCTCCCCTCTCTACTTCTCGGTGGTGGTACTGGAGCGCAGCGACTGCAACCCTAGCTTCGGGCTTATCCAAATTTAGCTTTATTTAGGTTTAGGTTGATTCATTGTTAGCTTGATTTAGGTTTAGGTGGCTTGATTCATTGTTAGCTTGATTTAGGTTTAGGTTTAGGTGGCTTGATTCATTGTTAGCTTGATTTAGGTTTAGGTTAATCTACGAGTCCACATGAACGACATCTGGCTGTTTGATTTAGGTTTAGGTTTAGCTTGATTCTTGTCTGAATGTTTGAAATAGAGAGCTTGTTTGAAACTCCATCCATAGGTAAACAGAGAGGCACACACATATTATTTTCTGAATGTTTGAAACAGAGAGGCACACACATGATTTGTTTAGCTTGATTCATTGCAGTGGCTGTAGTAGGTTAGTGTTAGCAAATTTTATGGTATCTTGTATGAATGTGCCTGATATCTTGTAGTTACTACAACAACTACAAATTTTATGGTAGCTTGAAATGCACTTAGCAAATTTCAACTACAAATTTTATGGTAGCTTGTAGCAGTTAGCTTGTATCTTGTCTGAATGTTTGAAACAGAGAGGCACACTCATGGTTAGTTGTTGTCAGTATTATATGGTTAATGGTGTAATAATTTCCCTAATGCTCCAAATATTCTGGGATGCTCGTTCTACTTATATGGTTATGGTTATATGGTTAATGGTTATGGTTACATGGTTAATGGTGTAAGTCCAAACCTGAACATCAGTTCAGGACTTCTTATCATGGTGGACCCTAAAAAATGCACATCTCTGAATTTGAAAACTGTTGTACACACATTCATAAACTTGTGTGCTGCTATGTATTTGATTGCTGTCATATAATCTGCATGTTGTATTTGTTTGCTTGCTATAATGACAGGTGCTATAATCTGCATGTATTTGCTTGCTGTCATCAATGATAGGTGCTATAATCTGTGGTGATATAATATGTGGTTTGCTAACAAAAATGATGTCATCATTTTTGTTAATGTTGTAGCACTTAAAATTGTGCTTGTGCTTGTATGAAGCACTTTATTATATCGTGTATGCAGGTTCTTGTATGAAATGAGTCCCAATTTTTGCCGGAATGTTGATTAACTTCCGTTTCAGTAGAAATCGGGCACTCCTAGTTTAAGAAAATTAGCAAAGGTCATGCCGGATTTTTCCATGGAATTTATTACTAACCAATTATTTGTTTTTTATTAGTGCAAAGATGTGTGACAACAACGAGGCTGGCTGTTCTAAGCGCATCGGCGCTGAAGGAGAAGTCATACCTCCGAATAAACAATTGACATTCTGGGAGGCGGTCCAGCGGCTAGAAGACGATGAAGAATACCATCCTTCGGAGAGCGAGGACGATGAGATGGAAGACATTGAGGAAGAAGCCGAAGGAATGGCGGATGATGAAACCACTGATGGCGGCGAGAGCACAAGGAGTGGTAGCAATCCTCCTAAGAAGAAGAAGCAGAAGGAACGGCGCCTGAACACGGTCGGCACCATCAGAGAGGAAATTACCGAAGTGACCCAACAGGGGTTCCTTTGGCTTCCGACCTTGTCGTCAGAGGGTACGGTGGGCAAGTGGTGGCGATCACCCGGATAACCATCTCGATCAACACCGAGAATCTCCGGCGTAAATATAATGGCCACTTGTGCACACTCCTCTTCGAGAAGCTGCACGCAAGGTACAAGTTCCCCGCTGAGTATCGGAACACAAATTATCATGGGAATGAAGTAAACAAATCCGCCCTCACAAAGATGAGCACCGCCCTGGCCAGCTGGAGAACCCGGATAAAGAAGAAGATCTATAAAGAAGGCAAAAGTCTCGAGGAGATCCAGAAGATTGACCCGTAGATCACCGAAGATATACCGGGAGTTCAAGGACTGGTGCGAATCAGAAAGAGCCCAGGCCTCGAGTAATCGTGGAAAGGTGCTGCAGGTGATGAATATAGGTCACCGCCATCTCAGATCTGGTGGATATAGAACCGCGGAGGCCAAATGGGATAAGGAGTATGACGAGTATAGAGCTAAGGGGATAGCTAAACCCTTTGCGAAATTAGAAAAGGGGCAGCTTCGAAACTTCATCAGGGCCCGTTACCATGTGGACCCAAAAACCAAACAACTCACCGTGGATCCTGCGGTGAAGGAATTCAAGGAAATTGTGGTAAGTAATTTAATTACCGTGGATCAACTCGATTGCATTCTAATCGATGAAGTCGAGTTTCTAAACAGTTCACTGTTACTTCTTCTACAGGAGGAGGAAATTGTTGCTAGTCATGGAGTCAATAGCGAACTGGAGTGCGGGTGGTCGACAAGGGCCGTGCCCGATTCCAAGCATGGTCAGCAGCCACTTGAACAACACGGCGCCGACGAATCAGGCGAATTATGTGTTCGTGACTCCGCCCGCTAGCACCATGGCACCGGAAGTGCTGCTGACTCCCCTGCTATCACCGTGGCGCCGGACATGTTGGTGACTCCCCCTGCCATCGTCGCGGCGGCACCAGAGCTCCAAGAACCCGGTAGGGAGAATACACCCGGCGGCCGACACCGCACCATCAAGCAGCCCCTCCGTCTCTTGCACGCCCTTTTTCGTATGCGGTGCCTCGACATTAGCCGATCTTGACGCCATGACGGTAACCAAATTGCTTTACCGCCTTTCACTCCATCTATTACTCTTATGGCATCTCTCTGACGCCGTACATGTTTTCCGCAAACAGATGTTCCTTGCACTATCTTATGCTACGTGAACAACGAGATAAGGGATGTTGCCAAGGGTACCATCATTCAACCCTTGCAGCGCACGTTCCACTCATGGCCGATGCGAGATAGCATGCACCGGGTTAAAATTAGTCGGGTGCTATGGGGCTGTGACGACCTGGAACCTCCCATTCAACCCCCAGGAGCAGATGAAGAAGAGTCGGCTGTCCTCAGAAGTTGCTTTGGCTTATTCTTGCAATGGCCAAAGAGCATTTCGTTTGGGGACGGTCGGGGCCATCATGCCATAGACAACAACACCGCCTGTCGTGCCAGTGACAAGCAGTGGCAACGCCCCTTACCGCCCTCGCCGTCACCTCCACGCGGTGGGTCGGATGATCATGTTGATGATATGCACATGGCGCGGGATCCGGCCGAGGACAACGAATACTTCGATGATCAGTTCTTCAACACTAGTTTTAGCAACGAAGACCCAGCTGGTGGCCCCACAGAGAAACCCACTATCACCAAGCGTTTGTTTGGTTCTCAGGAGACGCCTCTAGCTTGCGCCTTCTCCGAGCCAGCTGATACAACCAACCGACCCTTTATTCTAAGCCCTGACACACTACATAGGGCGGACAATGCTCAGATTACGGTGCCTGTCCGCTCTCCAAACGGAAAAAAGGCCAGAAAAAAAACTAGCAGCTCGAGCCAGCCGGTGGCGTCAACTGCGAATCCGATCAGGTTTCGGGACGGGCCACCAAGGCCCGAGGGTATTATGTGGAGGATTCATGTGGCAGGTGAGCCCATGCTACCTAAGAATTTGCGGAGGCTCTCCAGTTCGGAACTGAAGAGTGTGCATGACGATGTGCTGACGATAGAGAGACGTCTTCTGGCGGAGAAAGATCCCTCGCACCCGGTATTCGTGGTTAAGGTGCCACCAGGCTTGGGCTTCGTCGATAATGCCCCCGCGGATCTGTTCTTCCTGCGGTTTGATGACATCTTCAATATGTTCCACCTGTACCATCTGCACTATACCATGGTCCGCCTGTTTTCTGTCAGCCTGGCCATGCAGATCATTAGAGAGAACACACCGGGCATCGCTATAGTGGACCCCTACTACATGCGTGACGGCTGCTTGGGAAGCGACGTTGAACGAAGTTTCATGGCCTCGTACCTAAAAAGAATCTTCGTGGCGAACAAGACAAAGGAATACATTCTCGTGCCTTACTTTCCCGAGTAAGTCATTATTCACTCGCCACCATCGATTGGCTTTATTAGATTATCATCATTCTTTTTCCAACACATTCCATTTGAATTTTTTTGCGCAGAGATGAACACTGCATGCTCATCTCCTTATCGCCGAAGCATTCGAACGCCACGTATTTCGACTCGGGGAGTCTAGAAAAAAAGAAAAACTACGATAAGGTCAAGGAAGTTCTGGATGATGCTCTCACTGGCTATGCCTTGACGGAAGGCACCACCTTCGTGCGTAAGAAGGTCAAGTTCGGCATGCATGTCTTCAACCACGTAACGGAGTTCCCCTGCATGAAGCAGCCGGAAGGCAGTAAGAAGGAAGCCTACTATGCACTCCATCACATGAGGGCGTTCCTACTAGACCAGCAGAATTCTATGCTGCCAAATCATCTCAAACAGTGGGCCGAAGCCAAGGCCAAGATCACTGATTCAGATATTAGACAAGAGATGTATCGCATCCAGCAGAAGTTTGGGGCAATCATCTTTCGTGATGCCATGACTTCGGGGGGATCTTCTACAGAAGAAATCTTCCGAATAACCGTGACATAGAAGATCGCCTAGAGATACAACGTGACTATAGGAAGTTCATGACGAGACAAGGCGTCCTCCCGTTCCCTGAGCCGAGCCAGAAGGCTTGATGTTGGCCTAGTTGTAGTTCCAAACTATAGATGACCTTTGTGTGTGTGGACAAGTGTACATGCTACTACTTATCTTATTAGGTTTATGAATCATCGCTTACTTCTTTTGCTTATTATTATTATATATGAATCAATGCTTGGTTTTTTTGCTTACTCTTTGGTCCTTTGCTCACATTGGTCCTTCTTTTTTCCTTACTTTATTAGTCTTTTTTCGAGAATGACGATGATTGAAATCTCGTGGCACACTATATATGTGAATGTGTTACGACGGGATTGTGAGCCTTGTGATATGCACAAGTCCAGGTCTTGTGCATCCTACTTGGCACACGGTTCCGTCGTAGCATATTCCTGTGTCCAACGACCTATGTATATGTATATATATATATATGAGACATTCTTTTTCAGTTACTTTGGTCTTTTCGAGAATAATACCGATGATTTAAATGTCGTGTTACACTATAGATGTGAATGTGCTATGATGGGATAGTTAGCCTTGTGATATGCACAAGTCCAGGTGTTGTGCATCCTATTTGGCTAACTGTTATGTCGTAGCATATTCCTGTGTCTATCTATATATATATATATATGAGGCATTCTTTTTGAGTTATTTTGGTATTTTTCAAGAATAATGCCGATGATTGAAATATCGTGGCACACTATATATGTGAATGTGCTATGATGGGATTGTAAGCCTTGTGTTATGCACAAGTCCAGATGTTGCGCATCCTACTTGGCTTACAGTTCCATCATAGCATATTCCTGTGTCCAACGACCTTGTTATATATGAGGCATTCTTTTTGAGTTACTTTGGTCTTTTTCGAGAATGCCGATGATTGAAATGTCGTGGCACACTATATATGTGAATGTGTTGTAATGGGATTGTCCGCGTTGTACTATGCACAAGTCCAGGTGTTGTGCATCCTACTTGACGGACTTCCATCGTAGCATATTTCTGTGTCGAACAACCTAGTTATATATGAGGCATGCTTTTTGAGTTACTTTGGTCTTTTTGAGTTCGGAGTACTTTCTATAAGTGTATCTTTATATGCGACTTTAATTATACATGTTTTTTCAATCACCGGTTAATTATTATTGTTAACTTGTAGATGACGTGGTACGTCGTGTACAAGGGACGGGTTCCCGGAGTCTACGATGGTTGAGAAGACTGTCGGAGACAGGTGCACCATTTCAGCGGCAATAGCTACAAAGGGTACAAAACTATGACGGATGCGGAAGCTAGATACACGCGCTATCTAGCGGGACTTAGGACGAGGAACCGGATGAAGACATACACCTTCGTCGCAGTGATGCTTATCGTCTATGGTTGTTTATCCCGCGCTTGTTTCTAGCTAGTTTAGATGTCTAGGCGAGCTTTCGAGCTCTAACTTTTTCGAGACACGTGTATTCGCATGCCACCAACTACTTTGTAACTTGATTGAAACAATGTAACTTATACTATGTATTCATGTATGGAACTTATCTATATATATTTATTTCAATCTTGTCTTGCAAATTGAGTATTTATATATATTACTGTATATCTTATATCTGTGTGTGTATATCTGCCTATAATATTGTATATAATCTGTATTGTATATCATCTGGCTCAGAAATTAAAAAAAAGATGTCCGTGGCGCACATGGCATGACTTTAGTGGCGCACTGCATCTAAAGCGCACATGCCACTAATCAGTGGCGCACTGCCATGTGCGCCATAGGAAACAATGCCCGTAACGCACGTGCCTTCCTAGCCGTGGCGCACTGACAAGTGCGCTACTACTATCTCGAGATAACCGTAGCGCACCAGACAGTGCGCTTCACGTAAAAGATAGCCGCAGCGCGAGGCTAGTGGCGTACTGCTAGTGCGCCACGGATGTCCTTTCAGGTGCGCAACGAACGGCCCTTTTCCTAGTAGTGCAGAGATATTCACTTTCCTGTAAAATTCAGGGTTATCTTTATCTTTGCAACCTGTCTTTATGTTCCGATTTGTGTTTGTCTTTCCTTATATCCCCTTCTGAGTACTAATGTATGGAATACTTTTTGTATAGATTCCAAATGATAATGCAATGCAAGAAATCTCGTTACAATTATTTGGTGGAGAGTTGTAGTCGATGCTTTCTGCTTGATGTTTGTTAGTAGTAGTTTCACCAGTACCTGATGCAACTGGTGTGTTGATGCTTTAAAAAGGACACTTCTAGTGCTAGAAGCTCCCACACCGGGAGGAATCTCGGGAAGGATTATAGAGGAAAGCCTTACCCTGCAAAGTGCAATGCACAGAGGCTGCATTGAACCTGGGACCATCTCACTGCGCGCAGGCCTATCCTTCTGGTTCGATGATTTACTCATAACAAAACACTTTTGCTTTGGTCCCCTTTCTTAATTTCGAACTTTGACAAACAAAAAATCTTTAGAGGACTGTACGAACCCACCTGCACTACGTATGATCCTCTTAGACGTATACTCACCATACACGTATACTCATGTGTCTGCGGAAGACGAAAATCAGAAGTTATATAACAACAACAACAACAAAATACACATATACGAAGATATACGTGGCCTCGATATGAGTTTTGGCGGGTCAAAAAACGGCCCGTGTAGCTTAAGTTTAGGGGGGACCGAAGCACACCTCGTAACAAAATTGACGGTGAAAAATAGAGGGGCAGCAAGCAGTTTCGTTTTGTATGAGATGTTACTGAAAACGTTCAGAAGATTCACGTGTATAAGAGGGGCAGCAAGCAGTTTCATTTTGCATGATATGTTACTAAAAACGTTCAGAAGATTCACGTGTATAATTAGACAGTGAGAGAGGAGTTTTATATTGTAAATTTTATGTATGGACTTATGTTTTTTTTTGTGAATGGTCATAGTGAACTTGTAGACTAATCAACATTATGCAGTCCAACCAAATTTCAGCCGTCCAAGATGAATGCAAGAAGCATAAAAACTAGAGTAGACTTAATGTATGTGCATATGTCCTCTTATTAACACAAGTGGTGGAAATTCTTGACGATTATCAGAATATGCAAAACATAGGAATAAATAATAGTTCTAATACTTGTACCTAATTGATTAACATGGTTTTAAGGACTTGTTCTACTCAAAACATCATCAAAGGTGTCTTTCTGTTATTATTCTTTTCTAGTTTTGGGTGATCATTTCACAAGGTTGAGTCGTATGTGAACGATTTGTGGTTTCACGCGGACCACCTGTACAGTAACCAATCTTTTAAATAGCCGGCTAAAGGCTATATCCACATCCTCCGAAAATAGATATAGTGTGGTTATAGCCCGCTATAGCCACCCTTTTAGCGGGGTAACGCACTTAGTGGCTGGTTGCAAACAGGATATAGCCAGACGCTATAGCCAGCTACTTAAAACTATGGCAATTGTTAAACATTGTATTCAGTAGTTGTAGATATACATACCTTGTACCTATACCCCTGTATTTGTACTGTACACTACTATATAAAGAGATAGGCCGACCCCATTGGGTGCTATGCAAAACCCTACCGATTACCCCGTCTTTCATGGTATCAGAGCGTAGGTAATTTCCTCCGCCGCCGCCATACCCCGCTTCCGCCTACCTAGCGATCGTAGATCTATCTCCGAGTCCTCGCCGGGCTCTGCCCTACATCGCGCTCCTCCATGGCTACCACCAGCGCCGTCTCCTCCCTCTCTGTTGGCTCCGGCTCTCCTACCTACGGATCGTCCTTGAGTAGGAGGGCTACCATGGCGTCTCGCATCCCTGCTACGCCGATCTCTTTCGTGAATCAATTCACGATTCGCCTCACCCCCGATAATTACATCTACTGGCGTACCCAAGTTGTAACTCTTCTACAGAGCAATCTCCTCCGCCCCGACACAGAGATTCCCAACCCGACGACTATAGGGGATGTCCCCAAAACCATCCCCAACCCACTGCATGGCGCCGGGCATCAACAGGATCAGCACATTCTTTCTGCCATCGTCTCCTCTCTCACCGAGGGAGTGATCGGGTTGGTCACCATTGCTGCTACATCTCAGGAGGCCTGGGAAACCCTTGAGGCGAGCTATGCCACGCAGTCCACGTCGCGAGTGATGGCGATCCGGACTACTCTGTCCAAGTGCAAGAAGCTCGACAAGACGGCCACGACCTTCTTCAATGAGATCAAGGCACATGCTGATACCCTTGCATCTATTGGCCAGCCACTGCGCCCTGAGGAGTTCAACACCTACCTGCTTAATGGGCTTGATGGCGATTACGACCCTCTGGCCGATTGCGTCTGCGCTTGTCTGATTACTGATCCTATGCTAATGTGTGATGTGCTCGCCCAACTTCTGAACGCGGAACAACGCGTCGAGAATCGGCGTGCCGAGCTCCGTGTCGACGCCCACATGGCGCACTACACCACCAAACCCCATGACAGTGGTAGTCGTTCGCCTGCAGCACCTCCATAGTAACACCCCCGGCGAATCAGCCTCAATGTGATGCACCACCGCCTCCACGCCCTGCAGGCCAAGGGAACCCTACCTGTGGTAACCCTCGCCCCATCTGTCAGATATGTTCTAAGGTGGGGCACGTTGCTTCGTGCCGCTTCAAGCATTTCCAGAAGAATTACCTGGGTGCTGGCAACGATGGCCGCAACATGGCACGTCAGATTGCTGCCTTCTCTGCCACCACCAGCAGCACCACTACCTCCTACCCGATTGATCCATCCTGGTACCCGCACACCGGCGCGACGGACCACTTCACCAACGACTTCAACGACCTCACATTGAAGGAACAATATCATGCAAAGGACCATGTTCAAACCGCCAATGGCACAGGTATGCGCATTACACATGTTGGTCAGTCTACAATTCCTACATCATATACCTCACTCCAACTTAAAAATATCTTTCATGTCCCATCCGTTACACGCAATCTACTCTCAGTAAAAAAAATTGCATATGACAATAATGTCTTCTTTGAGTTTCACCCGTCGTATTTTCTTGTTAAGGACCGGCCTACACGGGAGGTTCTTCTTAGTGGGGGGCTTCGAGGAGGTCTCTACAATCTCAACTTGAAGTCCGTTAAACAAGTCTTCAACAGTACCAGGGTGTCACGAGATCAGTGGCACTCACGTCTAGGTCATCCAGCTATACCCATGGTCCAACATATTCTCCACCGCCATGAGTTACCATCAGTGTTAGTTAATAATGTTGTAGTTTGTGATGCCTGTCAGCAAGGCAAAAGTCATCAATTCCCATTTTCTTTGTCAACTCCTGCTACTACTGCACCACTTGAGATTATTTATTCTGATGTTTGGGGTCCTGCTCAAACTTCAGTCAGTGGACATCAATTTTATGTCAGTTTTGTTGATGCTTATAGTCGTTTTACTTGGTTATATCTTCTTAAGCACAAATCTGATGTATTCCAAATTTTTCTTCAGTTTCAACAACATGTAGAACGCCTACTCAATATAAAAATAGTCCATGTCCAAAGTGATTGGGGTGGCGAATATCTTAAGCTGAACAAGTTCTTTTCTGACATTGGCATATCTCATCGAGTTTCATGTCCCCATACTAGCCAACAAAATGGTACTGCTAAAAGCAAACACCGTCATATTGTAGAAACTGGATTAACACTACTTGCGCATGCCTCGGCAACATTTCGTTTTTGGAGTGATGCTTTCTCTACCGCGTGCTTTCTTATTAATCGTCTTCCTACACGTGTTATCAATATGCAAACTCCTCTTGAGCGTATCCTTGGTGAAACACCCGATTACACCTTTTAAAAGGTTTTTGGGTGTGCTTGCTGGCCACATCTTTGCCCCTGCAACAACCGTAAACTCGAATTTCGCTCCAACCAATGCATTTTCCTTGGATATAGTTCCTTACACAAAGGTTACAAATGTTTACACATACCCACTAATCGATTTTACATCTCTCGCGGCATTGTGTTTGACGAGACTGTTTTTCCCTTCTCTCAACTCACGTCTTCCACTTCACCACCGTCATCTTCCACTCCTCCTTTACAGTCTAACCGATTTGTGGATGTTGCATACTCGCCTCTATTATTGGCTAACCATGGTGCAGGTAATGCTCAGGGTGCTCGCCTAGAATTACTCGATGAGCCGTCGTCCCATATTCACGTCGATCACGACGAGCAGGCGCATGTAGCGACAGGCTCCCATGTAACTGGGGCCTCCAGCACTGGCATGTCTACACCGTTGCACACAACCAGTTCCACCTCGCCTGGGGCAGCGTCGGACGGCCAGCGCACGTCGCCTACGGGCGCTGACTCCCTGTCGCCTGGGGCAGCACACATCTCGTCGTCTGACGGGCCGCACCACCCTGCGCCCGAGTCGCCCCCTTCTACATCAACTGCCTCCTCGACGACTGATATATCCGTGTCTCCCTCGACACCTGGGCCGCTACAAGATGCTCCTGCTCCTAGGCCCGGTGCTACTACACGGCTGCAACGTGGTATACGCCAAGCCAAAACTCAGACAGATGGTACTATGGCTTGGAGTGCTACTCGTTCACATGATCTTACTCTCCTACATACCGAACCTCGTGACTATAGAACAGATCTTTCTTCTCCACACTGGCGTACTGCCATGGAAAAATAGTTCACTGCACTTCAACAAAATAAGACATGGCGTCTAGTTCCTCATCGTCCTGGAGTAAATGTGATAGATTGCAAATGGGTCTTCAAAATTAAAAAGAAGGTTGATGGGTCAATTGGGAGATACAAAGCCAGACTTGTTGCTAAGGGATTCAAACAACGATATGGCTTGGACTATGAAGATACATTCAGTCCCGTGGTTAAACCCACTACTATTCGTTTATTGCTCTCCATGGCTCTCTCCTAGGGATGGTCACTTCGCCAACTGGATATACATAATGCCTTTTGCATGGTGTTCTTGATGAGGAAGTGTTCATGCGCCAGCCTCCTGGATTTGAGGATCCAGAATACTCCGGACATCTTTTTCAACTTGATAAGGCCCTCTATGGTTTGAAGCAAGCACCTCGAGCCTAGCATGCTCGTCTCAGTTCCGTTCTTGCTGATCTTGGCTTCACACCTTCTACAGCTGACACATCATTATTCATCATGCATCATCCAACCACTACCATATATCTTCTGGTCTATGTGGTTGATATTATAGTGGTCAGCTCTTCCTCCACAGCTACTGATCATCTTGTTCACCGACTTGGTAACATCTTTTTTCTTAAAGATCTTAGTCCGTTACACTACTTTCTCGGTATTCAGAATCATACATTGGGATATAATATTCTTATGAGCCAGCGAAAATATGCCAGTGAGCTACTGTAGCATGCTGGAATGCTAAAGTGTGCTCCTGTGTCAACCCCTATGGCATCCACTGATAAGCTTTCAGCTACTGATGGTACTCTACTGTCTGTTGAAGAGTCTACTCGATACCGTAGCATTGTTGGTGGACTCCAATACCTTACCATGACACGACCTAACTTGTATTTTGTGGTGAATAAAGTATGTCAGTACCTTCATGCCCCGTGATGTACTCATTGGTCAGCAGTTAAGCGTATACTTCGTTATGTCAAAGCTACCTTAACTAATGGACTGCTTCTTCGACCCTCTACTGGTGATCCAGATCTTCTGTCTGCCTTCTCTGACGCTGATGTCACATCCCAAAATTCTCCAAATTTTGAAATGTGAAAAAAAATAAACAAAAGAAACAAATATTGAAATTTAGGGTGAAAATAAACTTTTTGCTTCTAAATGGAAACATCAAAACCCTTCTTGAACAAAATTTGAATGAAAAGGTCATCCAACAAAATTTCAATCAAGTGAAATGCATTCATCAATGAATGTATCTTGAAATTTAAACACTTGGAAAAGTTAAACCCAAAACCCTAAATCTTAATGAAAGAAATCATTTCCAATATCTCTCTAAGACTATGGGTTTATTCCATATAAAAATTCAACAACAAACATTTCTAAATGATCAAAAATGGTAAACAAAAATATTATAAAACCATAGAAATTGGTTGCTCAATTTGGAGCCATGGATACAAACTTATGAATTTAATAAGATAAAAGGAAAATAATTTCCAAGGCTAATAAATCTCCTAACTGAATTCAATACCAAATTGTGAGCAAAGTAGTCCTAAAAGGATTTAAAAAGATAAAAAAATATTAAATAAAATTATAAAAATTGGAATCACCAATTTTGGAACTATAAATAAAAAGATATGGATTTTATAAGATAAAGAAAGAAATAATTAAATAAGAAATAATTGCAGAGACAATTTCAATCTTGGCCAAATCCATAAACAAATGGAATAAAGAGAATCCAAATAAAAATAAAGGAATAAAGTTTATTAAAATAACATTATATGGGATTAAACCATATTCAATTTTATTTAAATGAAGACAAAATTCCTAATGATAAATGATTAATTAAATCATGAGAAAATAATTGAAATTGCCAAAGTGGATTAAAAGTTATCTAATTAACTTAAAAAGAATAAAAGGATTATTTGAATAAAATTTATATGGATTTAAACCATATTCAATTTTATTTGAATAAAGACAAGCCTCATTTAAATAAATATTAAAGCATAATAAATTATTTTGGATTATTCCAAAGTGGACTATTTAAACACAATATTAAATAGTTTAAAACCCACTGAAAAGGTTGGGTAAAATTTGAATTCAAAATGAAACTTGAATCAAATTGGTTTAAAAGAAAACATAAAATAGAAATAGAAAAAGAAAAAGAAATCAGAAAGAAAAAAATAGAAAAGGATCCAACCCAACTAAACCTAACCAGACCCTAGCCCAATCTGTTCTAGCAAGCCCAACAGAGCAGACCACCCGGCACCTCCACTCTCTCTGCCTCGTTCTTTTCTCACTTGCACGCATACCCCCTCACCCCACTGACCATTGGGAACCACTGCCACACAAGCATCATCTTCCTCACCCGCTGACCCCGCCCCCAGTTCTTTGCCCCCTCCCCCGGCCGTTTCTGCCGTTGATTCCCCGCTTCCATTCGTTTGAATGCGCCAGTAATTCCGCCCCGCGACCGTGCCTTCTTAATCGCCCCTCTCTCCTCTCTCTTTCCCCCTAGATACCACCCCACGTGAGCCCCCAGGCTGCCCCTAATTTCGATCGAACCCTCACTGTCTCCGGGCAGCTCCATCTCGAATTCCGGCGAGCTCGACCCTCCCCTACCCCCTAGTACACGCTATCATGCTCCCCATCGACACGCGCATCTGCTGGAGGCCTCTGCTTGCCTGCGCGCGCCCCAGATGCTCGACAACGACGACGCCTACTCGCCACCGTCCCCTGCCTCAACTCTGGCGACCCCTCCTGGTGAACCCTGACCTTCCCTCCCTCTCGGAATGATGCTCCTGTACTCACCAATCTCCTACGCGTCTAACGACACTGTTTGTTTGTCTTAGCTTGCTTTGTATCCTTGCCTCCGTTGATGACCGTGCTTGCCCGATGGTGACATCGACTCCGGCGAGCAATCTCCAGCAACTCCATGCGCCCCCTGCCCTACTACTGCCACCTTGAGCACCGAGCACTAGTGGGAATAGCCCCATTGGTCCCTGTTGGTAAGGGGCATTAGTCCCGATTACCCAACCGGGACGGGGAAATTGGGACTAAAGCCCCAACCTTTAGTCCCGGTTGCCCCACCAACCGGGACAAAAGGGGGTACACGTGGCCCCGGCAGAGGGCGAGAGGGTGGAGCAACCGTCCCGGTTCGTAACACGAACCGGGACAAATAACCTTCTGTCGCGGCAGAGATTTGGCACATTTCCCTGCCGCAGCAGATAATTCATTTTGGCAACTTTTGTTGCCGCGACAGCATTTTGGCCACCTTTTGTGCCGCGACAGAGAATTCATTTATGTTGTTTTATTGTTTATTTAGTGTTTTGCACTCATCAATGAAGGAACCATTATATTACACAAGATCATCATGACAATATTATATTCGATACACGGATCGAGTTCATGCACTACATACAAAAGTTGCTCTTTATACAATCCCTATTTTTTATACACACCCGAATAGTATTCCCCTTTTGGGTTTAGGACTTCTGCATCCAAGAATCCCGCAAATTCCTCCTGTATTGCTCGCACGCGATCCTTTGGCAGAATACCGTCCCGTAGACGTTCGATCTGATTTAAAAAGGAGTCAGCCTATATGAATGAAAATAAACACAATTTGATGGTAATTAAAAACTATAGAAATTGTTTACGTACGTGGAGTTGCTCTAAATTTCTTCCGTTCTCATCGCACGTCTGCCGGATGAACTCGCAAACATAGTATCCACATAGATTATTACCTGGTCCCTGCGTCAGGCACTTTACGAGAACATAGTTCAATCAAAATAATAATCAAGCATGATAATAACGGTATCAAAACTAGAATCAAAGAGATGCACGGATATAGCTAGTGGTGCTTACATCTAGTGCTTGAAATGTAAGCTCCACTTTCCAAACACCCATAGCCTTGTTGGTGAACCGTTGCCAAGCGCTGCCCGGCGAAGAAAACGAATAAAAGAAGCTATTAATTACTTGATATCATAAAATTTACGAACATTGCCGATATAGTGTCATAATGATTAGAATTACCGCTAGAGAAGCATCTGCATGTCCTTCCACTGCTCAAGGGGATTTATGTTTCGAGTCCATAACTAGTACACACCCTTTGTCAAGTTGAATGATTAACAGAATATAGTGGAAGCTGCGAATGCATAACTAATCAATTATATACTTAACATCGAGTAAGCGAAATAGAAAGTGTATACAAGACAATAACACTCACTCGAAGTTGTAAGGAAATAGTATTTCCCTTCTGGTTTCTTGAAATCTTAACGCGTGTACTATATTATCCTCCGTATCCTGGGGGCTTGTTTTGAGATTAGCTTGATGAACCCAATATGGATCAATGAAGCCAATGTCATAGATTTGTCCTCTGCTGCATTCGAGAATCTTCATTCTGCATATTACAGTATAATTATATACATGCAATAAACAAGGTGAGATAGCTAGAGACTAAATTAATTACAGAATTAATACTTACAGACAATAGGCACTGATGATCGATTTATCTAAGGCGTCTTGATTGAATAATTGAAATAGTTCATCAAATTCAATGGATATCATGTCATCTATTTCTTTCCCATAATGTTTTTTTGTAACCTTCGGCACTATCCAGTTAGCCCCGGCCTTTGTGGCATGCATGTACCAGTTATGCAATCTTCGCATTTTTGTTGGAAGATTATTTACCTCCTCAGGTTTGACGAGAGGTTTGCCTACTGGTATTTGTATTCTACTTCACTCACGGGGAAGTACTCTATCCTGGGCAATACTCATACCTTGAGCAGCGGCAGCTTCTCCGTATTGTGCAACTACCTCTATATCATACTGCTCTTCGGCCCCATATTTGCTCGACCCCACATTGGTATGGGAAAGCACCTTGAGAGGGGCGCAAGACTGTTTTGCTTGTTCTCTGAGCTGGGCAACCGATTTCTCGCTTGCATCAGTACTGCTCTTCGAGGCTTGTTGTGCCGCATGTGACTTGAGAATAGAACGTTCATAGTCTGATGACAACTTTGGCTCGGGTTGATGAAGAGTCTTTAGCATTTTCAACACTCTGCCTTTTTCTTCTTTGGTGCTGGGGAACTCTGGCTCTTTCGGCCGCTTCAGCTTAGCGAAAAACGTTGTCGTTTCCGCATCAACGATCGCCATAGTCTCCTCTTCAGTACAGTCATAAGCTCTTTTGGGAGGAACCTTTGGTACTTTTGGAAGAGGCTCTTGTTTACGTTTCGGCGATCGCTTACCACGACGCAGAGTAGCGGTACGCTTACACTTTTTATCCTGAGGCGCAGGCGATGGCTCCCGCGGCGATGGCTGCGCCGGAGATTGGTGAGGCGACGAAGCCGGGTGAGGCGACGAAGACGGCTGTGGCGGCGGCGACGACCTCGCTGGAGACGGGTGAGGCGGCGGCGAAGATGGCCTTGGCGTGTGATTTCGAAGCATGATACATTCCTTTGGCCATAGAATGGTGACGTTTGTTGCGTCTCCCAATTTAGTCACATTCCCTTCACCTGAAGGGTAATCAAGCTTCAAAACTTCAAAGGTGGGCATGATTTCATCCACCCCGACAACAGCGTAGCCCTCTGGAACCGGACGACAGTGGTAAGTTGGTGTGGGTCCAATTGGTAAGGCATAGCCGACCGCCACCTTCATTGATATGTTCACAACTTTGACATGTAGCTCGAAGTGAGTCATCTCTGTGATGTCATCCACTGGGTAGCCAACAGGAGCCATCGTCGGTGCACCATCGTCATCATCATTGTCATCACCCGGGACCTCGGTGGAAGCCACATAGCTTTTTTGATTATTCGATAGGCCGGCAACATCGAATGCAGTGTGCTGCTGAGATGGGCCGGTAGTACTTTGCTCTTTAAGTGCGTTAATTTCATCTTGTTGTTGCTTTATTCATTCTTCAATTATACGCATTCGCTCTTTCTGAATATCTGCTTCAACTTCCGCCTTGTCCTTTCTCCTCTGATGGCTTCTATCAGGATATTTCTTCCTCTCTTCGGGAAACCCAGTCCTCCATGGTTTGGAGCCGCTTGTGCCTCCTGTTCGTCCATCATGTTCCTTATTTCCAAGGGCGAGTGTGAGCTCATCATTCTCTCTATCGGGAATGAAGTCCCCATCTTTAACAGCCTTTACTGCTTTTCTCATCTTCTCGATTGGCAAGGGGTCTTATTTATGTCGTATGTTATATATACACATCCCTTCCGAGTCCAACGTTCCCACATGCCCGTAAAACCAATTCCTTGCACGTTCTACCCAATCGTCTGTCTCTAGGGTGATCTTTTTAGCACGCAGTTCATTCTCAAGTTTCTCCCACTTAGGAATGCCAGCCCTGTAGCCACCTTGCCCCATAGTATGGTGATACTTCTTGTTAGCAGCATTCAGCTTATTCGTTGCAGACATTTTCTTAGCTTTTTCTGATGTCTTGTAATTCACAAACTCAGCCTAGAATGGTTTTATCTTCTCAAACTGAATCTTCTTGAAATCCAGAGTCTTCTCTTTCACGACATAGTCAAGGTGCAATATTTTATTCCAGTTGGTGAAACACTGGGCCATCTTCTTTATAGCCCACTCCCTGACCTTAGCCTCCATGGCTCTCCCATGTTCTAAGGCGTCCTCAACTGGATCCTCCGCATTTGGATCTAGCTCTATCTTCGGTAGTTTGAAATTAAGCATGAGCCTCTTCCACAGTAAATCTTTGGCCTTGTTAGGGACAAACAAACATGTTCCCTCTTCTTCCGCATCAGTAGGCCTATTCCAATTTTGAATGGTGATCGGGATTAAGTCCCTAACGATTACTCCGCATTGTGCCACAAATTTGATTGCGACAACTTCGGGAGCTGTCGGTTTGCCGTCTTCAGCGATATCTTCGATCCTGAACCTCTCATGGTCTTCCAACTTTTTGGTTGGGCCTCGTCCGCTCTTTTCAGTAGATTTGTTCGATCTGGAGGGCTAAAAGAAGAAAGATCGTTGTTACTATTTCTATATAGATAGCAGGTGATTAATTAATGAATTAATTATATTACATGCACCTCGCCAGAGCGGTCGTCTTCTCGATTACACAAGGCATCGCCTTCTACCTCGCGGAAGGCATCACCTTCAACCTCAAACAAGTCGTCTCTTCCGGCAAAAAGAGGATCACCCTCACCGGAGTTGTTCAGAAACGTCGATACATCTAAATTTTCTTCCCCGCGGATCACACCTTGGATCAACTCTTCCTTTTCTTCGTCTCTGTCATGTGGGTCCATTTTCTGCATAGGTGGAAAAAATGGATAAGTCAAAGCGGCTAAGGGAGAATGTTAGGTATGGTGTTGAGATATATAAACCCTAATTCAGAGAAACCCTAATATATACATACACAATAATAAAAATGAATTTACAATATCAGAAATCCTAATTCGGAGAAACCCTCGGGCTCGGATCCTATCGCGAAGAACCAATACCGAAAAGAAAGGCAGCAATCAATACATGGCATAATACAATGCGCAATCAATATGTACATCAGCATAGGGGGTAGTTTTTCATCGGGTCTGGGGCTACCCACAGTGACTGACCAGTGGGGCCGAAGACTAATAATACCTAACTAATTAATAAACCTAATAATACCTAACTAATAATAAACCTAATAATCCAAACGAATAAACCTAATATGCTAGGAGCAGTGGAACAGGTAATATAAGCTCAAAGGGAGTAATGCAACAGATAGGACACTCTATCTATCGATAAAAGACCACAGTAGAATCGTTTGCATCATGGCAAGAATTGAAATGCTTTAGAAATCATAGGATTATATCATGGTGGGGCTATGCTTGCCTTTGCCTGTTGATAGCCGAAAGCAGAGCTTCAGGATCCTTGTACTTGACTTGATTACAGTTGGTCAAGTATTTGTCTTCGAGCTTCGACGGTGTTGATCTCTGGCTTCGATCTCGATATCGTATTCTACCGGGAAGAACCAAACACCGGAAAGAATGGGAAACAATCAACACATGGCATCGATGCAATGCTCAAGAAAGTATGATGATTGATAAGTTAATTTGCATTGGAATGTAACCCTAAGACATGCTCGACAATTTAATCGGGGTTCCGAGAGGTGAAAACCCTAACTTGGGGAAACTCCGTAACATATGAGAGGGGTGCATTTGTTCTTCTAATTATACTTGTCATTTAAGTTGTTGAACAATGCATGATTATAGGTTAAATAGTTAGGTTTCATTTTTCTAAACAATTTGATATATTATTTGTATTTTTCTGACTTATAAACAATAAGTTATTGATTTACAATATTAAATCATTTTCTGGAATTAAAAACAAAAAGGCAAATAGTTTTTACACCGGGGCGACCCCTAGCCAGTGAGACTGACAGAAGGGCCCCAGTGCCAACTCAGCCTCCACCCAAGCAAGCAGGACCAACCGAAGGTTTGACCGCGCTGACCCCGCCCGCTGATGTCACCAGGACGTCAGCATGACGTCATTTACCGGGGATCGGCCCCAGATCGTCGACAGGGAAGGCGCTGGAGCGCGGGCGGAGCAGCGGGAGCGGGTGCGATGGATGCGGGCTAGCGTACCGAGCTGTTTAGTGGCGGCGCCGCTCCGGATTGGTCGCCGGAAGAGGAAGCACGACGACGGCTGACGGCGGTGGCTTCAGGTCCTCGGCGCGGCAGCAATACAGAGAGGAAGAGGAAGAACGGAGAGGACTGTGAGGTGGAGGGGCTCACCATGGAGGCGGTGGAGGGGTGAGCTCGACCAAGCGAGCTCGGACGCGGCCGGAATCGTCGAGAACAGCGGTGGCCGGACTTCGGGGAGGAGCTCCTGATTGCGGTGGTTACGGGCGCCCTTCGTCGTTTCCGTTGGAGGGGAGGCGGTTCCTGGCGAGGAGGCGGAGGCAGAGTAGCGGCGTCGGCCTGTAGGGCGTGCAGGGCGGCGGGGCAGCCTGACGGCGTCGCTTCAGTCCCTATGCGCGAGAAGATTGTGAGATGGGGAAGAAGAAGAGCAGGGGCACCCAGTTATTAACCAAAGGACCTTTTGTCCCGGTTGGTAGCTCCAACAGGGACTAAACGGTCATACGTCCCGGTTGGAGCCACCAACCGGGACGTATACTCCACTTTTTTTAGCAGACCAAAGGTTGGCGCGCGCAGGGGTCTTTAGTCCCGGTTGGAGGCTCCAACCGGGACATATGACCCTGTTTTCAAAAAAATCAGAAATTTTCTCTCTGTTCCCGTCCTATTTTTTATTTTGGGGTTTAAATTTGTAATGTTTTTTAAATGATAATTACTTTGGAATTTAGAAAAACTTTAAACATAAAAAGTGTTTGAATTTGAATAACTAATTCAAAACCATTTTCTGTTTTTAAAAATAATTAATGTAACCATTTAAACTATGAACCATTTAAAATTTAAAATGAATTAACTTATATTTTTTGAATATTAATTTGGAATTTAGAAAAACTTTAAACATAAAAAGTGTTTGGATTTGAATAAATAATTCAAAACCATTTTCTGTTTTTAATTTGGATTTGAATTAACTTATATTTTTTGAATATTAATTTGGCATTTAGAAAAACTTTTAACATAAAAAGTGTTTGGATTTGAATAACTAATTCAAAACCATTTTATATTTTTAATTTGGATTTGAATTAACTTATATTTTTTATATATTAATGGGCGGGAAAAAAGGACGGGAAATAATGGGCGGAAAGAAAATTTTATTAGGATAGAACTGGAATTAAAGTACATAACGCAACTAACACAAAGTTACATAGAAGAACTGAAAATTAAGATACATGGCCAGATTAAGCCACAATCGACCAAACTTGTTTTGCAATGTTGGAGTGATTCAGTCATGCTCCTGCCTACACCTGTAATACTCGCCACTGTAGTCGTCGTACTCGCCGCAGCCGTCGTCGCTGTCGTCGTCGGGGTCGCCGTAGTTGAACCTTGAAGGGTGAGTACGAGTGGGCTAGACTTGAGGGTAGGGCAAGCGGGGGCTAGAGTCGGCGGCCGTGTCGTAGGCCATGACGCTCTGGAGAGTCCGGTCGCGCCACCACAGCCGATGGCCGGCCTCGTTGAAGTTCAGAGGAGGTGGGTCGTCCTCCTCGTGCCTGGCGAGCGCCCTCTCACGCCGATCCACGAAGAAGGCTTCCCAAGTCGGGAAATAGTCGGGATGCCATCTAGGATTCCTCCGCTGCTCCGGCGTGAGCTCGAAGTAGTAGTGGTTCGTGATGGCCATCCGGCACGCCACACCTAGAGGGACAGGAGGAACCGGCATGCCTCCGACGCTCAGCATCCAGCCGACGGGGACACAGTAGCCCGTCGGGCAGGGGTAGTTCGAGGCGCAAAGCGCCTCCGCCTCCCTGGGAGTTAGTGCTACGGTGGAAGTCATGGGAAAGAGTGATGAGGTTGCAGATATGAGTCTAGAGATGTGCAATGACAATGGAGGCCAACCCTACATATATATATAGTGAGAAGTGGCAGGAAGATAACTGGAGGGAAGAACTGGCGGGAAGAATTGGTGCGAAGAACTGGCGGGAAAAAATGGCGGGAAGAAAAATGGCGGAAAGAAATGGCGGGAAGAAAAATGGCTCATTTAGAACTTGCATTGGATCTCTGAAGAAACCACATATTGCGAGTCTAAAAATGATTTTTTCAAAAAATCACGGGCGATAGATCATGTACCTGTAGTACAAACCGGACCCACTTCCTACCGATTCGGCAGACATTTGTCCTTTTTACCCGGGATGGACGAAAAGGTTTGAGATGTCCCGGTTGAGAGATAGTCCATGTAAGGTGGTCTAGTATTTTAGGAAAATGGGACGGTAGCATTCTGAAACAGCATTTTGGTGGTTACTTCACAAAACGACCCGTTTTTTGCGCTCGGAAAATGGAAAAGGGCTTTTCCGTGCGACAAAAAGGAAAACTTCCTCCTGCAACATTGTTATCCATACCAATGTCCACATGTATGCATAATATGGGCACAGCATCACAAACTATGTCGTGATTCAGCACATAACATATGTCATTTGGACCGAAAGCCATGAAACCTCAAACATGATAGGTCATTTTGTGAAGGTTTTTTCGAGACATGATCAACTATGTCACATAATATGACACCACGCGAAGGATTTTCATTGTTCGGATTTTTTTGAATTTCTTATGCCCGTTTTGAATTTTTTGAATTTCTAACTGTGGTCGAACCAGCGTGCATGAAGATAGGGGACGAGCACCGTTAGAACTTGCATTGGATCTCTGAAGAAACCACATATTGCGAGTCTAAAAATGATTTTTTCAAAAAATCACGGGCGATAGATCATGTACCTGTAGTACAAACCGGACCCACTTCCTCCCGATTCGGCAGACATTTGTCCTTTTTACCCGGGATGGACGAAAAGGTTTAAGATGTCCCGGTTGGGAGATAGTCCATGTAAGGTGGTCTAGTATTTTAGGAAAATGGGACGGTGGCATTCTGAAACAGCATTTTGGTGGTTACTTCACAAAACGACCCGTTTTTTGCTCTCGGAAAATGGAAAAGGGCTTTTCCGTGCGACAAAAAGGAAAACTTCCTCCTGCAACAATGTTCTTCATACCAATGTCCACATGCATGCATAATATGGGCATAGCATCACAAACTATGCCGTGATTCAGCACATAACATCGGTCATTTGGACCGAAAGCCATGAAACCTCGAACATGATAGGTCATTTTGTGAAGGTTTTTTCGAGACATGATCAATATACCAAGTCTGGTATTTTTCCTTTCAACTATGTCACATAATATGACACCACGCGAAGGATTTTCATTGTTCGGATTTTCAATATACTAAAGGTTCATCTTTAGTCCCGTTGGAGGGATTTCGGCAGGCTGGGCCAGGCAACACTAATGATAGGGGTGAGTGTCGACATTATGTCGTGCGTCGTGTACCTTGTCCCGGATGGTGTCACCAACCAGGACTAAAGATGAACCTTTAGTCCCGGTTGGAGACACCAACCGGGACAAAACACGAGTCAGCACTAATAATAGGGGTGAGTGTCGACATTATGTCGTAAGTGTCGACACTATGTCGAGCTGCTTGTACTATAAAAAGGCATCCTTGTGAGTCCAGTCCTCCAGCCAGATTGAGGCATCTCCAATATTGTTTTCGAGAGCAGGGACACCACTACGACCAGTTTTAGGGAGATGCCGCCGGATCCCAGTCCTCCGGCATCTCCAAGAAACTGGTCCTAGAGGCACTCCCTAATATGTGAAATTAGTTAGCTCCTAGGTGTATTGATCTAGTTAGAGAAGTTACAAGCTGCAAGATGGTTTTCGAGAGCAGGGACACCACTACGACCAGTTTCAGGGAGATGCCGCCGGATCCCAGTCCTCCGGCATCTCCAAGAAACTGGTCATAGAGGCACTCCCTAATATGTGAAATTAGTTAGCTCCCAGGTGTATTGATCTAGTTAGAGAAGTTACAAGCTGCAAGATGGTTTTCGAGAGCAGGGACACCACTACGACCAGTTTGAGGGAGATGCCGCCGGATCCCAGTCCTCCGGCATCTCCAAGAAACTGGTCATAGAGGCACTCCCTAATATGTGAAATTAGTTAGCTCCCAGGTGTATTGATCTAGTTAGAGAAGTTACAAGGTGCAAGATGGTTTTCGAGAGCAGGGACACCACTACGACCAGTTTCAGGGAGATGCCGCCGGATCCCAGTCCTCCGGCATCTCCAAGAAACTGGTCATAGAGGCACTCCCTAATATGTGACCACGCGCGTTTGGAGATCAGATCTTAATGGTAAGTACGAATCGGGACAACTTCTTCATAGTCCCGGTCCAGCCACAAATCAGGACTAACACTCAAGACATTTATTAATATTAAAAACTGAGACTACAAATCCGGGACTAAAGGCCCCCCTATATATAGTCTCGGTCAAGCCACAAACCGCGAAAGATATCCTTCGGTCAAGCCACAAACCGCGAAAGACATGAACTAGAGTTACATAATATGAGCATGAACTTCTTGGCATATGTCCTTCCTTATGATCGCTTCAGACGTAACCATGGAGCATCTTATTTACTAAACGGAATGATTGGGTCAGTTTTCACTGTGAAGGGCGGAATTTCATCAAACTTATTATAATCTTCTGACATGTATGCCTTGTCCTCGATTCCCACGATGTTTCTTTTCCCTGAAAGAACTATGTGACGCTTTGGCTCATCATATGATGTATTCGTTTGCATATTTTTTCTTTTTTTCGGTCTGGAGGACATGTCCTTCACATAGAAAACCCGAGACACATCATTAGCTAGGACGAATGGTTCATCTCTATAACCAAGATTGTTGAGATCCACTGTTGTCATTCCGTACAACTGGTCTATCTTTACCCCTTCCCCATTCAGGTTGACCCATTTGCAGCGAAACAAAGGGACCTTAAAAGAGACTCCATAGTCTAGTTCCCATATCTCCTCTATGTAACCATAGTATGTGTCCTTTTGTCCATTCTCGTCTATTGCATCAAAGCAGACACCACTATTTTGGTTGGTGCTCTTTTTATCTTGGGCGATCGTGTAGAATGTATTCCCATTTATTTCGTACCCTTGGAAATTCAATACAGTAGAAGATGGTGACGTGGCCAACAAGTATAGCTGATCTCCAACAGTGGTGTCATTCAAGAGATGTGTCCGCATCCAACCACCGAAAGACTTGTGTTCATCTGTAATCCATGATTCAGGCTTCCCCGGGTTTTTGGAGCGTACAATATTCTTGTGTTCCTCGATATGCGGAGCTGCCAAGCTGGAATTATGTAGAACTGTGTAGTGTGCTTTAGTGAAAGAATCCCCGTCCCTACATATCATTGCTTTCTTTCCCAGCGTGCCTTTTCCACTTAGTCTTCCCTCATGCCGCGAGTCAGAAACACCAATCGCCTTAAGGTTAGGAATAAAGTCAACACAAAACTCAGTGACCTCCTCTGTTCCATATCCCTTGGAGATGCTTCCTTCTGGTCTAGCACGGTTATGAACATATTTCTTTAAGACTCCCATGAACCTCTCAAAGGGGAACATATTGTGCAGAAATACCGGACCGAGAATGGCAATCTCTTCCACTAGGTGAACCAGGAGATGCGTCATAATATTGAAGAAGGATGGTGGGAACACCAACTCAAAACTAACAAGACATTGTACCACATCCTTCTGTAACCTTGGCAGAATATCTGGAATATTTACCTTCTGATATATTGCATTGAGGAATGCACACGGCTTCACAATGGGTACTCGAACATTTTCCGATAGAAGCCCCCCTCAATGCAATCGGAAGCAACTGCATCATAATCACGTGACAGTCATGAGACTTCAGGTTTTGGAACTTTTTCTCTGCCATATTTATTATCCCCTTTATATTAGATGAGAAGCCAGACGGCACCTTGATACTGTAAAGGACTTCAAAAATGATTTCCTTCTCTGCTTTGGTAAGAGCATAGCTGGCACGACTTAAGTGACGCCCTTTATCCGTCTTGTTCTGTATATGCATGTTCTTTGGGTCTTTCATAATTTGTTGGTCCTCCCGTGCTTCTGGTGTATCTTTTGTCTTACCATACACGCCTAGGAATCCTAGCAGGTTCACGCAAAGATTCTTCGTCACGTGCATCACGTCGATTGAAGAGCGGACACGCAGGACTTTTCAATATGGCAGCTCCCAAAATATAGATTTCTTCTTCCACATGGGTGCGTGTCCTGTAGCGACGTCGTTCGGAACTGATTGACCGCCGAGACCCTTTCCAAAGATTACTTCTATGTCCTTGACCATACCAAACACATCATCACCAGCAGGGAGTTCAGGCTTCTTTCGGTAATCTGCCTCACCTTTGAAATGCTTGTCTTTCTTTCTTACGGGATGATTGGTCGGAAGAAATCGTCGATTCGCCAGGTACACAACCTTCTTGCATTTATGAAAATATGTACCTTCAGTCTTATCTAAACAGTGTGTGCATGCCTTATATCCCTTGTTTGTATGTCCTGAAAGGTTACTAAGAGCAGGCAAATCATTGATGGTTACGAATAGCAACCCTCGTAGATCAAATGGCTCCTGTTTGTTCTCACCCCACGCACGTACACCTGGTTTGCCCCACAACTGTAAGAGTTCTTCAACTAATGGCCTAAGGTACACATCAATGTTCTTGCCCGGTTGCTTCGGGCCTTGGATGAGCACTGGCATAATAATGAACTTACGCTTCATGCACAACCAAGGAGGAAGGTTGTAGATACATAGAGTCACGGGCCAGGTGCTGTGACTGCAGCTCTGCTCCCCAAAAGGATTCATGCCATCCGTACTTAGACCAAACCATAAGTTCCTTGCATCACCTGCAAAGTCTGGGAAGTATCTCTCGATTTTTCTCCATTGTGACCCATCATCAGGGTGTCTCAACTTCCCGTCTTTCTTACGGTCTTCTTTGTGCCATCGCGCCAACCTGGCATGCTCTTTGTTTCTGAACATGCGTTTCAACCTTGGTATTATAGGAGCATACCACATAACCTTAGAGAAACCCTCTTCCGGAGGGGCTCTCCCTCAACATCACCAGGGTCATCTCGTATGATCTTATATCGCAATGCATTGCATACCGGGAATTTATCTAAATTCTCATACTCCTTACCGCGGTAGAGGATGCAGTCATTAATGCATGCATGTATCTTTTGAACATCTAATCCTAGAGGACAGAGAGTCTTCTTTGCTTCGTAGGTACTCTCGGGAAGTTCATTATGTTTTGGAAACTTCGGCTTCATTATTTTCAGCATCTTTTCAAATGAGGAGTCAGTTAGACCACACTCTGCCTTCCATCGCAACAATTCCAATGTGGTACCGAGCTTTGTGTTGCCATCTTCACAATTTGGGTATAACAATTTCTTGTGATCTTCTAACATGCCCTCTAACTTCAACTTCTCATTTTCCGTTTCACAGTCTCGCTTTGCATCAGAAATGACCCTACCAAGTTCATCAGCCGGCTCATCTGATGCTCGTTCTTCACCTCCTTCCTCTCCATTGTCTTCTATTGCAGTATCACTGTATTCAGGAAACATATGATGATAGTTGTTATCATCATCTTCTTCTTCACCATCTTCCATCATAACCCCTCTTTCCCCGTGCTTGGTCCAGCAATTATAGTTGGGCATGAAACCTTTCATAATTAGGTGGCCGCGAATGATTTTCGAGGAAGAGTACTCCTTGTTGTTCCGGCATTGAACACATGGACAACGTATAAAACCATTCTCTTTGTTTGCCGTAGCCACATCGATAAATTTATCCACGCCTTTCATATACCCGGGTACACGCCGGTCACCGTACATCCATTCCCGACCGTTCATCTGCATCATGTAAGTAAGTTTATCAAAAACAGGACATCATAAATAGTGAAATGACCAATTCATATCGACACATGCATTGTATCAATGACAGAGAAAAGATAAGATTGCTAACCTCGATCGAGGGAAATAAAGAGGAGAAAGCTCAAGTGCGTCTCGGACACCTTCTATATTTTTGTTCTATGAGAAATTGAATGGGATCATTCACTCAAACATTTCATCAAACACCTTGAATGCATGCATAGGGGAAAAACTAGCACACCCCTCACACCTTCCACCAAGAAAAAACAGAGTGGAGGCAGAGGGCTGGGGTGTTCCATTTATAGAGGGCGGGAGCATACGTCCCGGTTTGTGGACTAAAGGTGTGTGCCACGCCACGTGGCTGACGCCCAACATTTAGTCCCGGTTTGTGTTACAAACCGGGACGTATGCTCCCCTACCAACCGGGACGCATGCCTCTGGTTCCCGTGCCCGCTCGAATCGGGACGCGTTTCAGCATTAGTCCCGGTTCGTGGCGGAACCGGGACTAATGCTGTTAGGAGGCACGAACGGATAGCCTTTTTTCTACTATTGGAGACGACCCCGCGAGCACGGTAAGCCCCTCCGTTTCCTTCCTTGCTTCCTAGAACCGCCGGACCACCACTGACCGAGCGCCACCGCCGCTCACCGTCGCCAAGCACCGCTAGACTCTGGTCGTTGCGCTCTGGACCGTTGGATGATGATCTATTGGCTAGGATAGAACAGCTAGTGAAACGGTACACATCAATCTGCACCGTGCGATTTAAATGATATCCTACGGTCCACGTTGCTCAATCCGAACGAAGAGGTATCAACCAACAGGAAACATACACGTGTCCTGGCTGCTGTTTTAAAACATAAATTAGATCTATTAGATGTTTGATTTTGCAAAAATCATAACTTTTGTTCTGTTTGGCCAAAAATTACAAACTTTATATCTATGGATTCAGAAAAATGTTAAATTTACAATTGTGGCCTTAGTTTAGTATTTTTCTTCTGAAAATTAGGTGTTTTTGCAGAAACATTTGTAAGGCTATTTTGGTTATAAAAATTATTCTAAAAAATGATTTTTGAGTAAAACCTTTTGCAAATGGTTTGTTTTGAACTCTCTAACCCTAAACACTAACATTAGAATTTGAAAATATATTTTGTGACACTAAGGAATTATTCCTTTGAATAAAAGCATTTCTAGCAAAACAAAAATGATTTAAAAGGAGTTATTTTCACTAACTTGTTTTTAAATGGTTTTGCCACTTTTATAAATGACCAATAGGTGTTTTAAAATGTTTATAACCTTATTGGAAACTACTTTTTCAATAAAACAATCTTTTGCATGCATACATTTCCTTGTTTTTATCATTTTATGTGGTGAATTGTTTGAATGCTAGTTTTGAATATGTGCTTGCTTGATTGAATTGTAGTGAACTTTGAAGAGTGTGAAAATTGCAAGATCAAGGAGTGAATATAGTTTCTCTACTAAAAAGGCAAGTGGTGCTTCATATATTTTGTCCTATTATTTTGACTATGCATTAGTGATATTTTGAGTAGGACTTGCATGGAAATTTTCTAAGTATCTATACTATGCTATGCCTTGGGAAATCCTAGTAGATGTTGTCTTAGTGGAACTTTCCCTATGTTAAAATTCTTGCTACTACTATGCTTAACTTAGCTAATAGAAAACAAGGGTGGAATATATACACATGCTATGGAAATTTTGCTAAGTCTTTTGACTTATGTTTTTGCTTAACAAAACTACTAAGTGAATGAATCACCTGGGTGGAATGGTATGAATGGGTTATGTTGAGTGGTTACACAAGGCCCATATCTATGGTCTACCTTGTGTATCACACTTGTGGAAAGCCACCCAGGAACAAAGAGATTTGAGATGTTAAGTGTTGAGAAGCTTCTAGTGCAGCCACATGGCAATATGGGCTCTGCCTGGATCATATAGGTTGCAATAACTTAGCCAGATGGACAGAAGGTGGTAGGGGTGATAGGATGGAATGCGCCCATTTGGTCTAAGGGAAGGCTTCTGAAAGATCTTGTCTCGATACATGTCGAGTCTTGTGGGGAAATAACACCACCTATTGAGAGAGTAAAACCTAAGTACTTAGCCGTGTCCCCGGCAATGGACAATTTGAGCATTAAGACATTGAAGCTATCAAGGATCTCCTCATCCCAATTTCTAAGTTAAAAACTTGTGGTTGAATAAGGGTAAAGGTTCACCAATTTCTATTAGTAGTTCCTTGGGTTATTTAACAAACAAAAACTTAGTGTTTTCAACTAATAAGGAAAACCTTATTTTGAGCAAAGCAAGCCTCAACTACACTTAGCCAAATGCATATAAATGCTAGATACCACTACTCTACCATAGTATCACTTGCCAATACAATTCAAATGTATTGACCCTTGTGGCTGTAACTTATTATGTTGCGGGTTTGTTTGATGTTAGTGAAGTTTGTTGAGTAGGGATTACAAGTCTACAACCAACATGTTTGCATGTGGCACTTGAATATGAAGGACTCCATGCTATATAGTTATATCTGCTGCATTGTAATAAGATAGCCAAATGAGCTATGTAAGATGTAATGATTTATTTTATTCTTGGTTCTAAGTTGTAATATGACCTATCTTAAACTGTGGATGCTAGCTATTCGATCCAGGGACTAGCATTGTAAACACATAGATCTCTACCTTATCAGGTTGGAACCTCTACAGCTGACTGGGATGGCAGCTCGGATGACAGACGATCCAAGGGGGGACATGCCATCTTTTATGGTGGTAATCTAGTCTCCTGGAGTCCTAGGAAACAGGATACAGTTTCTCGCTCCAGTACAGAGTCTGAGTACAAGGCCATAGCCAATGCTACAGCTGAATTGATATGGGTACAGGCCTTACTTGGTGAACTTTGAGTGTCTCAAGGTCACCCACCTATCATTTGGTGTGACAATATTGGAGCAACATTTCTTTCTGCCAACCCGGTATTTCATGCCTGAACCAAACACATAGAGGTTGAGTTTCACTTTGTCAGAGAACGGGTGGCTCATAAGTTGCTTCAGATACGGTTTATTTCCTCCAAGGATCAGCTAGCAGATATATTCACTAAGCCTCTCCCTTTACCTCTTTTTACCTTCTGTAAGAACAATCTCAACATTCATGGAACGGTTGAGATTGAGGGAGGGTGTTAAACATTGTATTCAGTTGTTGTAGATATAAATAGCTTGTACCTATACCCCTGTATTTGTACTGTACACTACTATATAAAGAGAGAGGCCGGCCCCATTGGGTGCTGTGCAAAGCCCTACCGATTACCCCGTCTTTCAGCATAACCCTTTTCAAAGGCTTGAACATGTAACGGTCAATAGTTTTCATTTTTCTTGACGTAACAAATAATACTCACATTAACATAAAATATGTGATATTTAAAATTGAGTAATAAAAACATGTGGGAAACACAAGTCATCTCGTATAATGAAGAAAATAATGATCTAGTATATGTGAAATATATGTTATCTCTTGATGATGGTAATCTTCGCTAACTCAACCGAAATCACACGTGACACTTCTATAAGAAGGTTCACCGTGTGTATACGGCCGGTAGATTCCTTTATAAAGTTGAGCCACAAACTATATACTGCTTCACTGACATTCTCATGCCCGTCTTTGCGGGCGTACCTGTTTCGGATAATCTATATCTCCTCTTACATTGGGTTTAATTTTTTTTACAACAAGGTCCATATCTTATTATCATCTCTTCGTGCCACATAAACTTACATTTCATTTTTTTTAAACTCAGTCTCTAAATACGTTGAACCTAGCTCAATCGTTTTCCCTAGTTTTCTGTTAAGAGGCTCAGACCTCATTTTTGGCATGCTTGTGATGGAGATTTTTTTTCCATCACATGTCCTACCTCAGTATCATAATATAACATACTCATATATTGACTTGATAACATTTTACACATGCAGATGTGTTTTGATGGAAACTTACCACGTCTAGTTCTTTCACTGTAAAGTCACTGTATATAGTACCCTCAAAAAAAGTCATTGTATATAGATTATATGAAATACCTACGCAAATACATATGGAAAATTAAAATACCACTAAAATCAGGAATTTCATGTGGTTTTTAAATTGTAGAGAACTTCTAACAAATGATAATCTAGCTAAGTGGAGTTGGCAAGGAAAAAAATATTGTTTTTGTGAACAGGATGAAACAATTCAGCACTTGTTCATTTCTTGTCCTCTAACTAAAATTGTTTGGTGTATTGTTCATATGGTGTTTAATATAATAGCCCCAACGAGTATAACTCAACTTTTCGGTAATTGGCTAGGATGAGTTAATATGAGAGATAAAATAGAAATACGTGTAGGTGTATGTGCCTTATTTTGGGCCATATGGAACACAAGAAACGACTATATCTTTAACAATGCAAGATCTTCGTCTTTTATATGGATTATTCTTTTGGCTACTCATTGGATATGTATGTGGTCCTATGTACAATCAACGGAGAAGTGCCATGATCTAGAAACTGGGTGCAACCGGCTAGAGAGGGTTGCACGCGATTTATACACCCATGGCGTTTTGATCTAAGATAGCATGTTGATGCAGAATCATTCTATGTCGTCCTTCTTTTTTTATTGATTAGTTCATGTATCCACCTTATGTGACCTATGAGGTCAAGATTCTGTAATAAACAACTCTTAATAAAGTAATAAAATGGTTATATGCACCGATAAGTGTGCAGAGGCCAAGGTGAGTTCCCCCATTTTAAAAAAAGTTACAATTAATATTATGGGAGAGAAGGAGTATTAAATAAAACAACGATACTGATTTGTATAACTGTCCTTTAGAGTATGTAGTCCATCCAAAATTCAGTGGTAGCACATATATTTTACCTCATTATTTATTTCTATATTCGACGTGTAGTTTATCTTGTCAACTACCCTTCAGTGCAAGTTATAGCCCTACTCATCTCGTATCAACCTCTACCTCATCTCTTCAAACTTTCCAATACCGGATACGTATTTTATGTTGTCACCTATCATTGTACACAAGCTTTTACCCTACTTCACCTCTTATCAACCTCTTGTTCTGTGTATATATAGTGTAGAGTAACTCTCTTCCAAGAAATAATCCACACAAGCAAATGATGTGGACATTTAGGAAATCGTAGCTTCATCTCCCACATTGGTGCTGCTTTGTGTCTCGCTTCAGAACTAGACCAAATTATACCGTGTCATATGATGCAACCGGGTCTAAGAGGCATCGAGAAAAGAGGCTGTAGATGTTGAATAAAAGAGCAATTTACCAAGCGAATTATCCATAATAAACGCTAGATAAAACATGATTAGAATAATAGGCAATATACTAATCATGTGAAATAGCGAATACATATTAAGGCATATAACCAAACATACTGCAAGGCGTAAAATTTTATATGCGATCAGAACAAGATTGAGAAAGAAAATATACACGGCAGTAGAGGAACCGCTTGCGTTGGAACCGTCGTTAGACATGTCGTCGAGGAAGAGGGTGCTGATGTCGGGGAATAAGTCCTCGTCGGGGAATACATCGCCGCAGTCGCTATCCGTGAGGGAGTCCGTGACGAAGCCAGTAGTCACGCTGATAGCGCTCCCCAAAAGCCTTATCGCCCTTCTCCCGTACAGGACTCGAAGCAGCGGGGTCTCGGAGGCCTACTGTCCCGGATCGTGGTGCACGCCGCAAGACGGGATGGAAAAGATCTAAGTAGCGCAGTACTCTGGAACTGGAGGCGCAAAGGATGTGTCATAGTGTATCTGAGAGGAGGCGCGACCTCTCTCTTATATAGGCACATAGAGGGGAAGGCAGACAGGCTGCGCAGGAGATGAAACAAACGGACAGAAGTTGAAGCGAACAGGCGGCAACCCACCGTACAGCCTCCACTCAGTTCGTATTTAATTAGCTTGTATTAAAAGTCCACTCGAGCTTAACGTTTCAGCTTCTGTACAATTTTTCATATACCATTCATACGTGGCAAAATAAAGCTCGGCTCGGCGAGATTCCCGCAACCCGCGGCGCGCATCGTGACGAGGCGAGGCAAGGCGAGGTGTGGCGATCGAGCGAGGAGGAGGAGGAGCGCGCGTGTATATGTCTTCTCTTCTCAAGCTCATACAAGTGGTGGAAGAGCTCACCTTATAAACTGGTCCAACTTTCACTCAACTAGCAATGTGGGACTAAATATTTGTCCCAGCTCTTGCCTTGCATGAATGGGCCAATATGGGCCTCTCGAATTTTAGGAATTTATTGGCATATAATATGGGCTGGGCATATTTAGGCCAAAATTCCAACAATCCCCCACCAGATCCCAGAGGCACATGAAGTTTGCCTTTGGTTTCAAAACATTGTTTATATACCGGTACTATAGTGGAAACTGTTAAGTTGAACTTCCACCTAGAGCTTTATGTTATACTAGGCTGCAACTTGTACAGTGGACTATGCCTTGAACTGCAAGTTTGGTGCGAACCTAGCTTCACAAAAAGTCTTGACCGATACTAGGCTACCGTGGGACTTCCCCGCGGGTGGAGCTTATACGTCATACTCCATGACCTTTCATGAGTTTATTAGAGAGCACCCTACTCTCATAGACTGCAACGTTTTAACAGTCAGACTCATATAGGTGTGTTCTTCAAAAGATGTTCTGCAGGACAACATCTTTGCTTAAGATAAGCCACTTAGAACATATTAAGATAATAAATCAACCTACCGTGCAGAATAGGAAAGTATTGCATCTTTATGGAGTGGTGTTTATTAAAGTAGGGATACTTTCCTCTCAGCTAACCAACAACTTGTCTCCCAATTCTAATTCACGGGATCTCCGATCACATAGAGTGGTTTACCACTGTGGAAAGCTCAAATTGTGGGTCTCATGCCCATCTCCTTCGATGAATTTTCTATCACGTTGTGTGATAGACCCTTTGTGAAGGGATCTGCCAAGTTTTTAGATGTTTGGATATAATCCAATGCAATAACTCCGGAGTTTCTCATTTTCCTGACAGATTTCAGTCTCCTCTTCACATGTCTTGATGACTTCATATTATCCTTAGAACTATTTACCTTGAAAATCACAGTTTGATTATCGCAGTTCATAAGGATTGCGAGTATTGGTTTTTCAACCATAGGCAAGTTCATCAAGAGTTCATGAAGCCACTCTGCTTCAATAGTGGCTGTGTCTAATGCTGTGAGTTTTGCTTCCATAGTTGACCTCGTTAAGATGGTCTGCTTGCAAGACTTCCAAGAAACAGCGCCACCAGCAAGTGTGAATACATATCCACTCATGGCCTTTATCTCGTCAGCATTAGATATCCAATTTGAATCACTATAACCCTCTAGTACCCTCGGATACCCGGTATAGTGAATGTCATAGCTCGCAGTGCCTTTTAGATAGCGCATGACTCTCTCAAGAGCATGCCAGTGATCATCTCCTGGATTTGAAACAAATCGACTGAGTTTGCTTACAACAAATGCGATGTCAGGCCTCGTGGCACTAGCTAAATACATAAGCGAGCCAATAATTTGAGAGTATCTCAGTTGGTCTCTAGCATTTCCTCGATTCTTTCGAAGCATCACACTAGGATCATACGGTGTAGGAGAAAACTTGATGTCGCTATACCCAAAACGACTCAAGACCTTTTCCACATAGTGGGACTGAAGCAATGTAATCCCACCGTCATCATCTCTCAATATCTTGATGTTCAGGATGACATCAGCTACTTCCAGATCCTTCATCTCAAAGGAACGAGATAAGAAATATTTGACCTCCTTAATTGCATTAAGGTTGGTTCCGAAAATCAGTATGTCATCAACATACAAACAAAGGATGACTCCCTCAACCCCACCATGGCGATGGTACACACATTTATCAGCTTCATTTACAACAAATCTCGCAGCAGTTAAAGTTCTTTCGAACTTCTCATGCCATTGCTTATGGGCTTGTTTTAGGCCATATAAAGACTTCAACAACTTGCACACCTTTCCTTCTTGACCATTTACCACAAAGCCATCTGGATGATCCATGTAAATTTCCTATTTTAACTCTCCATTAAGGAAAGCTGTCTTAACGTCCATTTGATGAACGAGAAGACCATGAGAGGCAGCCAGTGAGAGTAATACTCGAATGGTGGTCAATCTGGCAACAGGTGAGTAAGTGTCAAAGAAGTCTTCACCTTCTTTTTGAGTATATCCCTTGGCCACAAGTCATGCCTTGTACTTCTCAATAGTACCATCAGGTCTAAGATTTTTCTTAAACACCCACTTGCATCCTAAAGGTTTACACCCATAAGGGCGATCAGTGATCTCCCATGTTCCATTAGCTAAGATGGAATTCATCTCACTATGGATGGCTTCCTTCCAGTAGTCAGCATCAGGAGATGCATATGCTTCTGAAACGGAAGTGGGAGTGTCATCCACAAGGTACACAATGAAATCATCACCAAAAGACTTTGCAGTCCTTTGTCTCTTGCTCCTTTTAGTAATTTCATTATCATCCTCCTTAGGACTTTCAGAGTGTTCAATTGGAATGGTAGGTTCAGAGAATGTAGCAAATTCCTGATTAGATGAACTAGGTATCTCCGGATTTGATGAGTTAGGTTTATCCTTCATTGGAAAGATATCCTCAAAGAAAGTCGCATCAGTTGACTCCATGATTGTACCGACATGAATTTCAAGCACTTCAGATTTTACTATCAAGAATCTATAACCAATTCTATGAAAAGCATAGCCGAGAAAAATACAATCAATGGTTTTTGGTCCAAGCTTGCGCTTCTTGGGGATTGGTACATTAACCTTTGCCAAACAACCCTAGGTACATAAGTAAGAGAGTTTTAATCTTTTCTTCTCCCATTCTTCAAATGGAGTAATTTCTTTGTTCTTTGTGGGAACTCGGTTTAGGACATGACACGTAGTCAATAGTGCCTACACCCACCATTCCTTAGAAGGACCCGATGTGTCTAACATGGCGTTAACCAAATCTGTTAGAGTACGGTTCTTTCTTTCGGCTACTCCATTTGACTGGGATGAGTAGGGAGGCGTCCTCTCATGAATTATGCCATGTTCCGCACAAAAAGAATCAAACTCGTTGGAAAAATACTCTCCACCACGATCAGACATAAGCCTCTTAATCTTTCGATCAAGTTGATTTTCTGCCTCAGCTTTATAGATTTTGAAGAAACTCAAAGCGTCATCTTTTTATTTCAGAATATACAGATGACAATATATCGTAGAGTCATCGATCAAAGTCATGAAATATTTCTTTCCATCTTTTGTCAACACACCATTCATCTCACAAAGATCAGAATGTATGAGGTCTAGTGGTGTTAAATTTCTCACTTCTGCAGTCGTATGTGACTTGCGAGGTTGTTTAGCTTGCACGCAGACTTGGCACTTAGATCCCTTAACAGTTGTGAAATCAGGGATTAAATTCATTTTGGCTAGCCGCGTCATACAACCAAAATTAATATGACAAAGACGAGAGTGCCAGACATTTGATTCAAAATTCGTGTAAATATGATTAACAACTTTATTACAAATGTCTGACAGAGATAAGCGGAACAAGCCTCCGCACTCATAGCCTTTACCAACAAAGGTTCCATACTTCGAAATTACAAATTTATTGGACTCGGATACAATCTTGTAGCCATCTCGACATAGAAGAGATCCCCTAACAAGATTTTTGTTTATTGAGGGAACATGATGCACGTTCTTCAGGCGCGCGGTCTTTCCCGAAGTGAACTTCAGATCTATCGTACCAACACCATGAACAGAAGCATGCGAGCCGTTCCTCATCAGCACGGTTTGAGTCCCTCTGACCTGATATGAAGAAAACATGAAAATATCAGAACAGACATGTACATTAGCGCCCGTGTCAATCCACTAATCAGGAGAATGACATAATGAAAGAACAGTAGGTAATATACCATACCCAACATCTTTCATCTCAACGTCGCCCATGACAACATTAGCAGTCTTGCTGCCCTTCCCATGATGGCGCTTGTCAAAGCGGTTGGGACAAACAGGAGCCCAATGATCAGGATCACCGCACACATGACAAGCACCTTTCTTCTTATCAGTCTTCTTCTTGAAGCTGGTAGACTGTGAGGCCTTGTTCTTTCCATCGAACTTTCCTTTGCCGTCAAACTTGCCTTTGTTCTTGAACTTGTGAGGCTGGAAGTTCCTTTTCTGTACCAGATTGGCATTAGAACCTCCCTCGATACCTCGAGCACGTGTGTATTTTTATCTCGCCTTCTCTTCCATATCAAGAGTCCCAATGAGATCCGTCACGAAGAACTCTTGTCTCTTGTGCTTCAGAGAAGTAGCAAAATTCCTCTATGACCGAGGAAGTTTGGCAATAATACCTCCGGCAATAAACTTGTCCGGTAACACACAGTGTGAAGTGCTCAAGTTCCTTGGCAAGTGACTGTATCTCATGAGCCTGCTCCACAATGGGGCGGTCCTCAACCATCTTATAGTCATAGAATTGTTCCATGACATACAGTTCACTACCAGCATCGGAGACTCTAAATTTTCTCTCGAGCGCATCCCACATATCCTTGCCATTGCTAAATGACAGATATGAATCGACAATATTGTTGCCAATAATGCTGATCAAGGCAGCCTTGAAAGTGGTATCAAGTTTTTGGAACGCCTCTTCCTGAGCGGGATTAAGATCTCCCTCAGGTGCGCCATAGATGGCGTTATAGCAGCTCATGGTCTGAAACCAGAGCATCGCTCTCGCACGCCATCATTTGTAATTCACACCTTCGAACACAGGTGGCTTCATAGAAGCAACAAAGTCACTTGGGGCAAATTGCCTGAAATAAGGTTTTTGGATTGTTGAATAAAAGAGCAATTTACCAAGCGAATTATCCATAATAAACGCTAGATAAAACATGATTAGAATAATAGGCAATATACTAATCATGTGAAATAGCGAATACATATTAAGGCATATAACCAAACAGACTGCAAGGCGTAAAACTTTATATGCGATGAGAACAAGATTGAGAAAAAAATATACACGACAGTAGCAGTAGAGGAACCGCCTACGTTGGAACCATCGTTAGCCATGTCGTCGAGAAAGAGGATGCTGATGTCAGGGAAGAAGTCCTCGTTGGGGAAGACGTCGGCGCAGTCGCTATCCGTGAGAGAGTCTGTGACGAAGCCAGTAGTCGCGCTGATAGCGCTCCCCAAAAACCTTATCGCCCTTCTCCCGTACAGGACTCGAAGCAGCGGGATCTCGAAGGCCTACTGTCCCGACTCGCGGTGCACGCCGCAAGATGGGATGAAGAAGATCTAAGTAGCGCAGTTCTCTGAAACAGGAGGCGCAAAGGATATGTGGCAGTGTATCTGAGAGGAGGCGTGACCTCTCTCTTATATAGGCACACAGAGGGGAAGACAGACAGGCTGCGCAGGAGATGAAACGAACGGGCAGAAGTTGAAGCGAACAGGCGACAGCCTCCACTCAGTTCGTATTTAATTAGCTCGTATTAAAAGTCCACTCGAGCTTAACGTTTCAGCTTCTGTACAACTTTTCATATATCATTCAAGCAAATTGTCCATAATAAACGCTAGATAAAACATGATTAGAATAATAGGCAATATACTAATCATGTGAAATAGCGAATACATATTAAGGCATAAAACCAAACAGACTGCAAGGCGTAAAACTTTATATGCGATCAGAACAAGATTGAGAAAAAAATATGCACGACAGTAGCAGTAGAGGAACCGCCTACGTTGGAACCATCGTTAGCCATGTCGTCGAGGAAGAGGATGCTGATGTCGGGGAAGAAGTCCTCGTTGGGAAAGACGTCGACGCAGTCGCTATCCATGAGGGAGTCTGTGACGAAGCCAGTAGTCGCGCTGATAGCGCTCCCCAAAAACCTTATCGCCCTTCTCCCGTACAGGACTCGAAGCAGCGGGATCTCGGAGGCCTACTGTCCCGGCTCGCGGTGCATGCCGCAAGACGGGATGAAGAAGATCTAAGTAGCGCAGTTCTCTGAAACAGGAGGCGCAAAGGATATGTGGCAGTGTATCTAAGAGGAGGCGTGACCTCTCTCTTATATAGGCACACAGAGGGGAAGACATACATGCGCGCAGGAGATGAACGAACGGACAGAAGTTGAAGCGAACAGGCGACAGCCTCCACTCAGTTCATATTTAATTAGCTCGTATTAAAAGTCCACTCGAGCTTAACGTTTCAGCTTCTGTACAACTTTTCATATATCATTCATGCGTGGCAAAACAAAGCTCGGCTCAGCGAAATTCCCGCAACCCGCGGCGCGCGTCGTGGCGAGGCGAGCAAGGAGGAGGAGGAGGAGCGCGTGTGTATATATCTTCTCTTCTCAAGCTCATACAAGTGGTTGAAGAGCTCACCTTATAAGCTAGTCCAACTTCCACTCAACTATCAACATGGGACTAAACATTTGTTTCAGCCCTTACCTTGCATGAATGGGCTAATATGGACCTTTAGGATTTCAGAAATTTATTGGTATATAATAAATGAGCTGAGCCTATTTAAGCAAAAATTCCAACAGTGGACATGAAATGTAGTGGTATGCCTTAGTATGCTCACCTAGCTCCACATTCTCATTACCTGGTGGTTTGGGCCTCCGAAAGTATAGTAGGCTACAAGACTTCAGCGCTCCATTGCATCATGCCACTGCCATGATGGTATCCAAATGATGAGTTATTACACTTTCGCATAGCAGCTAGTTTGCATGGTTAAGGACGTGCCCCCGGCAAGCAGTCATTTTGGTTCTTCCTTTGCTTCTCGAGCTCCCAAGAGTGCCCTGGATCGCTGAATCAATAAAACAATTCTAGCAAATATTGTTACCACGTGTGTATTTGTACCACAAGCAAGAGTTTTTTTTTTTGTTACCCGACTTTTAGTTCATTGTTAACCGAATTTTGTTGCCAGAAAAGCAAGGAATTATTCAATGCGAACCAAAATAAATTTGGTTAAAATAAATTTGGGTTCCTATTTTATTCTTCAGTATCGGGACTTTTTGATAATCATGCAATATATCTTGAGGATCAGGGTCGGTTACTAACCAAAATAAAAATCCTTATACTCATACTTAAAAGGCCACGTACATTCTTATTTGATGTAGAGGCCGGAATTCCTCCAAAAAATCTTGAGACCTCGTAACACGACTTTTCTTTCGAGGTCATATCTAGGGCGGCTTTGGAGGCCCCAATAGCCATCACCAAAACCTCAAAACCACCGTCCTTTCCACATCACAGTTGCTAGAGTAGGTATTCCCCCATGGCAGAGGAAATCCGTTGGTCGTCCTTTTCTGTTGTCCCTAGAATTTTTCCCCACCTTCTCAGACAACCCGCCATCATGTCCTTTGATCTGGTTATCGACCAGCCATGTCCTTTGATCTGTCCGCTGACTAGCCATGTCCTTCGATCTGTTAGCCTACCAGTCCAAGTCGCCACTAGTGCAGCTGCTTCCTAGGGATTTAGCTAGGTTATATTTTCCATGCTTGTTTCACCAAAGTGCGACAGTGCAGTGGTGGAAATACATCGACATCATGGCCGACATGCTCAGCTGCGGGTATGTAACATGAAATGTGACTTCCGATGGGTGTCATTCACATGGAGCATCGGGCAAGTATTTTAGAGACCCTCTACCTATGGTTCACCACCCATTTTTGGCATCCAACCCATCCTAGGGCATGGTGTCGTTGTCGCTATGTGTGCGAACCTAGGAAATTAGAACTTTCCTTTTCATCAATGCCATCGGGCACTTCGACCATGATTACCATCTGGGCTCAGGTGGGTATGTCAAGGTAGGTGTGCTCGGAAATACATAAGTTTTTAAATGAGGTATATACAGTTTTAGTCCCACAACTTGCAGTCTGTGAGCAGTTTAGTCCCACAATTTGTAAACTGGGCAAAACTAGTCCCACAACTTGAAACTCGAAAACAGTTTAGTCCAATTTAACCAAATTTTAACAAGTTTGACCGAATTTATCCACGTTTGAGCTATCCCATAGTTTAAAAACCGAACTGGTATAACCTAAAAAAACAATAAACGTAGATCTCACCGGTTCGGTCCAGCTGATGGTTTTAGACATTAAACAGCCACGACCGTCCAATAGCTAAACGTTGTTAGAAAAATAATAATTGTCAGAGGTGGGGATCGAACCCTGCACTAAAATCTATCTCGAAGGCTACCTACGATCTTGCCAGACGAGTTGAGCTTTGATTCTTTCTTCCATGCAGAAACAAGACAGATATTATATCGTCTACAGCAGTATTATAATTAAACAAAAAAACTAACGGGCTAGCTTGTGGCATGCAGCTAGTACTGCAGTACGTTTTGGAAGGCAAATTGCACCTCATTATCTTAATTATTATGTCAAACGATTGTCAAAATAAATTATTATGTCAACCTATGACTTTGAAATATTTTGCATAAACAATTATGTACTTATTGCATCATTTATATGTAAAAATATAATACTTTATATCTTAAAAAACCAGACACACAGTAAAAATATATATTAGTCACGCAAGGATGACCACACACTCGTATGTTCGGCTTCATACTCGATCTAGCTATCAATGCACTACCGCAAGTAGCAGGTACGACCATTATATTAGATACGGCTGAAAAACGCAAGCAGCAGGTACAACCATTATATTAGTTACACAAAAAAAAAGAACAAGCCGAACGAGCTGCAGAGTCAGGTACGACCATCATATTAGCTACAGCCGGAAAACACAAGCAGCAGGGACGACCATTATATTAGCTACACAAAAAAGAGCACAAGCCAAACGAGCTGCAGAGTCAGACCGGAGTTCACCAAAGCGAACCAACGAACAAGCTATATCATCGAGGCAATTCCACCCGTGCACGCAACACCAGCGAAAGCCAACCACCACCAGGAATCGACCATCACTGCCCACCACCAAGCTGAAGCACCAGAGTAGAACCCAACAAGGAAGCCGACAACCACCAGGAATCGACTATCACTAATCAATGACGCCTTCAGGAAGAGAACGACGTCTGCGGACGTCGCCGTCGTGGCCCAAACGGGCAAGGGTTTAGCCTCAACATAAACTCTTCACCAACTATATTGGAAAAAAGATCGCGTCGAATGACACCCGGACCACGACCACAACATGCAACTTGCCAACACCACACTGTGATCATGATCGTGGTCTCTAGCCAGCACTAGAGTCCATGGTTCGCCCGCCATCAAACATGACTCCCACTAATAAGGGCCACCGCCCCAGCGTACCCAACTCTGCACACCGCCGAACAGAGGAACACCGCCATCTTTGACACCGTTTTGGATGTTGCAATGGTTTTTATGTTTGCTTGGCATAATAATTGAGATAACGATCTGCAATTTACCTTCCAAAAGGTACTGTAGTACTAGCTGCAGGTCAACAAGGTGTTAGTTTTTGTGTTTGTTTAATTTAAATGTTGTTGTACATAGTATGTACAAAATACATTTGTCTCTAGTTTTTTGTGAGAAGCAACCGTACAGCTCAAGTGGTTAGTGGCTGTTTCTCCCAGCTGGGCTGCACGTTTAAGGGTTCGAACCCCATCTTTGCCAAATAGTTTTTAACAATCTAGCTGATTAAGCCGGTCATGGTGGCTTAATGCGTAAAACATATCTTAGTTCAGCCGGTTTATTTTGAATCGGTCCGTGTACTGTCCATGTCTATTTCGGTTTTCTTGAGGTTGAACCGGTCGACTTTTAAAACTATGGTTCAGACCAGCAAATGTGAACGAAGTCGGTCAAACTTGCTGAAATTTGGATAAATTAGACTAAATTGTTGCTGGATTGCAAGTTGTGGGACTAGTTTTGCTTACTTTACAAGTTATGGGACTAAACTGCTCCAGGGTTGCAAGTTGTGGGACTAAGAGAGTATTTACCTCTTTTTAAATACTCATGTCAAGTTCGAGATAGCCAAGTTATTATATGTTGATCCAAATTCTATAAAGTAAAGGTCAACTTTTGATGAATCGTCGAAGACCTAGGTTTCCACCGATATATAAACCTCTTGTGAGCCGCCAGCTGTGATAAGTTTCATCTGTGAAAATCCCCGGTGTTGTGCAAACACTCTCCGATATAGTGAAGTTTCGCTGGCTGGCGCCCGTGGTTTTTTCCTCTCTTTGTTTGAGAGGTTTTCTCACGTTAAATCTATGTCCCCTTTGCTATGATTTTATTTTCGTTTTTGCTATTTTACTTGTCGCAATTATAACACAAGTGATGGTCATGGAAATGATATTGGATTGGAAGAGGACTATGCTTAACATCATGTTGTGCGAAACAGTTTAGTTTGCATGGAGATGTCAACATCTAAATTGTGTGTGGCGACTACAGTCTAAGTATGGCATTGCAACAATGTTTTGGCAAGTGGGCATTGTTGCATATAAATATACTGCCTAACCTCTTTTCATCAGATCGGTCTATTTTGGGATAATTGGCTAGTACATAAATCCTTTATGATATCAAAGTCAAGAGGTCTTGAGTTCAAGACCCTGCTCATGCATAATTAAAAAAAGGGAAAAAATATTCTGTGACCTATTCCTATTCCATGCTAACGACTAAAATAGCCTAGATGTGAGGGAGAGTGTTGAATATAAATATACTACCTAGTCTCTTTCCATCAGATCGGTCTTTTGGGATAATTGGCTAGTGCATAAATTCTTTAGGGATCATAATATAGTGCAACTTCGTTTGCGGTGGTCTGTCCTTCATTGGTGGTACATAGCAATGACATGGACTTGTAGCCGTTTCCTTCTTGAAAGTATTGTTTGGAGATTACTCGGATTTTTCCAGGAGTGAAAAGCTATAATATTACTTTGGTGATTAGATCGGGCCATGTCGACACTTGTGCACTATTCCTTCTTGGAGACATCATTGTTGGAGAACCTCTTTTGCAGCCTAGTGTTGCCAATGGTGGTGGTTGTTTCATGCTGCTATGAGTTACTAATCAATTTTATTGAGCATTGTTTCTTTTCAAAATTTATTTTTATGTATTTTTGGATTTGTGCGTCATTGATATGGTTATAGGGGATAGCTATAATTGATTCTCGAATTAACGTATTCATTTATCGAAAAGTTCTAAGTAATGAGGTACCAAAACCGGAAGTTTCTAGAATAACATTTCTTGAATTAAGGGCATGTAGAGTGGTTGATATGACAATCTTATCTTTAGAGATTGCATGTTGTTTAGAGAAGTAAAAAACGTGGTATACAATGCAATATATCTTGGTGTTATCTCTCATGATTAAGGTTTGCATGCTCCTCAAATTATGACATGGCTACAAATATACTAGATAACATGTAACTATGATATTGCGCCCCATACGATGGAGAAAAACGTATTATTGTTTTACTAACAAATAATATCTTTTAAAGGGTAGTCAAACCTATTTTTCCATTTCTCTTTTATCGAACTGAGCACTTATCCTATGTTGTATTCCTAAGATAAAACCATTGTTAAATATGGAAAACACCGGGTATAAGTCATTATTGAACATATTATCGTTTTACTAACAAATGGTCTCTTTTAAAGGGTAGGCAAACCTATTTTCCATTTCTCTTTTCTCCAACTAAGAAATTATCCTATGTTCAATTCCTAAGATAAAACCATTTTAATTATGGAAGGCGCCAGGTATAAGTCATTCTTGATCTAATCGGTGTGTTTCATCGCATTTAGAACTGAGATGTGATATGGTGCCCTTGAATAAGACACGGGTGGTCACAATGAGACATATACTGGTATTTCTCGATCCCACGGCCTTAGACTAACTATAGTGGGTGTAACATAGATAATAACATGCCACCTCATGCAATGACACATAGGCATTTAGGTTGGCATGCCATTAAATAATAAAAGAGAGTCATGTGGTAATATATTATGTTATATAACATTCTAGTCTAAATCATCTACTAAATGAGACCTTGCATGATACAGCACATATGCTATTAGTCACTATGAAGAGAATAATATAGTCTAGTAACATATGTATTATACTACTCTGCGTAACACTTCACTATGAGTAGCGCAGAACACATGCATACCTTAAAACTGGGAACCATCTTGATCGTCCCCTTCCACCAACCAAAAAAGATCATCCCATATAGCTTGAACCATGTGTACAGTCAAAGTTACAAACACTTTGGTAGGGAGGCTGTGCCGCTGTGGCCATTAAAACATGGTTCACAACTTAATAGATACAAATTGTTCGGACGTATGCCTACGGAACATGAGGTGATACATGTTGTGCCAGATGTATGTGTGTATACTGCAACTCGATATGTAGGGATAGGAGGTATGGGGAACATAGTGTGCAAGCCCAAGATTAACTGAAGGGGTTCGTGCGCAACAACATCCATTTAGCTCCATGCTCAGAGTGCAGCAGACTCAAGATTCTTAATTTGTGATGTACCTCTGTTGTCACGGGTTGGGGAAATTTGAGAAATGTTCTAAGGATGTGCCACTAGCAAGTCTGCTCTAATTTTTTCCAACCAAGAAAAACCTCCTTAGTTATTGTATTCTTGGTGCATGTCCGGCAAGCCAGAGCCGACGACGATCCGAGCTATGGATAGGGGGCAGCGGCGAGACTTGCCTATGTCCAGCCATAGTCAGACATGCACAAGACATATAGGTCTAGTTTGTAAAAAAATTAACAAACATGATTTTGATATTTTTTACAAAAAAAACCGTATGTCTTGGTAAAATGGTCATAACTTTTGCATACGATCTCGAATCAAAAAAATTATATGAAAATCATTTGCCTTTTATAGATTTCTCAAATTCAGAAGGGGATTTTTATATGGTTTTTTGAAGATTTGGACACTATTAAATGATTTTCAATTAGAAAACATTGCACTACACTATTAAAAAAATACATGATGCATGATTCAAAAGATGATATGGATGTCATATTTAGATTCCTCTTATTTTTCTGATTGACTTAGACATATTATTTGTCGAAATCCGATTTATAAATTTATAGATATGAATTATTTCATATTAAATGGAAAAAAGGAAAAAATAAAATAAAATGTATTTTTATTGTTATTTGAGTTCAAGATTATTATTACTTATTCATTTTTGTTTACTTAAATAATTGTTTGGAATTAAAAAAATAAATACACGTGACATCATGACCTAAGGGTTAATAGGATTGATAGGATATACTCCCTCCATTCTAAAATATAAGACAATTTAGCTTTGTGAAATGAAAGTATCTAGACGCTTTTTAGTATATAGGTTCATTCCAAATCTCTACGAACCTATACACTAAAATACATTTAGATACATTTGATTCAAAAAGCTAAAACGTCTTATATTTTGAACAGAGGGAGTACTATTATCAATAAGTTATAGTGTGATAACTTAGAAGCTCATTCGGAAGGAACGAAAAAGTTAAGCATGTTAGGACCGGAGTAATATTTGACTTGAGATTAAGTATTACTAGAGTTAAGAATGTCCTTTGTGCTGGTGGTAGCCTAATTTGGTGCACCGGCGGTAAGCCTTTTCCTAGCTGTGTTTTCATACCGGTGGTCACCTCCTGGTCCGCCAATTGCTGGCAATCACCTCCGAGACCATTGCCTCTTGACGCCTTACGAGTCATCTCACAATCTCCGAACAAGCAAAACGATGCCGTCGCGAGATGGTTCGAGGGTTGGGCGAGTGATTTTTGAAACGGTGCCACACAATTTAACCAACTTAATTGGTACCCACCTGTCATAATGCTCAAAACTATTACAAGGGGTAAAAATTGGCACAATTTTTGCTACATGGGGTAATTAGGATGAAAAAATGATAAATGGGGTAATTATTGTCAAATATATCAAAGTAGGGGGTAAACTAGAATTTACTCTTTTTAATAACACCATACTTTGTCAGAAAAATATATTTCGCACGATAATATCAACATGAAAACCTATTTTTCAACTAATAGAAATTTTATACTGCCTTCGTCTTGAATTGGATGTTTCAGATTTATCTAGATTCGTATTTATTTAGACGTGTTTTAGTACATAGATACATGTGAATATAAAAAATCTACTACATCCAATTCGAGACTGAGGGAGTACTATATACTCCCTCTGTTTCAAATTACTTCACATGCATGTTTATCTAGGTGGGCTAATACTCTCTTATTTTTCATCCAAAAAAATTCTAGGATTTTTAAAGTAGATAGTATGGAATGTGTATTACATACTACAAAAATCCTAGAAATTCTTTGGATAAAAAATAAGAGAGTACTAGCCCATCTAGATAAGCGTATATGCGAAGTAATTTGAAACAGAGGGAGTATATGCATTGTCCACCTTATTTTCATTAGTTTAGACTTTTGGTTCTACTAGTTGATGGATGAAACCTAACAAACCATTAATTGATTTCCTACACACAAGTGATCAGGAATCCTCATGTTTCATAAACGAAAATCTAATAAATAGGTCAATTTTGATACAGGATTAGAATTCTCATGGGGCATTTGGATTAAAAATATTAAATAAATAATTATAAGGGGTGTGTGGCGACAAGTGTCTATGGCTCCCGAGCTTGAGGGAGCCTCTATTTTAGAAAAAATTAAAATCATATTTATAAGTTTTTAAAAATTGAAAATAATTCGGGACATGGTCAACGATGTATCCAACAAGCATGCAGAATCGTAATACGAAATTATTTATATTATGTGTTACCCAAAAATAAAAATCCAGTAAAATTTTGAAATTTAAAAATATGCATACTTAGATTCACACCTTCAACATTTTGGAAATTTAAAAAGTCTGGATGATAACTTTGTACCACCTAGACAAATTCCAGTCAAGGAAAGAGAAAAGCTTCGAGCAATGGACAAGCATGTGAGTTTTATCCATTAATTGACCATTGTTCATGGAAATTAATGGTTCTTGAGGAGCAATATTAGAGAGCCTCATCTATGAATCGTCAAATCTTGGCTACACAAATGATCAGAGTTCACACTCCTCTATCTGGATCTTCTTTGGAAATGGCGTGCATCAGGTTTGGAGCACTTTACCCACAACTAATTCAGTGGTTTGGTTCCCTCGCAACCTTCTTGCCACTGAAGCACGCAACTCATTCGTCTTGTACGTAGATCGTCATGCTGCATGAGTTTTGCAGATTCAGCTGTTCAGCACTTTTCGCTGCACCAGTCGCTTGGCGCACACAACCACACCAAGATTTACCATTTGTTTTTCAACAACTCGAAACTGGTGGAAGTAGACCAGGAGGACTTATGTGAAAGACTGAACTCCTATTTTAATTCTTCTTGACAAACCACACATTACTATTTCTTTTGAACTTTTTGAATAACGAGAGATAAGAGTCTTCATCCAATGATGCGTACATAGTAGGGATGTAAGTGGCGCCCTATTTACTGCCATTTATTTCTTGTTAGTTGTAAACTTGCTAAAATTGAAACAAACCCTGAAAAAAAGAAGCCAATAAACAACTAAGAGGCGATATGTGGGCGAAACGGCGCACCATTTGACATCCCTAGTACATAGTGTCTTATGTAGTTTAAACATTTGGAGTGGTAGTCTTAAAAGAAACAGCAATATTGCAAATGTTGATTTTTATATTAGCACGGGTGGACACTATGAGAAAATATACTAACATGACATGAAGCACTGAATTCGTACACTTGTGCAGAGTATGCAGTGGCTGATGAGAAGTTCAATAGCACAATAGCTTTGTCATATTTCTATGCCATTGTCACAACTCCGAGCATGAGTGCATCGACCCCTTTCTTTGCAACATGTGTCTTGATCATTGGGGGTTCAAATCCTACCCTTCAATGACAGTCTGATGTTGCTATTGTTCTTTACCAACATGAACTATTAAATCTCAAGAGAGTTCTAATTGAAATTGACCGAGCTAGCATTCCATTTTCAGGTAATTGAGATAATTTTATTTTGTCTAATCTTGTAGACCATTTAGAATTCAGAGATATCTTCTTGTTTGTAGCATTCAAAGTTAAATGTATATGTCCAACATGTATTTCTGTTTAGATTTTTGTTTGTATTTCCTTATCTCCCCTATTCAGTATTGATGTATGGAGTAGTTTCTAGATGATAACACAATTTATCAAATCTCCTTAAAATTGCTTGGTGAGGAGTTGCAATGGATGCATATGTCTGAGCTTGCCAAGAAACAACATGTTGTTTTCTAGTAGTTATTTCACTAGTGCCTAATGGATTACTAGTAACTAAATTGACAGAGAGAAATAGAGGGACAACAAGCGGTTTTATTTTGTACGATTCTATGAGGTGTTAATGAGAACGTTCAAGAGACTCAGGGTGCAATTTCCTCAAGGGAGGTGTGCATTTTACCATTGAGGAATTGTAAATTGTAAATTTTGTGTATGCACTAATATATAGTCCCCTCGAGTGACTGCCGATAGTGAACTTGTAGACTAATGTACGCAGTCCAACAAAATTTCAGCGGTACCTACAAGTGTACTTTCGTATTTAATTTCATCTATTTTTTACAGTTATTATGTCACCTACCTTTCTTCGCAAGCTCAGACCCTTCTTCATATATGTCTTTGCATTTTCAGCATCTCGTTGCACTAGGCCAAGAACATCCTACCTACTGTTGAATATAAATATATTATCTAGTTTCTTTCCAACAGATCAGTCTTTCCGTAAAGTTGGCTAGTGCATCAATCATTTATGATATCCGAGCCAAGAGGTCTCAAGTTCAATCCTGTACTCATGTAGTATTAAAAAAGATTCTAAGGTCTACATTGAACCCATGATAAGAAGTAAAATAGGTTTACCTACAAGTGTTGCTTCCGAATTAGTAAAACATGCTATGTTGTGTCATGTGCTTGTCTATAGCAACCGGGTGTGTGAGGTATCAAGAAAAAATGTCACAAAATGAACTTGTAGTAAAGTGGTTTGTTCATCCTTTCATCCATTTAGCACATCATCTCCGAGGCCTAGTAGATTTGGCATCCAAAGTTGCACCACATGCGTTGAACATGGTCCTTCTCTGTATCTACTTTTCAACGACTATTGGTTAGGTCGGTGAATGCAGGTAGCATTCTGGTAACTTGACAAAGAAGATCATAGTTCACAAATGGCCATTTTTCAAAATGGAGACATAGCCCTATCCTCTGCATCGACCGATGCATGCGGTCTCTTTATTATTTTATTAGAATTCAAGTCTTACAAAGGATTTGTTAAAAAAAAAAGAAGTATTACAAAGGAATACATCATGGGTAACACATATTCACATAGAGGGGCATTTTCCAACACAAAAGTGAATTTGGCGAAGATAAATGCAAGATGCAAAAAAACAGAGTAGAGTAGACTTAATGCATGTGTAGATGTGCTCTGATTAAAATATAAGCGGCTATTTTAAATGATTATGCAAAATATAGGAACAAATAGTAATGGTAATACTTGTATCTAATTGATTAACAAGGTTCTTGAAACGTATTCTAATTAATTCAGGAAATTTTTCTTGGGTGATCATTTCACAAGATTGAGTTGTATGCGAGTGATTCATGGTTCCCTGCTCAACTTGCGTAGTAGCCATCTCAGGCTACCTGAGAGAAATTTCAACGAGAAATCACCTGAATTATCGAGGGGGTAAAAATGTAAAATTAAATAACACAAAAATGGTATCTTATTTTTTTGCTCCCATTTAACCAAATTTAGTTAGGTATCAGTTTAATAACATACAAATTGCATATTGTTTTTCTGATTGTTTGTTAAACTGTAGTCTAAAAATACGTGGAGCCTGGCCCAATGTATGTTTTTCCATGCTCTTTTATCATATGTCCGGAGCTCGTGTCTTTTTTTTCGAAATGGGAAGCGAAGTCCCGGCATCAACATCAAGCGATGCATACAGCCTTTATTCATTATTAGAACCATAATATTTGGCAAAGGTCATTACAAAGATCATACAAACCGGATCTGCCAAAACAAAACACGGAGCAAAATGATAACCGTGTCGTCAGCTCCCCAACGAGATTTAGCAAACACCTAGTTGTCTCTTTCGATCCCGCCCCACGGTCACTCTCACCATTGCCACTTGCCAAGAGAAGATGGAGTGCCCGGGCACGGTATCTCGATCTCAGACAAAAGGACCCTAGAACCTCACAGCCTATCCACGAAACGATGCCCACTCACATGCTCCGGATGTCACCGTCTTCACTATCTTCCGCAAACCGTCATCGGCATATAGATCGATGCGCAGACTCTCGCCACACCAGCCACCGACACCACCGCGGTACCAAGTAGCACCACCTCCCTGCGCGCTAGATGCTCCACCTCTCCTGCATCTTCCATCCAGCGCTACTCCACAAACACTGCTCCCAAGAGAGAATGCAACACCGCAGCGCCGCCATCACACGATCCAGAAGCTAGATCCTAGGGCTTCCCCTGGAGCAGCACAAGTGGGTCGACAATAGTCGCACGATGACGCCTTCATCAAAGTAACGGCGTAAACACGTCCCCATCGTCCGCCAAGACCGGAGTCAGCTCTGTTTTCACCGGCGACTATGACTCCATGTCTTGCCCCCGGGACTAGAAGACGGACAGAAATCCATCCCTCTAGCCACAATCCACGGCCGGCCACTTCCGACCTTGAAGGATAAATCCACTTCCACCGCGGTGCCAAGGAGCTCGTGTCTTATATGTTTGTCATGAAGCTTTTGTTTCCATTAGATCCACTTACACAACAAATGAACTAGCTAGTGATATATACAATAGTTTCCTAGAGTATGCAGCCAACCCAGCCAAAATTCAGCGGGATCACACGATCACCTCTTAAATTTTTTCACTATTCAATACATAGTCTATCTTGTGACCTACCTTATGTGCAAGCTCTGAACCTATTTCATCTCTTATCGACCTCTTTTCCCATGTAAAATAATACCACAGGGGTATACACAGCACATAGTGGCCGCAAGCCAAGAACATCCCACATTGACCAAATTATGTTGTGTCATGCCTATGTATATTGCAACCGGGGTTGTGAGGCATCGGAAAAGGATGGTGTAGACGGAACATGTGGTGGCGTGCCTTAGTGCATCCATCCAGCTCCTGCACTCCGCGACTTGGTAGATTGATTTTGTGCCGTAAAAGTATCTCCACTCGGGCTATCTAGGACGCTGATCCGGACGCCGATTTTAGGTCCGAACACCAAAAATCGGCCTAGTCGTGTATCCAGGAACCTGTTTTCATCCGGATTTGGACGAACTTTGGTCTGGCCTTTCCAGGTTGTACCCAGGATCCCGGGTACGTCCTGGGAACGCCGGACGCAGCGAAAACGGGCATGGGCCAGCTCTGTCGGCGAGAGAAGGCTGAACTCCCGCCACTTTGCCGAGCTCCCGCCTTTTTCTTTCTCCCCTCCCGCATTTCTTCCCTATTCCCCTCCCGCCACTCCGCCGAGCTCCCGCCCACCATGCCGACCAAGAGCTTCGTCCAATCCAGATCGATCCTTGGCGAGGATACGGCGGAGAAGAATGCGAGGAAGCCGAGAGCGTCGCCGAAGAAGCCGGAGGGCATGTCCGACGGCGCGTGGGCGTCCAAGGAGACGGCCAGGAAGATGGCGTCGGCAGACCGGAAGGGCAGAAAGGAGAGGGTAAAGCTCCGGCAAGACCAAGAGAAGGCGACGGTAGATGAGCAGGCGATCGCGAGGGCGAAACAGGCGGCGACGACGAGGTCGGCGTTGATGGCGGCGCCGTATCCACCCAACTAGGGAAGCCAGGCAAGCGTCGGCTCGCCAGCCGGATTCTCGCCGATCTCTTCGGCCGGCTTCCAGGAGAGCCAGGCGGCTGCTCGGCAGAGGTACTCCTCGTCCCCGAGTTCGACGGCGGATTCAACCCCAACGTGGTCTTCCCCTGCCCGGTGCCGCGCTCTCCTTCGGCCTTCAACGTGGACATCAACCTCCCCTACTCCACCTCTCCGGCGTACGCAGGTCCCGCTCTGCGCCGCGGACCACTGCCTTTCGGCGCAAGGAACCTACGGCGAGGCCGACGCGTGCAACATGTTCGGCGGAATGCTGGTCACTCTGCCGGCTGGCATGTCGGCCGAGACGTACATGGAGAACATGATCACAGCAGGCTCGGCCTCCAACCACCCCTCCTTCACGAAATAGCAGACCTGGGCCGACGCCGAGCATGGCATCGAGTCTCAGGATCTCGCCGACATCGACGCCGACGAGACGTAGGCCGAGCCGACGCAGGCAGAGGACGTCGAGGGTGAAGCCTTGCTGCTGGCGAAAGGCAAGAAGGGGAAGAAGAAGCCGGGCACTTCGGCGGAAGCTCGGATCAAGTGGACCGTGGCCGAGGACACCTGTCTCGCCGAAGCTTGGAAAATGGTGATCCGATCACTGGTGCCAACCAGAATTCAGACAACTATTGGCGGCGCGTGAAGGTAACGTTCGACGAGCGTAGACTTTGCCACCCAAAGTATCGCAAAATTTACATAGAGCGAGGGGAGAAGGCTATTACCAACCATTGAGCGATCATCCAGGCTGCATGCAGCAAGTGACACAGCTGCGTGGAAGAGGTGGAACGCACACAAGCCAGCGAGGAAAACATGGACAACAAGGTAATCGCGAACACTAGCTTTGTCATGCACTCGCTTCCATTTGGACACACTTGACACATTTCCATTTTGCAGCTTCGTCGTGCACTCGCTTTGTTTCAAGAGGACATGAAGATGGAGTTCAAGTTCCATCATGTCTTCGAGGAGATCGAGCACTGCGAGAAGTGGCCGGACACTCGCCTGAGTCTCTCCAAGACCAAGGACGGCGTCTACAACCCGGAGGCCCCTCCCGCTGCTGCCGGCGAAGGTAGACCAGAGATGGGCCAGAAGAAGGCGAAGATGCTCAAAGCCGCCGGACCTCCCGCCGAGCGTCTCCAGGCTTCGATCGAGAAATGCATCGCCGATACGAGGGCGCAGGGCAAAAAGACTGACGAGCGCTGGAAGCAGCCGACGGAGACACAAGGGGAAAATGTGGCCCTCATCAAGGCCAACCTCGCCAAGAAGAAGGCCAACTACGCCACCAAAAAACGCAACACGGATCTCAAGTTTCTGATGGGCGATGAGGACACGTCGAAGATGAGCTCGCCGGTCAAGGCCTGGTACATGGCGCAACGCTAGGCCGTCCTCCAGGGCGAGATCACGCCTTCCCCTTCCTCTGCGCCGACCGCCCCTCGCCAACCGCCCCCACGCCAAGCTCTGCTTCCACTTCCTCCAACCCCTTGCCGTCCGCCGGCGAGTCGGACGACCACGCCGCAGGAGCCCATTCCCGTCGACGACTGAGAGTCATTTTCCCTGTTATGTAATAATAATCTGTCGCTGAATTTCTGGACGTTTCTGTCGAACATCTTGTGGCCGAGCACTCGCCGGCGGAATGATAAAGATTCAAATATGTCGCCGTTTTTTGTTCGCCTGGGTACTCGGCCTGGTACGCGAGTGGGAAACTGGGCGTACTCAGGCTGAAATCAAGTTTCGTCTGGCCAAAAAAGGTTCGGATTTGGCATGGGTTCGCCCAACAAGTGGAGATGCTCTAATAGTGTTCTCAAAGAAAAAAGTTTTTCAGTTTGCTTCTCAACTATTACTGGTTATCTTAGATGGTTAGAAGATCAGCAGTATTCTTGTAATGACGAATAAAGCTCAGAATTGACATGCATGAGTTTAGTGCGGACGCAACCAATTAATTCGTCCTTGGCACAGAGCATGCGGTCTGATAGCTCTGCAACAGTTCCACGTAGCTGGCACAATCCGAGCACGAGCCTTGCCTCAGACACCTTTCAGTGTACCATGTGTCTTCATCATTTGGGCTTCAATTCTTACATACCAATGAAATTTAGATGCTGCTATTGTCTTTTACCAGCAATAACTATTCAATCTCAAGAGGATCAGATTTGAAATTGACCGAGCTAGTGTTCCATTTTGGAGAATTAAACTGATGTTATATTTATTCGTGCAAACATGTATTTCTGTCCAGATTTGTGTTTGCATATCCTTATCTCCCCTGATCAGCAATGATGCCTGAAATAATTTTTGTATTATTTTTGGATGAATAATGCAATGCGCCATATCTCCTTAAAATTCCTTGGTGAAGAGTTGCAATCGATGCACCCTACCTAATGTTTGCTAGTAGTTATTTCACTGGTGCATGATGCTTTACTGGTAAGTAGATTGACAACGAGAAATATAGGGACATCAAGCAGCAGTTTCATTTTGTATGAGTCTATGAGGTGTTACTGAGAACATTCAAGAGGTTCAAGGCACAATTGCCTCAAGGGCAATGTGCAATTTAACACCGAGGAATTGCAAATTGGAAATTTTGTGTATGCACTAATATATAGCCCCCCTGGAGTGACTACGGGTAGTGAACTTGTAGACTACTGTAGAGTAAGAAATTCAACCAAATTTCAATGGTTTTTACCACCGAACTTTCTCTTTGATTTCATCTATTTTCGACGGTTATCATGGCACCTACCTTCGCAAGCTCAGACCATGCTTCATATATGTCTTTGCATTTTCAGCACGTCGTTGCACCTGCCCAAGAACATCCTACCTACAAGTGTTGCTTCAGAATTAGCAAACATATGTATGTTGTGTCCTATGCTTGTATATAGCAACGGGGTGCGTGTGGTGTCAAGAAAAAATGTCACAAAATGAACTTGCAGCGAAGTGGTGTGTTCATCCTTTCATCCATTTAGCACATCATCTCCAAGGGGTAGTAGATTAGGCCTCCGAAGCTGTAGCACATGCGCTAGACATAGTACTTCTATGTGACTGCTTTTGAATGATTATTGGTTAGGTCTAGTAGCTTGACTGCTTGACCAAGAAGACCATAGTCACAGAGGGGTATTTGCCAACACAAAACTGAAATTTGGCGGAGATAAATGTAAGAAACAAAAAAGAGAGAAGAGTAAACTTGATGCATGTGCAGATGTGCTCTTATTAGCAATAGAAGAGGCTATTTTAAATGATTATGCAAAACATAGGAATAAATAGTAATGCTAATACTTGTACCTAATTGATTAATAAGGTTCTTGAGACCTATTCTAATTAAATTTAGGTAAAGTGATCATTTCACAAGGTTGAGTTGTATGCAAATGATTCCTTCTTCCCGCGCAACCTGAATTTGGTCATGTTTTAGTGCTCGATTCAGAGGGAGTACAAAAAAGACAAAATTCTCACAAAATTATGTGCTTTTTACTCCTATATACAACTGGAAATTTGTATTTTTTTCTGTATCCCAAAACAAAACGAGTTTTGTACCGAAACTTGTCACAGTGATTTGGCCCATAAATATGTATTCCAGGAAATGTTTTTGGATTTTTTGAAACTCAAAAGTACAACTTTCTAATTTTTCAAAAAGCGGGCTGCAGTGAGCTCGGGTGCTGCAGCCAATTTTCGATATTCTACCTCCTTAATTTCCTTGAAATTCAGTAATTACTCTTGCCACCTACCTTCCGGCGCAACCTATGATCCTAGTTTATATCTTCTTGTCGACCACTTGTTCTGTGATATAATGTATGTGTGTTTGTATGTTCAAGTCACGGTGAATGCAGCTAGGCACATCCTACTTTGGTGCTGCGTTGTGCACTGCTCTTTAGGATACTGTGACTAGACCAAAGTATATTGTTAAGTGTCGTAGTTTGCCACACCTACCATCTGGTGCAAGCTTAGATCAGCCACACCGGTGGTGCGATTCTCATTGTCGACCACTTGTTACATATATAATGCAGTATGTGTGTTTGTATGCTCAATACACGGTGGCTGCAGCTAGCCTGTCTTTGGTGCATCATACGAGTCGAGCACCTGCTTTAGAACTAGACCAAAGTATATTATTGTCATGCCTGAACTATATTGCGACAGGAGCTAGGACTGTGAGGTATAGGGAAAAGATGCCGCAGATAAGTACAGGAGACACGTGCAACACTGTGTCTATTTAGCACAAGGTCCTCGAGATGACGCGAATTATGGGACACACATTGTAGCAAAAGACTTATTTGTAGTTTATCCATCTATTTTCAAAGCACTATTTACCAGCACAACCACACGAGTCTGGACAAATGGAGCATTTTTTTAGTTTTAGCTGTCTGGATGATTTCTTTTCACCACGTTGAGTCTTACTTATGTGGACGATTTCTACCTCTCTTGATTTCTGGACGATAACTTTGTACCAGCCAGACAAATTTCAGTCTAGCCAAGAGACAAAAGCTTCGAGCAATGGATAATCATGTTAGTTCTTGTCTATTGACCATTGTGTATGGAATTTAATGGTTCTTGAGCAGCAATATTAGGCAGCCTTGTCTATATGAACCGTCAAATCTTGGCTTCACAAATGGTTAGAGTACACACTCCTCTATATGGATCTTCTTCAGAAATGGCGTGCATCAGTGTCGGAGCACTTGTCCCACAACTAGTTCACTGATTTTGTTCTCTCACAAGCTTCTTGCCACCGAAGCACACAACTGATTCGCCTTGTACGTAGATCATCATGCTGCCTGACTTATGCGGTTTCAACACCTTTCCCAGCACCATCCGCTTGGGCCACACACCCACACCAAGATTTACCATTTGTTTTTTCAACAACTCGAATGTTGATTTAGAGTGGTAGTCTTAAAAGAAATGACTTGCAAATGTTGATTCTATATTAACACTGATGGAGACAATGAGAAAAATATACTAACCGAACATGAAGAACTGAATTCGTACACTTCTGCAGAGTATGCAGTCTGATGAATAGTTCAATAGCACATTAGCTCTGTCATAGTTCTATGCAACTGTCACAGCTCCGAGCACAAGCCTTGCATCAACCCCTTTCAGTGCAACATGTATCTTGGTCATTGGGGCTTCAAATCTTACCCCCCTCAATAATAGTCTGATGTTGCTATTGTTCTTTACCAGCATGAACTATTCAACTCAAGAGAATTCTATTTGAAATTGACTGAGTTACCATTCCACTTTTCAGATAACTGAGATAATGTAATTTTGTGTAATATTGTACACAATTGAGAATTCAGAGATATCTACTTGTTTGTAGCATTCATAGTTATATTTATCTGTGCAACCTATATTTCTGTTCAGATTTGTGTTTGTATTTCCTTATCTCCCTGCTAAGCACTGATGGATGGAGTAGTTTCTGTATAGTTTCTGGATGATAATGCAATGCACCAAATCTCGTTCATATTGTTTGGTGAAGAGTTGCAATGTATGCATGTACGCCTTAGCTTGCCAAGAAACGACGTGATGTTTGCTACTCCCTTCGTTTATTAATGTAAGACCCTTTTAAATATTTTAAAGTGGACTAGATACATTTCAAACTGAGTGAACCTACACACTAAAACATCTCTACATACATGTGTTTTCAAAAAAGGCTAGAATGTCTTATATTAGTGAATGGGGGGAGTAGTAGTTGTTTCACTAGGGCCTGATGGTTTACTGGTAACTAAATTTATAGGGAGAAATAGAGGGGAGCAAGCAGTTTCATTTTGTATGAGTTATGAGGTGTTACTCAGAATTGTTCAAGAGACTCCAAAAGCAATTTCCTCAAGGGCAGTGTGCATTTTAACACTGAGGAATTATAAATTGTAAATTTTGTGTATATACACTAATGTAGCCCCTGAGAGCGACTACTGATAGTGAACTTGTAGACTACTGCAGAGTACGTAGTCCAATCAAATTTCAGCTGTACCTATCACCGTACTTTCTTCTTTAATTCCATCTATTTTTTAGGATTACCATGTCAGCTACCTTTCTTCACAAGCTCAGACTCTGCTTCATATATGTCTTCACATATTGGAAATAGGTTGGATGTACCAAGTATTGTTTTTGTGGATCTCGTGAAAAATAGAACATTTGTTTATATCATGCCCCTTTGCTCGCCTTTTGTGGCATCTAGTTAATTTTGCTTATGTTTACGCCTCCCATGAATATAACAAATATGTTTGGTAATTGATTAAATGGAGTCGACAAAAACTATAAGGCTAGAATTCGCGTTGGTGTTTCAGCCTTGTGTTAGTCTATTTGGAGATTTAAAAATGATATTATTTTTAACAAATAAAAAAATAATATTTTACATGTTATTCATATGGTGGTACATTGAGTGCAGCTCTGTGCACTCCTTCAACCGCGGGACCAGCAGGAGAGTATTGCTACTAGGTACAACCACCCCCTGAGGGTTGCCAGGGATATCATTCAGCCTGGCTAGCAGTATTTTAGTCAATTATGAAATGATTAGTGATCGCATTTTTTTGCTGGTTGATTCATATATCAACTCTAAGAGACACTAGTGATTTGTAATAATTTTGGATGTTGGATGTTTATATACTAAACTTTTAAGGGCTCTGATCCAGTACAACCCCCTCCCTCCTAAACTCGTATAATGTCAAACACAAGAACGGTTCAGATCACTTGATACCCCTTCGTAATTAGTATACCCTGTATAAAATCCCATATAAATAATACGTTTTCTAGCCATACATGTACTAGTACGAGACCTATACAAAGAAAAAAAAAGGTATGGCTATACGCCGGATCATCGCCGGTAACGAGGCTGTGTCCGCGCAGTGGTAATAGTGGTAGTTAGGTCCGGCGAGCCGGTGACTCGGCCTGGACAGCGCATGCCTCGGCTTGGCCTCGTAGGTGTGTGTCGGCGGCGCTGGCACGGAGGAAGTGGCGGTGCGCAGAGCCGGCGGCGTGGGAGAGCTTGGCGGCGGCAATCGACCTGTCAGGCAGCTCGCTAGACTGTCCGGCAACTTGTCCGACGACTTGTCCGATGGCTCGCTGGACTGTCCGACAACTTGTCCGACGACTTGTCCGGCGGCTCGCTGGACTGTCCGGCGACTTGTCCGACGACTTGTCCGGCGGCTCGCTGGACTGTCCGTGGGGGCGAAGCTAGCAAAATAAACCAATGGGTTCATCTCTACAAAACTATGTGGTCTAACTAAGTGACAAATAGTACTCCCTCCGTTTCAAAATATAAGATGTTTTAGCTTTATGAAGCAAATGTATCTAGACTACTTTTGGTATGTAGGTTCACTCATGTTTAGAGTGAATCTACACATTAAAACAAGTCTAGATATATTTTCTTCACAAATCTAAAACATCTTATATTTTGAAACATAGGGAGTAATATGTAGAAATTTAGTGTAGATTAGCACAAATTCATTGGGTTCACATGAACCCAATTCTTACATGCTGGCTCCGCCACTGATTGTCCGGCGACTTGTCCGGTGGCTCGCTGAACTGTCTGGCAACTTGTTCGGCGGCTTATCTGACGGCTCGTCGGACTGTCCGACGGAGGCGCCGCAGGAGAGATTGGTTGTGGCGGTCATGACGATGGCTGGCGGAAGCGGCGGCAATCGTGACGGCCGGCGGCGGCGGTCGCGACGATGGGCGGCGATCGTGACGGCCGGCGGCAGCGGTCGCGACGATGGCCGACGGTGGGACAAGCCGGATCATGTGTGTGTGGGAATTTAGAATTGTGTATAACTACATATCTCAATACGTATATCTCTATAGGATAATATTATATTTAGATATGGGTTTAATATATACGTGAACGTATATGTATATTGTGTCTTGTGTGTGTATATAGCAACTGGTGGGTGAGGTGTCAAGAAAAATGTCACAAAATGAACTTGCAGTAAAGTGGTGTGTTCATCCTTTCATCCATTTAGCACATCATCTCCGAGGCGTAGTTGATTAGGCCTCCGAAGCTGTAGTACATATGCTGGACATAGTACTTCTCTGTATCTGCTTTTGAACGATTCTAGTAGCTTGACCAAGAAGATCACAGTTCACAGAGGGGACATTTGCCAACACAAAACTGAAATTTGGCGGAGACGAATGCAAGAAGCAAAAAGTAGAGAAGAGTAAACTTGATGCATGTGCAAATGTGCTCTTATTAACAATAGAAGCGGCTATTTTAAATGATTATGCAAAACATAGGAATAAATAGTAATGCTAATAGTTTAATAAAATTGCCGTGGGGCTTTTGCCTCACAGTTCCAAGTCAAAAAAAAAATAGTAATGCTAATACTTGTACCTAACTGATTAACAAGGTTCTTGAGACCTATTCTAATTAAATTCAGGTGATCGTTCTCTGGTGATCATTTCACAAGGTTGAGTTGTATGCGAACGATTCCTGCTGCCCTGCGCGTAGTAGCCGTCGGATTTTGATCTACCCGAGAGAGAAAGTTCAAGGAGGAACTACCTGGATTTTAAGGGCGTAACACAATATAAAATCTTATTTTTTGCTCCCATTTCACCGAATAGTTTGGTATTAGTATAATGCCACACAACTTAGATTTCATTGTTCTGATTGTTTGTTAAACTATGGTCTAAAAATGCGTGGATCCTAGCCCAATTTATACTTGTTTTGCTTTTTTATCAGAGGTTGAGAGCTCATCTTCATTTTTTCCATGGAGCTTTTGTTCCCATGAGATCTTACAAAACAATACTCAATTTCTATTACTCCCTCCGACCCAAATTACTTGACTCAAATTTGTCTAAATTTGGATAAATCTAGACACTATTTAATATATAGGTTCATTTAAATTTTGAGAAATCCAAGTCAAGTAATATGGGTCGGAGGAAGTATAGTTTTCCAGAATACGCAGCCCAGCCAAAATTCAGCGGCAAAAAGGTGCGCTGTCTCTTTTGCCACCTTATCTTATCACCATTCAATGCATGGATTATCTTGTCACCTACCCTTCGGTACCATCTCTGACCCTACTTCATCTCTTATCGACCTCTTGTCCTGTGTAAAATAATATCACGACGGTTTATAGGGTGCTGAATATCTCTCCTCAAGAAACAATCCCCACTAGTAGATGTCTGCTTGTTCGGGACATCCCACTTTGACGACGCTTTGTGTGTGGTTTTAGAACCAAATCAAATTATGTTGTGCCTTGTGTACGTGTATAGCAACCGGGGCTGCGAGGCATCGGAAAAATATGTTGTAGACAGAACCGGGCTCGCGGGGCCACAGTGCGTCCATCCAGCTCCAATACTCAGTAAACTGGTAGATTGATTGTCTGCAGTAGTAGCGCATTCAGTGAAAGAAGTTATTCATTCTGCTTCACAACTATTACTGGTTATCTTAGACGGTTAATTAGAAGACCGGCATCATTCTTGTAATGACGATAAAGGTTCAGCTAGCGGCGATGGCGCCTTTGGGCGTCTCTTTCTCTTGAAGACGTCGCGGTGGAGTCTTCGACTTCGTCTAGGCTTGGAGCAAGTTTCTCGGCTGAAGGCCTAGACCTGGTTGGGTCGGGCAACGGGGCGTTGTCTTCGCGCCGCCTTCCTCCTTTGGGGCGCCGCCTTGAAGATCATGCTCCCTTCCGTGTCGCTTGATGGGCTGGCCGCACACGGCATTGCGGTCGGCAGGTGATGCGAGGCTTCCGTGTGGTGGCTTGCGCAGCAACACCGACATTGATGAGTGATGGTCTGTTGCGGCAATGACTTTGGTAGTTGGATCTTGTTCCGACGTGTCCAACGGGTCTTCGTGTTGGTTTTCGTATTTGGTTCGTATTATTGAATTGATGCACTAACCAATCCAACCAAAAGTCCGAACTAATGAAAAGGTCTAGGTATATATTTATATTCTCAACACCCGTCATGTTTAGGCTATTTTAGTTCTTAGCGTGGGTTCAATGCATGCTATAGAATCGTTTTTTCTTAATATTGCGTAAGCAGGATCTTGAACTTGAGATCTCTTGCCTCTGATAACTTATTGAATTCATGCACTAATCAATCCAACCGAAAGTCCGAACTAATGGAAAGGGCTAGGCTATATATTTATATTCTCAACATGCATGACTTAGAAAACCATATTAATAGGAAAGACATGGTTGCAATGTCCTATCTGCTCAAATGCTACCGCATTGGGTTAGCACGAATGTTTTGTCTGATTTTATCATGGGAATTTGCTAGAGGTTCGAGTTGATGGAATTTTTCTTTGAATGTAGTGAAAGCAATTACATTTAGGAAAAATTCCTACCGAATTCAAGTATATAAATCAAACAAAATACACTGAAAATTTTGTAAGGATTCAGATCTTAATTTTTTTTTATGAAAATCTTGTGAATCAAAGAGACTCCAAATCTCTGACCTCTTTATGAGGCTCATGAATCATACTAAAACTTCGGTGGATTCTACTTGGAGTATTACTTATAGAGGTTGCTAGGTTTTTAGGATTGAGAACCATTCAAAAATGTTCTCATTTTCTTCTTTTTGCATGTATTTTAAAGGAAAATTTTCATCTGAGTCTAACCTCATAAAAATTTCCTTTGGTTCTATGACAAGTGTGGCAACTATCTTTGGGAGAAGGTTCCTATGTTTTGATGTGGTGCAACCAAACAATTTCTATTACACATTGTGGGTTTTCAATCCCGGGATTCACATGCAGTGACATCAATATGTTTACCTGTTTCTGCGTTTGTTGAACCATGCTAACAAAACGGGCTCTCTGAAACTAGTGGTAGTGGGCCAGGCACAGCTGGAGTCTAGTATCACTCTCGTATTGATAACGAAAGAGAAGACTTTTCGTGCTAAAATTCATTAGAAAGTTCATACTCTCCTATGGTTCAATCCATTTGGACTTGATAACTGGTAATCTTGACAGGGATTATGAAATTTACAGTGATATAAAGTAGTATCAAGTATGCAGTAGAACTAATATTCAGCAGTATCATGCATGTTATTTATGATAAGTATATTATATTTCCACTTCCTATCAGATTGGTCTTTTGAGATAGTTGGGTGGTAGGAATATTGAACACCTTAACTACATCAATTTTGTCAATACTCAGTACATCAAGCTTGCAAAAAGATCTTATATCAGTGAATGGAGGAAGTAGTTACCTTCGCCACCAACCTTGTGTGCAAGTTCTTGTCAAGCTTCATGCACTAGCCAATGCAACCAAAAGTCCGAACTGATGGAAAGGGCTAGTGCAATCCACTTATACACTTCAACACTCCCTCTTAATTTTAGGATAAATTGCGAAAGCCAGGACTCGAACTCAAGACCTTAGGCTTTGATACCATGTCAAGCTTCATGCACTAGCCAATGCAACCAAAAGTCCGAACTGATGGAAAGGACTAGTGCAATCCACTTATACACTTCAACAGTTCTGACCCGGCTTCATCTCTTCTTGTCCACCTTTGGTAGCGTTTCACTGCAACTCGCCCCATACCAAAAACTAGTATTAAGCCCATTTGGAGGAATAAACTCAGGTGTATGTTCATTGAACAGGAAAAATGAACTCATGAACTGAATATGCAAAGTGTCCCTAACTTTTGGAACGGTTTAAACTGTTAAGAGAATCTATGGCCCCAAGCAAAATACAAACATTTACACGTTAATTAAACTGAGAAACACTTTGTCCAATATCTCATACTTATAAGGCGTAAACTGTTTAATGATAAAACCATCAGTGACCATCCATTACTGAAGCAACATTTACTTGTGTACAACAGAGTCGATGTTGCTTACAATAAGCTACTGTTTTTTTCGACCAAACGAAGATTATAGTATCATATTCCATCAAGCCATTTTTTCTATATTTATACCAATGTACAGTTTACAGTGGCCTAGGCTCAAGGCAATGCATAGCCAGCCCCAGCATGGTATGCATTACTCACAACTTACAAGATTGAAGTCTCACACATTCTGATTACATAATTCACGTGGAATGATAATACATAACCTCCAACATTTATTCCAAGTATATGAATACTGGTGCCAATAGGATTAGAAGTTGAGCCTGTTTAGGTATTCATCAACAGTAATGTAATGTACATCAGGGTAAAGCTCAGTGGCTTCGACTCCAAATGATGGGTCGATCTCAAAGTTAGTGTGGTCCCCTTTCACCCAGACAGAGTGGCAGATTGCCAGTGCTACATTCAGTGGCACTGGAGACTCTGAAACATATCCAACAGAGCAAAATCAGTAAAAATGGAACAGACACTCTTTGCGAAGAAGCAATAAAGATAATTATGAATGACAACGACAGTGTTCCAAGTGAAAGAAACATGGTCTTTACTATGACCTTGAATATTCTTCAGGACTTCGCTTTCTGGGATGTAGACCCTCGCAAGTGTCTTCCCATGTTTCTTCTCCCAGAGTGAGACAAGCTCGTTAAGAGACAAAGTGTTGCTCGGCGGCCTCAGATACAGGATCTTGTTTAGGGTTCTTGGATCATCTACAGCTTTAATAGTGTATGTGCCCACGTCCTCCTCCGCGGAAAATACTCCTATGTGTCGAGAATATACACATAATAGAGCAGTTATGGTCTCATTTATTTTTTATTCTATCCCTTCATTAAAATAGATATTCTCTCTCATATTTAAAAAAATACAATCAAGTAAGGGCATCTTAATCAAATTTACCTTTTACATTCCCATCACCCAAAATGAGGACCTTGTCAGTTGGGGGTCCAGAGACCCCGATCTGTGCAAGGCTTGGCAAAAAACGACCAGCAAAGAAGTTGGAAGAGACAAATGTGTAGGGAATCCCCTCAGCCTCGATGGCACGCCTTATACGAGCTTTCGCACCAAATACTGACTTTGCAGGCTCAACTGCATGTACATGGTCCACATCATTACCAAACTCTGACGGGAAGAATCTCTGCAAAGAGCTCATCAATGTCGGACCACAACAAGAATTGCAGTAGAAAAATTTGACATCAGAAATTCATGGTATCATCTATCAGATATTTAAAAAGGCACATTCAACATGTCTTGAACAAAACAAGCACAACCAATGCCTTCCCATTTCAGACTTCCTTGTCCACCATGTGGTGGAAAGCAGGGAATATTCTAACTTGCCAAACATCTACTTAGTGCCAAAATGAATAGTGTTTTCATCAGTAAAATATCAATACTTGAAGAAAAAACAATGTACAGATTATTATATTTGAAGAGGTTTGATAGATGCACAGGTTTTTACGTCTAGAAGCAATTATGAATCAGAACTGACTACTCTTCAATAACATAAATAAATTTGAACTATACCATCAGTTTAAACATTTATAGAAATCCATAAAGTGTGCAGACAAATTAAATGAATACTGATGATTTGGACATTGGAAGTCACCTTTATATTCCCAGTTTCCTTAATTGCCGCGATAATGAGTGTTTGATCCGGTAGCTGTGCATAGCCCACAGCCGATATCACAACATCTGAGGATTTGATGGCTGCCAACAGGCTCGTATGGTCATATATATCACCCTTAATGATACAACAGTAATACAATAGTTATACATCAGTGTACACTCAAATTATATACTAAGGTGATTATATTAGTAATCAAAACAGGGTACTGATACAATCAGACTTGGTTATTGTCCTTGCTGAAATTGTAGTTTTTTCTTGGATGGCATAAGAGACTGTTTGCTTGCTGAGGCCTTATCAAATAAAAACATATATTTTTTCTCAAACAACACAACGACTATGTTATAAAATATAGCTTTTGTCGCTACAAGATCACGGGTTGTTTCAGATGTTTGTTCATCAGTAAACTACAAGTAAATCGCAATGAGCAGTGAAGATGCAAACCACAAATAAGTCAATTAGTAATAATACCATAAGAGTGCATTTGTGACTACTATTTTGGAAGACTGAAGAATGTTCAAGATCCTAGCAGATCTGTTTAAGAATAACATTTGTGCACGATTAATGGTAATGGTTCGAATCACCTAATATTTAATTCTTCTGAATCACCTAATCTTTAATTCGTTCAAATCACCTGATTTGACTGTTATCTGATCGGTTGAATCGAATAGCATGAGAAGGTTCCTTGCCTTAACATAATTCTAACATTTTTTGTTTTTCTAAAACAGCACATTTCCTTGATTTTAGTCTTGTTGATAGATACTATTCCATAGTAGAAATTAACTACACCAATTGGCTTAGTACTAATGCATCGTACATGGGAAGAGCAGGAAATGTGCTTGCTGAAGCCTTATCGAATAAAAAACATAATTTTTTTGTCAAACAAGACAAGGACTGTGTTACAAGATATAGCTTTTGTCGCTATAAGAACACAGGTTGTCAGAAATTTTTTGTTGACCAGTAGACTACAGGGAATCAGCATAGTGCACTGAAGATGCAAACCACAAATAAATCAATTAGTAATAACACCCTGAGAGTGCAATTTTTTTACTACTGTACTATTTTTGGAAGACTGAAGAATGTTCAGGATCCTAACAGACAGATGTGTCTAAGAATTAACTTCTGTAGACGATCTGTGGCAATGGTTCGAACCACCTACCCTTTACTCCACTCAAATCACCTGATTGGACTGCTATGTGGTAGGTTGAATCGAACATCATGAAAAGGTTCGTTGCCTTAACAGATTTATAACATTATTATCTTTTTCTAAGACAGGACATTTCCTTGATTTCAGTCTCGTTGATAGATACGCCACAGCAAAATTAAGTTCATCACTATGTTCAGTACTAGTGTGCCTTCCAGAGGAGGAAGTGGAAGTAGAAATCCTAATGTCATGAACCAACACAGGGTATTTCTTAGTATCTTTCTTTCTCCTAGTATCATTTTCACCCAAGATGACAGCATCATTCATAGCTAGGACCACGACCAACTCCCGGAAAGCATAAAGAAATAACAGAACTGAATAAGAAATACAAAGAAGAGAACGGCAGCTGACCTTGACGAGGGTGACGCCGGCATCCCGGAAGCCCTGGAGGACGGCGGCCTTGGCTGGGTCGGAGGGCGCGGCGTCGCGGACGAGGACGGAGGTGGGGTGGCCCTCGCGTGCGCTGGCGGCGACGATGAACCTGCCGATGTAGCCCGTGCCGCCTATCACCAGCACCTGGCTCTTCCCCTCTCCCGCCGACGCCATGTACAGTACTTTTTCTTGAACAAAGTTCTGAGAATATTGAGAAGCAAACTGAATAGAGTGGGGATGGACAAGGCCGCCACTCAAACTAGAGTATAATAATAGCGCGTGTTTGGTTGCCAAATCAGTGGCAGGTCGTCCAGCCAAAAAGATTCTTTTTCGGTGGGCATCTAAACAAACCTATGGGTGTGAACTTACACCATAAGCCACCGGAGAATGTGTGGATAGGCAAGCAGTTTCTCCAGGGCTGGCCCGTTCTCAACGATGAAAGAGAAAGATTTCCTCGTAATCAGTATCATGGTGCTAGTCCCTCACATAAAAAGGTACAATGCCGCCGCAACCAAACGCGCAGTGGGCTACCAAAGTCCACCAACCACCATGTGGGCTACCAAATAAACTAGCATCTTGATTTTTGGACTCATTTTTTCCGTTTTGTCAGGACATTGTACCAAAGAGCTCCAAAAACGGGTACTGCCTACCAAACACGCACATAAAGATGATGAAGACTGAAGAGACGTGTCGGAGAGCGAGGACCAGGGCCGTGAAAAGGGATATTTAATTAAGTTAATTGAATATACAAAATATTTGCTTTTCAGGAAAGCATTACACTTTTGCTAAGTTTCACTCCATGTGCCTAATTTTCCTTTTTTTTGTCTTTCTTCTTCTTTTATTTCCTTCCACAATCATTCACTTGGTAGGTCAACGGTTGAGAGGGTGAGAGTGAAGAGGAGGTAGCAATAGACTAATAACCGCTTGAAATCGAGAACTTGGGTGACAGAGAGCGAAATGCCGGTGTAAAACTAGGGAATCGGTAGGGTCAATGGTTGACATCTGCTTTGTTATTCATCGCCCTCATTCCCAAAGGTCCCTTTGGTACCACTCCGAATTTTTTTCTTCTTGTGATTTTCAGTGTCATGGCATACTAGGGTTTGCAGATTGCTGAGGGATGAGCTCTTCACCTCACTAGGTTATATTTGTGTATGCCCGCAACATCTATTGCAAATACACGAGATTTTATTTTGCGTCGAGGGGTGGTTTTAGAAGAGCGGGGCATGGTATAGGAGCTATTCATGCACTATCACACCATGTGTGTGCGTATTTTATGTAATTAGAGATGTAAACACTCTTACAGACATCTGAGGCTAATATATAGTAGTCGATTTTGATCTTTGTTTATGCTTGTGATGGTTACAAACTCCCTATTAATTTGGAGGGTAGGTGTACACAAGATGTTAGATTGTACAATGCTTATGAGAATATAGATGCACTCATATTTATGTTTTGTTTTACATTTTTTTGGTATGTTTTGTTTCACTTTGTTGTCTGTGTGTATGGGGAAACAAAATTGAATATGTTCATATTATTTGGTGGGGTTTTTATACAATTAGTTGTTTTTATCCTTTTAGCAATGTGTTCGTGATATGTTGTAATATGAACAGCTAGTAAATCGATTACTTTCATAATTTCAACATAACTAGAAGACTTCCAAGGCACCTTACTGCGGTGATCCAGCATACCACTACATGATGTAGTACACTATAGTCGTTGACATAACACCAAGAAAACACTGTTCACTAGTATTACATCCATCAGAGTGGTACAACAGAAACACAGCAGGTCCAAGACATAACTATAGGTTATAACTCAACTCTTTACAAAAGATCCAGAGAACACTCTAGGTTAAAAGGAGAGAAAGAAACTTTTTACAAAGAAGAATCAGGAATAATCAACTCATAACTAATATACTAATAGACTAGTATCTGAACTATTGAGGCTTGCGTTGCTGCTATTGCAATATTCTACAGGAGTAGGTTCTATGGCTAGATATTATATTTCTATCTAATCAGCAACTTCGTCTTCACTTGAATTGATGTATATGTTGACTTTCTTAACTTCATTGAAGAGCTTTAACTTTTGATGATGATTTCTGGAGCATAAGTTGATGTAGACATCGTCTGTATTAGCTTCAGAATCTAGCAAGGGTTAAGAAGATATGTTGAGTACGAGCGTACTCTACAAGTTCACTAGAAAAGTGTGTTTGATGCACTATATCTACAGCCACAGACCATAGGTCGTAGGCAATGCAGGTTTTTATAAACATTTATTCAAAGGTTGCTTTTATTCTGAAAAGCTATGTCCGTCAGCCTTCACAGGTTTATCAGAACTTTAATGGAGTTCCTTCCTGCCACGTTCGTAGCTCCTTTCCGGAACAGGGAGTAACAAGTTACAGTTCTTACACTCTGCAGAGGTGCATTACTTTACCCATGAGAGACCTTAGCCTTGTTGCACAACCAAGCAATGAGCTTGTTCATACTTCCTTGGTATGGGGCCTAGTCTAAGATCCAAGTCAATCACTGCCCTCTCCGTGACCCCATATGTCTGCACGATCCTTTTGGGTCGGATCACCTCTATTAAGCCCCCTTTCGGGCAGGCTAAAACCCTGATGAGTTCCCAAAGACTCTATGAGCTAGTGATGCCCCTGGCAAGTACCATATAGGTCCAGATATACCTCTGGCATCCACTCATAGATAATCTAGACACCAAAAGCGTGGGGCCTAAGGATGCCCACCCATATGTTGGTTCCGCACAAGGAATCACAACGTCACGTTAAGGTCGTCTTGCCTACATGCAAAAGGAAAAGGATACAGCTGACTTCTTTGTCCCATTCCAAATCTCATGGTTAACGTGTAATATATGGCACAAGAATCACTGGCGATATTGGTTGTTAAGTCCTATATAATATGTTCCTTTACCACCGGAACTTTCATAGTAGGTTATTACCTCATGATAAATAACCTATAATCATATTATTATGAAAATAGTGTTTTCTTACCTTTTTCAAATGCAGGTGATGACATACTTTATAGAAAATAATCAAACGACATGAGTGTAGGGTTCGCAGCATAGAAAACAAAAAATTTCCTACGATGGGAACTATGTACCAAGATCTATCTACCAGATACAAACAACGGGTGGATGTATATCCGTAGAGAACATACCCTTGAAGACCGACAAAGCTTAACGAGTTCAACTCGTGGTTGATGTAGACGATCTCTTGCCGATCTCAAGATCGAGAGGAAGTCCTAGCGCCGCAAAGCAGCAACGCATCCGTGCTCGCACACACGTACAAGACACCGAGCAACCTCCGCCTCCTCGCTCCAGCGATGCAGCGGAAGCACAACCCTTTCTTGCCGAATAGCCACTGGGAACATGTATCTCGCTAGTCCGAGACCATGGGGGATAAATTCTAGAGGGGGAGAGAGATCCTTCACGAGGAGGTGTGTGTGAGAAGTGAGAGGAGGGGCACCTTTTATAGGAGGAGGGGGGGCACCCAAGGGGGTGGCCGCCGGCCATGGGGGCTGCCCCCTCCCCTCCTTCATTCATGTGGGTGGACACTCCACTCACAAAATGGCCCTTCAATTTTCTCCACTCAAATTCCCATTAAATTTCCACCAAATTTAATGCAAACTCTCATTAAATAAAACTCTTTTATTTTATTCAGAATTTTGTCAATTACTTTAATGACAAACATTCACAAATAACCCCTTGATAGAATTCCATTTCACATGCATAACCTCTTTATGCAATTTCACCCGAAAACCTGTTTCGGTATCTAGTGAAATAAATTCCTGCGCTTGTTTATTCTTTCGGCATGAAACATTTGCTCCAACTGGATGTCAGTGTCCCTTAAGTGTGTCACCCTACGGTTCGCGAATAATGCGGACATGATCGAGACCCTTCTCCGATCAATAATCAGTAGCGGGACCTGGAGATCCATACTGACTCCCACACATTCAACGATGACTTTTCCTGTGATCGTCGGAACCTTTTACGCTTGTATCTTAATCCCTTTGTTTCACGATATATTACATGTCCGAGATTCGATCATCGGTATCTCCATACCTAGTTTGATCTCATTACTGACATGCACTCTTTTCTCGTTCCCGTGATATAACATTCTAGTGATCAAATCACTTGCTTGCAAGCTAACCAATGTGATATCACCGAGAGGGCCCAGAGCATATCTATCCGTCATCGGGATGAACAAATTCCACTCTTGATCCATGATTCTCAACATAACACTTTAGTAGCTTTGAAGCCATCTTTATAATCACTCAGTTACGGTGTGACGTTTGATGTCAACAAGAAACTCTTCCGGTGTTAGTGATTGGCATGATCTCATGGTCTAAGGATTAGGACTACTTCGTAAGTTGTTTATAGCAATATAAACTCAATGAATTTGATCGTAATGCTATACTTCGGATGAATGTTCATCACACCATTACACTAATGTTGTGATCTCGTTATTAACAACATTCAATGTCTATGATCAGGAAACTGTGATCATCTTGTTAATCAACGAACTAGTTTATGAGAGAGGCATAACTAGGAACTTTCTGTTTGTTTATTAAACACACATGTATTAACGTTTCCGTATTAATACAATTATAGCATGCAAAATAAACATCTATCATATACTTGGAATACACATAATAAACATTTTATTATTGCCTCTCAGTGTATATTCCCTTCAGTCTCCCACTTGCACTAGAGACAATAATCTAGTTACATAGTGATGTATCTAACACCCATGGAGTTCTGGTGTAGATCATGTTTTGCTCTAGGGAGAGTTTTAGTCAACGGATCTGCTACATTGAGATTCGTATGTACTTTACAAATCTTTATATCTCCATCCTTGACATGCTCGCGGATGGAGTGAAACCGGCGCTTAATATGCTTGGAATGCTTGTGAGACCTTGGCTCTTTGGCATTGGCAATGGCACCATTGTTGTCACAATAGATCACCATTGGGTCCAACGCGTTTGCAACCACACCTAGTTTGGATATGAACTCCTTCATCCAAACCGCTTCCTGAGCCGCTTCTGAAGCAGCAACATATTCGGCCTCCGTTGTTGATCCCGCCACCACAGGTTGTTTGGAGCTCCTCCAACTAACCGCTCCGCCATTCATGAGAAATACGTATCCGGATTGAGACTTAGAGTCATCCGGATCGGTGTCAAAGCTAGCGTCGACATAACACTTAGCGACGAGCTCTACTTCACCTCCGTATACAAGAAACATATCCTTAGTTCTTCGTAAGTACTTAAGGATATTCTTGACCACTTTCCAGTGTTCTGAACCTGGATCCGATTGGTACCTACTAGTCAAACTAATAGCATGTGCCACATCCGGTCTTGTACATAGCATGGCGTACATTATAGAGCCTATGGCTGAAGCATAGGGGACCTTGTCCGTTATCTCTCTTTCTTCCGCCGTAGCCGGACTTTGAGTCTTACTCAATGTCGTGCCTTGTGTCATAGGTAAGAACCCCTTCTTACTATCTTCCATTTTAAACTTCTTTAAAATCTTATCAAGGTATGTACTTTGCGATAGCCCTATTAGGCGCCTAGATCTATCTCTATAGATCTTTATGCCTAATATGTATGATGCTTCACCTAGGTCCTTCATTGAAAATTTGTTGTTTAGATAACTTTTAACACTGTTTAAAAGATCTATATCATTTCCGATCAATAATATGTCATCCACATATAATATCAGAAATGCCACATCGCTCCCACTCACTTTCTTGTAAATACAAGCTTCTCCACAAGTTTGGACAAATCCAAACTCTTTGATCACCTCATCAAAGCAGAGATTCCAACTTCGTGATGCTTGCTTCAATCCATAGATGGATCGCTGAATCTTGCACACCTTGTTAGCATCCTTAGGATCGACAAAACCCTTTGGTTGTATCATATACAACTCTTATTCAATATTACCATTGAGAAACGCGGTTTTGACATCCATCTGCCATATCTCATAATCGAAATATGCAGCAATTGCTAACATAATACTAACTGATTTTAGCATCGCTATGGGATAGAATGTCTCATCGTAGTCAACTCCTTGAATTTGTCGAAACCCCTTTACGACAAGTCGAGCTTTATAGACGGTTACATTACCATCAGCATCAGTTTTCCTTTTGAAAATCCATTTGTTCTCCACGGCCTTTCGGTCGTGAGGTAAGTCCACCAAGTTCCAAACTTGATTTTCATACATGGATTCCATCTCAGATTTCATGGCTTCTAACCATTTGTTGGAATCCGGGCTCATCATCGCTTCTTCATATGTCGCAGGGTCATCATTTTCATCAACCATGAAATTCATGACAGGATTTCCGTACAGCTCGGGAGCTACACGCGTCCTGCTAGACCTGCGAGGTTCAGTAGTACTCTCTTTCGGAGTTTCATGATCATTATCATTAGTTCCCTCTTCAACAGGTGAAGCCAACTCCGAAACAACTTCCGGCGCTGCGCTACTCGCCATACTTTGAAGAGAAGGTTCAATAACCTCTTTGAGTTCTACCTTCCGACTACTCACGCCTTTCGCGAGAAACTCTTTCTCTAGAAAGGATCCATTCTTGGCAGCAAAAACCTTGCCCTCGGATCTGTGATAGAAGGAATACCCAATAGTTTCCTTAGGGTATCCTATGAAGACGCATTTTTCCGCTTTGGGTTCGAGTTTATCTGGTTGAAGTTTCTTCACATAAACATCGCATCCCCAAACTTTAAGAAATGACAGCTTAGGTTTGTTTCCAAATCACAATTCATACGGTGTCTTTTCAACGGATTTAGATGGTGTCCGATTTAAAGTGAATGCAGCAGTTTCTAGTGCATAGCCCCAAAATGACAACGGCAAGTCCGTCAGAGACATCATAGATCGAACCATATCTAATAAAGTACGATTACGATGTTCCGACACACCATTTCACTGTGGGTGTTCCGGCAGGTGTGAGTTGTGAAACAATTCCACACTCTTTCATGTGAGTGCTAAACTCGTAACTTAGATACTCACCTCCACGGTCGGACCGTAGAAATTTGATCTTTCTATTACGATGATTTTCCACTTCATTCTGAAATTCCTTGAACTTTTCAAAGGTTTCAGACTTGTGTTTCATCAAGTAGATATAACCGTATCTACTCAAATCATCCGTGAAAGTAACAAAATAACGATATCCACCTCGCGCCGACACACTCATTGGACCACATACATCAGAATGTATGATTTCCAATAAATCTGTCGCCCGTTCCATTGAACCAGAAAACGACATTCTAGTCATCTTGCCCATAAGGCATGGCTCACATGTATCAAATGGTTCATAATCAAGTGATTCCAAAAGTCCATCTGAATGGAGCTTCTTCATGCCTTTAACGCCAATATGACCTAGACGGCAGTGCCACATATATGCGGATATATCATCATTTAGTTTAATCCTTTTATCATCAACATTATGAATATGTGTAACATTATTATCGAGATCTAATAGAAATAAACCATTCCTCATCGGTGCATGACCATAAAAGATTTCATTCATATAAATGGAACAACCATTGTTCTCGGATTTAAATGAATAACCACTTCGCATTAAACACGATCCAGATACAATGTTCATGCTCAGTGCAGGCACCAGATAACAATTATTCAAGTTTATAACTAATCCCAATGGCAAGTGGAGAGGCAGCGTTCCGATGGCGATCACATCAACGCTTGATCCATTGCCGACACGCATCTTGACCTCACCCCTTTCTAGCGGTCGCTTGTTCCGCAGCCCCTGATTCGAGTTACAAATATTAGCAACTGAACCGGTATCAAATACCCAGGTGCTACTGCGAGCACTAGTCAAGTACACATCAATAACATGTATATCATATATACCTTTGTTTGCCTTGCCGGCCTTCTTGTCTACCAAATACTTGGGGCAGTTGCGCTTCCAGTGGCAGTCCCCTTACAATAGTAGCACTCGGTATCAGACTTAGGTCCAACTCGGGGTTTCTTTTCAGGCACGGCAACCGGCTGCCGCCCTTACTTCCCTTCCGTTTTCCCTTCTTGTCTTTCTTGAAACCAGTGTGCCTATTGATCATCAACACTTGATGTTCCTTTTTGATCTCCACTTCTGCAGTTTTAAGCATTGACAGAAGCTCGGGGAGAGACTTCTTCATGCCTTGCATATTATAGTTCATCACGAAGCTCTTATAGCTAGGTGGCAGAGACTGCAGAACACGATGGATGCCTAAGTCAGTGGGAATCGATATTCCCAAGGACACAAGCTTATCGGCATAACCCGATATCTTGAGTACATGCTCACTAACGGAGTTGTGCTCTTCCATCATGCAGCTAAAGAACTTTTCTGAAGTGTTGTAGCTCTCTACAGCAGCATGTGTGTCGAAAATCATTTTCAACTCACCCATTGTATCAAAAGCATTGCCGTTTTCGAAACGCTTTCGAAGTTCCGGCTCTAGCCCATACAATATGCCACAATGAACTAAGTTGTGGTCCTCCTGACGAGTCTGATAGACATTCTTCTCCTCACCAGGGGCATCCTCAAAAGGTGGGGGGCCTAGCGGTGCTTCTAGCACATATTGCTTTTGTGCAGCAGAGAGGAGAATCCTCAAATTCACGGCCCATTCGGTAAAGTTGCTACCGTTCGTTGCAAGTTTCTCTTTCTCCATGAACACATTGAAATTAAAAGAAGGTGGTGCCATCTACAACAGAATTTGTAAAGTTTAGACTAAGTTTATGATAGATTGAGTTCAACTAATCCATATTACGAATGAACTCCCACTCAAAAACGACATCCCTCGTGCCTTTTTGGTGATTACACGAACCAAATCCACTACACCAAGTCCGATCATCACGTGAGTCGGTGTAACTTCAAAGGCGAGCATCAAATGGGCATCATATCTACTATATGACTCATGCTTAACCTTTCGGTCTGTGTTCCGAGGCCATGTCTGTACATGCTAGGCTCGCCAAGTTAGAACCTTAGTATTCGCGTGTATAACTGTTTTACACCCGAAATATAGTCGTGGATCCAAGAACACCCGATCATCACGTGATGTCTTGGAGCGACGAAAACATAATCGGTGCATACTAAAGGAAGAACACATTCTTATCTTGATATTTAAATGAGGGATCATCTTATTATGCTAACAAAGCGCTAAACAAGCAATATAAGATGCTATCAAACATCACATGTTTATTAGTGAAATGATATGATTCCCGCGTATGATCTCTATCATGTGCACCGTGGTATGATCACTATCACACCTTTATGTGTAAGTCCAAGGTCTATGGAGATTACACATTATGTATGTTGTAAGAGTATCATCTCATACTTCTACTTACAACATCACCATATCATAACACTAGCCCAGCAACAATCTAAACTAGACGCCTCTAATTTATCCATTGCAAGTTTTACGTGGCTTAGGGCTTTCGAGATAGAACCGTTCTTACCTACGAATATGAACCACAACGAGTATAACCAAATTGTTCACAACTCGTTGCAAAATAGATATTGACTATAGTAGGAGAGATAGACACCCGCTAGCCACGTATGCAAACTAGTTGCATGTCAAGCGTGGAACAAGTCTCATGTGCGAGGACATGTAAAGTTTGTCCGGGTCGCTTCATCCCACTATGCCACCAATATCCAAAATTACAACTAAGGAGCAACAACATGATCATCATCGCCCACATACTCATATGTGTACTACCCGTGTAAAGTATCTACGCATAGATCCGGCTCTGATACCACTGTAGGGTTTGCAGCATAGAAAACAAAAATTTTCCTACGATGGGAACTATGTACCAAGATCTATCTACTAGATACAAACAACGGGCGGATGTATATCCGTGGAGAACATACCCTTGAAGACCGACAAAGCTTAACGAGTTCAACTCGTGGTTGATGTAGACGATCTGTTGTCGATCTCAAGATCGAGAGGAAGTCCTAGCGCTGCAAAGCAGCAACGCATCCGTGCTCGCACACACGTACAAGACACCGAGCAACCTCCGCCTCCTCGCTCCAGCGATGCAGCGGAAGCACAACCCTTTCTTGCCGAATATCCACCGGGAACATGTATCTCGCTAGTCCGAGACCATGTGGGATAAATTCTAGAGGGGGAGAGAGATCCTTCACGAGGAGGTGTGTGTGAGAAGTGAGAGGAGGGGCTCCTTTTATAGGAGGAGGGGGGCACCCAAGGGGGTAGCCGCCGTCCATGGGGGCTGCCCCCTCCCCTCCTTCATTCATGTGGGTGGACACTCCACTCACAAAATGGCCCTTCAATTTTCTCCACTAAAAAACCCACTCAAATTCCCATTAAATTTCCACCAAATTTAATGCAAACTCTCATTAAATAAAACTCTTTTATTTTATTCAGAATTTTGTCAATTACTTTAATGACAAACATTCACAAATAACCCCTTGCTAGAATTCCATTTCACATGCATAACCTCTTTATGCAATTTCACCCGAAAACCTGTTTCGGTATCTAGTGAAATAAATTCCTGCGCTTGTTTATTCTTTCGGCATGAAACATTTTATCCAACTAGATGTCAGTGTCCCTTAAGTGTGTCACCCTACGGTTCGCGAATAATGCAGACATGATCGAGACCCTTCTCCGATCAATAATCAGTAGCGGGACCTTGAGATCCATACTGACTCCCACACATTCAACGATGACTTTTCCTGTGATCGTCGGAACCTTTTACGCTTGTATCTTAATCCCTTTGTTTCACGATATATTACATGTCCGAGATTCGATCATCGGTATCTCCATACCTAGTTTGATCTTGTTACTGACATGCACTCTTTTCTCATTCCCGTGATATAACATTCTAGTTATCAAATCACTTGCTTGCAAGCTAACCAATGTGATATCACCGAGAGGGCCCAGAGCATATGTATCAGTCATCGGGATGAACAAATTCCACTCTTGATCCATGATTCTCAACATAACACTTTAGTAGCTTTGAAGCCATCTTTATAATCACCCAGTTACGGTGTGACGTTTGATGTCAACAAGAAACTCTTCCGGTGTTAGTGATTGGCATGATCTCATGGTCTAAGGATTAGGACTACTTCGTGAGTTATTTATAGCAATATAAACTCAATGACTTTGATCGTAATGCTATACTTCGGATGAATGTTCATCACACCATTACACTAATGTTGTGATCTCGTTATTAACAACATCCAATGTCTATCATCAGGAAACTGTGATCATCTTGTTAATCAACGAACTAGTTTATGAGAGAGGCATAACTAGGAAATTTTTGTTTGTTTATTAAACACACATGTATTAACGTTTCCGTATTAATACAATTATAGCATGCAAAATAAACATCTATCATATACTTGGAATACACATAATAAACATTTTATTATTGCCTCTCAGGGCATATTCCCTTCAATGAGCAAGTGTGAACTTTCCTTTTTTGATTGCAAGATTATGCACTCACGGTCTTCAAGATAATATAAGATCCAATATCTTAAAACAACATCATTGGTCCGGTAAGGACTAATGTTTAAATAAGCAAGATGCTATTATGCATAAGTAATGTAATGCAATTTGGTAAACTCGAATCCCCGGAATAACGTTGTTCTAGGGTTTGGATACTGGAAATGGTTTCTTTGTAATGTGTTGTTCTTTTAGATAAGTTTCACACTTGTGCTTCTTATTAGGGCTTGTGAGTGTGTGTGAAACAACATGCAAGTATAATAAAGTACACACTAGAAATAGAATGTTCAAGTGTGGAATGGTATCTAAAGACTCCTTATATGAAGGTTGTTACTTAGTAGATTTATTTTGGAATACTTAAGAATTACTTTTAGTGTATCTTAAAAGAATAACTTTTGAAGAAAAGTTTATTTGACTAAACAAAAGCATTTAAACTTTAAGCATTAATAATATAAAATATACAAGTAGTGTATAAAGTAATGTGATTATGATTAATTGTCATCTGGTGACTATGAATAAAGTCCTTGGTTTTAGTTGTTAAGAGTTAGAGATAAAAAAATTGTTGGAAGTGGCAAGAAGGATAACCTTCGAAGAAAGGTTTCTTTTATAAGGTTTAAACAATCTTGATGGTTAATAAAATATGGTCGATGTTTATTGGTGTTTACTTGGTTAGTTTGGTCTTCAGATGCACTAGGTCTTAATTGAAACAGACCAAAGTAAACTATAAAACACATAATAAAGCTTTTAACATGGTGTTTACAATCTTGTAGACTAAAGTTTAACTTTAAGGACATAGATGGACTTAAGATGTAATACTTATGATATTTGTACTTTGTTCACTTCATAATGTTTATTTAAAGCTAACTAAGAGTGGTAATAATTCTGTTTGAGTAGTGGTTTCTTAATAGTATAATGGAATAGAATCATTTATTTCTTTATAAATGAGTGGTTATTATTTGTGAATAAGTAAAAATATTATTTACTACTTATGAACTATCTTTGGATTTAATCCATTTATAAAGTTGAGAGTGAAACAATGGTAATAAGCTTTATCAAATCAAAACATAATGCTTCTGAAGATTTTATAATTTCTTAAGAATTCTTTTAGAAAGTAATATTCTTTTATAGTTGAATGATCATTCAAAAAAAATTGTATTTTAATTGTGTTGAACTATTTTGACTCTATATTATCAATATTAAAGACTAATATTATTTTTATACCTTAAAGGAATTATTTTATAAATATTAGCAATTTTTACTTATCCTTTTATGAATTTTCAAATTAAAAATTAGATTTAGATTCAAGTTATTAGAGTATTAAATTTTTTTACTTACTTCAATAGTGGAATCTTATATTTTTAACATGTAGATATTATTTTTGTGATCATTTTGGTATATTACATTTTTTTTTGTGATTTATAAATAATAAGATATGGTTTTTATAAGATTTATTACTTTATAAACACTTAATAAATAATAGATATTTAATTAGGTGAAATAATAATACATGATTATAGTTTTAAATTATAGTTTTTATTTTCTATGAATTTTGATATATTATTTTTATTTTTATCAATTACCATTATTAAAATATGAATTTTCAAAGTTTTATTACTTATAAAATCTCTACTTAAATAATAATTATTTAAAGGTTAACATAATAATATATAATAATAAAATTACATTGTAGATTTCATTTTTTAATTTTTTTGATATATTAAACATATTTTTCTGAATTATAAAACAAAAGCTATTGAATTACAAGATTTAATCATTTTATTTAATTTCTGGAAAACATTTATATTTGAATTTATATTTTTTGTCTATTTACTAAACATGAATTATATTTTTATACCGAAGCTAAACCTAGACCCAGTCACTGACCGGTGGGCTCAGGGCCACATCAGTCGCCACGCGAGACAAAGACTTGGTCAAACGACGCTAAGGTGGCAGAGTGACACCAGCATGATGTCATGCTAACGTCAGCGCGTCCTCCACCACCAGATCATGGTCGCCGACAGCGATCTACGGTGTTTCAGCTAGCGTGGTTAGGTGCATTGGAGAGAGGATGCAATGGGGAGTCTAACTTATGCTGCGCCGCCCAGGAATGGTCACCGGAGCACAGTGTGCAACGGCGGCCAGCGGCGGTGATTGTCGGTGATCATGGCGGCGTCGATTTAGGAAGCAATCAAGGCAATAGAGACCGCTGGGAGATAGAGGAACTCACCTTGGTTGCGATGGAATGCTTGGGGAAATGAGGGAAAGCGTGCAGATGACGAATCGATGACGATGGCCACGGTGGCCAATGAAAGGGAACATTCGATTCCGCTCGATTCTCGGTGCACCGGCTCGATTCCTTCCTTGTGGAGTTAGAGCACGTCACAGCGGAGCTCGTAGCATCTTCGGTTGGCCTTGGGCGGCCTCTATCGGGGAGGACGATCAACTCCGGTGAGCTAGGGTTTCGGTATAGAGGAGACAGAGAGGAAGAGGAGAGGAATGGGGATAGGGATGAGGCAGGGTGTCGTGGTGGCCTTCTTATCCACCTCTGGGACAGCGGCGAGCATATTAACGCATGGCTAACGATGGCGACGGCATCAAGCGGCGGTGGTTCTTCCAGCGAGTAGCTTGTGACACACGAGGAAGATGACAATGACATTTTGCGAAAAACCCCTAGCAATTCTTTACTCTCAACCTGTGATACCTCCTCTGCCCCCATCTATCAGTCACTGCGGTTGGTAAGTTGGGCTAATGTTGGGTCAGGTCGTTTGGTGGGTACTGCGTGTGAGTGGCAGATAGAGAGAGAGAGGAGATGGGTTGCGTCCTAGTTGCTGATACGTTGGAGACGTATCTATAATTTTTGATGCTCCATGCTTGTTTAGTATCTACTTTGCTTTACTTGTCCACAGTTTGAGGTGCTTTTTACATGTTTTCTGGTACTAACCTATTAACAAGTTGCAACAGTGCCAGATGCCTATTTTCTGCTGTTTTTGGTTTCAGAAAAGCAAGTAAAGAAATATTCTCGGAATTGGAAGGAACGAAGGACAAAGTCAATAACTTTCCGTGGGGAACAAGAAGTCCAGACGGGAGCCCGGAAGGCCAGCCAGGGGGCTAGACCCACCCTACGCGCGGGTGGGCCCAGCCTCGCGCCTGGCTAGGGTTTGGGCACCCTGGCCGCCTCCCGGTCTCGCCCCTTCGCCTATAAAAAGCCCCCGATGCAGAAACCCTGAGTACCTGATCAGAAATCCACGAAACCTTCTGTATCCGCCGCCACCATCGTCCCTAGATCGAGGGGATCTGAAGTTCTTCTCGGCACCCTGCCGAAGGGGAGGTCATCCCAGAGGCCTTCTCTCCAGTATGATTCGTGAGTAGTTCCACCTTGGACTATGGGTCCATGTAGTATCTAGATGGTTGTATCTCCTCCTTTGTGCTTTCATGTATAGATCTTGTGAGATCCGTTCATGATCAAGATCTAATCTATTTGTAATCATGCATGTTGTGTTTGCGGGGATCTGATGGATATTGATATTATTATGTTGGTTTGATTAATGGTTTTATCTTTATGATTCTATCATGTCTGTGTTGTTTGTGATCTTGCATGCTCTCCGTTGCTAGTGGTTATCTTGGCCAAGTAGTTGCTAGTGACTCCTAGAGGGATTATTTATGCTCGATAGTGGGTTCATGCCTCTAGTTTCCAAGGGAAGTGACAATAATCTCTTCGGTTGTAGATGTGTTGTTGCTACTAGGGAGAAAACAACGGTCTCTTGTTCATGGAACATGTGGACTGTTTACCTTACACACTTTGCTTAAAGCAGTTGTCTGTTGCTTGCAACTTAATACTGGAGGGGGTTCGGATGATAACCTGAAGGTGGACTTCTAGTCATAGATGAAGTTGGATAATGGTCTATGTATATTATTGTATTGCCCAATCAACCTCATAGGATCTTTCTGGCTAATAATTGCATTGTTATGTCTTGCTCAGTTCCTGTCAATTGCCTCGCTTTAATTTGTTTACCCTTCATGACACGTTGTTTATCTTAGGAGAGCACCTCTAGTGAACTATGGACCCCGGTCCAATATTTACCATTGATACATCTTCCACTATTACTTGTTTACTTGCTGCAAACCATTACCTTCCACACCATACGTTTAATCCTTTGTTACATCAAACCGGTGAGCTTGACAACCTCACTAATTCGTTGGGGAAAAATCTTGAGTTTCTGTTGTGCAGGTCTCCACGTTGTTTGCAACACCTGTGTGATGTTTCCTTCCTCCTTCTGGTTCGATAACCTCGGTCTCAACTGAGGGAAAACTTGCTGCTTGCTCTTCACACACCCTGCGCTTGGGGTTACCAACGAAGTGCCACGTCGAGCATTATTAGTTGCGTTTTTTTCTTTTCCCCTAAACCTTTTTCTATTTTCTATTTTCATTTCTAATCTTGTATTTACACATTTGTTCGCAATTTTCTTTATAAACTTTATTTGTTAAATAGCTGAAGTAATAATGAAGTGTATTTAGATTCATTTTGGGAGATTTTATTTTGTAATTTTATAATTTCTTTATTTTCTTTTTATAGGTACTTCACCTTTTACTATTTTGTAATAATCTTTGTGATGAATTTTCTTTCCATAATAAACCATGGATTTATATTAGGATATTTCCTTATTTGTTTATAAAACTTAGTTCTAGTTAACTTATAGTTTGGAGGGAAACTTTTATATAATGATTCTATATCATTATTTGATGCGTGATATTCTAAGGAATTAATATGGTTAATATTATTCCCATGAATCTAGGAAATAGCAAGGTATATATTTTATTATAACTAACATAGGAGTTAGGGTTTGAAATTATAGATGTTTACCATGAGTTTTAGGAGATTTAATATACTTATATCCTTTTATTGAGGTGTATAAAGATTAGTGGTTAAGACTTCTTGTCTTAATGTTTGTGATCAAAAATGATATTACCAACTAAAGTAAAATAGTAAGATTATCCTTTAGAATGATTTTAAAAGATATAATTGATAATTATAGTTTCTAGGCACATGAGATTTTAATGTTTGTAGTGGCAAGATATGCTCAATTGATATGCTCTAGGAAAATATTCCTATAAACCATTGTGGAAATAAAATGAGTAAATAAATAGATGAAATAGATATTAAGTTTGATTATAGATTTAAGGTTGAGTGTTTATCAAGAATTCCTGTCTTCATACTTTATAAATATTGTCTCTTACTTGAGGAATTCCTTTCCTAGATATACTACTCCTTCATATCCATCATCAGGTGTTAACATGATGATCTTTACTACTTATACTTTTACTAATAACTTCTCCCTCTAAATCCATTTGTAAATCCAATGAGCTTGACACTAAAGCTCTAAATACTTTCCTCATAGGAATATCTCCCACTTCTAGAATGCTTCTAATGACTCCAATCAATTTGAATGATTACTCTCTTACTTCATAAATTACTTTGTAATCTCACTTATAAATCTCAAAAGCTTGTCACTAAAGATTTTTCATAATCTTTTCATATCTGTACTTGGTTATATCCACTACTCCACTAATGATAACCTCTAATCCATTAAATGGTTACTTTTAACTCTAGCCATACACATCCTTTACCATCCATCACTAATATTACTCCAATAGATTTATATATCCAATTCTACTTTCCTCAAAAGCTTACTATCATTTAAGAGGAATAACACTACTTCAATAACTCCATGCTACTCTAGCTTCAGCTTAGTCATACTATCTTATCTCTTCTTATATCCAATAACTCATACACCAACTTCTCATTATACCAATATGACTTGTCATGACTAACCTAGGATAACATATCTATACTAGGGTTTAATCATGTTCTATCCACCAATGCCACTTATATATGATATAATCATTCACTCTTAATGACTTGAGCATGATCATTACAATCCTTTGATCATTTATAGCTTAGATTTCCTGTTGGCTAATCAAGGCTTCATTAATACAACATTACCGCTGTATTATAATTATCTTCTCAGTATCTCTTACCGAATAGAAGATATTATTCATTGAATATACCTACTTGATCCAATAGGATACTCCTGGTAACTATCTTCAATACTCATCCTTATAATCCTCTTTGTTACCACATAATTATATCTTCCAGATAACTCTTCTTTCCATTCAGGAGTGAGTTAACTCCATCAATTATCATATTGATTTGATTCTCTTCAAACACTCCCATCCTATAGATGATATCTAGAACTAGCATTACCACCTACCTCTTCTTACTTATTTCTTTATAGGCTTAAAGTGATTATTATGGTAAGAACAAGAGTTGATAGATCAAGAATTGATGGGTTAATACTTGATAGATCAATAGTTGATTACCCAACATTGATGTTCAACAGATGTTAGAATAAGGTTCAATAGAGATGAGAAGTTTTGATATGGAAAGAAAGATATATGGTTAAGGTCTTGAATTGGTTTCCTTCCTACTCAACAAGTGATAAGGAATTAGTGTTTAAGAACTACCATGATGCCCATGGTAGGAATGTATGAGAATTTGATAAATCAATATTTTGGTTATTGGATTATTGTTACTTGAGTTGTATTCTTAACTTGTTTTTCATGAGTTGTGTAATGAATACTATGATATGATTACTTAAGTATCAGATAACAATCATCAATCAATGTGTTGTAGTTTAGTTTTATTATATTCGATCTACCCTTAGATCAAATTATCTTTACCCAAAATAAGATTTTAGCAAAGGTCATATTGGAACTTATCGCACTCAACTTGATGATCTACTTCAATTCCATCAAGTTGAGAGAAGCTTCAATCACTTTGACAAGTTTTATTCAAAAGCGCGAAAATTATCCGGATTTTCTATGCATGAATGCAATGCACACATCTGTGTTCAGCTTATTTCTACGCTCTAATGCTGGGATGTTACACTTACTTAGTCCTAACAAAATATGCTAGTTTTGGGTCCGATGACATAGAAGACATTCCTTCATTATAATAGGGCATTCACGAAGACACAACTAATCTGGTGTTCTTGTTGTATTTTATGTCCCTGCTCCATTTTTCTCCATTCCTACATATTTTTTACATAGGGTCAATGTATGCGAATACTTCATATTTTATTTACCTTATTGAACTTCACCTTTGATGTGTTTTGATGGAAGGATATGTCTTTGGAAGATAATAGTTGGTGTTTTGTGAGTTTTTGCATAAAGAATTTTTGTGTGTTTTTTTGTACACAAGATTTTTTCATTACCGGGCTTGTTTTCATTTTTGTGTGAATATAACCCGTATGTGGTCTCCAATATGGTTTTATGTTTAGTTCTTTCAGTAAGTCAAGTGTCTCAAACAGAAGATTGCATTTAACATATTGCATGTGTTTTTTTCTCATGTCCTACATTATTTTTGTTTGGTTGATGGATTTTTAGTTCCGTTAGATTTTTGTGACTTCTTGGTTCTATCATGAGTAGACCAAGAGGGGCGAAAACAAAGAGTGTGATACAACAAATGTTACTCGGTATCCTGACAAGTAATTTTCATTTTTAGTGACAAAGTGTAACATCCCAAAAATACTAAACTTGGATCATCAAACTCTAATCTTCAAAATTAGGGTTAACAAAAACTTTTCTAAATAAAAATATGAAAGCATGCATGTGTGTATGCATTCCAATTTGGATTATTTTGAATTTCCTTGTTTATGTGTTTCTTTGCTTGTAAAAGGATTCTTAGGTGAAATAAACATCATCTAAACAATCCCCACACTTTTCCCAAAGACAAATAAATCAAAACAAACAAAATAAAAGAATGGTCACTTTTGCCAAACTAACTCCCATGCCTACTTTGGCTGTCTCTAACTTTTAGAACTTAACAGAAACTTGTTTGGATCTTTGCACCCCTTGATAGTACTCATAACAAAGTATCAAGGCCCACCTTGTGATCATCCAAAAACATTTGAATGCATAGTTTAAATGACAGTTCAAAATTAAATCTATATCATATGGGAAGATCCCACTTTTTAAAAACCACTCAAACAAGCTCAACTTTCAAAACCCAAGCATCTACAGACTCACCAGCACCAACCTAGCACACCCACCAAAAATCTTTTCAAAATTCAAAACTTGAATTCATGCGGCCATTTCATCAAACACCTTGCAGATGCAAATCAAATAAAACCCAAACACTATTTGGAGCAGTGATTTGAGCCTAACTTGTTCCCTCTCTGGTTGCAACTAGGCTTTAGTAGATCATCTAGCTCATTTGTAAACGTCTAGCACCACTGTAAGCTTGGCAATGTCATCAATGGTGAACAACCGAAGCCACCCATGCCACCCTAGTGTAGACAGCAAGCTAGGAGAGGAACTAGCCGTGCCAACCTTGTATAGGAGATCACCCATGCCTCACCGCCCCCTCTCGACCAGCCCTGCCTCGAAGACATCGACCAGAGCACCCAGGAACGCCGCGCCCGTGCCTCTGTCAACCATGCCGAGTGTGCGCTAGAGCGCCACCCTCGACACACGCCCATAGACCGCGCGCCGCCCTCGCCGCGTGCATACGCAATCACCACCGTCCTAGGAGACCGCCAGACATCCCCGTTCGCCGCCCCATGCCTCACAACCACCGCTCGCCGTCAAAGACGCCGCCTCTACCGCGCAGAGCATCACATGTTCCAGACCGATTGCCACTGCCCCTACATGCGCATTAAAGCCATAGAGCATCGCCAGGAGACCACCGATCTATCGCCACCGCTGGCCATGCCTCCAGCAGCCCGTAGCTATGTTGCCACCATCGCCTGCCCATCACGTTCGGTCTCGTCGTCGAGACTATAAATAGAGGCCTCCCCCGCTCAAACTCTTCACACTATCTCACTCCCATCTTCTCACTGATCGTTCCACCCCGTTCCCGGAGCAAGGCGAGCAGCGCATCGCCGGAATTTGGCCGGAGCCGGCCGCCTCTGGATAAGAAGGGCGTCGTCGATTGCGTCCACCCCAGGAGAAGCTGACGGTACCAGGAGGTTCGCCGTCGTCGACTTCTTTGTTCGCCCGACTCGCCGACCCTCGCCTGAGCCCCAGTGAGCCCCCGACGACTCCCACCTGCCGCGTTAGGTTTCTGTCTCACCGGCGCCGCCCGACGTGGACGATGAGTAGCAGCCGTTCGATTAGACTTAGATCGTCTGGCCGATATTGCCCCGTACCGCTTCGCGTTTAAAGAGCCACTGACTGGTGGAACCCCCCTGTCAGCTGAGCCCCGCGCCGTGGAGTGACACTGGGCCGGCCCGTTAACAGTTCCCGCGCGGCCCACTCGTTTGAATTTGGATTTTTCCATTTTCATTCAAACACAGTTTTATACCTAGTTTCAAAAATCAACCCAGCTCGATTCAGTAAACCAAATTGAATGAAACCAATTTTGTTAGAAATATATTGAAATGCTGAATCCAAGCCCGTTGGATTCAAATCATTTGAATCTATAGATCAACCGTGGTAAAAATAACAAGGCAGAGCCTTTTCTGCATTCAAACATTTTTCAAATTTAAACCATAATAGCTTTTGAGTTGATTTCAACTCTCAAAAATCACATTTGATCATACCTTTCAGAATATATAAAAACATTTGGGTTTACTTACAGAAATATGGTTCAAGTAATAAAAGAATGCCACATAGGCATTTCTAGTCACTTATTTTATTTAAAATAAAAAGGTTAAACCTTATTAAATTGTGACACCGCTTTAAATCACATTCCCATGTACTGAAATATGTGATAATGACATGTGTCAACATGATCCCATGTTTGGTTTAGAGAATATTAAATCTTAAGTAGTTTTTCAATGAGTAGAAATTACTTTTCTAAAAATAAAAGAAATTAAACCAAGCTTTAATCTTGTAATGTTAGTGATGATGCTAGATCATCTATAGGACCCTTTTGTGTGATGATTGAAAGTAGTTAAGTATTGTTTGGTGATTGTGTACCTCGTATTTATTTATAGACGCTAGTACCGACCAAGGATACGAGGAGGAAGGAGGATACTACGAAGAAGAAGCCGAGGAGAACCTCAACCACTGCTCTGCACAAGGCAAGCTAACACTTGCAACTTAGCAAGCTGATACTGATACTTATGCAAGCCTAATACTACTAGTTGAATGTGCAAGCTAACCCTTGCAAGATACTCTACTTTAGCAAGCCTTACTAATCAAGTTGACCTATGCAAGCAAATACTTGCTTGTTACCATGCCAGCTATATGCCTTAAGCATATGTGATCATACCCACTTGATAAACCAATCCTAGTTTTACTTGCAAGCTTTATACTTTATTTCTTTCTCAAAGCTATTACTTAGAGTTTACTTGAGTAAATTGTAGATACTAGAAAGATAATTGAAGGTTGCATAAAGAGCATAAAACTTGGCCTAAGCTAGATAATATTTATGTCACCCCAAGGCATGAGATTCTATATAGTTGAAACTCCACTTGTTTACCACCCCTCATTAGTACTCACCCCCACTTGTAGATGCTAGTGCTAAGCATAAAACTTGATCAACATTAGATGGGAATACTTGGTGAAAATGGTTATGAAAACCTTGGAATGATGGATCATTCTATTGAGATGTTTTGACATGTGTTTCCGAACACTAGAGGATTTTGATGATGAAAATGTTGAGGCATGAGCCTTAACCCTTTATAAAACTGATGGTTGTCTGGATGCGATACCATTCCAATTTTACCGTACAACCATAATACCCGAGAATTGGGTAGGGCTTGACTGGAAACTTATATACCTTAGTATTGGTTCCCTCATGGCCAAGGTTTGAGCTGAGGCTACCTTGTGAAGATTGTCCACCTGTGCAGTACCCAAGATGACAGTTGGTCATGGTTGGGAGGCCAAACTCACAGGAGAGGTGCTTATACTAGGGCATGTAATTGAAAGGCTAAGATTGATTATCTGCATACTGAGTATGGTGAATTCAGGATTTGTTCCTGACGGATGTATCGAATATTGTGGTGAAAGTGTACAATCTCTGCAGAGTGTCAAACTATTCGAATAGCCGCGTCCGTGGTTATGGACAGTTGGAGTGGCCATACTGTTCCCCCGTCAGATGTTTTCAAAATTACTTGTGAAATGGATTGAGATTTTGACTTGACCACAACAGAGTTGTGGCATGAGATACAAGTTCCCACTTAGGTGTTATAAAACTTCAACTAGCATTCGTTGCTTCTAAACTTAGTAGATGTAAATTTGGATTTTGCAAAACAACCCTAGAGCTTAGTGTACTACTACCAAAAACCCCCTTTAATTGTTAGTATTAGTTTGCGAGTACTCATGGCTTTGTCCCTGGCTATTCCCATGGCCAGACTATGAAGAGGAGTACCTGGAGGATGGACCCCAGGAAGGTTACGACAACTAGGATCATGTCCCATTGTCAGCATTGCCTGTGACCCCGAAGATGGAGCTTCGCCTACGCTACCGTTATTATTACGTATTTCCGCTGCTTGAGTTGTATTAAGAACTGGATCATGAGATCCTTATTTGTGTAAGACCTTATGTATGGTTTGTAATGGATGATGTATTGTGGTATCCAATTCTGTTATGTCTCGCAAAAATGGTAATCCTGGGATTGTGATGTATGGCATAACAGGCATCTGGGATTAAAAATCCGGGTGTTGACAAGTTGGTATCAGAGCCATCCTGACCATAGGAGACCCTAGTTAGACTGGACGTTTGGAATCAAAAGCTTAGTTTCAAAACCAAAGAAAGCAAATATTTACAAAAACTTATTCCCATTCTTATCACCTTGATTCTTTCATGAAAATTCATGTTCCTCAAAAACTCTTGCAAAATACAAAAAATTTGACACACTTGATCACTCTACTAACTTACTCATCTTATATTATTTTAGATGGATGTGAAGTACAGCAAGTTTTACCAGTTGGGAAATGGAGGAGACCTTATCTTTGAGAGGGATTTGGACCATCTTTTGGAACTTCTGGTGTAGGGGTTCGTAGCATGGAAAACAAAAAATTTCTACCGCATGAACACACAATCAAGATCTAATCTATGATCAAGCCAAGATCTATCTACTAGATTGTAGCAACGAGTCGATAGGGGAACTCACCCTCGAAGATTCCAAAGCGGTTAACGAGAGCAGATTCTCGTGGGTGATGTAGTCGTACTCTTGTCGATCTCAGGATCGCGTAGACGATCCTTCCGGCGCTGCGTTCCGGCAGCGCTTCCGCAGTCGGTCACACGTTCGGTACTCGATGAAGACCTTCCTCTCCCTTGTTCCAGCAGGCAGCGGAGGTTGTAGCACTCTCCTCGCGATTCCGGCAGCACGACGACGTGGTACCAGAAGTAGAGGGGAGATCTCGCAGGGCTTCGCCTTAAGCCGGAGCGAGTATGGTGGACTATGAGAGAGCGTTGGTGATCTAGGGTTTAGACACACCAATTAGAAGGGGCTAAACCAGCGGCTAGGGCAATTAGAAGCTCTAACTCGGTGGCTTGGGAGAAATCCCTAGGCTGAGGCTAGGGTTTAGGTTTAGAGGGAGGCAACTTGTGTCTAGGAGGGGAGCCCTGCCCCTCCTCTTATAGGTGGAGGGAGGCGCGCCTGGGGAGGGGAGTCCCTCCCCAACTCGGACCCAAGGTGGGCCGGCGGTGGGAGGAGGAACTCCTCCCCCAAGTCGGTTTCAAACCTCCTTCTCCTCTTTCCCAAAACTAGCCGTTTGACTTTTCAAACTAGCCGTTTGACTTTTCAAACTAGGATTTGAATAAACCCTCTATTTGGTACAGCGATGACACCAAGTACATAATGCAGTCATACCAACTTGATACAACACATTCATGTACCCTTCCCCTCCGGAGTGCCGGACATTCCGGAACCTTCTAGAACATTCCCGATGAAAACACCGGAATCATTCTATAACCCCGAAATAGGACTTTCCTTATTTGAATCTTATTCTCCGGACCATTCCAGATCTCCTCGTGATATCCCGGATCCCATCCGAGACTCCGAACAACATTCGGTCTCTTACTCATCATTCCATAACTACTCAACAACATCGAATCCTTAAGTGTGTCTCCCTACGGTTCGTGAATTATGCGGACATGATCGAGACACTTCTCCGATCAATAACCAATAGAGGAATCTGGAAATTCATATGGCTCCCACATATTTCTACGATTACTTTGCGATCGAATGAACCACTTACATACGATACCAATTTCCCTTTGTCTCATGATATTTTACTTATCCGAGGTTATGATCGTCGGTATCTCTGCATACCTAGTTCAACCTCGTTACTGATAAGTACTCTTTTCTCGTTCCCGTGGTATGTGATCCCTTGTGAGCTAGTCACATGCTTGCAAGCTAATTGGATGACATTCCACCGAGAGGGCCCAGAGTATATCTATCCGTCATATGGATGGACAAATCCCACTCTTGATCCATGTGTCTCAACCAATACTTTCTGAACACTCAATGCCACCTTTATAGCCACCCTATTACGGTGTGGTGTTTGATGTCATCAAAGCATCCTTCCGGTAAAGGTGATATGCATGATCTCATGGTCGAAGGAATTAGGTTACTATGTATCAGAAAGCTTATAGCAAATGAACTATATTAAATGACTTGATCTTTATGCTACGCTTAACTATAGGAGTATGTCCATCACATCATTCTCCTAATGATATGACCCTGTTGTTAATAACATCTCTATGTTCATGATCAGTAAACCATGATCATATATTAACCAACAAGCTAGTTTAACAAGAGGCTTTACTAGGGACTCTTTTATGTTTACAAATCACACAAGTATTAATGTTTCCGGTTAATACAATTATAGCATGGTATGTAAACATTTATCATAAGTATGAAGATATGATAATAACCACTTTATTATTGCCTCTTGGGCATATCTCCAACAGTCTCCCACTTGCACTAGAGTCAATAATCTAGTTTCAAACCTTTGTGTATTCGACACCTATGGCTTTCTGGTGTTGTATGTACACGATTGCTAGTGGTCAACTGATCTCCGGATCTGACACTTCCAGGTCCGTGTGTAATTGCATGTCTTTGCGTCTCTACGCATCACTCATTCTCTAATGAGATGGCTTTGTATAATTTTGGTCCTTCGGTGAGACCTTTAGTTCTTTGGGGTTAAAACATGTTGATAATATTGTCGTACAATATATCTTCATAGTATTATCCCGCTGTGAACTACACCTAGTTTGACAACAAACTACTTGACACAAATGCCCTCTTTAGCTGCTATTATAGCAGTCATATACTTAGCCTTTTGTTGTAGTATCTGTCACAATGTCTTAACTTTGGAACTCATCCAAATCCATTATGGAACTTACTTTCCATTATATTGTGCCACCCTTAGTTTAGATTGAGATAAACTTAATTTGTACTCTGTGACAAAACTAGTATCAATGTAGTACTTTTACAATGAACTAACCATCTATTTGTCACTTCTACAAATAATATACTCTTAGTTCTTCCAAAAGATCATAAGAATATCCTTACTATCGTCCAATGATCATCTTATGAATCATTCTGGTATATGCTCATAACATTTAGAGCATAGGACATATCTGGATTTGTACATATCACAGTATGATTGATATAAATACTCTTTTTGATTTCATACATCAAGTATCAATCTATACTTGAATCTTTGTTTCACTTACCAAGTGTCAATACACTTGAATATATCATCAATATTGAACTCATTCAATCCTTTTTGTGTGACAAGAACCTTTCTTGTAGTTTCTATATTGAACTCATTCAGTACATCATCTATGTACTTTCGGCACAACCATATTAGCGTCTATTGATGCCAAATATTTGGGTTTTGCCTAAGTCTTTCATCAGGATGAAATTCTTAATATGTGTTAATAAAAGATACATCATTTCTAATCAACAATATGTCCTCCACATAATGTATTAGAAATATGTCTTAGCGCTCCCACTTAATTTCTTGCAAATGCAAGCATCTTCATTGTCTCCGATGAAATTAAACTCTTTTAACAGTTTCATCATAGTGAAGATTCCAACTCCGCTATGCTTACTTCAACCATTGAAGTTTGCATATGCATTTAGCATCCTTTGAATTAACAAAACCCTTTGGACCGTGTCATGCACACGTCCTAGGTAACCCTTCTATTAGAAGAACTTGTTTTGTTTATTCAACCACCACATAACAAAAATTATATGTAGTGGTTGCTACATTAATCCGTCTAGACTAAATATCGTTATGAAAGATCAAAATCTTGTCATAGTCAACCTTTGAACATTTTGTGAACTCTTTCCCAACATGTCGACTATTTCATAGATGTGAAACATCCATGTCTACTTCTTTATAGATCCAAACACAACTGTAAGGTCTTACACCTTTCTCGAGGGTCCTTCAAGTTCAAAACTTGATTTCTCGTGTATGGAACTATCACGGATTTTATGGCTTCAAGCCATTTGACAGAGTCAGGGCCCATCGTCGCTTCTTTGCATGTAGTCAGATCATTATTGTCAAATAATGATTTAACTCTCAAATCTTGGTATTTGATTGTTTACCCGACCTGCTTGTTCTAATAGGAACTTAGATCTCCGTGACCACAACCTTTGAGGCACGTGAGCCATGAGCATTATTGCTGCCTCCGGAACACTTTTCGGCGCTGCGCAACTCTGCACATATAGCTAAGGTTCCTTTAACCTTATCAAAGTTCTATTTTCCTCCCACTTATCTTTTCACGAAAAATTCCTTCTCAAAGAAACTTGACGTTCTAAGTGACAAACACTTTTGTCTCCGGTGTTTATGGAGGAATACTTAACAGTAATACAAAGACAGGTTTATCCGACTTTGGTTGCAAACATCTTTCTTATGCATAGCATACCAATGTTTAAGAAAGGACTACTTGGGTTTTATCCCAAACCATAACTTTATATGGTGTCATTTCAGCGGATTATGATGGATCTCTTTTCAGTGGAAAACGGTAGTCTCTAAAGCTTTTAATCTTTAAAATATAATGGCAGTTCTATGAATTACACCTTTGATCTTACCATGTCAAACAAGGTTTTAATTACATATCTCGAACGCTCCATACTCTTATGGTGTTTCGGGAAATGCAAATCCACAGAACGATTCCTTAAATCTTAGGTATTATGCTAAACTTGTAACTCAAATATCTTCCTTTATGATCTTTATCATAAACTATTTATATTCTTATTACAATGATTTTGCACTTCATCTTGAAAGACTTTGAACTTTTTCAAATGTTTCATACTTCATCCTTATTAAGTAAATATTCATATATTCACTCAAATTTTCGGAGAAAGCATATGAAGTTGAAATCCATCGCTCTTGACTACATATAATGGATTTCATACAACAATATGTACAAGTTCCAATAAGCTAGTCATTCGTTCCCTTTTGGCCTATGAACGAAGTTTTAATTATCTCTAGGAAAGTTTCACAAGCGTCATGTGATCAAAAATCAAAAGACTCCAAAATTCCATCCACATGGAGTTTCTTCATGTTTTCTTTCCAATATAACTTAAACGGCGATGTCACTTCCTAAGAGATCTTTCAATCAATTTGTCTTTCGACATTTTTAGCACTAGTTTTATGGATGTGATTTCTCCAACGAGATTTGTGAATCATCCATCTTTTATGGATTACGGCAATTATTTGAACAACCCTTTTGTTCTCATAATACCTGATAAAACAAATCTTGAAGGCAAACTTTGATGTTTAACGAGCAACACAATAACCCTTTATTTGTTCTCGATGAACATCATCACATATTCTTTTGCTAGTCACTTAGGCCATTGTAGTTCATGAATTGTGTTGTTTCGTATGACGATTCACACCAACAAATTCAGTATCAAATACTTAAGAACCACATTGTTTAATAAGCAAAGAATATAGCCATAACATGTATATCATCTATATACTTAAACTGAACAATTCTAGTCTTTTCTTTTCTGCCATATATTTATGAGATTCTCTTTCAGTATTTATTTTCTGTTTGAAAGAATCTATCAACATCAACAGTGGAGTCATACATATGACACATAGTCCAAAGCGTGTATAATTAAATACCAATGTCTTTGGACTTGCACTTTGAAGTAGATCACCATCATCAAATGTTTGGTGTTCTTTCAAATTCCTTTCTTTAGTAATCTATTGGTGTAGTAAACACTTTACCTACATCAAATATTCACCCTTATCATGGAATTATCCATGATTAAGCTACTTTTAGCTTATAACGGTGAACTGCGAGTATAATGTTGCTCTCCAAAACATTTTGGAGGATTAGGACAACTAGTGTCTTCAACCTTTTGCAAATTCTCATCAAATACGAGAACATGACTTTTGCCATATTATACTCTACATGTTGCAACCAAAACTTTGTTTCAGATATCACAATATCTTCCACACATCATGGTTTTTGAAACAACTCTTTCAGATACTAGATAACCTTGATATTAAGACAATCCTTTGAATATCAAGAATCATGGAGACAAACATGATACTCATACACTAACACTTGGAATTGTCACTCTTGATTTAATACTAATTATTAAACTTCATGGAGTAACCGGAACTTACTGAAAGTTTGCAATAGGCCTTTTAAACTTTAGATTAACACTTCAAAACAATACGATACCAGTTCGTAAAGTAACTAACCAGAATTCTATAGTTCTATCATCTCAATTAAAACTAAGCGCAAGGTGGTAAACGGATGCCAATGACTACAACAACTATGCAAATTCACTTTGATTTAATTTATGATAAATAGTGTTCAACTTTTAATCATATTGCCGTTGAACTCCCACTCAAAACAATATCCCTCACATTGTTTCAGTGATCACACGAACCAAATCCACCACATCAAAACCGATCATCACGAGAGTTGATGTAGCTTCAATGGCGAACAATCAACATGTTCATCATATCTACTATATGACTCATGCTTTACCTTTCGGTGATCCGTGTTCCGAGACCATGTCTGTACATGCTAGGCTCGTCAAGATCAATCTTAGCTTCCGCATGAGCAAATCTGGCTTGCTCACGTTGTATACACTCGCAGAATCTAACACACCCGATCATCACGTGGTGCTTCGAAACAACGAGCTTTAGCAACGGTGCTTACTAAGGATGAACACTTTAAAACTTGAAATTGTGTGCTTGAGGGATCATCTTATAATGCTACCGTCGTTAACTAAGCAATACAAGATGCATAAAAGGATTAACATCACATGCAATTCATAATATGTGATATGATATGGCCTTTCTTCTTGTGCTTCCGATCTCCATCTTCAAGCACGAACATGATCTCCATCATCACCGGCATTGCATCAAGGTCAATGACGCCGCTCCATGGTTGTCGTCCACCAGCTTCAACTATTACAACTACTTTGAACAGACAAGCGGGTCTTTAACAGAATTTAAAGACAACCATATGGCTCCTGCCGGTTGCCAACTTACAATAAGGAACATTGCATACATCATATATAATCACAATCATGGCCATATCACATCACAACACACCCTTGCAAAACAAAGTTAGACGCCTCTAATTTTCTTTGCATGTTTTACGTGGTTTGGGGCTTTCAATAAGTGTCGTTCTAACTTACGAACAAGAACCACAACATTGATACTAGTATTGTCAATCACCCGTTGTAGATTGAATCTTAACTATGTTGGGAGAAACAGGCACCCGCAAAGCCACTTATGCAATACAAGTTGCATGTCAAGCGTGGAGCAAGTCTCATGAACGATGTCATGTAAAGTTAGCCCGGGCCGCTTCATCCCGCAAGATGCAAAGTACACAAGAAGCAATCGACAACAAAAGCATTAACGCCCACAATGACCATTGTGTTCTACTCGTGCAACAGATCTACATATAGACACGACTCTGATACCACTGTAGGGGTTCGTAGCACGGAAAACAAAAAATTTCTACCGCATGAACACACAATCAAGATCTAATCTATGATCAAGCCAAGATCTATCTACTAGATTGTAGCAACGAGTCGATAGGGGCACTCACCCTCGAAGATTCCAAAGCGGTTAATGAGAGCAGATTCTCGTGGGTGATGTAGTCGTACTCTTGTCGATCTCAAGATCGCGTAGACGATCCTTCCGGCGCTGCGTTCCGGCAGAGCTTCCGCAGTCGGTCACACGTTCGGTACTCGATGAAGACCTTCCTCTCCCTTGTTCCAGCAGGAAGCGGAGGTTGTAGCACTCTCCTCGCGATTCCGGCAGCACGACGGCGTGGTACCAGAAGTAGAGGGAAGATCTCGCAGGGCTTCGCCTTAAGCCGGAGCGAGTATGGTGGACTATGAGAGAGCCTTGGTGATCTAGGGTTTAGACACACCAATTAGAAGGGGCTAAACCAGCGGCTAGGGCAATTAGAAGCTCTAACTCGGCGGCTTGGGAGAAATCCCTAGGCTGAGGCTAGGGTTTAGGTTTAGAGGGAGGCAACTTGTGTCTAGGAGGGGAGCCCTGCCCCTCCTCTTATAGGTGGAGGGAGGCGCGCCTGGGGAGGGGAGTCCCTCCCCAACTCGGACCCAAGGTGGGCCGGCGGTGGGAGGAGGAACTCCTCCCCCAAGTCGGTTTCAAACCTCCTTCTCCTCTTTCCCAAAACTAGCTGTTTGACTTTTCAAACTAGCCGTTTGACTTTTCAAACTAGGATTTGAATAAACCCTCTATTTGGTACAGCGATGACACCAAGTACATAATGCAATCATACCAACTTGATACAACACATTCATGTACCCTTCCCCTTCGGAGTGCCGGACATTCCGGAACCTTCTAGAACATTCCCGATGAAAACACCGGAATCATTCTATAACCCCAAAATAGGACTTTCCTTATTTGAATCTTATTCTCCGGACCATTCCGGATCTCCTCGTGATATCCCGGATCCCATCTGAGACTGCGAACAACATTCGGTCTCTTACTCATCATTCCATAACTACTCAACAACATCGAATCCTTAAGTGTGTCTCCCTACGGTTCGTGAATTATGCGGACATGATCGAGACACTTCTCCGATCAATAACCAATAGAGGAATCTGGAAATTCATATGGCTCCCACATATTTCTAAGATTACTTTGCGATCGAATGAACCACTTACATACGATACCAATTTCCCTTTGTCTCACGATATTTTACTTATCCGAGGTTATGATCGTCGGTATCTCTGCATACCTAGTTCAACCTCGTTACTGATAAGTACTCTTTTCTCGTTCCCGTGGTATGTGATCCCTTGTGAGCTAGTCACATGCTTGCAAGCTAATTGGATGACATTCCACCGAGAGGGCCCAGAGTATATCTATCCGTCATATGGATGGACAAATCCCACTCTTGATCCATGTGTCTCAACCAATACTTTCTGAACACTCAATGCCCCCTTTATAGCCACCCTGTTACGGTGTGGTGTTTGATGTCATCAAAGCATCCTTCCGGTAAAGGTGATATGCATGATCTCATGGTCGAAGGAATTAGGTTACTATGTATCAGAAAGCTTATAGCAAGTGAACTATATTAAATGACTTGATCTTTATGCTACGCTTAACTATAGGAGTATGTACATCACATCATTCTCCTAATGATATGACCCTGTTGTTAATAACATCTCTATGTTCATGATCAGGAAACCATGATCATATATTAACCAACAAGCTAGTTTAACAAGAGGCTTTACTAGGGACTCTTTTATGTTTACAAATCACACAAGTATTAATGTTTCCGGTTAATACAATTATAGCATGGTATGTAAACATTTATCATAAGTATGAAGATATGATAATAACCACTTTATTATTGCCTCTTGGGCATATCTCCAACATCTGGAGCATCCGCATCCCGAGTTCTTTGGAGCTCAGTTCAATGATCAAGGAGGAGAAGATCTGCAGTGGCTAATTGTTGCAAGTCTCCGAGGAAAGATTGAACCTCCCACTGCTGAGGGAATTCAGTTTACCTTAAGAGAGAACAACTGGCTCGATGGACTTGCCAGGGCCATGCAGGAAGCTCTTGCCCGTCTGTGTGGGCAGAGTATCAACAAGATCAAGGGTACCCGCTTTGAGTTTTGCCCAAGGCGTGATGCTAATGGACAGCCACTGGAAGCCCCATACCACCACGAGCTGAAGACTCAGTTGGACCACCTTAGCTTCATGATGTACGATCGTCAGCAGGAGTTGGATAATTGCCGCGACTACTCCAACCACAAGTCCGCCATTATCAAGACGAAGGATCAGACCATCGCCATGCTAGCGAAGGATCGCAAGTCTCGCAGCCGTCAGCTCGACAATAAGGAGCGCATCATTGCCAGTCTTCGCCACCGTATCTCGTCTTTGGAGGAGACCATCCACGAGAGAGACATGCAGTTGGAGGAAAGGGAGAATGCCGGAGAGGATCTTCGTGGAGACCCCTACTCCTATCTCAGCGATGATGATGATTTTCTGGAGGATCAGGCTATGGATTTCTTCACCGATGAGGAGGATTTCGCCTTCATCAATGACGACGATGATGATGAGAATGACAACTACACCGACTCCGAGGAGAAGTAGCACTTGAGCACTAGCATAGTGAGTAGTATTCGGTCCCACTGTATCGTAGTTTCTAGAATGGTTCTTAAAACCATCTGTTTTCCTTTGTTGTGGTGTGCGTTTGTATCGTGTTCTATGAATGAATGAATGAAAAGCAAGTTCTTAGAAAATCTGAGTCAAACTTTAAAAACTTTTCAAAGTCCCGGAACCTTAGAAATTTCCCTCTTTTCTCATGATCTATCTCAATCTTCAGATGCCACGCGGAGGAAGTGGTTCATCCCCAGACCCGATGTTGCAGATCCTGCAATTGTTAGTTTCTGACCGCGAAGCTGAAAGAGCCGAACGTCAAGCCAACCTAGCCACCCTTCAACAGATAGCTCAGCTAGCCCACAACAATCAAGGCCATGGAAATCAGGACAACCATGGATCTAAGCTCAAGAATTTACAGAACACCAACCCGCCTGTTTTCACTAAGTCGGAAGAGCCCTTAGACGCCGATGATTGGTTGCATACAATGGAAAACAACCTAGAATTCGCCGGAGTGGAAGCTAATGAGAAAGTTTTGTTCGCCACCCAATATCTAGTCGGAGATGCCAGAGCATGGTGGAACAGTGTTCGTGCAATGACCGGAGGACAGATGATGACCTGGGAGGAATTCAAAGTCAAGTTCAGCAGAACCCATGTGCCACCAGGTTTGATCAAGAGAATGAGAGACGAATTCAGAGAACTGAAGCAAGGAAGGATGACCGTAGTGGAATACCGTGACAAATTCTTGTCATTAGCTTGGTATGCCCCGGATGAGATCGACACCGAAGCCAAGAAGAAAGAAAGATTCCTGAATGGTCTGCACGATGAGATGCAGAGTGTGTTAGTCAATATCCCCTTTGCTGATATTGAAACCCTGGTCGACTCTGCCATCCATATGGAAGGAAAGATCAACCAAGCCAATGAGAACCGCAAGCGTCGCATGATGCATCAACCGGGAAGCCATCAGACCCCAAAGTACCGCCCCAACCCATCTCCAGGATTTGCCCCAAGAACCAACAGACCCCCAATGAACCGTTCGACCTATCCCAACCATGGAAACCCTAGGCCCGGAGGAAATCACAACAACCCCAGCAACTCTAGCAATTTCAACCGTGCCCCACCCAAGTTCAACAACAACAATGCTACTGCCAACACCAACACTGCCCCGAGGACTGGAAGCAATGCTGTGCCTATTGCGGCAAAGGACAAGTCGCAAGTGACTTGTTATGACTGTGGAAATAAGGGTCACTACTCCAACAAGTGCCCCAACAAGAAGAATGCCGCAGCCCCCAATGCAAATGCCCCAGCTCAGCAGCAGCGTCGTGTTCAACCAGGAAGAAGGTTTGCCCCAGGGAATTCACTCAACCGCAATGGCCGTCTTTTTCTCATGCATGCTGAAGAAGCTCAGGAAGCGCTAGACGTTGTGCTGGGTATGTTTTCTGTTAATTCAGTACTTGCAAGAGTGTTGTTTGATTCTGGTGCATCGCATTCATTTGTCACCGAAGAATTTGCCTGCACTAGTAAGATTCAACCAACCAAACTGAAGCATGTTATGATCGTCCAAATTCCCGGTTCAACCACCAAGGCTAGGCAAATTTGCAAAGCCGTCCCTATCCGAATCCATGGCATAGATTTTTATGCTAACCTGATAGTACTCGGAACTAAAGGTTTGGAAGTAGTACTAGGAATGGATTGGATGTCCAAACATAAAGGATTGATTGACTGTGCCAAGAAAGCCATCACCATGACCAGTACAGCCGGAATATCAGTCGAGCATATATCTGAAACCTTACCTCGTCAATTCAAGTGCAACAAGAGTATAGCCCAACCTACCATTGACCAAGTCCGGATAGTCTATGAATACCCCGATGTATTTTCAGATGTTTTGCCCGGTATGCCCCCAAATCAGGATATCGAGTTTATCATCGAACTAATCCTCGGAACAGGACCCATAGCCTAGAGACCATATAGTATGAACCCGTCTGAACTAGCAGAACTGAAGAAGCAACTGGATGCCATGCTGGAAATTGGATTGATTCAAACAAGTGCGTCACCATGGAGATCACCTGTCTTATTTGTGGACAAGAAGGATGGAGGTAACCGTTTGTGTACGGATTATCGGAAGTTGAATGATGTCACCATCAAAAACAAGTACCCGTTGTCCAAGATAGAAGATTTGTTTGATCAGTTGACCGGTGCCAAAGTGTTTTCTAAGATTGATCTTAGGACTGATTATCATTAACTCAAAATTCGGGCAGAGGATATCCCCAAGACTGCCTTTACCACCAGATATGGATTATACGAGTATACTGTCATGTCCTTTGGATTAGCCAATGCCCCCGCTTATTTCATGAATCTCATGAATAAGATTTTTATGGAGTTCCTGGATAAGTTTGTCGTTGTTTTCATTGATGACATTCTGATTTATTCCAAATCGGAAGAAGAACATGAGCTACACCTAAGGACCATTCTTGGAACCCTTAGAGAGCATCATCTGTATGCCAAGTTTAGCAAATGTGAATTCTGGTTACAGGAGGTAGGATTCCTCGGTCACATTGTATCAGCCGGAAAAATTGCCGTTGATCCTGCAAAAGTGAAAGATGTCGAAGATTGGCAAGCCCCAACCACTCAAACCCAAGTTCGTGCATTTCTCGGATTGGTGAGATACTACCGCAAGTTTGTAGAAGGATTCTCGGGTATCGCCAGACCCATGACCCAATTGCTGAAGAAGGACAAGAAGTTTAAATGGACCGACAAATGTGAAGCGAGTTTTCAAGAACTCAAGAGGAGATTGATTTCAGCCCCAATCCTAATCATGCCGAATATCACGAAGCCCTTCGACGTGTATTGTGACGCATCCAAGATCGGTCTCGGATGTGTGCTAATGCAAGAAGGCAAAGTTATATCTTATCTATCCCGACAACTGAAACAACATAAGCAAAATTACCCAACCCATGACCTCGAACTCGCAGCCGTAGTTCTAGCCCTAAAGACATGGAGGCATTACCTGATGGGAAATCGTTGTGAGATTTATTCGGATCACAAGATCCTGAAGTATATATTCACTCAAAAGGAGTTGAATATGAGGCAGAGAAGATGGATTGAGTTAATCAAGGATTACGATCTGGACATTCACTATCACCCTGGTAAAGCCAACGTGGTAGCAGATGCCCTTAGGAGATTGCCGTGCCGCTTGAACTCCATGATTTTGAAGGAGCAACCAAGTTTGCACAAAGAGATGGAAGATTTTCGAATGGAATTAGTAAGTGAAGGATTTTTGGCTAGCATAGAACTTCAACCCACTTTGATCAGCCAGATCAAAGAGGCACAGAAAGGAAATGCTAGTATTGACGGAATCAAGCGTCGTATCGGTACAGGCAAAGTACCCGGATTCACCGAAGACGAAGAAGGAGTTCTGTGGTACAAAGGACGCCTTTGTGTACCAGCAGATTCTAAGTTGAAAGAAGTTATTCTCAAGGAAGCTCATGATACTCTTTATTCTATCCACCCCGGAGGAACTAAGATGTATCAAGATTTGAAAGAGCAATTTTGGTGGCATAAGATGAAGAGAGAAATCGGAAGCTATATCGCCAAGTGTGATATATGTCAGCGAGTCAAGGCCGGACATCAAAGACCCGCTGGATTGTTACAACCCTTGCAGATTCCGGAATGGAAATGGGATTCCGTTGGAATGGACTTTATCACCGGATTGCCTACTTCTAGTAGGGGATATGACTCTATATGGGTCATAGTGGACAGATTGTCCAAAGTCGCCCATTTCTTACCCGTCAAGACCACATATCAGAGTTCGAAGCTAGCGGAGTTATACATCGCTAGAATCGTTAGTTTGCATGGAGTCCCCAAGAACATCGTATCTGATCGAGGAACTCAATTTACCTCGAGATTCTGGAAGAAAGTTCAAGAAGGTCTAGGAACCCACCTAGATTTCAGCACCGCGTATCACCCTCAGACCGATGGACAAACGGAGCGAGTAAATCAAACACTCGAAGATATGCTGAGAGCATGTGTGTTAGAATATGGATCTAAGTGGGAAGACTGTCTGCCGTTTGCAGAATTTGCGTACAAGAACAGTTATCAAGCTAGTTTGCAAATGGCCCCATTTGAATTTATGTATGGAAGGAAGTGCCGTACCCCTTTGAATTGGTCGAAAGTAGGAGAGAGTCAGATTTTCGGACCCGATATCCTACGAGAAGCAGAAGAGAAGGTTCACAAGATTCGTGAGCACCTCAAGACAGCCCAGTCTAGACAGAAGAGTTATGCCGACAAGAGACGTCGAGACCTTGCCTTCAACATAGGAGATTTTGTATATCTGAAAGTGTCGCCATTGAAGGGAATGCAGCTTTTCCAACTCAAAGGAAAGTTAGCCCCCAGATATATCGGACCTTTCAAGATTCTGAACCGTCGAGGAGAAGTGTCGTATCAATTGGAACTACCCGAAGAGATGTCAGCCGTGCACAATGTGTTCCATATCTCATTACTTCGCAAGTGCCTCGAAGTTCCGAAGAAGACGGAAGTGTTCAAGAATATCGATCACCGGACCATAGAGATCAACGATGACCTGACCTATCCCGAAGTACCCATCCGTATTTTGGAAGAAGCTTTCCGAACCAACAGAACCCGAAGCATCAAGTTTCTCAAAATTCAGTGGAGCAACCACACAGAAGAGGAAGCTACCTGGGAGCGCGAAGATCACATCAGGACGGAGTTTCCCGATCTCTTCAAATCCTAGGTAATCTTTTCGTCCTTTTTCAAATCTCGGGACGATATTTTGTTTAAGGGAGGAAGGTTTGTAACATCCCAAAAATACTAAACTTGGATCATCAAACTCTAATCTTCAAAATTAGGGTTAACAAAAACTTTTCTAAATAAAAATATGAAAGCATGCATGTGTGTATGCATTCCAATTTGGATTATTTTGAATTGCCTTGTTTATGTGTTTCTTTGCTTGTAAAAGGATTCTTAGGTGAAATAAACATCATCTAAACAATCCTCACACTTTTCCCAAAGACAAATAAATCAAAACAAACAAAATAAATGAATGGTCACTTTTGCCAAATTAACTCCCATGCCTACTTTGGTTGTCTCTAACTTTCAGAACTTAATAGAAACTTGTTTGGATCTTTGCACCCCTTGATAGTACTCATAACAAAATATCAAGGCCCACCTTGTGATCATCCAAAAACATTTGAATGCATAGTTTAAAGGACAGTTCAAAATTGAATCTATATCATATGGGAAGATCCCACTTTTTCAAAAACCACTCAAACAAGCTCAACTTTCAAAACCCAAGCATCTACAGACTCACTAGCACCAACCTAGCACACCCACCAAAAATCTTTTCAAAATTCAAAACTTGAATTCATGCAGCCATTTCATCAAACACCTTGCAGATGCAAATCAAATAAAATCCAAACACTATTTGGAGCAGTGATTTGAGCCTAACTTGTTCCCTCTCTGGTTGCAACTAGGCTTTAGTAGATCATCTAGCTCATTTGTAAACGTCTAGCACCACTGTAAGCTTGGCAATGTCATCAATGGTGAACAGCCGAAGCCACCCATGCCACCCAGTGTAGACAGCAAGCTAGGAGAGGAACTAGCCATGCCAACCTTGTCTGGGAGATCACCCATGCCTCACCGCCCCCTCTCGACTAGCCCTGCCTCGAAGACATCGACCAGAGCACCCAGGAACGCCGCGCCCGTGCCTCTGTCAACCATGCCAAGCGTGCGCCAGAGCGCCACCCTCGACACACGCCCACAGACCGCGCGCCGCCCTCGCCGTGTGCATACGCAATCACCACCGTCCCAAGAGACTGCCAGACATCCCCGTTCGCCGCCCCATGCCTCACAGCCACTGCTCGCCGTCGAAGACGCTGCCTCTGCCGCGCAGAGCATCACATGTTCCAGACCGATTGCCACCGCCCCTACACGCGCATTAAAGCCATAGAGCATCGCTAGGAGACCAACGATCTATCGCCACCGTTGGCCATGCCTCTAGCAGCCCGTAGCCATGTCGCCACCATCGCCTGCCCATCACGTTCGGTCTCGTTGTCGAGACTATAAATAGAGGCCTCCCCCGCTCAAACTCTTCACACCATCTCACTCCCATCTTCTCACTGATCGTTCCACCCCGTTCCCGGAGCAAGGCGAGCAGCGCATCGCCGGAATTTGGCCGGAGCCGGCCACCTCTGGAGAAGAAGGGCGCCGTCGATTGCGTCCACCCCAGGAGAAGCTGCCGGTACCAGGAGGTTCGCCGTCGTCGACTTCGTGTTCGCCCGACTCGCCGACCCTCGCCTGAGCCCTAGTGAGCCCCCGACGACCCCCACCTGCCGCGTTAGGTTTCTGTCTCACCGGCGTCGCCCGACGTGGACGATGAGTAGCAGCCGTTCGATTAGACTTAGATCGTGTGGCCGATATTGCCCCATATCGCTTCGTGTTTAAAGAGCCACTGACTGGTGGAACCCCCTGTCAGCTGAGCCCCGCGCCGCGGAGTGACACTGGGCCGGCCCGTTAATATTTCCCGCGCGGCCCACTCATTTGAATTTGAATTTTTCCATTTTCATTCAAACACAATTCTGTACCTAGTTTCAAAAATCAACCCAGCTCGATTCAGTAAACCAAATTTAATGAAACCAATTTTGTTAGAAATATATTGAAATGATTCATCCAATCCCGTTGGATTCAAATCATTTGAATCTATAGATCAACCTTGGTAAAAATAACAAGGCAGAGCCTTTTCTGCATTCAAACATTTTTCAAATTTAAACCATAATAGCTTTTGAGTTGATTTCAACTCTCAAAAATCACATTTGATCATATCTTTCAGAATATATAAAAACATTTGGGTTTACTTAGAGAAATATGGTTCAAGTAATAAAAGAATGCCACATAGGCATTTCTAGTCACTTATTTTATTTAAAATAAAAAGGTTAAAACTTATTAAATTGTGACACCACTTTAAATCACATTCCCATGTACTGAAATATGTGGTAATGACATGTGTCAACATGATCCCATGTTTGGTTTGGAGAATATTAAATCTTAAGTAGTTTTTCAATGATTAGGAATTACTTTTCTAAAAATAAAATAAATTAAACCAAGCTTTAATCTTGTAATGTTAGCGATGATGCTAGATCATCTATAGGACCCTTTTGTGTGATGATTGAAAGTAGTTAAGTATTGTTTGGTGATTGTGTACCTCGTATTTATTTATAGACGCTAGTACCGACCAAGGATACGAGGAGGATACTACGAAGAAGAAGCCGAGGAGAACTTCAACCACTGCTCTGCACAAGGCAAGCTAACACTTGCAACTTAGCAAGCTGATACTGATACTTATGCAAGCCTAATACTACTAGTTGAATGTGCAAGCTAACCCTTGCAAGATACTCTACTTTAGAAAGCCTTACTAATCAAGTTGACCTATGCAAGCAAATACTTGCTTGTTACCATGCCAACTATATGCCTTAAGCATATGTGATCATACCCACTTGATAAACCAATCCTAGTTTTACTTGCAAGCTTTATACTTTATTTCTTTCTCAAAGCTATTACTTAGAGTTTACTTGAGTAAATTGTAGATACTAGAAATATAATTGAAGGTTGCATAAAGAGCATAAAACTTGGCCTAAGCTAGATAATCTTTATGTCACCCTAAGGCATGAGATTGTATTTAGTTGAAACTCCACTTGTTTACCACCCCTCATTAGTACTCACCCCCACTTTTAGATGCTAGTGCTAAGCATAAAACTTGATCAACATTAGATGGGAATACTTGGTGAAAATGGTTATGAAAACCTTGGAATGATGGATCATTCTATTGAGATGTTTTGACATGTGTTTCCGAACACTAGAGGATTTTGATGATGAAAATGTTGAGGCGTGAGCCTTAGCCCTTTATAAAACTGATGGTTGTCTGGATGCGATACCATTCCAATTTTACCGTACAACCATAATACCCGAGAATTGGGTAGGGCTTGACTGGAAACTTATATGCCTTAGTATTGGTTCCCTCACGGCCAAGGTTTGAGCTGAGGCTACCTTGTGAAGATTGTCCACCTGTGCAGTACCCAAGATGACAGTTGGTCATGGTTGGGAGGCCAAACTCACAGGAGAGGTGCTTATACTAGGGCATGTAATTGAAAGGCTAAGATTGATTATCTGCATACTGAGTATGGTGAATTCAGGATTTGTTCCTGACGGATGTATCGAATATTGTGGTGAAAGTGTACAATCTCTGCAGAGTGTCAAACTATTCGAATAGTCGCGTCCACGGTTATGGACAGTTGGAGTGGCCATACTGTTCCCCCGTCAGATGTTTTCAAAATGACTTGTGAAATGGATTGAGATTTTGACTTGACCATAACAGAGTTGTGGCATGAGATACAAGTTCCCACTTAGGTGTTATAAAACTTCAACTAGCATTCGTTGCTTCTAAACTTAGTAGATGTAAATCTGGCTTTTGCAAAACAACCCTAGAGCTTAGTGTCCTACTACCAAAAACCCCTTTAATTGTTAGTATTAGTTTGCGAGTACTTAAAGAGTACTCATGGCTTTGTCCCTGGCTATTCCCATGGCCAGACTATAAAGAGGAGTACCTGGAGGATGGACCCCAGGAAGGTTACGACAACTAGGATCATCTCCCATCGTCAGCATTTCCTGTGACCCCGAAGATGGAGCTTCGCCTACACTACCGTTATTATTACGTATTTCCGCTGCTTGAGTTGTATTAAGAACTGGATCATGAGATCCTTATTTGTGTAAGACCTTATGTATGGTTTGTAATGGATGATGTACTGTGGTATCCAATTCTGTTATGTCTCGCAAAAATGGTAATCCTGGAATTGCGATGTATGGTATAACAGGCATCTGAGATTAAAAATACGGGTGTTGACACAAAGTTAACTACACAACAAATATATGTCATCATAGATTTTGACTTGGAATGCTTGCTGATTTTTTAGAAAACAAATATTCACCTTCGGTTTTTGAAGTGGACCGGTAGAAACTTTAGATGCGTGCTTTCAAGGTCTAGTTGACCAAAAATACATTCTCAATAGAAAACATACTATCCACAATCTCTTGATTAACCAACTGACAGGAATGAGTTTACAACATACCATGAGGATGGTCTTCAATTTTTCTTTCGCATTGTTTTAATTTGATTTCCATCCTCAAGTCACTTTCTTCGCAAATAGGTTGACCTCTAGGAAGATATTATTTTATCATGATATTTTCATATGCTTCATGGTCGTCGCTTAAAAAAAATTCGTGTGCCTAGATTCTAGTATCCGACCAAGCACATAATTTCATATATTCACATATAGAAAAAACAAAAAAATATGGTGAGATATGACATGCACAAATTTGTATACCATTGGCTTTTCATCAACATTAAAGTTTTCACCATGAAACAAAGATTTTCTCAAAGCACTTAGTTTCATTTGGGGGATCCCAATAAGCACTAGCAGTAAGTATTTTATTGCCAGGTTACACAAAGTTGTCTTTATATATTCCTTTATCTTTGTAAGCAAGTTTTTGTTTCACTCTCCATGGTCATCCATCTAACTACAACAAGCTTCATGGGTTTCCTATCCAGATAATATTGGGTTTGGGTAAAATTCCCTTTCGAAAGTATTTCCATATTGATTTTATGGAAAAGGAACATAAGAACTTATTGTTTAATTAAGACAAGAACACCAATAACTCATCTGCATGTTAAATTCATACAAGTCAGTTGCATGTCAGTTTATAGTTGGATATGGAAAAGCATATGTCTATTGAGAATAGTGTTTGCTTGGATTTTGGTGAATTATAGGTTAAACAGTAAATATATGATCAGAATGAGGCAATGGAATGTCACAAATGTTTATCATTGTATGATATGTCCTTCACATATAAATAATAAAGATTGTATGTACCTATTCTTTTATTGTTCCTTCAGCCAAATAATCAGGTCATATTTGTATATCGATTGCTCGGCCGGGAAAATAATGGAGGATACATTTATTCATGCTAAAAGTCTGTTCTAAAATCCTTTCTTCACTTTGTTATTTTGGCCACCTCACATATCCTGAAGTAGAGAAATGGACCTTTTTTTTGAAAATATCCAGCCATCTTTCATGTCCTAGAAGATAGGCTTTGTCCATGAAGTCACCATACATGTGCATAGGGTGAAGGACAAACATTCAGCCGATCTTTTAAAATGGATTAGCAATATTTTGCAGTAATAGATTTCTTTGTTTTATTTTTGTATATATCCAATAAATATGTAAACTTTGGGTAACTTCAATAAATTAATGGTGGGTTTTGCCCCACAGTTTCGGTTCAAAAATTGTAAAAGGACTCTTAAAATCTTGTCATCTTGTACAACTTATCAAGTCATTTGATCTAACTTTTTAGTCTTCCGTTAGCAATGCTTCACTTTTTCTTCTTTTATTGACCTCACCATATGTGTTTTTTCATGTAGTCGTCTTTTGTCTACACCTTTTTCACACCCCTTAGGCTGAACATTCATTTGGAAAAGATTCATGCTACAAGTTTGATAAGGTCATCAATTTCATCATCAAATTTTGATGGGAACTAAAATCATTGCTCACATACCTACACAAAAAACATATTTAAATTTTATTAAGTTTTTTTTGTTTTTCATCTATTTTATGTTCTTTCAATTGAATCCCTTTTTAGAAATTTTATAGATTATTTAGGATATCGCACACATTTTTCAGTGAAACAAATGACTTTGAAGAGTGGTTTGAAGCACTTATGCGCCACATGTTGAATTCTTTTGTGAAGGTCCTTCTCAAAGTCAAAGGAAGACGTTGGCACATCAGTCCTATATTCAAAATATTTTACAAGATAAATGACACACTACAACATCTAAAGTTTTAAAAAATTACCACTAAATGGTAAGCAATAGAAATAACTCAATAGGTTGTCCTTTTCTTTCTTGTTTTTATGTATCTTTGTCATATCTTCTTTATTTATATCTAGCATACAAATTCTTCAATTCCCTCCTTTTGTATGTGTGAAAAAAGTAGCAAAGAAGACTTCAACAAAGGAAAGCTTGCGTCTAGCAACAAAGTATGGAGTACAAACAACAACATATCTAATTAATGATGAACACATTCCTACTAGTGATCAAACTATTGCCCAACATGATGAAGCCAACACTGATAGTGCATTTCATATGGGATTAATGAAGCACTTACCTATTGTCTAGCAAGCTTAACAAGTTGTCTAAATTAGGTAGTGTATTATATGTCTTACATTGATTCGTTCAATAGTTCTAGAACATCCGCACTAAAACATTTGCTATTCTTATTATGATCTTTTGAAGAACTGAAGGAACAAACTCTCCATATGGGTAGATCCATACCAAATTCATTCCGATAAATTTTTAGTTATTTAGATTTTTCCATGTCCTTTTCTTGATTTTTTTCACTAATTTTGTGCTATCTCATTTTTTCCATTTTCTTGCAAAACCCCAAAAAATAATCCAATTGACCTTCAACAAAACCAAGCATGCGTATGGATATACCAATTTTTATTAGAACTTTCCAACAAAAGATAATGTACAAACATCATAATCGTCTCTGGATAAAAATGAAGAACATCACACTTATGAAACCATTGTCGAAATCCTAAACACAAAATGGTTGTTGTGGGCAAAATAGGGGAAACTAGGGAGATACCCACAACAAGGTAACAAGATGAACTCATTAATGATGATGTACAACAAGCACTCAAGCATAACCCACAATGACACAAAGCAAGTAGAGTTTATTTTTATTATTACTATAAAGTAATTACCTTTTTTGTTTATCAATGTTTGTAGGCATGGTAGAAACTAACTCTTACACTACAAAAACACCCCATACCCGGCGGATTTTTGGGGCCGCATAAGCAAACAGAATCGGCAAAAGTTGGTTATGCAGCGGATGGGATATTCGTGGTGACAAGCAGCACGACTGTCGATTATTTGCCATGGAAATTTTTTATACGGTGTTAAATTGTGCGCAGTAGCTGTCCATCGGTACCGGTGTTCCGAGATACCTCAATAACGCGAACCGGGGCAGTAATGACTTCACCCCATAAAATACGTGACTTTGACTATGAGTACTGCATGTGTGACTGTTCATGTTTGTCTTACTGACGGGTGAGCCCCACTGAAGTCCAGCCGTTGCCATTTGAATATTATAAGGAAAAAACACTCTTCCCCATGCCCATACTTTCTCTTCTACCTCACGCACTTCGTCATTTTTTCAGCCTTTGTCTTTCTCTCTCCACGAAGCTTCGAGCGGCGGCGGCAAGAGTCGCTGGCGAGAATCGGCAGCGGTATCAGAAGTACCGCTATCGTTCCATTAGACATGTGCGATGCCGGTGCGTGAAGTTGTTATTTGTCGATTTCATTGCCATTGAATTTCTCATTTGGGGTTTTTATTCCTGTGTTCATCCCCAAAATTTCTCGATTTCTTAACCCATCAATGCGCATTGTTGTTTCTCTTTCAAGTTTGACATTCCTAGAGTACCAGAGCATATATGTGACCTACAATGGAATATATATCAATTCCCTAGCCATGTAATCGCCTGGCATACGTGGCCTACGACAAGAACTTCGCAGAGGACATCGGCCGCAAGTTCCTCTTGTGCCATCATCAGGGTGCAGCTTCATGTCGTTGGGTGCGATGGGTTGATCCAGTGCACCCAATCCACCTCCAACAATCATTGCACGAGCTCTGGTGGGGCGAGATGGAGGACAACAAACAAAGAAGGCAGGTCGCGTACGACAAATACATGGAACCTGCAATCAAGGAATTGCAGAATCAGGCGAATGCTCGCGTTGCAGTGCTGAGGGAACGGTGCACTAGATTGGCTAGCATGGTGTAAGCCATTATAAATAAGTTGGAACAAGCTTGCTGATAGATGTAATTAGAGTTAGAGTTAATTATGTTCCTAGTATTAGTTCTTAGTACTAACTAATATTGTAATAGATCGAGTAATATGTAGTGTTCTGTTGGTGACTTCTTCATTTTGGACAGTACAATGCCACGACTCGTACACAAATACTTGTGTACTGATATCTCCCCATATATGTAAATTACTAATTTTCCTTTTTTGGTGTGTTCTTTTGTTGGTTTGTTAATCAATATGAATGTTAATTGAATAGAATGTTAAGGAATATGCGACAAGTTTGACTTGGCAAAAAACAATAAGGCAAAGGTTGGCGTAGTTAAGAATCATACTAGTTCTTCCCCCTTCAACCCACACATGTCGCTCTCATCCTTATCCAAAAAAAATCCCCCACCCCACCAACCCTAACCCTAGCCCCAGCTCCGCAGTGGTGTTGACCCGGCCACGTTGACCTCTGCGGCACGTCGGACCGTACCATCCTCCGTGGAGGCGCTGACCCCGGACATGCTGACCTCTATGCCGTTCCGGATCGCACCGTACGCTCACCTCCTACGCCACACCGGACCACACCATCCTCCGCGGCGGATCTATCCCCAGCCGCATATTCGTATGTCCACAATCCCTCGAACTGTCATTGTTTATTCAGGCATTAGGATTTGTTAGTATATAATTGTTTTATGGTTCGATGTGCCTTGGGATCTAAAAACTAACATTGTTAGGTAGTAAGCAGTGATGTCAAACTGTCTTAATTTCCATGGTGAAAAACAATGGTAACAAAGTACCAATGTATCAACAGCCTATGGCCTCTACAATGCGGGGTAAACTACTCTCGGTATACATCTCTATCAATACAAGACACATATAACCATGAAAATGTACACTCTTCGACATAGGTTTGGCAATGAAGTTAACATGACCAATATTCTTTCATTTGGTGTTTCAGGTCCCAATATTCTATCATTAGAGAAATACTCCCTTCGATATAGGTTTGGAAATTAAACGGACATGACCATCTCAAGAAGAAAGAATCTAAAGTGAATTATTAGAAGTTATAGGCCAGAAATTCCATACTATGTTTGCTCCCTCAATAAAATTGCACTCTGCAAAAAATATGGTAATTCTCTACCCTGTGTAGTACTGTAATTCTCTAGAACTCCAACTATGCCTAGTACTGTAACAATTTAAATTGTTCATGTCTTCCCTATGTAGTGCTTCTCATCCAGTTTCGCTAGGAAGCATATTATGCCTTACATATCTGGAGAAACCGTTCAAGCGAAGTCGTGATAATGAAACTACTGTCAGTTTCAGATCAAACTGGGGAGAATACGTTCGCTAACACAATCTCTAGGAAAGTGATGTTTGTGCCTTTCAGTTTGCAGTCAAATCGGGTTCTCTGATCATGATGGTGCATCTTTTGTAGTGGTTTACACTTGTTAAATTTAGATGCATATTATGTGAGCTATGAACTTGTTGGTTTGAGATGTTATGTATATAATGAATGCTCATGTTAATTCAGCTGAAGTTGTATTTTGTGTGTTATGAGTTCTTTGTGTTGTTTGTTGGGTTGAGATGTAATATAGATATTAGATATTTAATGGGGGCCGATTACAAAATTGCTATATAACATGCACCGATAGAGACATTACGAGGCATGACGTGTACGCAATGCCATGCTACATGGGCCATAGCGTAAATGCCTTGCTGCCTCGGAAGCGCTAGGTTGGTGGATAACATTTTGCCGTGCCAAAAAATCCACCGCCGTTGCATAGTCCCCAATGTAGTTATCCTGAGCGGATTTTTTTGTCGCGCCAGAGCAATCGCGACGACTAAGGCTGTGCCTCGGAGTATATAAGCACCAACACCTGAGCTCCGTGTTGTAATATTAACTACATCCGGATGTCAAATATTCCTACCAAATCTACTATGGTAAATCCTAGATTTTTTTAATTGTTGTTTTATTCTTTTTCTCTCTTCTTTGTTTTTCACTGTGCACTACTAGCTACCACATCCTACAACAGCCCTGCCACCACACCATCGACCACTTAACCATGGTTCACAACATTGCTACAAGGGTTTGATACGTGGAGGGGACATTATTATGCATCGTAAACGGATTTTTCATGGTGGCAAGTGATCTTCGAAATAACATTTCATACCCAAAATAGTATTGGGCCCCATTTACTAAATGAACTCAATTTTATGCTGAAAACGAATGAAACAATGAACTGGATCAGCAAAGATTAATGATGTTAGGTCCCTAACTTTTAGAACGGTATAAATCGTGTGCACAATTTACCGCCCAAAGCGAAATATCAAAAATTACAAATTAATTTTTATGATAACGGTGAATGTACATATCTCAAACTTTGAAGACGTAAACTGTTTTATGTTACAATGAAAAAACCATCATTCACAGTAAAGAAAACCATCATTGACCATCCATTATAGAAGCATTACACTAATCGGTTTACAACCGTGTAATTTAAAGAGCCCTAAGCTCAAGGCAATGCATAGCTAGTATGGTATATGCACTCTTCACAACTCACACGATTGAGGTCTCACACATTCGGATTACATAATTCACGTGGCATTCTAAGACATAACCCCGATATTATTCAATACATAGGAGTATTGATGCCAATAGGATTTAGGAGCTCAAAGGAACCTGTTTAAGTATTCATCCACGGTAACGTATTTCACATCGGGGTAAATCTCAGTGGCTTCAACTCCAAATGATGGATCGATCTGAAAGTTGGTGTGGTCTCCCTTCACCCAGGCCGAGTGGCTGATTGCTAGTACTATATTCAGTGGCACCGGTGACTCTGAAACATAGCCAAGGAGCAAAAATCAGTACAAACTGGAACAAACACTCTTTGGGAGAAACAAAAAACATGGCAGTTAGTATGACCTTGAATCTGCTTCAGGACTTGGTCTTCTGGGATGTAGACCCTCTCAAGTGTCTTCCCATGTTTCTTCTCCCAGAGAGAGACAAGCTCGTTGTGAGACAAAGTGTTGTTTGGTGGCCTCAGGTACAGGGTCTTGTTCAGGGTTCTTGGATCATCTACAGCTTTAGCAGTGTATGTGCCCACGTCGTCCTCGACGGAGAAAACCGCTATTGTTGACAAAACACACACACACACACACACACACACATAAAACGGAGCAATATTTCAATTCTTGTTTGACTTAGAAAACAAGTTACTCCCTCCAGCCCATATTAATTGACTCAAATTTGTCTAGATTTGAATGAATCTAGACACTATTTAGTACATAGGTTCATCCAAATTTTGACAAATCAAAGTCAATTAATATGGATCAGAGGGAGTAAAAAAAAGACATTCCACTCTTGGAACAGAGTGTAAATCAGATTTACCTTTTACATTTCCATCACCTAATATGAGAACCTTGTCGGTTGGAGGTCCAGTGACACCAACCTGTCCAAGGGTTGGCAGGAAATAACCAGCAAAAAAGTTGGAAGGGACATATGTGTAGGGAATCTCCTCAGCCTCAACGGCACGCCTTATACGAGCTTTCACAGCGAAAATCGACTTCGCAGGCTCAACCGCATTGACATGATCCACATCATTACCAAACTCTGATGGGAAAAATCTCTGCAAAGAGCTCATCAGAAAAGTGACATCAGAAATCCATTGTAGCAGTCTACCAGACATAAAAACAGCCACATTGTCATGTTTCGATAAACAAAATAACCACAAAACGATGTCATTCCATTTTCTTGTCTGCCACACGGTACAACTATTTCACATAAAGAAGTTCAATGGATGTGCAAGCCATTGTACTCTCCAGCAATATAGAAGATGAACTACTCCCTTTGTTGCAAGATATAAGATAGCTTGCGAAACGTCTTATATTTTACAACAGAGGGAGCACATAAAGTGTGCACATATAATATTTTGATATTGATGGTTTGAACCTCTTGGAGCTCACCTTAACATTTCCAGCTTCCTTGATTGCCGCGATAATGCGAGTTTGATCTTGTATCTGTTGGGAACCCACGGCCGAGATCACAACATCTGCGGACTTGATGGCTGCCACAAGGCTCTCATGGTCATATATATCACCCTTCATGACGGACAGTAACGTGAAAGTTAGACATCACTATACAATCTTATATACGACGTGACTATTTTAGGTATCAAAGCAAGGCACCGACAGAATCAGAGATTTAATTGTCCTTGCCAAATTTTAGTTTATTCTTGGATGTCATGAAAGATTGTTGGCTTGCGGCAGGATTATCAACTGTTCTGTCAAACAACAGAAGGTCTGTCTTATATGAAGAAACAGAGACAGTTCTATATGTTCTCGCATGCACCTTAACATTTTATTCGATCGTCCATTTCTGTCTGATATGGCTTTTCAGTTGAGGTATCTTGCCAACGAGCTATATATGAGCCCATCCACCATAGCACAGATCATTTGCAGGATTTTATCTCTAGCAAAGGTCATTTGCAGAGCACCAAAAATAACTTCCTGGTTACGATAAATCCTGGAAATTTATTATTTTGTGCTTATGTTGTCATTTCGAACCAACATCACACCGTCCTGTAGAGCCACCAACCTCACGAAACCAGAGCAAAAAATAGAGTAGAACTGAACAAGAAACATAATAAAGACCTTGACGAGGGTGACGCCGGCATCCCGGAAGCCCTGGAGGACGGCCGCCTTGACTGCGTCGGCCGGCGTAGCGTCGCGGACGAGGACGGCGGTAGGGTGGCCCTCGCGTGCGCTGGCGGCGACGATGAAGCGGCCAATGTAGCCCGTGCCGCCTATCACAAGCACCCGACTCTTGTCCGACGCCATGGCAACGGAACAGAGCAAGGGAATAACAAGATGGAGAGGCTAGGTAAACTTTGAGAAGTTGGCAAATCAAATTGAGTTGAGTGGGAATGGACCATGCAGCCACTCATACTAATAAAGAGGAAAAGGCGAGTAGCTGAAGAGTCCGCGGGCCCAGAAAGAGTACGAGATAATTAGGTGAACAGGTCCACTGAATGTAGACGTGTTATCGGCAGATAGGTTAGGTTGAATGTACCATGATGTATACCAGGCAACACAAATTGTCCTGGGCCTCCATGTATCACGGTTTAAGAAAAATGAAAAATCCTATAGCTGGAAGAATTTCTAGAACATTGCCATATTATGTATAGGTTAGCTGGATTTGCGTTAGCATGATGTGTACCAGGCAACACAAAATGTCCTGGCCTCCATGTATCATGCATAGTTTTTTTTTACAAAAAACATGAAAAAATCCTAGATCTGGAGGAATTTTTATAAAAATGTGATGTATATATAGATTAGCTAGATTTTAGGTTAGCATGATGTATACCAGGCAACACAAATTGTTCCCCGATTCCACGTAGTGCGATTCTTTTTTTTAACCGAGGTCCTTTGATCAATTACGTACGTATGTAATCATCTCAACCTCATACACCATCTTGTTATATTCATAATGGAATACTTCTGATCAGCATATGAGATGTCTCGAATTCATTGTTCACTCCTATTATATTCATTTAATCAAAATAGTCACAATATTATGTGTTACAACTCGCAAAGCTGAGCATTAAATTAATCGCAAGATAATGTGTTACAAGTTCAGAATAACAGAGCTACACTACAAGATTAAACTTTTTTCGCTTTGTTTCTACGCCAAAAGAGGAAGCAACATGATTAGAGATAGCACTTGGCAGTAGTGTTTTCTTGCAGTTTCTTCACTTATGTCTTGTAATCACAAAACACAGGTAGAAAACTCAATTTTAGAGTGTCACTCAAGGCAAGTTTGCTATTTAGAGCATCTCTAACAGTAATCGAAAAAGTCGGAACCGAAAAACGTGAATTCAGTCTTCTAAAAACGTGGGGACGAAGATTTTGCAGCTGGCGCAGAACAGAACCCGTAAAATACGAACTGAAAAAATGCATTTCAAATATCGCGAGAAAATTCGTCGATGACCATTTATATAGATGGCACTTGATGCTCCGATTGAGCATCATAAGTTACATAATCGGATTAGCAAACCTAAATTACATACTACACCTAACCGCGCTAACTAATTTGAAGCAAAATGCCGCCAAATTGGCCTCTGCGCGCGGCGGTGCCCGTGGTGGCGGAGCGTCGAGGCGGACGACGGCGTCGATGCGGGTGAAGAGCTTCACTCCTTGTCGTCAAGATCGACTATCTCGAGCTTGACGCGGCGGACACGCTCCTCCCGGCGAGCCGCCTCGTACTCACGAACTTGGCGGTGGGCGACTCGAACCTCCTAACGATGAGCCCTCGCTGTTGTTGTCGAACTTTGCGAGCTTCCCTAGGGGCGTGAGCCCCCAGTTCGTCCACCGGCGGGCGCTGCACTTGCGCGCGCCCTCCGACTGGTTGAACTTCCAGCGTCCCGCGTCCGTGCGAAACACGGGGGGCCGCAGCGGCGAGTCCCCGCCGCCCAATCCCGCGCCACGCCCTGCTGATCCACCACGGGAGGCCATCGCGTCGCGGAGCTGGGGCGAATGGGGCCTGCTGCGAGCTGGATTGCTCGCCGAAGAGGAAGCTGGCAGCGGCGGAGGGAGTGGAAGCGGCAGAGGGGAGTAGGGTTTGGAAACCGAACTCCCCTCCGTGGCCCGTTTTAATACGGGGCGGCCGCCGAGTTTCTCGGGCCCCCGAACTCGTTTTATAGGCCAGGCCACGAGTTTGGGCTCCGTTTTGGCCCACTTTCGGCTTGAACATGTATTGTCGCCGGACTTTTTCGGTTTCGGCCACTTTTTTGGTTACTGTTAGAGATGCTCTTAAAGCATGAAACGTCGACAGCAACCCCCATCATTCTCACAAACCGACTACAGCGAAAGGAAACATACATAAGCCTTGAAGAAACAAGGAAACCGCTAATCCTATGGTAAAAGACAGAAACAATCGAAAATTACATAGCTCCTAGGCTAAACCTTGAAGAAAGGAAACATCGCATGTGAGCTGTTGGTGACGAGTCTAACCATAAGTCGATCTCAAAATTTTTATCCCCAAAATCGAGTTGATCCACCATCAAGGACACAGCGCATGCACGTGTCATCATAGCTTGATCAGAGATCTTGTGTTTCCACCGAAGACCGCATGCTCGTCGTTGAAGCTAGTTGTACCATCATCTTTTGTCCTGCTATCGACACCTCAAAAGCCATATACCACTAGGGGTGTATTGGAAGACAGAGACATCCCATACCGCATCGCCTCCCATCACTGTCGCACCACCTTCAATCTAGCAACACCAGGCATGAGTTGTCTCTATGGGGAGCTACCGTGCGTTCCACCTACGACATCATGAATGACTTGGTGTGGTGCCTTCACTGAGATACTGTGTGTAGCACCTGCCGAAGACATGCATGAGTTGGCGCATCCACAAGAAGTCGACGTGTGTTGCACCTAACCTAATGAACCGGATCAAACCCGATATAGAGGTGGAGGGGAGGTTCCATACCGTCAACGTCTTCGTAAGGACATCACTATCTCTCGACCCGGTCGCCACGTTGTCCACAGAACCATGGAGGTCGCCACCGTCGAAGATCCATGGTCATCGTCCCAAAGGCCAAACTCCGATTAAACCCTTAGACTATTTTGTTATATATCTGACAAGGATAATATATAGTATTAGCTCAAATCTCAAAGATTCATCTCTCTCTCTCTCTCTCTCTCTCTCTCTCTCTTCATTCCATACAATCCAAAAAGCGCTATTTGGGTCAAATGGCCCATCGGTTCGTGTTCCATGCCACCAAGATGGAATCCCCATCACCTCGTCTTCACCTCCGTGCGTCAATACTTCACCAGTGTTCTTGATTAAGTAGTAATGGAAGCTAAGTTTTTTCCAATGTAAGTTTCTTAGCATGTTATTATAAGAAAAGTGCTGATGTAGCCTGGCCCGCCGCAGCCATCTACGTCTCGTTTTCGCCGTCTACGATCGGAAATCGACAGGTTCCCGTCTTCTCTGCTTGCCGCATCAGCAGCGGAAGGGGGTGGGCTGATGCGGAAGGGGGTGGGGACCTCGGACATGCGCTCGGAACGATCCCTAAAATTAGAGTTTGGTCAACCAACATCAACGCTTTGCTGATTATGGTAACGTTGTGCGGGACAAGAATAAGGTGTACCCGCCTCCCCGTTCACCTTGTCGGCGGCGATCTCGCCAATAGCGCCGAGGAGAACAGGGATTCGTCTGGTCGCTGCTTTCATGGAGTTATCGATCTCGTTCAGTCCACGTGTGTTATACGTTTGGTGTTTAAAGCTTTGGATCAATTCAAGTGTTCAATAACGACGACTTCGGCTCTAGGGCGCTGGTCCTTAGGGCACATGCACAAATACTTCCCGACTGTCATCAACGTCAGACCAGTTCCAGTAAGGGAGCGGCAACAACGGCGCGTCAGTGGCTCGCTTTGGCGGCAGTAGTGATCGTTAGATGGTCCAAAGACCTCGATGTAATTTTTGTTATGTTTGATATGCTTTGTACTTCTTATGAACTCATGGAATAGATCCAATTCTTTCTAAAAATATTGCTGATGTAGCAGTATAATAATGAGAAAAGCTACCAACGTTGTATCTTAACTAAGACCTTTCACAAGTAGACCTTGGCATATCTCGGGCCGGGTTAATAGAACCTGATGCTAAATTTCTAGGACCAGCATCATCTGCCCCGACCATCGAGCCTATAAATAAGGCCCGAGCCTGGCTTGACGTCCTAAAAGCCTGGCCCGGACTGCCCGATTCAGCCTAAAATCACCCATTTGCTGAAAATTGAATTCCATCTTTTCAATACCCAGGTCTATTCACAACGCATATGTTAGAAGATATTAGACTATAAGGCCGGTCATAGTGCTAGTATCATGTATATGACACTATTGTATGGTACTATCTTCATAGTGTATGGTATCATATGATAGTATCATACTAGTACTATATTCAATGATTTAGAATCTTAATACAAAATTGTGTACAAGATTTATTTGTAGAGGATTTTCTAGTTTTACGTGCTATGATACGGTATCTTCCTATGATACTCTAACAATCTCTTTCTTCATTAATTGTTGTGCCATATTAGATTTTTGCCAACATGACATGCATGATATTAGCTATGATACTTTCACTAGGACCAGACTAAGAGACTATTACCCAATGCATTATTTTAAGGATGATATCTACATGACCAAATAAGCTTGCATTTAATGACCTTTTGGGTTCATGCATTTTTTTCCCGAAAAGGAGCCACAGCCTTGGCCATGGCCTCAACTTTATCTAGTTTCGTATGTATCTAGTTAAGTATTTAGAATAGACGTATTCGTACATTGGCTGTGTACATCCTAGCAGTACAGAGACCAGGTGTGAAGTCTACAGTTTGTATCACCTTAATGTAATTTGTCTGAGTCCAATAAAGCTTCCTTTATTAAAAAAGATGTATTCATATCTAGACAGAAAAAGCTAAAGCCATTAGTATGGAACGGAGGAAGTATGTATTTTTGGGTTGATGTATGCATGAGATTTGGACAAGATCTGGCGAATGGCGATTAAGGTCTGGTCGATGCGAGCTGTTTTAGATATACTACACTTAAAAACAATGCATTGGTGTGATCGTCCTTAAGATGTTGCAATATCTCCTAAGATAGCGACATAGCATGCTAAGAGACAATGCGTTGTAAAAGGGCTAAAAGTAAATGTCACTAGAAACTCTAGTGAAACACATGTGGGTAAAAAAAAGAGATATATACATTTTTAGTCCCATATCTTGTATCATCGAAGCGTTTTAGTCTCACGTCTTGCAAAGTGAGTGAAACTAGTCTTATAACTGGTATCCTTAGAACATTTTGACTCAAACTCAAAACTTGTGTATAGGTAGACAACAACACAAGCCACTACCGCAAGAGATGCTATTGCTAAAACAAGAGGACATAATTCTTTTAGTAACATGAAAGCACACCCGTGTGGTAAAAAGGCAATTGAAAGTATCGAGAACACCTTAAAATATATATATATATACATGTGGATAATATTGTAAGAATTTTCATTGTGCAAAATTTTAACCCAACTGATTTGTATTGGGCTACACACAAAAAAAGACAATTCTAACATGATCCGAAGGCACGCAGTTTGCAAACTTAGATCTCTAGTTTTGTTTTTTCTATCTAGCCTAGAATACAAATTATTTTGGATTGAAAATTTACATCTTTTTTAGAATTTTTCACAACTTTAAAACAATATTTTTGAATATCTAAAATAAAGAATTACATGTAGCCCGGACATATATACTCACTCAATCAAGATTCACTTCACTTGTGTTGCACGCGCTTAGTATACATGTCTGTTGAGCTAGCTAGCGTGTTGCCTGACGATGAAGGGATTCCCCGCCGCGTCTTGTGTCGCCCCGCGAGGGCGGCGGAGATGCTAACCCTAGCTCCCGCCGCCCTGTCCCTCCTCCTCCTCTCCTATCTCGCTGCCGCCCGGCAAAGTTCAAGAGGTCCGGAGGCGGCGGAACTTTCTCTACCCGGTGTTGGAGATCCATCGCAGGGTGCTGCTGCTGCAGGCAATGCGGCATGGAGTTGACGATGGACTCGTCTGGCCTCGTTGCGATAGGTACGTGGTCCCAGGGCGGTGCGGCGGAGGGGCTGCTTCTGGCGGGGACGCTCAGGCCTTAGACGGCGACCTGCTAGGGAGAGTGCGGCTACGGCGGCGCGACAGACACGTGCTCCTAGTGTGGTGCAGCTGCTTCTGGCGGGGACGCTTAGGCCTTGGCCGGCGACCTGCTAAGGAGAGTGCAGTTGCGGCGGCGCGACCGAGGTCCTCCGGTGGCGTGGCAAAATGGAAATTCTCAAAAGTACTATTCTAAAGTAGTGAAAATTTCTAAAAAAGATACAAATTTTCAATACAAAATAATTTATATTCTGGACTAAATAGAAAAAACAAAACTAGAGATCAAAGTTTGCAAACTGTGCGCCTTTGGATCATGTTAGAATTGTCTTTTTTTTGTGTGTAGCCCAATACAAATCAGTTGGGTTGAAATTTTGCATAATGAAAATCCGTACATCTTTGTCCACATGTATATATATTTTTTGAAGTTGTTTTTGATACTTTCAGTTGCATTTTTTACCGTCTGTATGTGCTTTCATGTTATATAAAAAATTACGTCGTCCTATTTAACCAATAGCATCCATTGCTGTAGTGGATTGTGTTGGTGTCTACCTACACAAAGGTTTTAATTTCAAGTCCCTCTGACGCCTGAAGTTTTAACTATTTTATTTATATGTGTACTGACAGGTGGGTCTGTCTGTCCGTACCAAGGACATAAAAAATATATATGGATCATTTTAAAAAAATTATGAAAGAATTTGGTTAAACTTGCTAAAATTTAATTAAATTGGACTAAAATGTTCGAAGGATACAAATTGTAAGACTAGTTTTGCTTAATTTGCAAGATGTAGGACTAAGACGCTCCTAAGATACAAGAAGTGAGACTAAATGTGTATATACCTTTAAAAAAAATCCCATTGAGCATTTCGTCTCGACACTACTACTAGTCTACTACCCGATACCATCTGCATCAGGTGGACAGTGTTACATAGTTTACAGAGTTCTCAGACGAGAGCTGGCGAACGGCGATCGAGGTCTGGAGAAAATGTTGAGCTTTCTCGGGATGAACCGAGCTGACTTGGACATCGGCTGTTTGCAACTCGATCCGTCGGGCGATCTCCCCACTACACACTCGGCAGCATGAGCTGCCCCTGATTCAGTCAGGAGTCGGAGCAGCCTGGCTGAAGAAGCTTTCGCCACATCGGTCCCATTCACCGACAGATCAACAAGGGCAGGGATGACTCCTTCCCTCGTGACAAGAGCACGGCCCTCGGTGCCGCGAGAACACAACACTGTATAAAGAATGACCGACGCATGCTCCTGCGCCTCGCGGCTTCCCGTGTCCAGATGATCCGAGATGGAACCGAGACAATCCTCCGATCTGATGATAAGATCGGCGGCTTGTTTCGCGTCGCATAAGTTCCGTAAGATCTTCAGGCAGTACTCTGTCAGGCTCACTTGGCCGAGCAATGTAGACAGCTTTGCAATCATGTCTGAAGAAATAAGCAGAGGCTTTATATCTTCGCTGGATGATAGCTCGCTGATTATCTGAAGAGCGAGCTCCAGGCACTCGCTGTCTCCGGTGTCCAGGGCTCCAATCACTGAAGGAGCCACGGAAGAGGCCATGAGAGGGGATCCCCGACAGCTTGGCTGGTGCATCAGTTCGTGAAGTATCAGCAAAGCTTCCAGTTTCAACTCGGAATCGAGGAACGATACAATCAACTGCAGTGCATCTTCACTGATACTCCAGCGAGTAGATAGAATTCTGGCCCTGGATGAAAAGGAAAACCGTACATTACAAATACATACTGAATCATATATGGAGTATAAAGCAAATGTTACTGGTTTCCCCTGCACAGCTGTTGTAGTGTGAGCAGTTTGCTTTATTAGTCTCATTTAAAGCCGGCGCAAAGCCCTTTATTACAGAATATGAACCTTACGCCTTTGTAAAATTATAGGAGAAAACTCCTTGATTGTGGAACATGGAACTAGTTGAATCGAATAAAGAAGATATAGACTGCAACAGGTGATCCAAATTTAGGCCTTACTAATTTTTAGGAATTATGGCTTACTGCTCACAAAACAGAAATCAAAAAGAATCTCCTATTATCAGCATTCATTAAAATCTGCACATGAGCTATGGATATTCATACCTGCTGTTGCAAAGAAACGTAAGAAAAAACTGAATTCCAGTTTTCTGAGCTTGCAATGTGTATCTGACATTGTCATTCTTAATAAATTGAAGGAATGCTTCTACAAAGCCATTGCAGAGCATATGTTGCCAAATCTGATTTTCACCATTCAGAACATTTTTCAAGTCCTTTATAGCCTTCCTTTGCAGTTCCACCGGAAGCACTGAGAGTTCATGAAAGAAATTCAGAAACATTTCCTGGTCAAAGTTGCCAAAGGACAAATACAACTGGCAATTTGCATTTGAATATAACTTGGCAAAACTAGCCTTGGACACACCCATTTCCCTCAGAGGGGATGATATGTAACTAGGTGCAAATGGTGAACTGCTATGATCAGCCTTGTAATCCAAGTTTCTGTCAGCAATTAAAGGCACTGAGATACCGTGCAAACTGGATAGGGAGTGGGTAAAACTAGCCTTTGAGACATCTGTTTCCCTCACCGGGGATGATAAGTAACTAGCACCAGATAATGAAAATGATGAATTGCTATGCTCAAATATGTAATCTCTATTTCTGTCAGCAATCAGAGGCACCGATATATCTTGCAAACTTGGTTGGGAGTAATCATGAAACTGCTCAGGCAAATAAGTGCATTCAGGCTTGTGATCTTTGCACCAGTTGTAGATTACAGCCTGCATGCAAGTATTTTGAGTTATCGTAAAGTTTTCTAACTTCACTTTTGTCCTAGGGCAAGTATCATATCCCTTACTGAACCATCTCTCGATATTTTCTCTTTCGTAGGTTTGTCCAGAGGCTATTATCACTGGATCACACATCAGCTTCATAGATATTGGGCAGCAGAGCTCTGTAGGTGGTGCAGCAACTCCCGAAAAATTATTCTGATCTTCATATCTCCCAGTCTTAGAGCTAGTGTCTTGTGTGTATTTGTGAAGGGTACTGTTGTCACTGCCAATTAAAGTTGTACATATGATTGGACTTGCGGTATTTACCATTTCATTCTTTGCACCTATCTCAGGCTTGATGTCCTTTCCGTACTTCCTGACAAGATACAGGAAAAAATTGAGAATTCCATCCTTTTTGGGATCATTGCCATTCATCTTACTTAGTAATTTCTTGATTGCCCGTCTTTCAACTAAGATATCTTTTGGTGTTGTCAGATTTAACTTTGAACATGCTAGAAGAAATGTCTGACATTCAAGCTCCTCTGCTGCATCTGACTGCCGAAGCATCTTCAGAATCGCTTTCCCAGCTTCCTCTTCTTCTGGATCAACATGGAATTTCATATCCCCAAGATCATCATGGATATCAACTATCTGTTAGAAATAGTCAGGTGTAAATATACTATTTGAAACCTACAAGATCCATATCATCATAGTAATAAATGCAATTATTTGGCAAACTGAAAGTTATGTAGACATATTTGTAATTTAAATAAAAAATTACCATCATTAAACCATTTTGATTACTACTTCAACATATAGTTCCTAGAGAATTTCTCTTTTCCATTGTTAACGAGTAAACCATGTAGCTAGTAATGACCAATTAAAAAAAACGTTTGCCTGCGATGGAGTTATCTATGAAATTGAGTAAACTAGCCTGATTAGCCAACTGGGATGGAATCATATTCTGGATCAGAAACAAGCTTCGCCTCATAGAAATTCTAATCCTTTCACATCGCATTGCCGTTGCTTCTCCTGTAATAGCCTGAAATGTGTGTACACATATCAAAAAGCAATACTTAAGAAACCAACGAAACCCTTTTATCAAGAAAGGGATCCAACAAAAATATTTAAGTAATATTTTAAATTTGTTCCGATGATTTTTTCATCAAAAAAGGGTAACATACCAAATACAGACTACTACACTCAATGCAGTTCTGGATAATAAGTTTCCCTTTGTCAACTGTGTTGTATAGGTTGCATAGTTCCTCTATGCCCGCTCTGCATCCTGGTTGAGCAGCTTCTATTGATGGAAGAATAGAACTAACTTTATCCAACATCATTGTCAACTGACCGCACATTGAGCTGTGAACCTACAGAAATACAGCCAGAGGAGAATAGTTGCAATATATTTCTTTTGAAGAATATCAGAGTAAATTCCAGTTTTGAAGAATAGTTGCAACATTAATTACCCCATTTAGGATCTTTTCATCCTAATTACCCTATCTAGTGAAATTTTTGCCAAATTTTACCCCTTCTAAAGATTTTAGAGCATTTTGACACGTTGATTTAGATTAATTTTGCAAGATAATTAATACCTGAACAAGAACCTCATGAAAATTCGTCGCAAAGAAATAGCCTCGTGAAAATGAAATAACAGATAGATAGTAATAACATGCATATAAAAAATAATATTTTAATACTATTGGAAGTTCTTGCTAAGATATTGCACTTTTAAGATTTAACAATACATGCCAACATGTCTAAAGAGATGATACTGCAGAAATATAATTACAAAAATAGTCTCTTTTGGGCCTACCATTCTTGCGGAACCTGATTAGGTTTTTCTGTTCCCTTATTTAGGTGTTTTCGGCATGTTTACACCTTAATCAAAACATGCCCTCCTTGCACTGTTTGTTTGGTTTCCCCTTTTTATAATTCAAAAGACAAAGCTCCTGCTGGTTGCTCCAAAAAAGTGTCTCTTTTGCAAAGATAAAATGCATATTCTGCATGACGAAAGAAATTCCATTATTTAGTGACATATTTCGACTTAATCATTTCAAACTATTGTTATTCAAACAATAGTTGGACACATTATTTAGTATTTGTAGTATGGTATTGTTGCACACTTACTATATTAACTGTACACAGTACATTCAGGTTGAGATGAGATGTATATGAATAATGCCTAAAAAGAACTCATGGCCATTTACTTCTTCCCGCATCTAAGAAAAAACAATAGGATAATTTCCCAGAAATAAAATAATATGTTGAGACGATTATATGATCTTTGGCTCAAAAGAAACCATGAACACTTATATGTAACCATAAATAGTAGTACAATGAGGATATGCTAGCAACCAATACCATACCTTAAGATTAGAGTTACAACGAGGTGTAGCAATCATTCCATCATTATTCTTCTCCATGAACAAAAGCACTAGTTAATCACAGGAAATTCAACCTGCAAGTCAACACACGTAAAAGTGGTATCAGGCTACCGGTACATAAATGGATAGAATTACAACTGAATAAAGTTTATTGATTCGTGCTTAATGAAAACTATAGTGCATGAGTCACATAATTGCAATAATGCTAATTATTTATGTTAAAAGCCAGAGATTTTATCAAAATATGTTCCAAAATTAGGCTAAAATGAAGAATGTATATAGCCCCAGCGGATAATACTCATGGATGACATGGTTTCCATGTGGGTGGGGTGGATCATAGTCTTAGATGCCAAAAGAAATCCGATACCCAGAAATCACAAGTTATTCAAGTATTGATCTTTCTCCATCTCCATATAGAACCATGTAAAAGCCTGGATGGGATAGATAATTCTGGTGTACTCTCCGCATGGTGACCCCATTGGTCATTGCGGTCTCCGAGTGGTGGAACATAATGCAATCATTGGCCCAGAAGTGCGAGAAGGGGTTGCCGCAACTGAAGTTTACTTTACACGATGTGGAACATTATGAAAGAGAAAAGCCGAAGGAGTGTCATGTCTTTAATGGCACTCACATAACCTGTTTTGCGGTGGTCATGTTGGGGTACCTCTCGTGTCAAGACGAAGATTTATTGGATGCTTGTCCTCCTTGATTTGGTTGGAGTGTCGAGTTTCGGAAGGCTCCACCATCGAACTCCCTTGGACGACTTATGCCTGGAGATTGTTGGATCGGATGGGATTTGGTCTTGCAGTCCCATGCTTTTTTTCTGATAATTTGGTTGCAGGAGGGAGCGGCAGGAAGCTTTGCCCATGGGATACGTCCTTTTTGTTACACGGTGAAGTTAGAGGCGAAGAATGGCATGGAAGCCGAGATCTGTGGACTAGATCTGGTGGTTCGAGGCTTTGCGTTGATGGTGAACTTGCTTGGTGTTTCAATATTCATAGCAGCACTATGTGAGTGGGGGCGTCAGCACATGAAAAATTCAAAGTCTACCTTTTAGGTTGAAAATCCAAGGTTTGGCCTAGGTGTTGTTTTAGGAGCAGGGATTTTTTTCGGGATGAAAAGCTAAGATCTATGGTCGGGCAACGATAACGTTTATGCACAGTTTCCTTTTTGGAGGCGTCGGTCTTGGATAGCTTGGACTTCAAGTGTTGTCTTGGTGGTGTTTATGCTGCTGTTGTAAGGACTGGAACACTATAGTGGGACTTTTTTTTTCCTTTTTTAGCTCTTTATTTTTTGGTTGTGTGCATCCATACTACCATTAGGATATTGTGTTGTTGCAAGACTAGTGTAATTGATATCTTCATGATATTAGTATATTCTCTTTATAAAAAATTGTTGGCTTCTAAGAACATCAGGCTGCATGACTTAGTTTTCATTGGCGCCCAACCAAGTGGACATTGGATAGAGAGTAGCACCTTTGGGTTTTCACTTTAAGAGTTCAAGCATGTACCCAAATAACTTGCCATCTCTATGAACATATCATCGCGTTTTGGTCTAAATAAAAACATAATGCCCACATTGGTTTCTATAAAAAACTATAATTTGGAAATTTAAAAATCATAACCACAATAGCCTATACCTAAAATATTTCACCGGGAAGGATTTTACAAGAAAAGATAATAGACGGTGCAAGTAATGTTGTTTAATAAGCGTAACGTACTCAAGTAGAGCATCAAGAGGATCATTTGATGACTAGCAAATTACTAGAAGACAAAACTTGGATCTAGAAAAAACTCCTCTCAAGAGGTTAGGCTCATAAATAAAAGATTATAAAACACACATACCAAGGATAAGTTGTTGCCCCCGTGTCATCCTAGGGTGAGTTAGGTAGCAAACCCTATCTACCGTCCAAGGCCCTCCACCGCTTCTCCCCTCATTGCCGTCGGGATCGCAATCGCCCATACGGCAAAGACCGTAGTGATGGTGGCAACCCGACACTCTTCTTGGATAAATTGTGGTGTCAATGTGGTCCTTGTTACCAACGACTATTGGTTGGCACACCATTGCATCTCTCACATGCTAGTTCATCCATATTAGTGGATCCAGGTTCAACTGATGCACAGTCATAAAGTTCCGATGCTAGCATGCTTTGTAGGGCTATCTCTGAGGGACACCAAGATAGTTTAGTCCGAGTACTAGGTTGCGCAAATCTAGAAACATCAAACGTCAAGATGGTAACTAGAACATCGCTTTATGTCTAGGGTGAAAAGCCGCGTTCCGAAGTTTACTGACCAAGCAATGACACACTTCAAAAGGTGTTGTCTTCACCCGATGTTGTGCCTAGCTTGATGGAATACTTATCATGTATGACAATATTTTTCTTGCATATCACGGGCTAGATTTGACGACAATGGCACTGAGTATCTTCTTTCTTTCTGAACGCTTAGCTTTGAATGACGGTGACTTAGTTGTAGGAGTTTTTTTTATGATACCTTATCTTGGTTCCATTGATGTTATGTACTGACTTAGATGCTTATCAATCTTTTGACCTCAATACCTTTCCATCTATTTTAATATAATTGTGGTTGTTGTGTCGTAACCATATATTTTTGGACAAAAAGAGACTGCCATGCCTTTTCGTAGGTGTTGTGCTTAAGTATAAACTCGATGTGACCATGGGCAAACCTACAACTTCCCCAACACCTGGAGAGTCTAGAAATTGGCGTGAAGCGGCACGAATGGCTTATGAGGTAATTATGCCCCGGTCCACCTCACAGGCTTCCGAGTGTGTGATGAATCATGTGGCGTATTTATGTTTCGTTTAACTAGGCAGAATATTGGTTATATTTGTAGCCTGTCACACTTCTGATTCGGCTTCTTTTTGATATGTGTATGGCATGTCACACACATTTTTTTATTATGCTACTTTTAATCACGAGTTTTGGCTTGTAATAAATTATATATAGGATATATATGTACTATCTGTGATTCGGAGGCCCGGGAGTAATAGAAGCTTCCAATTTCTTAAGAAAACATCCGTGGACGGATATGCAGAACCCGAGAGGTTTGACTTTTTGCAGGAAACCACAATGAGCCAAAACTTGATAAGCAACTCACCTCTTTGTGGCGTACGTCCTCCCCTTGTTTCAGCCTGTTGGAACAAACAGAGACGAGGAGGGAGGCTTAAAAACCAGCAGTATTTCAAGAAAATCGAAAAACAAGAAGAGGAGAGAAAGAGAGAATAAGCGGGAGACTGAGAATCATACCTCTCGAGAAACAAGAATCTTCCGCTGCTTCTTGGTTGGCCTTTCCTCTATGTTTATTTTTCCCAAACAAAGAGACCTCTTGCGCGCAGGAACTATTAGCTTGTTTCGGCGAGGAGAACCCCACTCTCGGCAAGAAAGGATCGGAAGGCAGAGGCACAGGGGTGCGAGCTCGACTGGAAGGAACAGAGCCACGGGTCAGCAATGGCTGCTCAGCCCCGCTGGAAACCATTGACGATCGGAGAAGGGAGGGAGGGATCCAGGAAGGCTGCTCGGCATCTCGCAAGTTGATTTCTCTCACTTTTTTTCCTGGGAGAGAGCTCGGTGCGCGGCAGCCGGCAGCGGAGCTAGTGGAGGCACTGTGGAACGCACTGGATGGTCTGTGGACGCCACGGCGGTACCCTGTCGTCCAGGCTAGTAGTACACATGGGCATGGTAGTCTTCAGCAGCCGTATCTCGGTATCTGATTATGATTAGTAGAGGGGTTTATAAAGTTTAAACATATTGAAGATACGTCTTGGTATAATACGATTGGTAAACTCGAAAGAAATACTACTACTAGCTGGCATGGACGACAGGCTACTGCGCTTTCGCATATTACTTTCAGAATTTAAATCTTGGGCTGATCGCTTCCATGACCCCTGGCGCAGCCGCGTGTTCTAACAGACTACCACACCGCCTCAGAGTCAGAACTGATCCATGGCGCAGTTACTCCGAGGTCTTCGTTTCGTCCTCTTGGTGGCGATCCGTGGGCCCCGCGTGGGTCACCAGCAGGCAAACTTTTTCTCCCTCGTTTCTGTCTGTCACAGATATATTTATCCAATAAAAACTGCCATAAAAACTTCGATTTTTTTTCTTTTTGCCTAAGAGTCTCTTTACATATAAATCGCTTTCTTGGGGATTTGGAAGATTAAAACCCATATGAGAACTTTCTCATGTTTCGTAAGCTTTTTCCAAGGATTCCTGTGCACCATTTAGGAGGCTCTGCATTGACACAAAGCTCTTCAACGCAGGGTGGGGGAAAGGTTTCGCTTTCTATGATGTAGTCAAAGATATTTTGGTGTAAAATTCAATCAGGTAGTGGGCATGTGCATTGCAACAAGTGTTCTTCGGTGTACATTTCTATAGAAATTAATGATATGAGTTTTACTTTGAAGGTTGCGTCGACGTCCAAAGTGACTTACATTTGCCGTCACCCAGAGTACGCAAAATATAATTATTTTACCCTACCGAGAAATATAACTAGTACATATGTTTTTTTGTTTGTTTGAAGATATTTTTAAGGAACAATCAAAGTAGGAGAGAGAGAGAGGGTATTACTTGACAAGGTTAGAGGCCACACAAACTTCCCTGGGTGGTTAAAGCGCTGTAGAAATGTTCAATAGCGGTAAAATCAGGCCCGGCCCTGAGCCTGTGCAGCCAGTGCACACGCACAGGGCCCCGAGCGTGAGGGGCCCCAACATAAGTATAAGTTAGTCTACTTGCAGCCCATAGTTGGGAAAATACGTAAACAGCATGAACCACACCTGGTCGTTGCGCATTGTGCAGAACCCAACCCTAACGACTAGTCTCCCTCAATTTCTCCTCTCACCTCCTTGGCTCCTCGTTTCTCCCGCGAAATCAGAGATGGGTCCCATCATGACGTTGCATTTTATGACTCTTTTGCCGGAATTATGGAGGAGCAGATCAAGATCTGCTGATTCCAAACACACTCTAGTCAATTTTCGACAGTCAATTCCACCAAATCATCAAATTTCTGTAGGCTTGAGTTCCCTCTCTAAGTGATTGCCATCAATGGGATTACCGGCAGCGAGTGCTCATCTGGGCTGACGTCTGACCAAGGCCAGGTCGGCAACACAATTGCTGTTGGTGATGGACTCGTTTCGTTCTTCCACTGCAGGGAGCAAGCACGTCAATCTTCGATCCTCCACTTCCAGGTGCTTCTGTCTCAACTTGATAGCCTATTTTGTGTACTGTTTGTGCGCTAAGATTTCCTGCAATGTACAGTGCCTGTGCATCTGTTTGTTTTCCAAATGATTGAAGATCTTTTTCTTTGGTTCTGTGTTGGAGCACGGACGTGCAATGCGATAGTATTTGTTTAAAATATTTCATCTTACTAAAATATGTTATTCCTTCAATCCAAATTAATGGAATTAGATTTGTCTACATTTAGATGTATCTTATATTTTGGTGCTAAGTACATCCGAGCTTAAACAAATCTAAGTCTAATAATTTGGATCGGAGAAGTTTTCTTGAATTGCGTGTTGTCACCGTTAAGAAGATGCTTAGCATCTTGTGTCTATCAAGAGTTTAGAGAAAATGTCTATCCAAAGTATGAAAAATAGACTTTCCATAATTATCTGTATACAAAGTGCCCGCTTTTTGGACTTGCACTAGGCCCCCAACGCTTCAGGGCCGGCCCTGGGTAAAATCAGCAGACAAAATGTTTTTCAGGTAGATAATTGGCATGATCTTTATATCACGCATTAAGAGCCTTTTCGGGATTTAGCAGCAATGAAACACATGACTCATGATTGATAGAAAAATATAGACTAACAGAGTAAGTAAACACCCCGGGTACACACATAGTAACATAAAAATACATACAGATACATTAAACACTATACACATACATGATACATGAGAAGTACATTATTTGCACCATCAAAAGATAATTTCACTCAAAGTTATTGACATGAGATCTATTTTTGAAGATATTATGTAGGAAACACAAAGGTGAAAACGATTGGTAATAGGGACGAACTATTTGATACTTGCTTCATATTAAACTTGCTTTCTTCAAAATAAAAAAAGCAAAAAAAACCTATTCTCTCATATCATTGTTGGATTATTAGGCATAATTTCCACGATTAATTTCAGAATATAAATCATGACAAAACCAGTTACTAGCTCATGTAACCCGAACATACTAGATGTACTAAACAACAGGATGATCGGAAACAAACATCAGCTTAACATGTACTCGCAGAACATGATAAATAACCAAACAGGATCACGTAGCACGTACCGTTCGGTTGTCATAGTAGAAACTTTGGGGAAGAGTGATCGCAGCAGATGACGACGAAGACGGCGGTACCTGACTTGGATGGAAGCCCGCAACCCGCAACCCGCGGCGCGCGCGTCGTGACGAGGCGAGCGTGCGAGCGGCGGCATCGTGGGAGGAGAAGCGCGCGTGTGTATCTCTCTTATTGCCACTCACTTACAAAGTGGTGCAACACTCCACCTTATAAGGTGGTGCAACTCTTCTCCAACTTTCCATGTGGGACTAAACTTTAGCTCCCACTCCACTCCCATGTGAGCTGCCACAAACATGAGCCCAAACACATATGAGCTGCCATAAATTTAGGCTTTAAAATTTGGGAAAAATCTGAAATACACATGGGCCTAAATGGATTAGCCCCATTATTTCTAACAATCATTGCTCTGGCCTTACCTCCCCGTCCTTTGTCACACGCATCCTCTTACCAAACCACATGTCAACCAGAGCCGAGCTAGTACCCTTTTCTCTATGAGAAAGGCAACCCTTATCCTGATCTAAGGAAACTTAGTTGCACACTTGATTTTTCGAGCTTATATGGGCTTTTTAGCACCAACCCTTGCGACACCTAAGTCTAGAATCATACATAGGACCCGCTTCTAATTGGAACTTGTAACAGCATGTGCAATGGTGATATCTTAAAAATAACACGTAGGATAAAGCTGATGTGGAGAAAAGAGAAAGATAAAAAAAAGTTGCTTTTCTCTTAATCTTTTTTTAGGGATGCTTTCTCTTAATTAATTAAGAGAAGAGATGATTCTTAACAACGATCTCTCATCTCATCTTCAGAGATGTTTGGTTACATAATATAAGACAAAAAGTCTAAAGCAGAAAATCTTGGCATGAGCCTGGCCGAGGCCGACCAAAAAGCATGATGGGTTGGCTCACCTCATCCTTCGGGCCTAAATTTCAGGCCTAGGCTTGAGATTTTCGACTGGGCCTCGGGCCGGGCTACCCATGCCGAGGAGTATCCACCATTGTACATGGTTAGCATGTTCTGTGTAAATGACCTGTTTCATACTGTCTAGCAGCCGACAGGAGCTCAACCTTTTCTATTAGAAGGGGGAATTAAACAGACATGATATAGAAAGACATGTTTAGGTTAAGGTGTAAACATGACGAGGCAAACCACCAGAAAAAGACAAAAAAAACCAATTAATCTGGCTCGGCTGGGATAACCGGCCCATGCACGGCATAAGCGCCCACTCTCTGAAGAATGCCGTCTCTAGCGATTGAGGTGACCTGAATGTATGTCATGCGCCGACCCGTGAAGATTTGTCTGCTGCGTTCTTTCCAAGCGTTACACATCACGTACAGAAAGCGTCCGCTAAGCCTGTTTGTTCAGAAGTCGTCTTTCATGCGATCAAGTCATCCCACCAATCAGAAAATGAAGGGAAAAGATTGGCCATAGCTTCCTATAGTATCGTTGTCCCAGGATTACGATATGTCCCATACCGCTGTTGTGAAGGGGCAGTCTTTGCAAATGTGGATGGCAGTTTTTGGTGCCGAGCCACAGAGCTAACAGGTTGGGTCGTTAGGCCATCCTCTGATTGTTAGCATATCTGCAATGAGCAACTTTCCGTGGAGGGGAGAAAAGTTTGTAGTTTAGTTCAGCATGTGCCAACCATATTTTTTTAGCTTTGAATCTGAGAATGCATCCATTGAATTGAGCGTGGTAGGCTGAGCTAGTGATGGTGATGTACACTCCGTCGGACGTTAAGATCCATCTGATTCTGATGGGGTGTACACTCTGTCTTTTTTCTTGGGGGTATATTGACTTGCTTCGTACTGTATTTTTTTTAGGGTATCCGACCTGCTTCGTATAACATAGGCCGGACCTGGGATGGGCTTTGGGCCTAGCAGAATCCCTCGCAATTTCACAAAACAATTCCAGCACGCGACTCCTCTGCTCTGTTGGCTGTTGCGCGTATCCATCCCTCTGGCTCCGACCTCTGCCGCGGCTATGGCGCGCCTGCCGCCAGGACAGCCGCCCGCGCAGGAGCTCGCACGCGACGCGGCGTCGTCCCTTGTGCCTCTTCCCTGCCCATGGCTGGCGCAGAGGCCTCCTATTTGTTCGTTGGCATGCCCGGGAGGTGGAGGAAAGAGGTGAGGTCGCCGTGCCTGGTGGTCGCATCAGGATCAGGTCAGTTTTTTTTAGTGGGAAACGATCAGGTCAATTCGCACGCTCGGAGATACATTTTGTACACCAGAAAAAGATGTCTACATTTGCATGTATTTTGAATCATTTTAGTATATAGATATACACGTGAATCTATTTTGCCCGGTCTATGGTCAATCACCCAAGCAGCTTCAGGCTTGTATCCACCACGTACTATTGCCAACATTTTTGAAAATTGGTTACATGGTATTGATAACAAGTACAAAAATCTTCTTAGGGTCGGAGCGATAGCCATTATATGGTCGCTATGGCTTTGTAGAAATAATAAGGTTTTTAATGATATAAACTGCTCTCTTCTGCAGGTTCTCTACAGGTGTACTCATACCCTTCGGGTCTGGTCGACTTTGCATCGTGCGGAATATCGCGATCTTTTCATGGAGGTGTGCACGCGGCTGGAGGATACGGCACGGGACTTTTTTACCAGACATGGATGGCAGCATAATCTTAGGATTGACTTGCCCTCTGCACCCTAGGCGTTTTACAATTTCTCAGTTTGATATGTAATTCGCCTGTATTTTCCTTCTTATGTTTTGGACCATGTGGATTGGTGTCGGCTGTGTGCATTTATATGCAGAGGCCGGGTGTAAGTTACTGTCTAAGTAATAAAGGCGCCCTTTATCGAAAAAAAGATATACACGTGAATCTAGATAAATTTGTGACATCTTTTTTCTAGACGAAAGGAGTAGTAGATTGGGATTTCATGAATAATTTTTTTGTTCGTAATCTAGGTTCTTCATATGAATTCTATCCACAGAAAATACCCGGTGGAACATGGTTCCACTCCCACCCACATGAATAGTAAATTTGAAATGATACCATAGAAAAATTGAAAAAAATCTGAAATTTTGGGATATCAAACTTGATCGACCATTCTACTCACATGTGAAGTTTCGCGAAAAAATGACACCCATGCTTTTCGTAGTTAATAAAATATAATAGGGACCTTAGTATTCATTAAATAGTGTTTTTTAATATAGCATCGATTTTGCCATTTTTGCCCCAAATACCATGGATGTCATTTCATTATGAAACTTCATATACGAGTAGTCCAGTCGACTATGTATGTTACAAAAAAGTAGATTTTTGATTTTCCATTGTATTTGTTTTTGAAATTTACTATTCATAAACTTGCACCGAACAATGTTCACCAAATTCATGGCGCAAAGTACTTTTGTGGTATCATAGTATAATAATGTAATATGACTTATGCCTCACAAATATATTATTAAGCTATAAATGTTTCTTGTGAAAGGTGTGTAGTGGATTTGCTGATGTGAAATTCTATTAATTATGTTCACGTCATGGATCCAGCTACGAGCCTATGACCAGGAGTCATAGTGGGAGTCCTTCTATTTTTCGGATCGGATTCATTTCATTTCTCATATTAATAGTGCACCCATGACTATTATATGTTTTTTTTGCGAAAGACTATTGTATGTTTTTAACTCTAAGTAAATAACACTGTGTTTGGATGTGAGAATTCAGGCCTGGAATTGGCTATTTGGAATTCACGCGTTTGGGGTGGTCGTGGAATTACGGCCTGGAAACTGATCCACCTCCCCCTCCTGTGTCCGTGCGGCCTTGTTCGATTCCGAGCAGATTGCCTTAGGATTTTGGAAGGCCTTGTCCTGAGAATCCAGTTATAGTTTCCAATAATTCTGACTGGTTCTGAAGGACAGGCATTAGTTATTTGGAGAATCAGTTGGTCCCTAGAGATAATACCTTATTTTCTTTCAGTCCAGCTTTCAATCAGGATGTGTACTGCAAGCATCGGATTCAAGAAGAAGCAGAAATGAATGAATTACAACTGTCCCGAACCTGTAGTCTCACTCCTTGACACCCCTCCCTGTCTAGTCGTCACTATCTGCCATCTTTTAATCATGGTCAAGAGATTATCGGCTTACTTCTTACATTTTGACCCCAAATATTGGCAGCTGTTTGATGGTATAATCCAATCATCCTGATTGACAAACAGATACGTTATCTCTAGCCATCTAGCCAGGTTAGCAAAGAAGTTCCACAGCCTGCACTTTATCCACCCCACTGGAGACAGCAAACTGATATGTTGCACATTTATAGAGCCATCCTAAGCATCATGATTTGTAGGTAAGTCCACCAAGATAAACCTTCACATTACCATATAGTATTAGCTAAATAAGAATCTGACCTTGTCCAAAAAGAACTTCTAAAACAGAAAAACTTGTGTTTGAGCCGCTCCATCGTATTTATGCATTAATTAATTTCAGCATTATTATCAGTCGACAGGTCATATTTCTGTCCTTACAAGTTGGAACATATTCTGTAAGCAGGGGCATAATAGATAGATAGTTATTCTTTCAGGGGGCTCATCGTATCTTGTCCAAAAATTATGCTTTTGCTCTTAAGCCACATATTCATCATCAGTCATCTGTCATGTGGTGTTCCTTACTTTTCTAGCAAGTCGACACACATCGCACGGCACCGACCATTCTATCGCGACTTTGATGATTCTGTAGTTTTAGTGACATCATACACACAATACTGTAATTCATGAATTATGACATATGGTACTCAAGGGATAGGGAGAGTAGGAAAGGGAGATCAGGGAGCAGGGAAGAGGGCATCAGAATATTGGGAAAATCAGCATCTTACCGTTCTCCGCAAAGAGAAGTCCTCCATAACTCCTTTTTGAACTGTTCATGAGGCGTAAGGGCATAGATTCTATCCCAACAGACACAAATTAGTGATGTCCTTTTTAAAAAAAAAACCACAAATTAGTGATGTATATAGTGCTCTAATTGGTGCCGTTGCAAATTAGTTTTTCACTCAATAATAATATCCGGTCCATTCAAACATAGGAGAATACTGTTCTCATTTCTACGGCCTTTTCGGAAGCTATCAAATATCAATGAAGTTCGATTCAGATATAATTCATTTCCTGATGAGCATTTTAACCAACACGGGCGGATGAGACCCAGGTCTCATGCAGGGTCAACCACAGGCATACAACCACATTCTTGCAGCCACACAATCTTTCAGATATATAGATTCCAGGGGAGCAACTTCTCTAAATATTGCATTTATAACATAACAGTTACCCAAACATATTTTTGAATAGCCCCATTTGGCCACACTGCTACCAGTTCCATAGCAAGAGAACACTGCCGCGCCATCACTATTTGAGCAAGTGAGTTACAAAGTTGCAATGTTGGTGCGTCAGCATGACACATTTTTCATACTGGCATGGCCAAAAAGACTATATATGTGTAAATTGTTGGACCATGTCCCTCCACATGGAGGTGTGTTGGCAGACCAACATCAGCTCGTGAAAGTCCAACATGTTTCAACCGTAGATCGACGTTCGTATCCAACGGCTAAGGTGCTTCTTGGTTGAGGGGTAGAAAAGAAAACCCTAGCCACCCTTGGTGGCTGTGTGTGAGTGTGAGACATGCTGTGAGAGTGCGTGAGCAGAGCAAGAGAGAACACACAAGAACACCACAACCTAGTAAGAAGAGAGAAAGAAGGAGAGGTGATTTCTGTCCAGATTTCTAAGATTTGACCAGTCTGTCTTCAAGCTGATGTTTGGTGGCTTAAACATGCTTAGATTGGCTCCAAACTTGGTGAGCTTGTTCCTTGCTTTGAGTACTTCAATCTAGTTAGCTGGTTTGAGATTTGAGTCAGTGTAGCATCATATTTAGAGGTAGTTTAGTCGGTTCGGACTGCTGCAGTTTCAGCACAGAGCAGTTTTCGTAGACGAACAGTTTGGGTAGGCAAACGGTGTCCGATTAGCCTAAAATTTGGCATGTATGTTGGGTACTCATATGCCAGCTTGACTACCAAGTTTGCTGCTGATTGGATCTGCGGTTTAAAAGCAGTTTGCTGATTACCAAGTGGACATAAACTAAAATACTCTACTTTGCTGTAATCTTTCTCTCAAATGGTTGTTGTTGTTGTTGTTGTTGTCGGTTGGCAACGTGCTAAGTGTGTTATATATCACTAGATGTTTTAGAGAAGACTCTGTACCCAGGTTGCTCATAGTGAAGCTCGGTGGACCGGTTGGTCCGCACCCGTGATTTTTTCCTTCTCACCTTAAGACGGTTTTTCCACGTAAATCCTTGTGTCACCTATGCATGTGTTTATTGTTTTATTTTCACTGTATATATGTTGATTAAAACTATCCTCGGGATTTATCGCGAGCGGCGGAAGTTGTGCTTCTTCCCCCAACAGAAATAAGTCTAGACTGGTCCATGAAATCATGAACTTAATTATCCACGTCACAAGGATGATGTGGAATACAGGTTCGGTTTTGGAAGAAAAGAAAAACTAGCATGGATAATTCTTAAAAATATTTATAAGAGAAAGTTTGTTTGGCAAATTCGATCATCTGAAGTCTGTCATGGCTATGTCAACTGTAAAACTTGTACGGGCAGGACAAAAAAACTGAATGCAGAAAACAATAGAAAATGCATGGTTGTGCCCTTGCGTGATATGGGCTGTGATATCACGAAGATCCAGATCAATGTTGGATGAAAAACTCTTCCGAGAAAAGATTAAAATTTTGAACAAATATTCCTTGTTGGCGACAGAGTTGAGAAAACATAACTATCAAATCTGGACCTTTATCCCGCAATGACGAGGCACGAGTCCAAGTTGGATCCAAATTTGAGCAACTTGGGCAGAGTTTGCACCGACACAAATCTGCGCACCTCTGGATAATGAGTACTTTGAAGGGTGTCACATGAGAGAGTTGCATGAGCACGGATATGAAACCTTTCCTGATGTGTATACCGTATCTTAAGGTGCAACCAGGGCCGTCTCCAGAAATTAGGGGCTCTGATGCGAAATGGAAACTCGGGCCTGAAAACTTGAAAAAAGTGTGTACTTATGCCTTTACTTCATTATAAAACTTCAATTATGTGTTATTTTCACAATATTTTGAAATATATGAAAATATTGATGCACAGGAGTAAGTATATTACCGGAGTTGAAGCAATAAACCAAAATAATGTTCTACTAAAAAGCACTATCCATCTTTTCCTTCTGAAATGAAAATTTGAATCATATCTTCATAATTCAAGAGCTCATGATTATTCTATAATCATGTTTTATGAAACATACAAAAATAATCCGAATGAATTCGAACACTACGAGAACAATATATTATATGGTTATATCAATAAAGCATAAATATACACTTATTCCGTGAAATCTTAAAAATAAAAGTTGATAGCAGCAGGACATCACAGTCTTGGAAGTATCTTGCAAATATTTAATCTTGGATAGTTGGATTGACAAGAGCAGGGAAACACAATTACACAATTCCAACTCCTTGTCAAGCTATCATGATAATTACAGAACAGTGAACTGTCATTGCTTAATAGGTTGATTAATTGATTTGATTTGAATTTCCAAGGAAAGGAGACATGAAGAGCACTGACTTACAAGTTAGGCAGTTGCCAATTAGCTGACTGGAGTCAAAGACAGTTGGGGCAGGAAGACTGAATTGCAGAATTCAGATAAGAACAGAACTTCACGGAAACACTGACTCAGGCCAGGGCGTCGGGGCTGGAGTGGCGGGGCATAGCATTGTAGATTGTCCTTATGGGCGTATGTCCTTGGGCGTCAGGAGCCGAACTGGCCCGGAAATCACGATAAGAAATTGGGGAAGGAGATGGACTGATCCAAGTTGTGCTCCATATTCGTAGCCGGTCGTACTTCAGAGTCCTACGTATTCGTGCCAACTTATTTTCCGCTGCTTAACACATAATTTTCAGCAATTTGGGGAGCCCATTTATTCGGGGGCCCTGTTCCGTCGAGCACCTTGAACATGCTCATCGACGGGCCTGGGTGCAACAAACTACTTCTTTCTCATATTGTTGTTATAACTACAGAACCTTCTTTCCTTCTTGGAAGTCTCTCTTACATAAACTTCCAGTTGTTGTCAAAGTCCAAAGTGTGCACCAGGACCACTGTTTGTGCAAGATAGTTCTGTGGTGCTAGTTAGAAACAAGTAGTTCAGCTATAGAACATATATTGGCTTGAGGATGAACTCAGGACACATAGGCAAGAATATGATTGGAAAGTGGAGAAGCATATTGTCAATATTTTTACACAGAAAGTTGTCTGTAAGATTCATTGTAAAGTCATCCTCAATGGGTCTTACTCTCCGGGACCATGAAAAAAGCTAGTATGTAGCATACTCAAGTTCCTTATGTTAAGTCTCATGGAAACTATAATGTTAAGTCTCATGGAAAGTAAAAGCTTTAGAGGGTGCCTTAACTGCCTATGCTAGCTTGTTAACCTCAGGAGCTGCCAGGCTATTCTGGTCGCAACAAGCAGGGGCAGCCTTGTATTGTTCCACGAATTTCCATATTTAATTAAACATGACGTATTTATCTTGGTAATATCAATGGTCATCATGCCTTCCTTTTGTTATGGTTTTCATGTGCTACTTGCTATGTATAAACTACATAAAATTGCTGGTCAATAGGTTATATTCTGACTTTGGATCTCGAATACCACAGGAGTTGCTATCATGCATCTTTCTGTACTTGGAATATGACTAAAGCTGGAACCACTTGAAAGAGGGAAGCATCTTTGTAAGGAAATTATGCAACTTATTGAATGAGAGATTAGCGCGAAGAGTGCCTACTGGCCATCCTGCGTCCATCGCCAGCTAGGAAGCGCTGGACGGAGAGGGAGGCTCTTCTGGAGCGTCGGTGGATCGCTGACATCCAGGGCGTGCTGAGTCCACTTGCCCTGTGGCAATACGTGCAGCTTTGGATACGGGTGCGCGATGTTGAGCTTTCGGACGGCCAGGACTGCCTACGCTGGCAATGGACGCAGGATGGCTAGTACTCGGCCAAGTCCTGCTACGAGTTCCTCTTCCAAGGCTCGATTTCCTCGAGATCATGGAGGTTAAACTGGTGCACCTGGGCGCCACCCCGGGTTAAGTTCTTCGTCTGGCTGGCATGCCAAAATCGCTGTTGGACGGCTAAGTGGCTTGCGAGAAGGGGACTAGCTCACCCACCGCGATGCCCTCTGTGTGACCAGACAGAGAAAACCATGACACACCTCCTGGTAAACTGCCCCTTCTCCAGGGCAATCTGGCACGAGGTGCTGTCCTGGATCCGATCTACGATCGCACCACCGGATGGAGAAGGGGACTTCGTGGATTGGTGGCTGCTCGCTTCGTCTTCTACCCCCCGCGCCATGCGCAAGGGAACTTCCTCGCTCATCATGTTGACAGCATGGTGGATTTGGAAGCAACGTAACGCGGTAGTCTTTGACAATGCGTCGCCTAACATGTCCAACCTTCTCGATATAATTCGATCTGAAGCTCGTCCTTGGGCTGCTGCTAGGGCGTCTGGCCTACGGGCCTTGATACCGGCGGTGCCTTAGACCTAGTGGGTTGAGTTGTATGGGGTATGCGCTCGCTTGAGCGGCTGTTTGTATATACTGTACAAAACTTTCTTTTTCTATCAATGAATCGAAATGCAAAGCTTTTGCGTTTTCGCGAAAAAAAAACTTATTGAATGAGACATACTATTGAGGAAGTTCTGCTCCTTAATCTTGTTCTCTCGATCTTACAAGGTAAGTTTTACATTCCTTGTAGAACAGTATATATATACTGTTGATGGGAATTTCTTCAAGTTAGTGTATCGGCTTTGTTACTGAGTGGAATGGAGCACCTCCGCTACACTATATATTCGTTGTGATCTAGATAAGTTTAATCAATTTACCAGACCATATATCACAAGAATATTTGGGATCTACATCAAACTAAAAGGTGCTCATAATATTTATCATGATGTATTCCTACTTATCAATAATTGCGTAAAATAATAGTTATGAGAAATGTGTTAGGCTTGGTAGTCTAGTTCTAGGATAATGTTAAAAAATACATATTCTCCTGAGTATATGCTTGAGACGAATCTGGTGTTGTGTTTTTTGATTGTTATATATTTGGTGGTAAATAACCAGTGTACTTTTGTGTATGCTATTCAGTTAAAAGATCACTTATCTGCACTATATATTTATTGTTAACTGATTTCCTGACTTTTACTTAAGACCTACTAGAGACAGTGCACTTGAACAAAATAAATTAAATATTAAAAATAGTTCTCTTCATATTTACATGTATGAATTCTATTCTAACAGTTAATATCTTTAAGGTCCAAGAATACTATAAAAATAATGGAGATACAAGAAAAAATATTATATGAGTTTTTATATAGATCATTGTTTGAAATTTTCTAATGAATTGTATTACTAAAAATATAAATTTGTGATTAATTGTTCCAAATAAATAAATAAAACACATGAACAACAAATTTTGAAGCACAAGAAACAACAATTTTCATGCATCAAAGTTGAAATCAGAAAGTAGTTAAAGGAAATAAGTATAATTAGTAGGCAATAACTATACAAGTGATCACGGGAGAGTCTAATATTCGTCGGCAACTGTTGGATGCTGAATTATAGAAATTGAGCTAAGACTTCACATAGCTAAGATGAAAAGTATCCGATCCTAAATCAGTACATTTTTATTGGTGTAGGTATTTTAGTTATTTCTATTTTCTCCTTGACTTCGGTTTATTTAGAGCATTACTCAAATACATTGACAACTTGGTCACTAGGATAAGTTTGTTGTTAATTATTATGTGTTCTGGTTATTTCTAAAGAACTGGATAAGTATTAACTCCCTTCATTGAAAAGAAGGTTGAGACCCCCAGCCTCTTCATCAAAAATATGCATACGATCTTTATCTAAAATTTATTCAACAAAAGTCTGGCAAGAGCATACATCAAAACAACTCGAAGCCACCACGTAACACATATATACCAGACAATGGGGGAAAATCATGCCATCAGGGCCTTATGCCCTAAAAACACAAAAAACACCTAGTACCGGGGGCATCACCAAGATACCCTATGGCGAATGGGGAGAACTCATCGGATCCTGCAAAGTCTGAGTGAGCACCTCATGCACATGCTCCAGAAAGCCGTCACCACCATCGAACCACTGAGTCCTCTTTAGGGCGAAGATCCACATGGTCCTTGCCAGGCCTGCTGTCAACACCGCCACGGTGCCAAAAAGCGCACCTGCCCTGTGCGAGCCCACGAAGTCACGTCCTACACTGAGACCCCACTGTGCCACATCACGGAGACCCTCCGTCGTTGATGCAGCGGATGCAACACCACTCCGCCTTCTGCCACCTCCAACTTGTGCCTACCCCAAAAAGTGATGCCCTCGGAAGGGAGAGTGACATCGAAAGCGCCGTATCGTCCGATCTGGGAGACCCGGATCTAGGACTTCCCTCGGAGAAGTCCGTGCAAGAAGGTGATAGCTCCAAAGCCGTTGCTCCAGTAAGGTAATGACACATAGGCGTCGACATCACCCGCCAGGACCGGAGTCAAAGCTCGATTTCCACCCCCAACTGTGCCTCCTCAGCTCGATTGCATCCGGGACTTGATCTGCCTGAGATCCACCACAACTAGCCACCAACCGGCTGGCAGTCTCTGGCAAGGAGGGAGCCGCCACCGCCACCGCCATGCCTGGGGCCGCTATTGCACGCCAGCACACCGTCACCACCCACCATTGAGCTGCCTGCAGCCGATTCTGCCACCACGCAGAACCACCGCTTGAGTCACGGAGCGTGTGCCACCACTATGCCTCAGACCGATGCCTGGGATGGTCCGCCGCCATGCCGCATGGGCTTTGCCTGGTGGTGACCCCGGTGGCGACATGAGGAGGAGGGGGGTGCGGGAGCGGAATAGAGGCGCGGGTGGCCGCCGCGGCCACGCGAGAACAAGGGGGAGGGTTCGGGACGTTTGCTCCTTGCACCTTTGTTTATAAAAAGGAGTAAATTGAATGTGGAGACGCCTGAAAGCAGTTTTACATAAATGACATTATCATAATTCAGTTAAATTGCAGGAGAAACCAAAATAAGAACAGTTTTACTCACTTCAAAATATTGTTTAGTTCCATGTCGAGTTAACAACACTCGAGTGCTCCCTTGAACTCAGAAAGGTAGATATACGTGTGTACAATCATACTTTTGTTCTACCTATTCAATTATGCTTCATATAGAATTTATAGTAGAAGCTAAATTATTTTCAAAAAAATTAACTGAAGAGAAGACACTGGAACGTGGATAGGAAAATCAAGATATACGGAAATTCATAAAGAACTCTATAGATTAAGTGCAGAGTTTTTTTTATTGCTATCAGGTATATATCATTGCCCTGTGCAATTATAGAGTCCCTTCACTTTTGGTCGTGTAGATACTAGATTTGGATCAGATGTAGCTGTCCCACTTGAGCACATGTTTGACTCAATTAAGAATCCATGATCCGAAACAAACCCTGCACCATAACAGTACATGTTAGATCTGTCCATCACACAGTTTCTACAAATGGATCTAGGTTAGCCCTGCATCCCATTTGTCCGCCATTCCAAAAGGAACAGACAAATTTTCAGGGTGGATATGGGTTTTATACATCACTTATCCATCACCTGGAATCCATAATCCCACGTGGGTTGAGAACTTAGATGAATAAACACATGGAGGGGGAGATGAACCTACTATGCTATCATATCTGACAGAAAAGGACAGATGTTCTTTTCCATTTTTATCATCCTGAATTAGACAAAACCCAAGAAGGCTTTTTTATTAGTCTGCACTAGTTCCTTTATTAGAAAAAAAAAATACTCCACTACTGTCTACTAAGCTGGGTGGTTTTACATCCTTTGTGGCAAGAGGTGCCCAGATTAAATACGATGAAAAACATTAGAAAGGGAGACAATTTTGTTCCATTGGTTGTGGGTTGCATATGAGAATCTGCACACATCTTTTCATTTTGGAAGTAAGGATTAAACGCTACATGTAAGGAATTCTATACAGCATGCAGACACAGGCTAAGACCTGTAATACAAGTCCAACATTCTATCATTAGTAGACTGTGACAAAAGAATCTTTGAAAATCTCTCAGAGGGTAGGTTGAATGTCAAAATAACAATGCTAGTTCTTTAGCTTCGAGGGTTAAAGGTACAATAATTCTCAGCAAATGTACTACAAAATTCCTGCTTTCGCAGAAAGGAATCCTAGTACAGAAAATTCGTGGTAATGATCTGCAAGTGATGGTGCATATTGTTTGTTCCTAATGTCTACCACATGCATTCAATCAGCGCTTTGTAAGGAGGAGAGACATCAATGTACGTTGAAATTCTCAGCACCCAGCTTTTTGTTACCCGAAATATTCTTCTATGGAAGTTTAAGATGTACTATCACATAGTAAGGATGTGGTTATTGTTTTGCTTCGATTCAAGGACTTGAAAGCCTGTCGGAGAGGCCTGCTGACTCTATTGTTAAATTGCAGTGTAAGGTATATGTTTGATCTATGAGTTCACCCAAGAGGTACCAACCCATTTGGGCATCATTCAAATAAATAATATTCTAGGAATATATTTGTGCCCCCTTAAAGCTTGAACAGTGCAAGAAAGAATCACGTTGCCTTATGCGTTGATCAGCTGGTGCTTTAGGCATATTTAGCCTACGGTAATTACTAATCATAGTAGTCATTAGCCTCCTTAAAGTATTAGAGGCCTCTGCCAATGAACAAATAATCTCAGTGAAGATAGGGAGACAAAAAAGAGATGAAAGGGGCCTCCTCCCTCTCCCCACGCAGACCTGAGGTGATCCTGATTCTTCTCTGCATTTCATTTCGTACACACCAAAGTAATGAAAATGTGAAACGGAAACCCCCTTTCTTTCTTCTTGTGGCTCCTATACAAGCTTGTGGTTCATTTGCCCACAGGTACTACCAATACCTCCGTTCCACCTCCCCACCATTCCCAAGCATTATTCTCCAACTATCTAGCCTCTCCCACCCCACTATATAATCTGCACCATTTCCCTCACTCTTGTTGCATACAAACACAGGCCAAGCCACCAGCAGTGATCTAGTAGTAGTAGTACCAGTAGCCATCACAAATCACCTTACCTTTCTTCTTCTTGAGCCATTCCTTGAGAAGCCAGTAAAGGATGAGTTCAACATGGACGGTTTGGCAGAACGACCTGTTCGAGAAGGCGCTGTCCACGTATGACAAGGACACGCCAGACCGCTGGCAGAACGTGGCGCGCGCCGTGGGCTGTGGCAAGTCGGTGGAGGACGTGAAAAGGCACTATGCTGAGTTGACCCGAGACGTTGGCCACATTGAGGCAGGAGACCTCCGCCAGTTCGGTGGCAGTAGCAGCGGCAGCGGCGCCTCCAGCCGCGGTGGCAGCAGCGAGGAGCGGAGGTAGTTAAGCAGTCTGAATCTTCTCACTTACGGACTACTGTTCCATCCATGCAAATATATGCATCATTACATAGTGAGACCACACCGAGCTGCTGCATACTAGTCATGTGGCTGTGTGCAAAGGGCGGTATTGCTTTCGGCCTGGCTTTCTGGGTGCACTCACTTGCGCTGGAAGCTTTTGCTTGTTTCATGCCCATATATTGCTTTCGTGCATTTTCCTGGCCTAATATGGTTTCTTGCTGTTCCCTTGAGAAACGACTTGTTTGTGCCCTTTTCACTGTCCATGTGTCTTCCCAATTGCTGCAAAATCTACTCGATTCATTAACAGTTCCCAATTGCTGCAAAATCTACTCGATTCTGCAAAATCTGCAAAACGACATGGATCTCTAGAAATTCTACCTGCGGTCACTGATTCGGTAGAGCGTGGTTTAATTTATGCATGTAAGAGTTCCCTGCCGGTCAGGAGTCCAGACTCAGGACCCAGGAACCAGGAGTGGGGGCTCCCAGCTAGAGTCTTTGATTATTTTGACTGTAAGGAAAAGCTTATGTTCTCCGAATTGACCTTTGTTTTCATTTATGGGGCAATCTACATAGAACTATAGATATCATTGATTTCTTTACCATTCTTGATGAAGTAACGATCTTGACTAATTATGCAAACTACTACTGTTTTCTAACAATCTATCTTACATCTGAAACAAAGCCTTTTTGTCTGGCAAGTTTATTAAGATATCTACAAAGTAGTGATGAATATATATTTTTTAATTTCTATATGTATATCCTTCGAGTTATAATTAAATTCATTAAAATACGTGTTACTTCAATTTATGTCTGTTTATTCGTTATGTCATCCATATAGCGGTAAGTGTATCTCATCTTACCGGTAGAAGATGTCACTTAGATTTAGAACTTCCTTATGTTCTTGATGAGATCAAGTTTTACAGTGCACCTAGTTGTATGCTGAACACTACCTTGGATAGTGCACCTAGGAGTATAGTAGAACATCGCATGCGCGTCTAGTTGTACGCAAGACAGATCAATGTGTGTGCATTTTCACTAGTAGGATCGATTGGATAGAATCATATATTACATGCCAGCATTGGCTTTGTCCGAATATATTCACTTTTGCAAGTGTACAAGTGCTCGTTGCTTTTTGCGATCTAGCTTGCTGCGCTATCGTCCTTAAAGCTTGTTTGTCCTAAGCTAGACAGGAGCTCCCTACTCAAGGGATGCAGAATCTAGCTCTACTTATTTGAGAAATATTAGCCATTCTAGTTAAACCCATTTTCATGAGAATAGATTGTATGTACTACTCAGTCATAACTGTCCACGAAAGGATTATTGATTTGTGATTTGCAAAATACCTAGTTTTAGATTTCATTGAATTTTTTTTAAATCTTATTTTGCAAAGAACATTTTATTATTCAATAGTAGTGTGCTTTCTTCAGTCAATTATTACTTCATAGATGACCAAAACAATATTGGTATGATATAACATAATTAACATAGAGTCCATCTGATATGATAGAACATAACATAGAGTCCATTTGATAACTTAACTAATCTCAAAAGCAGCGCATCTTTATTAGGCTAATAGGCTATGTTTTTAAGCACATCATATCCTTATTTGGTATAAAAAAAGTGTGCACAATATACCCTTAATAGAGCATGATTTCTCTGAAGATCGATCTGCATGGAAAGCATGCATCACAGCCCCTTAAAGCTTGCTGTCTTTTCGACGAGCATAAAAGTAGTGATGCTGCTTTTAAACAGTTGATGTTTTGTTCTCTCGCATATGGACGTACAGGACAAATGCCAATCTCAGATTTCCGATCCTTGTCCATAGATCCTTCTATATATTGTTTCCAAATTAATGTCCTTCACCGGAAAGCACCCTTTGCTTTCTGTCTGTCGGCATCTCTCCCTATGTCTCTGTTTTTACAGGGAAACAATTCGAAATTATGAGCCACCCAAATACATGTTATAATTTCAGTTAATTGAGCATATTCTTATAATCCAATTTCATCCGTTAAATCATGCCTGTTAACCTCACTAACCCTCGACTGATTTTCTCTTATTTTTTCAGGCAGTGATCGCGCTGGGCAGGTGCAAGGAGCTGGCCTTACAGCCATCTCAAAAATAGCTAGCATCATACCTTTCCAGCATGAAACCAGTACTCCATCTACAACTAGATACATATGACCCAGCGCACTTCGATGATGATGATGATGGCCACGGAGACAAGGCAAAAAGTCCTAGGAATAATTGAGTCTCCCATCGGAGCTGTATCTTTCATATATTTGTTCTACATATATATGCCCAACAACGAGCCTTGTCCCCAGCTTTGGATTGAGCCCTTGTACAGCGGGAGGTATCTTGTGGGAGCACTGCCCGCGCCGCCAAAGATGCCAGCAAGCGCGCTAACAGTGACTTTGGAGCCGGCATCTAAACTGCCAGCGTTTTGGAGAAGCCACCCTACACTGGGCGTCCTCCAATGATCGCGTCCAACGATCACGCCGTGGATTAAAACGTCTAATTTGAGAAATATCACACAATTGAAACATATTTATTACAACAAATGCAAATAAAATCAAATGTATTACAACAAATTGAATGATTTAAAGGAAATAGTTCTCACAATAATTTATATTAAAAATAAATCAAGCAAGTATAGGGGTCTGTTGGCTTGGGGGTTTTGAGGTGCATTTCCTCTGAGCGCCCGCAAATGCTCGACGAGATCTTATAGCTGATCATGCAGCTGGTCATTGCGGATTTCTTGATGCATGGCGAGAAAATCACCAAAATCAGCAGTCACCTCGTGATCGACCTCAGCAAAAGGTCTATGCCCTCAAAGGGCAACTGATCAACCACTGGAGCATCGCGCTCACTCTCGAGGATCATATTATGCATGATCATGCAAGCATTCATCACCTTCCACATATGTGATGTTGACCAGGTTAGAGAAAGGTACCTAATGATAGCAAAGGGAGCTTGGAGCATACCAAATGTTCGCTTAACATCCTTCACTTGGCAAACCAAGCTCTTGCATCAGTATGAGGGTCGGAGACTATCTTCACGAAGGTGGCCCATCTAGGGTAAATACCATCGGCTAAGTAGTAGCCTTTGGTGTATTTCCTGCCATTGACCACAAAGTTCATCGCCGGGGAATGACCTTCTGTAAGTCTGCCAAACACTAAAGATCGGGACAACATATTGATTCCATTGTATGTTCCGGCCATGCCAAAGAAAGCGTGCCAAATCCACAAGTCATGATCTGCCACAACCTCTATTATCACACTGCACTCTCCTTTATGGCCTTTGTACATACCTTGTCAAGCAAAAGGATAATTCTTCCATCCCAATGCATGTAGTCAACACTCCCAAGCATCCCAAGAGACCCCCTAGCTGAGTTCTGTGCCAGTATATGAGTTGTATCTTCTTCATTTGGTGTCCTTAGATATGCTTTCCCAATGTATCCCACCACATCACAACAATAAAACATGTACATACACTCAAATTCCATGGACCCGGTAATGCGCAGTTAGTCATCTTGAGTATATGTAGGAGCTCTGTATGAAAAAACATCGCAAGGTAGACGTGCACTTCTGAACAGAGGTGAAACCAACCAAACCGCTGCAGTTCTTCTTACAAATGAAATATGGATCAAACTATCACACTCCATGCACAATCTTCATGGACAACTCCTTGTTCATTCTAAACCAGCATAGAAACAACGCTTGTCCATGGGTTGAACCATCTTGAAAACAATATATCGCCAACATCAGGCCGTCGGCCAGCCGCTGCTAGTCTCTATTCTTCTTCTTCCCTGGCACTAAGCCACCACACCGAGGAGCTCACCAGCTGACATGTAGGCAAATGAGGCCACCGATGATCATAATACACTCTGCTTCATCGGCTTGCGCAGCGGCCTCCTCATGCATCATTTGCGCCATCATGAGCTCATTATCGCTATCCATGACCTAGGAAAAAGTCCGAGCACCTTTTATGCGCGGCAAGCTCAACAAGATTCGCGACCGAGAGGGACGCCCTTCTAGCCCTAGAGATAGCCACGACGATGCAGAGACACGGTCGTCTCTAACGAGAGCGGCGATAGGCCTTCGTCGCCTGGTGGCAGGCGATCTCCAGTTCGCAACTTCAGTGGCGCTGAATCGATGGTGAGAGCGCGACGAGAACCAGGTGGGTGACTGCTAGAGGATGGGCAGCGAACTAGGTGGGTGATACTGGCCAATAGCGGATCGGAGAATGACCGGCGATGGTGGCGATTTGTGCGGTGGTGGAAAAGGAAGGAAGGAGAGGTGGGGAGAAGGGTGTTGGGGTTCGTAGCATGGAAAACAAAAAAATTCTACCGCATGCAAACAAACAAGCCAAGATCTATCTACTAGATTGTAGCAACGAGTCGATAGAGGAACTCACCCTCGAAGATTCCAAAGCGGTTAACGAGAGCAGATTCTCGTGGGTGATATAGTTATACTCTTGCCGATCTCAAGATCGCGTAGACGATCCTTCCGGCGCTGCGTTCCGATAGCGCTCCCGCAGTCGGTCACACGTTCGGTACTCGATGAAGACCTTCCTCTCCCTTGTTCCAGCAGGCAGCGGAGGTTGTAGCACTCTCCTCGCGATTCCGGCAGCACAACGGCGTGGTACCGGAAGTAGAGGGGAGATCTCGCAGGGCTTCGCCTTAAGCCGGAGCGAGTATGGTGGAGTATGAGAGATATTTGGTGATCTAGGGTTTAGACACACCAATTAGAATGCCCTAAACCGGAGGCTAGGGCAATTAGAAGCTCTAACTTGACGGCTTGGGAGAAATCCCTAGGCTGTGGCTAGGGTTTAGGTTTAGAGGAGAGGAACTTGTGTACTAGGAGGGGCAGCCCTGCCCCTCCCTTTATAGGTGGGAGGCGCGGCCAAGGGGAGGGGATTCCCTCCCCAACTCGGCTTGGAGGTGGGCCGGCGGTTGGAGGAGGGAATCCCTCCCCAACTCGGTTTCCTACTCCTCCTCCTCTTTCCAAAACTTGCCGTTTAACTTTCAAACTAGCCGTTTGACTTTTCAAATTAGGATTTGAATAAACCCTTTATTTTGGACAGAAAATACACCTAGTACATGATGCAATCATTCCAACTTACAATGACACATTCATGTACCCTTCCCCCCGGAGTGCCGGACATTCCGGAACCTTCTAGAATGTTCCCGATGAAAACACCGGAACCATTCCCAACTCCGAAACGGGACTTTCCTTATATGAATCTTATTCTCCGGACCATTCCGAATCTCCTCGTGATATCCCGGATCCCATCCGAGACTCCGAACAACATTCGGTCTCTTTCTCATCATTCCATAACTACTCAACAACATCGAATCCTTAAGTGTGTCTCCCTACGGTTCGTGAATTATGCGGACATGATCGAGACACTTCTCCGATCAATAACCAATAGAGGAATCTGGAAATTCATATGGCTCCCACATATTTCTACGATTACTTTGCGATCGAATGAACCACTTACATACGATACCAATTTCCCTTTGTCTCACGATATTTTACTTATCCGAGGTTATGATCGTCGGTATCTCTGCATACCTAGTTCAACCTCGTTACTGATAAGTACTCTTTTCTCGTTCCCGTGGTATGTGATCCCTTGTGAGCCAGTCACATGCTTGCAAGCTAATTGGATGACATTCCACCGAGAGGGCCCAGAGTATATCTATCCGTCATATGGGTGGACAAATCCCACTCTTGATCCATGTGTCTCAACCAATACTTTCCGAACACTCAATGCCACCTTTATAGCCACCCTGTTACGGTGTGGTGTTTGATGTCATCAAAGCATCCTTCCGGTAAAGGTGATATGCATGATCTCATGGTCGAAGGAATTAGGTTACTATGTATCAGAAAGCTTATAGCAAATGAACTATATTAAATGACTTGATCTTTATGCTATGCTTAACTATAGGAGTATGTCCATCACATCATTCTCCTAATGATATGACCCTGTTGTTAATAACATCTCTATGTTCATGATCAGGAAACCATGATCATATATTAACCAACAAGCTAGTTTAACAAGAGGCTTTACTAGGGACTCTTTTATGTTTACAAATAACACAAGTATTAATGTTTTCGGTTAATACAATTATAGCATGGTATGTAAACATTTATCATAAGTATGAAGATATGATAATAACCACTTTATTATTGCCTCTTGGGCATATCTCCAACAGTCTCCCACTTGCACTAGAGTCAATAATCTAGTTTCAAACCTTTGTGTATTCAACACCTATGGCTTTCCAGTGTTGTATGTACACGATTGCTAGTGGTTAACTGATATCCGGATCTGACACTTCTAGGTCCGTGTGTAATTGCATGTCTTTGCGTCTCTACGCATCACTCATTCTCTAATGAGATGGCTTTGTATAATTTTGGTCCTTTGGTGAGACCTTTAGTTCTTTGGGGTTAAAACATGTTGATAATATTGTCGTACAATATATCTTCATAGTATTATCCCGCTGTGAACTACACCTAGTTTGACAACAAACTACTTGACACAAATGCCCTCTTTAGCTGCTATTATAGCAGTCATATACTTAGCCTTTTGTTGTAGTATCTGTCACAATGTCTTAACTTTGGAACTCATCCAAATCCATTATGGAACTTACTTTCCATTATATTGTGCCACCCTTAGTTTAGATTGAGATAAACTTAATTTGTACTCTGTGACAAAACTAGTATCAATGTAGTACTTTTACAATGAACTAACCATCTATTTGTCACTTCTACAAATAATATACTCTTAGTTCTTCCTAAAGATCATAATAATATCCTTACTATCGTCCAATGATCATCTTATGAATCATTCTGGTATATGCTCATAACATTTAGAGCATAGGACATATCTGGATTTGTACATATCACAGTATGATTGATATAAATACTCTTTGTGATTTCATACATCAAGTATCAATCTATACTTGAATCTTTGTTTCACTTACCAAGTGTCAATACACTTGAATATATCATCAATATTGAACTCATTCAATCCTTTCTGTGTGACAAGAACCTTTCTTGTAGTTTCTATATTAAACTCATTCAATACATCATCTATGTACTTTCGGCACAACCATATTAGCGTCTATTGATGCCAAATATTTGGGTTTTGCCTAAGTATTTCATCAGGATGAAATTCTTAATATGTGTTAATAAAAGATACATCATTTCTAATCAACAATATGTCCTCCACATAATGTATTAGAAATATGTCTTAGTGCTCCCACTTAATTTCTTGCAAATGCAAGCATCTTCATTGTCTCCGATAAAATTAAACTCTTTTAACAGTTTCATCATAGTGAAGAATCCAACTCCGCTATGCTTATTTCAACCATTGAAGTTTGCATATGCATTTAGCATCCTTTGAATTAACAAAACCCTTTGGACCGTGTCATGCACACGTCCTAGGTAACCCTTCTATTAGAAGAACTTGTTTTGTTTATTCAACTACCACATAACCAAATTATATGTAGTGGTTGCTACATTAATCCGTCTAGACTAAATATCGCTATGAAAGATCAAAATCTTGTCATAGTCAGCCTTTGAACATTTTGTGAACTCTTTCCCAACATGTCGACTATTTCATAGATGTGAAACATCCATGTCTACTTCTTTATAGATCCAAACACAACTGTAAGGTCTTACACCTTTCTCGAGGGTCCTTCAAGTTCAAAATTTATTTCTCGTGTATGGAACTATCACGGATTTTATAGCTTCAAGCCATTTGACGGAGTCAGGGCCCATCATCACTTCTTTGCATGTAGTCCGTTCATTATTCTCAAATAATGATTCAACCCTCAAATCTTGGTATTTGATTGTTTACTCGACCTACTTGGTTCAATAGAAACTTTGACCTTCGTAACCACAACCTTTGAGGCACGTGAGCCATGAGCATTATTGCTGCCTCCGGAACACTTTTCGGCGCTGCGCAACTCTGCACATATAGCTAAGGTTCCTTTAACCTTATCAAAGTTCTATTGTCCTCCCACTTATCTTTTCACGAAAAACTCCTTCTCAAAGAAACTTGACGTTCTAAGCGACAAACACTTTTGTCTCCGGTGTTTATGGAGGAATACTTAACAGTAATACAAAGACAGATTTATCCGACTTTGGTTGCAAACATCTTTCTTATGCATAGCATACCAATGTTTAAGAAAGGACTACTTGGGTTTTATCCCAAACCATAACTTTATATGGTGTCATTTCAGCGGATTATGATGGAGCTCTTTTCAGTGGAAAACGGTAGTCTGTAAAGCTTTTAATCTTTAAAATATAATGGCAGTTTTATGAATTACACCTTTGATCTTACCATGTCAAACAAGGTTTTAATTACATATCTCGAACACTCCATACTCTTATGGTGTTTCGGGAAATGCAAATCCGCAGAACGATTCCTTAAATCTTAGGTATTATGCTAAACTTGTAACTCAAATATCTTCCTTTATGATCTTTATCATAAACTATTTATATTCTTATTACAATAATTTTGCACTTCATCTTGAAAGACTTTGAACTTTTTCAAATGTTTCATACTTCATCCTTATTAAGTAAATATTCATATATTCACTCAAATTTTCGGAGAAAGCATATGAAGTTGAAATCCATCGCTCTTGACTACATATAATGGATTTCATACAACAATATGTACAAGTTCCAATAAGCTAGTCATTCGTTCCCTTTTGGCCTATGAACGAAGTTTTAATTATCTCTAGGAAAGTTTCACAAGCGTCATGTGATCAAAAATCAAAAGACTCTAAAATTCCATCCACATGGAGTTTCTTCATGTTTTCTTTCCAATATAATTTAAACGGCGATGTCACTTCCTAAGTGATCTTTCAATCAATTTGTCTTTCGACATTTTTAGCACTAGTTTTATGGATGTGATTTCTCCAACGAGATTTGTGAATCATCCATCTTTTATGGATTACGGTAATTATTTGAACAACCCTTTTGTTCTCATAATACCTGATAAAACAAATCTTGAAGGCAAGCTTTGATGTTTAACGAGCAACACAATAACCCTTTATTTGTTCTCGATAAATATCATCACATATTCTTTTGCTAGTTATTTAGGCCATTGTAGTTCATGAATTGTGTTGTTTCGTATGACGATTCACACCAACAAATTCAGTATCAAATACTTAAGAACCACATTATTTAATAAGCAAAGAATATAGCCATAACATGTATATCATCTATATACTTAAACTGAACAATTCTAGTCTTTTTCTTTTCTGCCATATATTTATGAAATTATCTTTCAGTATTTCCTTTTCTGTTTGAAATAATCTATCAACATCAACAGTGGAGTCATTCATATGACACATAGTCCAAAGCGTGTATAATTAAATACCAGTGTCTTTGGACTTGCACTTTGAAGTAGATCACCATCATCAAATGTTTGGTGTTCTTTCAAATTCCTTTCTTTAGTAATCTCTTGGTGTAGTAAACATTTTACCTACATCAAATATTCACCTTTATCATGGAATCGTCCATGATCAAGCTATTTTTAGCTTATAACGATGAATTACGAGTATAATGTTGCTATCCAAAACCTTTTGGAGGATTAGGACAACAAGTGTCTCCAACCCTTTGCAAATTCTCATCAAAATATGAGAAACATGAACTTTGCCATATTATACTCTATCATGTTGCAACCAAAACTTCGTTTCAAATATCACAATATCTTCCACACATCATGGTTTCTGAAACAACTCTTTCCGATCCTAGATAACCTTGATATTAAGACAATCCTTTGAATATCAAGAATCATGGAGACAAACACGATACTCATACACTAACACTTGGAATTGTCACTCTTGATTTAATACCAATTATTAAACTTCATGGAGTAACCGGAACTTACTGAAAGTTTGCAATGGGACTTTTAAACTTTAGATTAATACTTCAAAACAATACGATACCAGTTCGTAAAGTAACTAACCAGAATTCTATAGTTCTATCATCTCAATTATAACTAAGCGCAAGGTGGTAAACGGATGCCAATGACTACAACAACTATGCAAATTCACTTTGATTTAATTTATGCTAAATTGAGTTCTAATTAATAATTAAATTAATCTAGGTGAACTCCCACTCAAAACAACATCCCTCACATTGTTTTAGTGATCACACGAACCAAATCCACCATATCAAAACCGATCATCACGAGAGTTGATATAGTTTCAATGGCGAACAATCGACATGTTCATCATATCTACTATATGATTCATGCTTTACCTTTCGGTGATCCGTGTTCCTGAGACCATGTCTGTACATGCTAGGCTCATCAAGATCAAACCTTATCTTCCGCATAAGCAAATCTGGCTTGCTTACGTTGTATACACTTGCGGAATCTAACACACCCGATCATCACGTGGTGCTTCGAAACAACAAGCTTTAGCAACGGTGCATACTAAGGGTGAACATTTTAGAACTTGAAATTTATGTGCATGAGGGATCATCTTATAATGCTACCGTCGTCTACTAAGCAATACAAGATGCATAAAGGATTAACATCACATGCAATTCATAATATGTGATATGATATGGCCTTTCTTCTTTGTGCTTCTGATCTCCATCTTCAAGCACGAACATGATCTCCATCATTACTGGCATAGCATCAAGGTCAATGACGCTTCTTCATGGTTGTCGTCCACCAGCTTCAACTATTACAACTACTTTGAATAGACACGCGGGTCTTAACAGAAATTAAAGACAACCATATGGCTCCTGCCGGTTGCCAACTTACAATAAGGAACATTGCATACATCAAATATAATCACAATCATGGCCATATCACATCACTGCACACCCCTGCAAAACAAAGTTAGACGCCTCTACTTTCTTTGCATATTTTACGTGGTTTGGGGCTGTTAATAAGTGTCGTTCTAACTTACGAACAAGAACCACAACATTGATACTAGTATTGTTAATCACCCGTTGTAAATTGGATCTTAACTATGTTAGGAGAAACAGGCACCCGCAAAGCCACTTATGCAATACAAGTTGCATGTCAAGCGTGGAGCAAGTCTCATGAACGATGTCATGTAAGGTTAGCCCGAGCCGCTTCATCCCAACATACCGCAAGATGCAAAGTACACAAGAAGCAATCGACAATAAAAGCATCAACACCCACAATGACCATTGTGTTCTACTCGTGCAACAGATCTACATATAGACACGGCTCTGATACCACTGTTGGGGTTCGTAGCATGGAAAACAAAAATTTTCTACCGCATGCAAACAAACAAGACAAGATCTATCTACTAGATTGTAGCAACGAGTCGATAGAGGAACTCACCCTCGAAGATTCCAAAGCGGTTAACGAGAGCAGATTCTCGTGGGTGATGTAGTTGTACTCTTGCCGATCTCAAGATCACGTAGACGATCCTTCCGGCGCTGCGTTCCGGCAGCACTCCCGCAGTCGTTCACACGTTTGGTACTCGATGAAGACCTTCCTCTCCCTTGTTCCAGCAGGCAGCGGAGGTTGTAGCACTCTTCTCGCGATTCCGGTAGCACAACGGCGTGGTACCGGAAGTAGAGGGGAGATCTCGCAGGGCTTCGCCTTAAGCCGGAGCGAGTATGGTGGAGTATGAGAGAGCTTTGGTGATCTAGGGTTTAGACACACCAATTAGAAGGCTCTAAACCGGAGGCTAGGGCAATTAGAAGCTCTAACTTGACGGCTTGGGAGAAATCCCTAGGCTGTGGCTAGGGTTTAGGTTTAGAGGAGAGGAACTTGTGTACTAGGAGGGGCAGCCCTGCCCCTCCCTTTATAGGTGGGAGGCACGGCCAAGGGGAGGGGAGTCCCTCCCCAAATCGGCTTGGAGGTGGGCCGGCGGTTGGAGGAGGGAATCCCTCCCCAACTCGGTTTCCCACTCCCCCTCTTTCCAAAACTTGCCGTTTGACTTTCAAACTAGCCGTTTGACTTTTCAAATTAGGATTTGAATAAACCCTTTATTTTGGACAGCAAAGACACCTAGTACATGATGCAATCATTCCAACTTACAATGACACATTCATGTACCCTTCCCCCCCGGAGTGCCGGACATTCCGGAACCTTCTAGAATGTTCCCGATGAAAACACCGGAACCATTCCCAACTCCGAAACGGGACTTTCCTTATATGAATCTTATTCTCCGGACCATTCCGAATCTCCTCGTGATATCCCGGATCCCATCCGAGACTCTGAACAACATTCGGTCTCTTTCTCATCATTTCATAACTACTCAACAACATCGAATCCTTAAGTGTGTCTCCCTACGGTTCGTGAATTATGCGGACATGATCGAGACACTTCTCCGATCAATAACCAATAGAGGAATCTGGAAATTCATATGGCTCCCACATATTTCTACGATTACTTTGCGATCGAATGAACCACTTACATACGATACCAATTTCCCTTTGTCTCACGATATTTTACTTATCCGAGGTTATGATCGTCGGTATCTCTGCATACCTAGTTCAACCTCGTTACTGATAAGTACTCTTTTCTCGTTCCTGTGGTATGTGATCCCTTGTGAGTCAGTCACATGCTTGCAAGCTAATTGGATGACATTCCACCGAGAGGGCCCAGAGTATATCTATCCGTCATATGGATGGACAAATCCCACTCTTGATCCATGTGTCTCAACCAATACTTTCCGAACACTCAATGCCACCTTTATAGCCACCCTGTTACGGTGTGGTGTTTGATGTCATCAAAGCATCCTTCCGGTAAAGGTGATATGCATGATCTCATGGTCGAAGGAATTAGGTTACTATGTATCAGAAAGCTTATAGCAAATGAACTATATTAAATGACTTGATCTTTATGCTATGCTTAACTATAGGAGTATGTCCATCACATCATTCTCCTAATGATATGACCCTGTTGTTAATAACATCTCTATGTTCATGATCAAAAAACCATGATCATATATTAACCAACAAGCTAGTTTAACAAGAGGCTTTACTAGGGACTCTTTTATGTTTACAAATCACACAAGTATTAATGTTTCCGGTTAATACAATTATAGCATGGTATGTAAACATTTATCATAAGTATGAAGATATGATAATAACCACTTTATTATTGCCTCTTGGGCATATCTCCAACAAAGGGGATGGGGTTTGTCTTGTGGCGCTGGCAATGGGGCCTGACACGGCCTTTCTAGCGTGGTACGCGTTGCCGGCAGCCCCAGCTCGTGGCTGCTGCGGGCGGCAAAGGGGTGCTGGACAGATTGGTGGCCGGCCCAATCTACCGACAGTGGTTGGGGTCCTCCGGTGCGATCCGATTTTTGGCCTCCACCCCCCAACTCAGTTGGGGGCCAGGTTGGCGGGGCGCCCGTGGAGAAGCTCTAAGAGTATATCCAGTCCCCGTATGTAGTTCTACAATAGCATCGAACATGCGCTATGGTCGCATTGACACATGTTCCGTGTACACAGGGCGCCTCTCCCAAGAGGCAACCCGAATACACCCCTCTCAGTGGAAATTTGACCTTTTCTGCAATTTGGAAATTATGGAAATCAGAACACACCTAGTTTTAGCCATAAATTTAATGACCGCCCACACATATTACAATGCCGCATGCATAGCATGAAAATCAAATAGAAGGTAGCTCCTCCACCGTTGCCGCCGGCTCTTCCATCGCCACTGGTGTTGGCACCACCGCTATTGGCGCCACCTTTTCCGCCCTCCTTCGTTGCACGATGGCGGCCCACTCCATCATACGACACTCCTTTACCTCCAGATCCATGTTGACGTGTCGCCCGTGAACATCATGAAATCATCTTTCATCTTTTTCATGGCAATTCTTGCCTTCTCGGCCTTGATTGTCTTGTCTTGCTTCTCCATCAAGACTGCCCACCATGCATTGGTCTCTTTCCGCCTCAAGGTCGAGTTAGATGAGACCTAGGTGACAGTGTCAATTAATGCTTGCACCCTCTCCAATGATGCCGCCCCAGCAATGGCCTTGAGAGTGCATGTGTGCCCTCATGTGTCATTTTGATAATTAATGATAAATTCTATGGACCGATGTGTTTATTGAGTCATACTTGTAGGTGTTAGGAATATGCCCTAGAGGCAAATAAAATGATTATTTGTTATTCCTTTTTTATGATTATATTTTATTTTTTATGATATAATTGTTTCGTGTCTTGATTGTGAGAATCAAATAATAACTCAGAATCACGTGTAAAGTCATAAACACCAAGTGTTCATCATTCTCATATGCATGACTAGCTCATTGTCAATTGCTGATCAAGTTTTTGTACCGAGGACCCTATTTGACAATAGGAGAATATACGTGCAAGCAGTCCAAAACTCTCAAATGTTGTAGTTGCTTCTATATCAAGCGGCATCCATGATTATCATGTTTGCCGCCTATATAGTTAATCATTTAATCCTATGCATATTTCGTGGTGTCTACATTTTCTTCAGTAACAAGATGACTTTCTTTGTTTGCCGTTGGATACAGAAATTTTCTTACAAAATTTAGAGGACCATGCCTATAATATAATGGCACATTCACTGGGTTCCAAAACTGCAAAGCTTTGCTTCTCGCATCCTCTATCTCTGTGTAGACCTCGCTCGTCCTCTCCAACCTTATAAGATCCATCTCTTGGCTCTCTAGTATTGTTGAATCCATCTCGATGCCAGATTCCATGGTAGGTGTGCAGCCAACGGCTAGGGCTCACGCTTTTCACTTCCAGTCGCCTGAGCACAGAAAAACAGGGGACAGTGGCGAGGGCGACGAGAAGAGGCCTAAGGGGAGGCCATGAGAGATGCATGGTGGCGCACGACAAAATAGTGTGGCAGGAGGAGCAGCGCAGTGGAGCGGAGCGATAGAATATGGGAAACTGAGGGCTCCAATCCTCAAACCTGTCTACTGTTGAGGTGGTGGATCCCGGTGGCCAGGCCAAATAGTTGGAAATCTGGTGCCTTTTTTATAATAGGCCTAATGGTAGTGACAGAGTCATAATTTCGCAAATACCAGGAGACATTTGTAATAAACCCATCATTAACCCTAACCAGCAATTCTTTGAGCGAAAACCTAGAAGGGCAATGCGTGAGATCCGGGGAGGATCACCACCTCTGACCTTGCCGTGGCGATCACGCGCCTGCCTAGGACTCCTGCCCGCATGCGACGCGCTATTTTCCCGTCTACTTCTTCTCTGACCAAGGATGGTATGGAGGCCTTCGATTGTTCGTTGGTATGCCCTGGAGGTGGATGAAGTGGCCGCGGCGTGGTGGCATCATGAGCACACCCAGGCCTACACATTATGCAGCCAAACCTTTAGTTTGTGAGAAAGGGTTGAACTCTGCTAGATTTGATCTATGATTACTTTGTGCATATCTAGGTTATTTATCTGAAATCTATATGCTAAATACTTCAGCGAGATATGACAGTTCGGTAATGTTATGTGACTTGTGTCTTACAAATATATTAGGCTATAAAAATGTTGGGTGTGGATGAGCTAGTGTGAATTGGATATTGATGATTTCAGGTCATGGGTTTAGCTCTAACCAGTCTTGCTTATCCTAACTCCAAATAAAAGCATCTCCACTCGTTCGGCATTATCAGGCCAGATGGATGTAACTTTCGGCCTGAGAACGACCAGTTTCCCAGTCGCGTTCCCAGGCGTGGTTACCAGGCAAGGAAAAATCGGTGACATTTCGCCGAATTCAGCTCAAATTCACATAGTTCGGCATAAATATGAAAACAAAGCAATGTTCGGCATGGTTCACCATAGAATGAAACACAACATACTTCAGCCTAGTTCGGCCAAATCATGTTCGGCATAGCTGCTATGTGTTGCCCTTGCGTATCCATATGTGCTCCACCAGATCATTCTGCAGCTGTTGATGCACTGCCAGGTCTCGGATCTTCTGACGCATGGCGATGAAGACAGCCCGCGATGCCAGCACCTGGTGATCAGGCTCTGCAAGATCCCCTATCTGTAGTATGGCTCCTCCTGTTCGAGAAATCCATTGGATGCTTCCGCTAATCCTCAATGATCATGTTTTGTAAGGTCACACAACAGTTTATCACTTCCCACATCTGATCTTTCGACTAGGTTATAGAAGGGAATCTTTCGACTAGGTCATAGAAGGGAACCGGACAACTGCAAACCTCTGTTGTAGCACACCAAATGCCCGCTCCACTTTATTCTTGCAAGCTTCCTATTCCTTGGCAAACTAAGCATGATGGGGGAGCATGGAGCTTGAGATAGTCTTCACAAATATTGGCCATTTTGGATAGATTCCATATGCAAGATAGTATACCTTGTTATAGTGGTGTCCGTTGATCTCAAAGTTCACTTGGGGAGCAAGACCGTTAACAAACTTGGCAATGACATTTGAGGATTGGAGGATGTTGATGTTGTTGTTCGATCCTGCCATGCCAAAGAAGGAGTGCCAAATCCAAATATCATGTGTAGCAAATGTCTCGAGTATCACAGTGCAACCTCCTTTGTGGCCTTTGTACATTTCCTGCCAAGCAAATGGACAGTTATTTCAGTGCCAATGCATGTAGTTGATGCTTCCAAGCATCCCAGAAAATCCTCTACTTTCATTGACTGCGAGGATCTGAGAAGTGTCTTCAACATTGGGTCTTCTCAAGTATTGTGGCCCAAACACTGCAATCACTGCCTTGCAGAACCTGTACAGCAATCGATGTCGGTGGACTCGACTGTGCGGGGATAATCATCAGTACTGTCACCCGAAGCTCCGTATGCGAGCAACCTCATCGCCACCGTGCACTTCTGTAGTGAGGAAAATCCTACCATTCCGGTGCAGTCCTTCTTGCATACGAAATAGGGGTCGTACTCCCGGATGGCATGCACGATCTCGAGAAAGAGTTTCTGGCTCATCCTGAAACGGCGCTGAAACACGATCTCTTCGTGCAGCGGCTCATTGGCAAAGTATTCGGCGTACAACATGTAGTAGCCCTCCATCCGCTGCCTTGATTTTCACTTCATGTGACCCTTCGCCGAGCCTCCATGCTTCGGCGCTACACTCTGCGTGTACAACCTGGCTAGGGAGCCAAGGATCTGCATGTGATCTTCATCTTCGGCGACTGCGTCGGTCTCTTCCTCCAGCAACAGGGCGAACATCTCTTCATCATCGGAGTCCATGGCCGAACCAATAAAACGCCGAACACTTCGCCGACGAGGTGGGAGGGAGCTCGGAATGAAGCCGAGCCACGGTGAAGGCTGGAGAAGGCGAAATAAGGCCTACGCCGAGGGGAAAGGATGCGGCGGCAGCGGGCCTTTCTATATCCATGGGTTCGGCTGGGCGGGGTCGTTCTTCGCCGGAGATGACATGGCGGCGAGGGGGAAACTAGGAGAAGGCTCTGTGCCACGGGAGTGCCGAATCACGGTGGGGAATGGATTGTGTCGCCGATAGAGTTGGCCCACCATTTTTCCTTTCATTCGGCGTTCTTAGGCGACTCCCGGCGCCCTGGGTTTGGCCTAGAAACCCTGAATGTAATTTGGGCTAAATTTGGCAAAAATGGGTGCCTGGACGATTTTTCACCTCCGGATGATAAAACGGCCTAGAGAGTCCCTCCTGGGAATGGAGATGCTCTAACCATCTTAATCGTGGTGGGTTTCTTCTACTTTTTCCTTGTCCGGATTAATTTCATTTCTCATAATAACAGTGGACCATGATTATTATATGTTTTAACTATATAAAGTTTCCGTAGGAATTCGAAGGCCTTGTCCTCTCGAGTAAATGACGCAAAACCACTACAGTTGAGGCAAAGTGACCAAAAACCTATCAAAATGCATGTTTTTGGTAGTTTTTTTTTTGAAGGATTGTTACCTTAGACTCAAATGTGATAGTTTTGCGTCATTTTCTTTGTCCTCTCAATCAAGTTATGTGGTTTCTGATGATTTTAACTAGGATAAGGATTAGTTATTTGGAAAATCAGTTAGTACATAGAGATAATAAATTATTTTCTTTCAGCCAAGCTTTATATCAGGATGTGTACTGCAAGCACCAGATTTAAGTAGAGGCAGGAATTAATGAATGACAACTGTCGCAAACCTGTAGTCTCACTCCTTGTCGTCCCTCCCCATCTAGTGGTCACTATCTGCCCTCTTTCAATCATGGTCAACGAATTGCTTGACACAAGGTGGCACGCCAAGCACACATTGGTTTGGGCGCATTGCTATTTCTGCGAGCTTATCAGCTACTGTACAATATTCTGCTTATTTTTCACAACTTGACCCCAAATGCTGGCAGCTGTTTGATGGCATAATTCCAGTCAACCTGATTTGAGAAACAGAAGACGTTTATCTAGCCGTCCAGGTTAGCAAATAATTTGCACAGCCTCCTCTTTATCCACCCCACTGGAGACAGCACACTGATATGCTGTCCATTTCATGAGCCGTCCCAATCATCATGTTTAGCTAAATACTCCCTTTGTTCCACAATAGCTCAACAACTTGCTAAAAAGGCTTATACAGTGGAACAGACGGAGTAAGAATTAGACCTTGTCCAAAAGCAACTTCTGAAACAGATAAATCGTATTTAGGCATTAATTAATTTCATCATTATTACAGATCGACATGTCATATTTCTGTCCTTACAAGTCTGAGCACATTCTGCCAGTAGGGACATAATTGATAGAGGTTCTTCTGTTAGGGGGTTTATCATATCCTATCGACTCATTATGCTTTTGCTCTTAAGCCACATATTCATCATCAGTCGTCTGTCATGTGGGGTTCCTTTGCTTTTTCAGCAAGTTGACACCAATTGCCCAGCACCGGCCATTCTATCGCGACTTTGATGATTCTGTAGTTTTGGTGACATCATACACACAATTTGTAATTAAGAAATTATGACATGTGATACTTAGAGGATAGGGAGAGTAGGAAAGGTGAAGTAAGAGGGGAAGAGGGCATCAGAATATTGAGAAAATCAGCATATTACCGCTCTCCCCAAAGAGGAATCCTACACAACTCCTTTTTGAACTATTCATGAGGCCTAAGGGCATAAATTCTATCCTAGTTGCCACAAAACTTAGTGATGTCTCATAGTGCGCTAATTGGTATCGTTGCAGATTAGTTTCACTCGTTAAAAAAAATTCATTCCATTCAAACATAGGAAAAAATTAGTTTCTCCTTTCTGCAGCCTTTTCTGAGGCTATCACATATCATTGAAGTTCGATTCAGATATAATTCTTTTACAGGTCGCAAGCAGGGCTCAACCACGCCTCTACCGCCACATTCTTGCAGCCACACAATCTTTCAGACATACAGATTCCAAAGGAGCAACTTCTACTAAATATCCCATTTATAACATAGCATGTACCCCATTTGGCCGCACCACCATCGGTTCCATAGGAAAAGAACAGTACTGCCGCACCGCCCCTATCCCATTGGATTAAGTGAGTAACAAAGTTGCCATGTCGGTGTATCAACTTGACACATTTTGTGAAGACTACCCCATGGATTCATGAACTTAATTATCCACATCACCAATGATGATGTGGAATACAGGTACAGTTTCAGAAGAAAAGAAAAGATGGCTGGGGATAAATTTAAAAAATATTTATAAGACAAAGTTTGCTTGGTAAATTCGTTCATCCAATAGCTGTAATGGCTATATTGCTGTAAAACTTCTACGAAAAGAACAAAGAACCTGAATGCAGAAAACGATAGAAAATTCATGCCTGTTCCCTTGGATTATGGGGATTGCGATATCACGAAGATCCAAATGAATGTTTTATCAAGAACTCTTCCCAGGAAAGGTTAAAAATTTGAACAAATATTCCTTGTTGGTGACAGTTCAGAAACGTTACTGTCAAAGATGGACCTTTATCCCCCAATGATGAGGTATGAGTCCAAGTTGGATCCAAAATTTGTGCAACTTGTGCAGAGATTGCACCGACTCAAATCTGCGCACCTCTGGATAACGAGCACTTTGATGTGTATCACGTGAGAGATTCGCATGAAGATGGATATGAAACTTTTCCTGATGTGTATACCGTATCTTTAGGTGCAAAAATCAACTTCTGTCTCTTCTTCTTGTTATAACTATATAGAACCTTCTTTTCTTGTTGGAAGTCTCTCTTATAAAAAACTTACAATTGTTGTCAGAGTCCATAGTGTGCATCAGGACCACGGCGTGTGAAAGGTAGTTCTGTGGTGTTCGTTAGAAACAAGTAGTTCAGCTGTAGAACATATATTGTCTTGAGGATGAACGCAGGACACATAGGCCAGAATATGATTGGAAAGTGGAGAAGCATATTGGTCAAGACTTTTACACAGAAATTTTATGCTCTCTGTGCCAAGTTATCGGGATGCATTGTAAAGGCATCCTGAATGAGTTTTCTCTCGGGGAGCATGAAAAGATAGTAGCTTTTACTCAAATTCCTTATGTAATTTCTCAGTTATTATAATGTTAAGTCTCATGGAAAGTCAAGATTCAAAAGGTGCCATAACTACTGTAGCTTTTTAATCTCAGGAGCTGTCAGGCTATTCTTTTTTTGGAAATGGGCGCATTTATTAATAAAACTGTTTAATGCTTACACCCGGCCTCTGCATAACCAAGATGCACACAGCCACACGAATGACAGAAGTAAGGTAAAAAATAGACAAGCATTACACAAAGGCACTATGTAAATAAATGTCTAGAATCTAAGATAGATCAATCCCCAGATCACGCGGCCATCTATATCGGGAGAAAATATCCCTCGTCGTGTCCTCCAATCGCGTACATCCCTCCATAAATAAGTCGCGAAACTCCATACGTTGGAGAATATTTCATGATCGGAGGATAGCCGTGGCTCGATAGATAACCTGCAGAGGAGAAGACACAATGTTATTAAAAATCTTGTCATTTCTACAAAGCTATAGCGACCATATAATGGCAAACGCTCTCACCCTAAACAAAGTTCTATACTTATCAACAATTCCATGCAACCAATTACCAAAAACATTGGTTACAGAACGTGGCGGAGATAAACCAGAAGCTATTTGGATGAATGACCATATAGTGCGAGCAAATTTGCAATGGAAGAATAAATGGCGAATTGTCTCATCTTGATGACAAAAAACACATTGTGTACTTCCATGCCAATTCCTCTTTGCAAGATTATCTTTTGTTAGAATTACCCTTTCCGTAGATACCATGCAAATATCTTCGTCTTAAGGGGTATTTTCATTTTCCAAATTTTACTATTATCATCGACCGGGATATCAGGTTGGACCAAGGCTTTATATAGTGAGCCAACAGAAAATTTACCAGTTTATAGTAATTTTCATTTGAACATGTCGACACCGTCTGACAATTGTATCATGGATAATCATAATAATAGATTGTTCCAAGATACCAGTCTAGGACCGATGAGACTTCTTCTGAAAAACACATTAGGAGGATAGTCTTCCATCACTATGGAAATTGTATCCCCTTTGTGTCTAACAATCGAATATAGAGCTGGATATTGTTCGCGAAGAGTAGTTTAGCCAAGCCACTTATCTTCCCAAAACCTAATCTGTGATCCATCCTTAATCTCGAAAGCACCAAAACAAAAGAAATATTTCTTGGTGGCCATAAGACCCGCCCAAAAATGTGAATCTCCGGGTTTCCAAACCATTTGAGACACATCCTTGGACCCCACATATTTCCTCCATAACATGGTTTGCCAAACACCATCTTCAGTCAGTAGTTTAAAAAGCCATTTGCCCAGAAGTGCGGTATTTTTGACTTGCAAATCGTGTATGCCCAGTCCACCAAACTTCTTCGGGCGGCAAACCACATTCCATCTGGCCAGTCGATATTTCTTTTTCTCACTATCCCCTTGCCAAAAGAATCTTGAACAGAAATAATCCATTTTGTTCAAGACCCCTTTTGGTAATTGGAAAAACAAGATCATATACAGTACCATATTAGTAAGTACTGAATTTATGTGTACTAGTCTTCCACCAAGGGATAAAAATTTACCTTTCCAACTATTAAGACGTTTTTGTAGCCTTTCCTCAACAAGTTTCCATTCAGCAATTGTGAGACGCCGATAATGAATCGGTATTCCCAAATAATTGATTGGAAATTGAGCCTGACCACAGCCGAAAAGTTTAGCATATAGGTGGGCATCATCTTGGGCCTCGCCAAAACAATACAAATCACTCTTATGGAAGTGTATTTTAAGCCCAGATAGCTGCTCGAATGCTGATAATATTAATTTCAGATTCTTAGCCTTCTCCAGATCATGTTCCATAAAAAGAATTGTATCATCGGCGTATTGAAAAATAGAAAGTCTGCCATTAGAAAGATGTGGAACCACTCCTTCCATTTGACCATCAGCCTTTGCTCTCTTAATAAGGATAGCCAACATATCAACCACTATATTAAATAGTAAAGGCGATAATGGATCCCCTTGTCTCAGTCCTTTCTTGGTTTGGAAGTATTTGCTAGTATCTTCATTTACTTTAATGGCAACACTACCCCCAGACACAAACAACTGAATAAGAGAGCACCACTCCTCAGAAAAACCTTTTATGCGGAGTGTTTGCTGGAGGAAAAACCAATTAACTTTGGCGTATGCCTTCTCAAAGTCAATCTTGAACAATACACCATTTAATTTTTTGGAGTGTAGTTTATGGATTATTTCATGCAGAATTACAACACCATCTAGGATATTTCTTCCTTGCATGAACGCAGTTTAAGACGGGCTAACAACATTGTCAACGACTGAGTTTAGTTTAATCGTGGCAATTTTAGTAAAAATCTTAAAGCTAACGTTAAGCAAGCAGATTGGACGATACTGTTGTATACGTTCTGTATTATTAATCTTAGGCAGTAAAATTATATTGCCAAAGTTAAGTCTAAAAAGATCCAATTGTCCGACTTGTAAAAACCTAAACAAATTCATCAGGTCCTCCTTAATAACGTCCCAGAATTTTTGGTAAAATTCCGCTGGAAAGCCATCGGGTCCTGGTGCTTTGTTATGTTCCATTTAAAAAACCGCTTTCTTGACCTCTTTCTCGGTATATGAGGCAGTTAGAAAGCTATTTTCTTCATCAGAAACCTGGGGGATATCGGACGTTTGAGACTCATTCATAGAGAAAGAATTTTCCTCTAGGGCCCCAAACAAGGATTTATAATAGGTAGTGATATATGACTTCAGATGCTCCTGTCCGTCAATCATACCTTCATCCTGAATCAGAGAGTAAATAAGTTTCTTCTTATGCTTGCCATTGGCAATAACATGGAAGTACCTAGTATTCGCATCTCCTTTCAGAATGAATTTTGCTTTAGAGCGTTGGTACCATTTGAGTTCCTCCTCGCGCAGAAGTCAGGCTATCTCCGCATTCGATTGGCTTTTAAGCTCAATTTTTGTGCAGTTAATGGCCTGACTTCCACGGAAGCCTCTAAGTCATCAATTATAGATGTTAGGTGTAATTTTTCGTTTTTAAGGATACCAGTTGTGTGCCTGGCCCAGCCCCGAAGGAACTTGCGTAAAGTACGCATTTTGTTATTCCATCGTAGGATAGCGTTTGGCCAACGTCCGGTTTCTCCCAAATAGCCTTAACCATCTCGTAAAAACCATTACGGATCATCCAACCGAGTTCAAATTTAAACTCATTCGTAGACTTCCGTGGCGGTGATCCAAAAGATAAAAGTAAAGGAGCATGATCCGACAAAGCCTCAATACGCTTTAGAGCGCGAACAGTTACCATAGGGAACTTTTGTTCCCAGTCAGTATCCATAAGCACTCTATCTAGTTTTTCGTATGTTGGATCCGGGAGACTATTAGCCCATGTAAATTGCCTTCCTAACATTGTAACCTCTCTCAAGTCTAGACTGTTTATAACAGCATTGAACAAAAAAGTCCAATGTTTATCGAACCGGCCCTGACTTTTCTCGTGAGGAAATCTGAGCAAATTAAAATCCCCTCCTATAAGAATATGATATGGATTGTCCTTTGCCAAATTCACAAGCTCATGTAAAAAGTCAGCCTTATAAATATCCTGAGCGGCCTCATATACGGCGACTAAAGACCATGTGAAATTTTCAGCATTGTTACAGATATGGAGTTTTATAAAAAAAATCTCCCACCGAACTAGCTAAAACTTTCATAGTCTCATCTCTAACGCCTAACAGGATCCCCAAGACCGACCACGCGGCGGACGTGATATCCACGTAAAGTCCACTCCACCAGAAATACGATTAAGTAGAGCTTATGAAAAATCCCGTCTACCAGAATATCCAGAAAATCCAAATTATGGTCTCTCACATAATCAGCAAATAATAAATGTTTAGCCAAGTCCCGAAGACCTCTGCTATTTGAAAACATTACATTCATTGAGAAACTATAGAAGATTTAGATACACAGGATCTCTTTCGCGACTGCTGGCCCTTTGATTTTCGACCAAAAGCTGTCAGGCTATTCTGGTCACAACAAGCAGGGACAACCTTGTATAATTCCATGGGTTACCTATAATTCATGAAACGTGAGATATTTATGTTGCTAATATCAATGGCCACCATGCCTTATTTTTGTTATGGTTTTCATGCTCTGCTTGCTATGTATCTAACTCGAAAAATTGCTGGTCAATAGGCTACGTTCTGACCATGAATATTGAATATTTATTAAGATAAACTAATTTTCCGATTTTAACTTGAGATCTACTAGACACAGTCCATATCCGACTAAAATTAATTTATTATGAAAACTAGTTCTATTCACATTTACAAGTATAATATCATATCGAATATCATTGAGGTGGAAGAAGACTAAAACAATATGGAGATACAAGCACATGTTTTGTGAATTTATATCTCTTTATATATTGATCATTGTCTGAAATTTTTGATGACGTGTATTAGTAAAAATTTAAGACATGATTAATTTTTCCGAATAAAGAAGTAGCAAACCAACAAAAAATTGAAGCACAATAAGCAACAATTTTAATGCATGAAAATTGAAATTCGGAAAGTAGGTAAAGGAAGAAAGTATAATTAGGAGGAAATAACTACATAAGAGATTACTGATAGTCTAATATTTATCCACAACTGTTGGATTCTGAATTATAAAATTGAATCTAAGACTTCACATAGCTAAGATGAAAACTATCCGATCCTAAGTTCTACTAGTAGACATTTAATTATTTCTATTTCTCCCTTGACTTCAGTTTATATAGAGCATAACTCAAATATATTAACAACTCTAAAGTTAGTAACCTTGGTCACTGGGTACGTATTAACGCCCTAATATTTGCAGTTACAACTTTGATTTTAAATAGCTGTTCACTGAACAGGAAGATGTCTGAAAGCAGTTTTAAATTAAGGATATTATCCTAATTTACTGCAGTTGCAAGCGAAACCATAATAAGAGCAATTTTACCCACTTAAGAAAAATCTTTACTACCATGTTGAGTTAACAACAGTCGAGTGCACCCATGAACTCAGAAGGCATATATATGTGTGCACAATCATACTTATGTTCTGCATCTTTAATTATGCTTCATACAACTTATAGTTGAAACCAAATTATTTTCAAAATTATTAATTCAAGAGAAGACACTGGAACGTGGATAGGAATATCAAGATACTGGGAAACGCATAGAAAATTCTTTAGATTAGGGTAGATATTGTTTTTATTGTTACCAATTATATAGCATTGCCCTGTTGCAACTATAGAGTACCTTCACTTTTGGTCGTGCAGGTTCAAGATTTGGATCAGATCTAGCTGTCCCACTTGAGCACACATCTGGCTCGATAAACAATCCATGGTCCGAAACAAACCTTGCACCATAACAGTACCATGTTAGATTTGTCTATCATACAGTTTTCTAAGAAATGGAATTAGGTTAGCTCTGTATCCAATTTGTCTGCCATTCCAAAAGGAACAGACAAATTTTCAGGGTGGATATGGATTTTATACATCACAATCCATCACCTGGAATCCATAAGCCCTCGTGGGCTGAGAAATCAGATGGTAAACATATGGAAGGGGAGATGAACCTACTCTGCTATCATTTCTGACGAACTGGACATATGTTCTGTTCCTTTTTATCATCCTGAATTAGAAAAACCCAACAAGGATTTGTCTTAGTCTCTACCAGTTCCTTTTGTTAGGAAAAGGAATCTTCACTAGTTCGTAATACGCTGGGTGTTTCTTCACCCTTGTCACGAGGTGTACCCCAATTAAATATGATAAACAACAATTGAAACAAAGACAAGTTTATTCCACCTGCTGAGGGTTGTATAAGAGAATCTGCGCACATCTTTGTGAAGGGGTTCGTAGTATGGAAAACAAAATTTTCTACCGCACGAACATACACAAGCCAAGATCTATCTACTAGATTGTAGCAACGAGTCGATAGAGTACTCACCCTCGAAGATTCCAAAGCGGCTAAATAGAGCAGATTCTCGTGGGTGATGTAGTCGTTCACTTGCCGATCTTAAGATCGCATAGACGATCCTTCCGTCGCCGCGTTTCGGCAGCGCTTTCGCAGTTGGTCACACGTTCGGTACTCGATGAAGACCTTTCTCTCCCTTGTTCCAGCAGGCAGCGGAGGTTGTAGTTCTCTCCTCGCGAATCCGGTAGCACGACGGCGTGGTGTCGGGGTTTAGAGGGGAGATCCTGCAGGGCTTCGCCTTAAGCCGGAGTGGGTAGGTGGATTAGGGAGATTCCTCGGCAACTAGGGTTTAGAGGCCGAAGAGAGGAGGTGGGGCTGGCGGCGGAGACGGCTTGGGTGGGGCTAGGGTTTGTGGTGTAGGCTTGAGGGGCAACCCCCTCCCCTCATTTATCAGAGGGAGGGACGACTAGGGGAGGGGGAGGTCGAATCCTCCCCCAACTCCCTCTCCTCCTTGGCCGGCGGTGGAAGGAGAGGAGGTTTCCTCTCCTCCCTCCACCAGGAACCATTGTCCCATTTTGACTATTCAAACTTTGACTTTCCATTTTGGAGTTTGATTTCTCTCTTTTAAATGCCCAGCCAAGTGACCTAGTACATGATGCAATCATTCCACTTTGTCATGACACATTCATGTACCCTTACCCTTCTGTTTCGGTGAACCTTCTAGACCTTTCTAGATCATTCCGGTGAAAACACTGGAACCATTCTTGAACTCCGGAATTGGACTTTCCTTATATGAATCTTATTCTCCAGACCATTTCGGATCTTCTCATGATATCCCGGATCCCATCAGAGACTCCGAATAACATTCGGTCTTCTTACTCACATTCCATATCTACTAAACAACATTGAATCCTTAAGTGTGTCTCCTTACGGTTCGTGAATTATGCAGACATGACCGAGACTCTTCTCCGATGAATAACCAATAGAGGAATCTGGAAATTCATATGGCTCTCACATATTTCTATGATTACTTTGCGATCGAATGAACCATTTACATACGATACCAATTTCCCTTTGTCTCGCGATATTTTACTTATTCGAGGTCTGATCGTCAGTATCTCTGCATACCTAGTTCAACCTCGTTATCGATAAGTACTCTTTACTCGTTCATGTGATATGTGATCCCTTGTGAGCCATTCACATGCTTGCAAGCTAATTGGATGACATTCCACCGAAGGGTCCCAGAGTATATCTATTCTTCATATGGATGGACAAATCCCACTCTTGATCCATGTGCCTCAACACATACTTTCAGAACACTCAATGCCATCTTTATAACCACCCAATTACAAAGTGGTGTTTGATGTCATGAAAGCATCCATCCGGTGATGGTGATTAGCATGATCTCATGGTCGAAGGAATTAGGTTACTATGTATCTGAAAGCTTATAGCAAACGAACTATTGAAATGACTTGATCTTTATGATACGCTTATCTATAGGAGTATGTCCATCACACCATTCTCCTAATGATATTATCTTGTTTTTAATAACATCTCGATGTTCATGATCAGAAAACCATGATTATCTATCAACCAACAAGCTAGTATTACAAAGAGGCTTTACTAGGGACTCTAACAAGTTTACAAATCACACAAGTATTAATGTTTTCGGTTAATACAATTATACCATGAATATAAACATTTATCATAAACACAAAGATATACTAATAACTACTTTTATTATTGCCTCTAGTGCATATCTCCAAAAGTCTCCCACTTGCACTAGAGTCAACTAATCTAGATTACATGGTAATATACCGAACACCCATGGCGGTTTGGTGATGTTCATGTTTTGCCCTCGGGAGAGGTTTAGTCAACGGATCCACCACATTTAGATCTGTGTGTACTTTGCAAATCTTTATGTCACCATCTTGGACATGCTCTCGAATAGCGTGAAAATGTAGCTTTATATGCTTTAGCTTCTTGTGTGACCTTGGCTCCTGCGCATTGGCTATGGCGCCCATGTTACCACAATAGATAGACATTGGGTCCAGCGCACTGGGAACCACACCGTGCTCCATAATGAACTCCTTCATCCATATTGCCTCTTGTGAAGCCACCGAAGGAGCTATGTATTTCGATTCAGTTGAAGATCTCGCCACAACGCTTTGCTTTGCACTTCTCCAGCTCACTGCTACACCATTCAAAGTAAATACATATCCAGATTGAGATTTAGAATCATTCGGATTGGTGTTCCAACTAGCATCAGTGTAACCATTAACAACGAGCTGTTTATCACCTCCATAAGAAAGAACCATATTAGTTCTTCTCAAGTACTTAAGGATGTTTTCGACCGCTGTCCAATGATCCAACTCTAGATCACTTTGATATCTGCTAGTTAAACTAACAACATATGCAATGTCGTGTCTAGTACATAGCATGCCATACATGATAGATCCTATGGCTGAGACATAGGGAGTCTTACTCATTCTCTCTATATATCTTATGCCATAGCGGGACTTTGAGTTTTACTCAAGGTCGTATTGGGTAACATGGGCAATAACCCTTTTTTGCTATCTTCCATTCTGAACCTCTTTAGAACTTTGTCCAAATATGTACTCTGTGAAAGCGATATTAGGCATATTGATCTATCTCTATAAATCTTTATGCCTAATATATATGCAGCTTCGCCAAGATCCTTCATTGAAAAACAATTATTCAAATAAACTTTGACACTTTTAAGAAGATATATATCATTTCCAATCAACAATATGTCGTCCACATATAGTACTAGGAATGCTACAGAGCTCCCACTCACTTTCTTGTAAATACAAGCTTCTCCATAAGTTTGTATAAAACCAAAACTTTTGATCACCTTATCAAAACGTTGATTCTAGCTTTGGGATGCTTGCATCAATCCATAAATGGACCGTTGAAGTTTGCATACCTTGTTAGCATCTTTAAGATCGACAAAACCTTTGGATTGTACCATATACAACTCTTCATCAATGTCTCCATCGAGGAATGTCGTTTTGACATCCATCTGCCATATCTCATAATCATAATATGCAGCGATTGCTAACAAAATCCTCACAGACTTTAGCTTCACTACCGATGAGAAAGTCTTATCGTAGTCAACTCCTTGAATTTGTTGAAACCCTTTTGTGACAAGTCGAGCTTTATAGACGGTTACATTACCATCAGCATATGTTTTATTCTTGAGAATCCATTTGTTCTCGACAGCCTTCCAGCCATCCGGTAAGTCCACCAAAGTCCATACTTGGTTTTCGTACATGGATCCAATCTCGGATTTCATGGATTCTTGCCATTTATTGGAATATGGGCTCATCATTGCTTCCTCATATGTCGCAGGGTCGTCAGTGTCGTCCACCAACATGACACTCGTAAAAGGATCATACCAATCGGGAGTGGTATGAGTCCTCGTCGACCTGCGAGGTTCCATAGTAACTTCAACCAAAGTTTCATGATCAACATCATTAGCTTCCTCTCTTATTGGTGTAGGCGCCACAAGAACTTCTTACGGTGCTGCTCTACTCTCAAATCCGAGATAAAGTTCGACAACCTCGTCGATTTCTACTTTCCTTCCAGTCACTTCTTTCGAGAGAATCTCCTTCTCTAGAAAGGATCCATTCTTGGCAACAAAGATCTTGCCTTCGGATCTATGATAGAAGGTATACCCAATAGTTTCCTTCGGGTATCCTATGAAGACACATTTTTCCGCTTTGGGTTCAAGCTTGTCGGGCTGTAACTTCTTTACATATGCTTCGCAACCCCAAACTTTAAGGAACGACAATTTAGGTTTCTTCCCAAACCATAATTCATACGGTGTCGTTTTAACGGATTTAGATGGTACCCTATTTAAAGTGAATGCGGCTGTTTCTAATGCATAACCCTAAAATAACAAAGGTAAATCTGTAAGTGACATCATAGAACGAACCATATCTAAGAGATTTCAATTACGACGTTCGGACACACCATTACGTTGTGGTGTTCCTGGCGGTGTCAATTGTGAATGTATTCCACATTTCTTAAAATGCTCGCCAAACTCGTAACTTAGATACTCACCTCCACGATCTGATCGTAGAAATTTAATCTTTTTGTTACGTTGATTCTCTACTTCACTCTAAAATTCCTTAAACTTCTCGAAAGTTTCAGACTTATGTTTTATGAAATAGATATACCCATATCTACTCAAGTCATCCGTAAAAGTAAGAACATAACGATAGCCACCATGCGATGCCACACTCATCGGGCCACACACATCGGTATGTATGATTTCCAATAAGTCCGTATCTTGCTCCATCATACCAGAAAATGGGGTCTTAGTCATTTTACCCACCAGACATGCTTCGCATCTTTCAAGTGATTTGAAATCAAGTGACTAAAGAAGTCCATCAGAATGGAGTTTCTTCATACGCTTCACTCCAATATGACCAAGACGACAGTTATATTATTAACATGTGTATTACTACAATCGATATTCAACAAGAATAGACCATGTATCAAGGGTGCATGTTGAAAGATCATTTGCTATCCCTAGTGATTTTGGTGTTTGATAACAACACACATATCGGACTAATGATTTACTAAGTGTGTCACAGGTACATTAAAAAGATCTGCAAACATTCAAAAACTGTCTGCCTGGAGCGGTACCAAAAAGCGGTAGTACCGCTTTTTGCTACCGGACCAGACATAAGCTTTTTACAGTTTGTCAAAAGCTTCTGCCTGCTCCGGTATACCGCATTTTAGTACCGCTCAGGGCAGAGACTTTTTGCACGTTGCAAAAAGCTTCTGCCTTCTCCGGTACTAAAATGCGGTAGTACCGCATTTTAGTACCGCTCAGGGAAGAGTCTTTTTGTACGTTGCAAAAAGCCTCTGTCTGCGCTGGTAGCAAAATGCGGTAGTACCGCATTTTACTACCTGGCGCGACAGAGAGTTTTTTCATTTGAAAGCTGCTGATTTCGCTATGTCCGGTAGTACCGGTTGCCTCAAGCGGTACTACCGCTTTCCGGTAGCAGCAATAGTAGTACCACTGGGGGCAGGACTTGATGCAGTTTGAAAAAGGGTGGTCCGGTACAAGGTCCGGTAGTACCGGAGTTCTCCGGTAGTACCGCTTGAACTTCCGGTACTACCACTGCAATAAATGCATCAACGGTCAGATTTTGTGGAGGGGTATAAATACCCCTCCACCTACCTTGGGACAAGGTGCTCAGCACATTAAAGTCATTGCCCACCATTGGAGTCCATTGGAGCCACCCAAATCTTCAAGATCTCCTCATCCCACCATCCAAAGTTCTTGATCTTTGGGGAATCGAAAGAGGAGTCCCCGATCTACTACTTCACCAAAAGAGATCTTCATTTCCCCCTCATTTCATTGAGGGCCCCTTTGCTCTAGTGTTTTGTTGGAAACCCTAGTTCTTGTTTTTGTTCTTACAAGCTTGTCTTTGATTGCTTTGACAGCTTGCTTGTATTTGGTAGCCTCCGATTAAGTTGTGGATGTGTGCCCCAAACTTGTAACGGTGCCGGCTTCCACCTTGAAGGTTGCCGATATAGTGGAAGGTGAATCGATCCCGTTGGGTGAGATTCATCGGAGAACAAGGGAGGCCTCTCGTGGCGTTGGTGGTTTGAAACCACCCCCTCTCCAAACGTAGACGTACTTCCCCTCAAAAGGAAGGAACTACGGGAAACAAATCCTTGTGTCTCCGTGTCCACTTTTCGGTTACTTCTATCCTTACCGCACCTTACTTACTTGTTAGTACTTTGTGTTGTGGTAGCTCTTGCATAATTGTCATATAGGTAAATTCACCATAGTTGCATTATCTAGAGAATTTACCTTATTGTCAAACCTTAATTTGAAAAAGGAGAAAATTTGAAGTAGCACCTATTCACCCCCCTCTAGGTGCCCATACGATCCTTTCAATTGGTATCAGAGCCTCGGCTCTTTATTTGGGCTTTACCGCCTAAGAGAATATGGGTAGCCGCGAAGGGGATGGTGATGGTGAGCCGACCACGGTGACCATGGAAGATCTCAAAAACTTGGAAAGAAGATTGAGCTCTTCCTTGGTCAACGAAGTCAAGAAGATGCTTGAGCAACTTCTTAAAGACAAAGAATGCTCACCACCCCCATGTCCTCAAGAGGATCAAACATCCATTTTACCTAAAGGGAATACGTCAGTATCCCCCGAGGGTGCATTGGTAGGGGGTAAACCAGACAACGCTAATTCCTCCACACACAATAATGGTGGGAAGGGTGAGCACCGTGACTCATGGTACTCTCCCGACCCTCCAATCCCTCACCCTCATGTATACAATAGAGGTGACCCACCTAAGCTTGAAGAATCCGCTACTTTTGCTCAATGGCAATCACTAATGAGAACTCATATGCGCAGCTCTTGCATTGAACTATGGAACATCATCGAGCATGGACTCTTTATTGGGGATCCAAACAACTTGACAAGAAGAGATATTGTCAATAGTCAACTCAATGCCACTGCTTTGCATATGATTCAACAAGGATTGGGAACAAAGGATTACCCACACATTGAGCATTTTAGCATTGCCAAGGAAGCTTGGGATGCTCTCACTGTGTTGTTTGTTGGCAATGAGAGTATGAGGAGGAATCGATATGATGCTCTAAGCAATGAAGCCGAAGGCTTCTACATGAAAGAAGGTGAAGATCATGAAGACATGTACCGAAGGCTCAAGACCACCGCCACCACCTTTAGAAATGTGGGTGCCTCACATGTGGATGATGCATGGATAAAAAGGAAGTATGTGAGTGCACTCATGCCTTTTGAGCCCACCGACTTGAAGAGTCTACAAGGAAGACACAATTACCATCTCATGACCTCAAATGAAGTTATGCAAGAGATGGCCGCTTTCAAGGTTGCCGCCAAGAATGCCAAAGATGCCCGTGCTCGTGCCCTTGGTATGAGTAATGTTGTCAATGTTGCTTTGAAGGCCAAAGTTGTGGACCATGGGGATGAAGATGATAGTGATGAAGGGCTTTCCATGGACCATCCCGATGAAGTGAAGATTGCTCATGGTCAATATATGGCTTTCTATGCAAAGAACTTTTGGAAGAACCCTGCCAAGGCCAAGATGGAAATGGAACAGAGAAGCAATCCAAATGGGAAAAGAGAGAATACCACAAGATTGAGAACTTGCTTCAATTGTGGTGACCGCTACCACTTTGTGGCTAGTTTCCCCTATGAGAAGAGAGAAGATCATGGTGGAAAGCTTGTGTTGAAGAAGACTCTCAAGGGACCGTACAAGAAACCTTTCATCAAAAAGAATCCCATCAACAAGAAGCCGGGAGAAATTGTCTTGATCACTCATGAAGAGTACTCCTCCGACAATGAAGATGATGAAGAGGAAACTTCTCATGGTGTGGCTGCTCTTGCCATCACATCTACTCCGACATTATCACTCTTCGATTCTCCAAATGAGAACTCCTCCACCAAGAACGCCACTTGCCTTATGGCAAGAGGAACGGAGGTATCTTCATCATCCCGCTCTACTCACTTAGATAATGATGAAATTAATGATGAGATGTCTCTTGATGTTAAAAAGGAATTAATTGCCTTTGATGAGTTTATGACTAACCTAGAAGGTGATGCTAAGCTACATTTTGGAAACATCTTAGATCAACTATCACATACTCAAGAGCTTCTAGATGTAAGATGTAAACTTGGGCATGAACATATGATTGAGCTAGAGGCCCTAAACAATGCTCTAGAAGAAGAACAAGAAACTAGGTTGTCACTTGAATTAAAACTTGAAGGGCTTGATGAGGCCAATGACATTATTGTTAACAAACTCATCAAAGAGCGTGATCATGCTATTGCTAAATACAAAAGAGCTAAAAAGGACAAGATTGAGTTTGGTGTGGTTCATGAAAAACTTGCCGAGGACTTTAGCTTGCTTAACAAGGCCCACAAGGCCTTGGAGAGTGAACTCTTGTCTCTCACAAAGTCCCATGAAACGCTTCAAACTCAATTGGCCAATATTCCTTCACTTAGTAACTTCATTCCATCTAGTAGCACAACTATTCTTGAAGAGAATGCTAGGTTGAAGGGGGATCTTGCTAAGGCCACATTTCCACAAGGCAACAAGTTTATTGATGATCTTTTGAGCAAGCAAAGGCATAGTGGTGATAAAGGGGGCATTGGTTTTGTCTCCAAAACAAAGAAGAAGAACAACAAGAAGAAGAAGGACATGCCCGCATAAGAGACCAACAAGACCATTGTGGAGAGTAAGACCACAAATGGTAAAACTATGTCTCATGATGATTTTGCGGGAAGTGCTAACCCTCACTATGTACTAATGCGTGATTATTATGGTGATGTGTATGCACAATATGTTGGTCCTTATGATGGTTATATCGCTTGGTCTATTTGGGTTCCCAAGACCCTTGTTGCTAACAAAATAGGACCCATTGAAAAATGGGTACCTAAAAACTAGCTTGATCTTTTGTATACTTATGCTTCCGGAGGGTAAAAATGGGTGATCGATAGTGGTTGCACAAGTCATATGACCGGAAGCTCGTCTATTGTCAAGGACTTGGCGTCAAATGAAGATCAAATCACCGTCACATATGCCGACAAGTCAAAGTCTACGGTAATCGGTTTCGGCAAGGTAGTGGTGGCTCACGACATTACACTCGTGAACGTCATGATTGTTGAAACCCTTGGATACAATTTACTTTCTGTCCGTGCTCTTGGAAAGATGGGCTTTGCCGTCTTTATTGATGATGATATTGTGGTCCTCATGTGGAGCAAGTCTCTCAAGGCCGCTTTCGTTGGGTACGTCGAAAATGACTTGTATGTGGTGGACTTTTCGGGGAAAGCCACTGCAGGTCCGATGTGCTTATACGGAAAGGCTGATGTGGGTTGGCTATGGCACCACCGACTATCCCATGTCAATATGAGAACTTTGCAATGTCTCCATAAAGAGGGCCATATTGTTGGACTAAAAGAAAATGTTTCCTTTGCCAAAGATCGTGTTTGTAGGGCATGTGTTCTAGGGAAGATGCATGACGCTCCTCACAAGCCCACGGACCAAATCAAGTCTAACAAGATCTTGGAACTCCTCCATGTGGACCTATTTGGTCCTCCATCTCATGCAAGTCTTGGAGGGAATAAATATTGTTTGGTGATTGTTGACGACTTTTCAAGATACTCTTGGGTTTATTTCTTCAAGTTGAAGAGTGAAACTCAAAGGACTTCTATCGACTTCATCAACTTGGTTCAACGGCAAAACAATGTTCCCGTGTTGATTATAAGAAGTGACAACGGCACCGAGTTCAAGAACTACACCTTGAATGATTTTCTTAGTGATGAGGGGATTAAACATCAATATTCTGCTGCATACACCCCTCAACAAAATGGTGTGGCCGAAAGGAAGAATCGTACTCTTATTGAGATGGCTAGGACCATGTTGGCGGAGTTTAAATCTCCATACAACTTCTGGGCCGAAGCCGTCTCCACCGCTTGCCATGCTTTAAACCGGCTCTACCTCCGCAAGAAAATCAACAAGACTCCATATAAGATACTTACCGGTAACAAGCCCAACATATCTTATTTCCGGGTGTTCGGTTGTAAGTGTTTCTATCTCATCAAAGGTGTTCGTTTGTCTAAATTCGAGTCTAAAGCATTAGAGGGTATTTTTGTTGGCTATGGTCTCGAATCTCACACTTATAGAATCTATGACAAGCTCTCTAGAGCCGTCATAGAATCTTGTAGTGTGACCTTCGAAGAATATGATGGTCCCCAAGGGTGGCGTGTTGATGCTTGTGATGCAGATGATGAAATGCCTCAGGATGCCATAGGAAGAATGGGTGTGGGTTATATCCGCCCCGTTGAGGAACCCCTTATGGCGGATCGAGAAGAACTATTCTCCACTCGAGTGGAGCCCTCATCTTCACAACCTCAACATGCTCCATCTACCGAAGAGGACATTGACTCAAGCCAAAGACAAGATGTGGACCCTCAACATAGTGATCAATGTGTGAACTATAGTCAAAGGGAGCTTGGTCCATTCGATGGGGTGTCAAGTGGTGCCAAGTCAATTTGCCAAGGAAGATCCATCCAAGCTGTTTTGAGATGTGCTCAAATTGAGGATAGAAGAGCACTTGATCAAGACCAAGGTCAATCCTTGCCTCCCAATGTAGAGGATGAATCCAATGATGATCAAGGTCAAGTTGATGGTCAAGACGAGGATCAAAATGATGAAGAGGGTCCTCCAAGAAACAATGAGGAGATCCACGCTCGTCGCGAAGCTATAAAGGAAAGAATGTTGGAAATAAGAGACCACACCCTCCAAAATGTTGTTGGAGATCTAAGGAAAGGAATTTCCACAAGAGAACAATTGAAGAGGTTCAGTGAACATCAAGCTCACATTTCCATGATTGAACCAAAGAAAGTGTGGGAAGCTCTTGAAGATTCGGATTGGTTAGAAGCTATGCACAAAGAGCTCAACAACTTTGAGAGAAACAAAGTGTGGAAGTTAGTTGAGAAGCCAAAAGAGTGCCGCAATGTTATTGGAACAAAGTGGATATTCAAGAACAAGCAAGATGAGCATGGAATTATAGTAAGGAACAAGGCTAGATTGGTTGCACAAGGGTACTCTCAAATTGAAGGCATTGATTATGGAGAGACTTATGCACCCGTGGCTCGCCTTGAGTCCATTCGTATCCTTCTTGCTTATGCGGCACATCATAACTTTAAGTTGCAACAAATGGATGTAGAAAGTGCATTCCTTTATGGTCCTTTAAATGAATTGGTATATGTTAAGCAACCCCCGGGATTTGAGGACCCCAACTTCCCAAACCATGTCTAAAAACTTGATAAGGCGCTCTATGGGCTCAAGCAAGCCCCACGCACGTGGTATGAGCACCTTAGAGAGTTATTGTTTGACCGTGGCTTTGAGGTTGGGAAAATTGATCCCACTCTTTTTACTAAGAGGGTCAATGGGGAGCTTTTTGTATGCCAAATATATGTTGATGATATTATATTTGGCTCATCTAACAAAGCTTTTAATGATGAATTCTCAAAGCTTATGACTAGTAGGTTCCGGATGTCTTTGATGGGGGAGTTGAAGGTATTTCTTGGCTTTGAGATCAAGCAAGTTAGAGGAGGAACATTCTTCAATCAAGCCAAGTATACTCAAGATATGCTCAAGAGATTCAAAATGCAAGATTTGAATGGAGCTCCAACTC